>JAPXFY010000029.1:13559204-13589204 GCA_030674185.1 Monoplex corrugatus
CACACACATGCACACACACACACACACATTCACATTCTCTGTCTCTCTCTGTCTCTGTCTCTCTGTCTGTCTGTCTTTGTGTCTGCCTCTCTCTCTCTATTCTCTCTCTCTCTCTCTCTTCTTTCTCTCTCTCTTACTCACTCACGATTCGTACAGGGACATAAGATAATTCCTTCAAGAGAAAAGAGATAGATCTTTAAGCTGTGATTTGAAAGAAGCGAGAGATTGATTAGTGTGCAAAGCGCAAACTAGGCTATTCTGGAGAACTAGCAGGCTCTAAGACCCTGAAAATCCATTTCAAGATTCGAATTCCGAAAGGAATGCGTGCCATCAGAGGAAAATGAGACTTCTTGAAGAAGTATATAATTGTGAAAGATCGGATCGGTAAGAGGGAGGGAAACTAAAATGGTACGTGTTGTAACAGAGAACTTCAATCTTGCAACAGATTCGTTATTTCACAGGAAGCCAGTACAAGCGAGACAGCAATTTTTGAGAGAGAGGGACTGTCAGGATTAAAGACTTAAAAGGGAAACGGGCAACATGACTGAATGCTTTGAAAGAATATCAGATATTTCCGATGAGCAGGCTATTGACAAATCGCTACTTTTATACGATCGAGAGAAACGATGGGAGAAGTCTATATATTCGCAAATAAAAAGATGAACATATTTTACGTAGAACTTTGGGTGGGAGATGGGAGTGGGAAGGTGGGTGAGAAAAGTAAGTAACCGAAGTCTTTGGTGTGTTGTTGTGTGTGTGTGTGTGTGTGTGTGTGGTGTGTGTGTGTGTGGTGTGTGTGTGTATGTTTGTGTATGTGTCTGAGTGTGTGTGTGTGTTTGTGTGTGTGTGTGTGTGTGTGCTTGTGGTGTGTATGTGTGTGTATGTATGCGTGTGTGTATGTGTGTGTGTGTCTGTGTGTGTGTGCTTGTGTGTATGTGTGCGTGTGTGTATGTGTGTGTGTCTGTGTATGTGCTTGTGGTGTGTGTGTGTGAGTGTGTGTGTGTGTGTTTGTATGTGTATGTGTGTTTGTGTGTATGTGTGTGTGTGTGCTTGTGGTGTGTATGTGTGTGTATGTGTGTGTATGTGTGCGTGTTTGTATGTATGTGTATGTGTGTACTGTGTGTGCGTGTGTGTGTGTGTGCATGTGTGTGTTCGTGTGTGTGTTGTGTGTGGTAGTGGTAGTAGTAGCAGTAGTAGGAGTAGTAGTAGTAGTAGCAGTAGCAGTAGTAGTAGTAGTAGTAATAGTTGTAGCAGTAGTAGTAGTAGTAGTAGTAGCAGTAGTTGTAGTCGTAGTAGTAGCAGTAGTAGTTGTAGTAGTAGTAGGGTGGTGATTTTAGAGGGATGATGCCGTAGTGGTGGTGGTAGATATCGTCAAATGGATTTCTTTGTTCTTTTTATAGAATACATTCAGATTTCTGTTGAACATTTCTTTGATCAAAAAAAAAAAAAAAAAAAAAAAAAAATGAGGCTCACAAAAGAGAAATCAAGTGTTCCGGAAGCAGCGTATGTATCTATATCTGTCTATTTATATTGTAAATCTGACTTCTCTGTATCTATATCAATAATTCTATCTTCTATACATCTATATATGAGTGTGTGTGAATGAGTCTGTTTTTTTTCTTTCGGTCTGTGTTTATGTGTGTTCGTATGTGTATATGTATGTATGTCTTAGTGTATATTGGACTGTATGTATGTGAATGTGGTCTCTCTCTCTCTCTCTTCTCTCCTGTGTGTGTGTGTGTGTGTGTGTGTGTGTGTGTGTGTGTGTGTGTGTGTGTGTGTGTGTGTGTGTTTGTGTGCGTGTGCGGGTTTTTGGTGTAACTGTGTGTATGTGCGTGTGCGTATTATGATCAGCACGCGAGTAACTATGTCTATATCATATAACCATGTATATATATATACATATACATGTATATATATATATATATATATATATATATATATATATACATAATATATATACATATATATATATGTGTGTACATATAGATATAGATATATAAATAATTGCATACACACATACATATATATACCAATATATGTGTCCATGGGCAGATGTTGTGATCCAAGAGCACTATTTAGAACAGCCCTACAAGAAAAGATGCCACAGACAGATTTAACACAGTAGTCAGATTTTAGCGTGTTCCTGTGTTCCTGTCCACATCAAAGATACAAAAAAGCCAGGGACAAATTTCATTAGGGAACAAATTTCTCGACGTGCCGCAGCTGTCACAAGCGATGAAGCAGATGTGATTAGAGGGAGAGGAGCGCTTTATTATCACCGACATCAGACAAGGATGTTGTTGACTTGATAACTGTTGTCACTGAGTCCTTTGCTATCGCCCTGTTGTCCCCTGTAGTCTGTCAGCAATACGTGAGGCCTTGGCCTGTGTGTGTGTGTGTGTGTGTGTGTGTGTGTGTTGTGTGTGTGTGTTGTGTGTGTGTGTGTGTGTGTGTGTGTATGTGTGTGTGTGTGTTTGTGTGTGTGTGTTTGTATGTGTTTGTGTGTGTGTGAGTGTGTGTGTGTGTGCGTGTGTGTATGTATGTGTTTGTGTGTGTCTGTCTGTGTGTATGTGTGTATGTGTGCTGTGTGTCTGTGTGTGTGCGTGTTTGTGTGTGTGTGTTTGTGTGTGTGTATGTATGTGTTTGTGTGGGTGTGTATGTGTTTGTGTGCGTCTGTATGTGTGTATCTGTGTATGTGTGTCTGTGTGTGTGTTTGTGTGTGTGTTTGTGTGTGTGTGTATGTATGTGTTTGTTTGTGTGTGTATGTGTTTGTGTGTGTCTGTCTGTGTGTATGCGTGTCTGTGTGTGTTTGTGTGTGTGTGTTTGTGTGTGTGTTTGTGTGTGTGCTGTGTGTGTGTATGGGTGTAAGTGTGAGTGAGCTAGTGAAGGATGTGTGTGTGTATAAGTTTGTGTTTGTGTGTGTGCATGTATGTGTGTTTTGTGTGTATGCGTTTTGTGTCTGCATGTGTGCATCTGTGTGGTTGGGGGTGTGTGTTTGTTTGTGTATGTGTGTGTGTGTGTGTGTTTCTTGTGTTTGTATGTGTGTTGTATGTGTTTGGTTTGTGTTTGTGTGCATTTGTATATTATGTGTGTTATGTGTGTACGTGTGTGTGTGTGCTTTAAAATATGTTTTTGTTTCTTTGAGTGTGAATGTGTTTGTTTCTTTGAGTGTGTAAGTATGTATGTGTGTGTTTTGTGTATGTGTGTGTGTGAGAGAGATGGAGAGAGAGGGAAGGAGAGGGAGGGAGAGTGTGGACAACTCATTTCATCACGATATTTATATTGTGCCCATTTACTACATTTTGTATGGACTTATCCATTTATCTCTTTATTTACATTGCGCCCTTTTCCATGAATGCAATCAAACAGTTTAGCACAGACGCTAGGTGCAATGGTTATTACCACGCACCTCGTACTGGAAGGTTGTGGGTTCAAATTCAACTGATCTTGTCAAAATAAATTGAGATTTTTTCGGCTCCCGACGGCTCTTAAGCAGTGTTGGGTGTGGAGGTTCGAATCCCCATCAATCCCTTCAAAACTCTGTGTGGGATTTTTCGGCTTAAACCGGTTCCTACCAAGAGTTGAGTGTGGTATGGGCTCATCGGGAAGATTGGGACCACACAGCTGTGCCTCATCCGTTTCACGGATGGGTCATTGAAAGTGTTGCTTTGTTTTCCTGTCAAACACCGCAGGTGCCTGTTATCTCGTTTCCGGGCCTGGTTGCCGCCAGGATGTACTATGACATTAAGCTTAGAGTACAGCCTTGTTATGCTGTCTCAATCCAGAATGGAATTCAAAAGCATCGTCATCATCATCATCATCATCGTCGTCGTCGTCGTCATCATTATCGTCGTCGTCGTCATTGTCATCGTCGTCGTCGTCATCATCATTGTCGTCGTCGTGGTGATCATCATCATTGTGAATAATTGTTGTCTGTTTTGTCTGTTGATTTGTCTGCCTGTTTGTTCGTTTGCCTGTGCATCTGTCTGTCTGTCTGTTCGTCTGTCTGTCTGTCTGTCCGTCTCTCTGCCTCTGCCTTTCTCCTTGTCTCTCTCTTTTTCTCTCTCTCTTTCTCTATCTCTGCATGTCTGTCTACTGGTCCCCCCCCTTTTCTCTCTGCATGTCTGTCTACTGGTCCCCCCCTTTTTCTCTCTGCATGTCTGTCTACTGGTCCCCCCCTTTTCTCTCTGCATGTCTGTCTACTGGTCCACCCCCTTTTCTCATTGCATGTCTGTCTACTGGTCCACCCCCTTTTTCTCTCTGCATATCTGTCTACTGGTCCCCCCCCCCCTTTTCTCTCTGCATGTCTGTCTACTGGTCCCCCCCCTTTTCTCTCTGCATGTCTGTCTACTGGTCCCCCCCTTTTCTCTCTGCATGTCTGTCTACTGGTCCCCCCCCTTTTCTCTCTGCATGTCTGTCTACTGGTCCCCCCTTTTCTCTCTGCATGTCTGTCTACTGGTCCACCCCCTTTTCTCTCTGCATGTCTGTCTACTGGTCCCCCCCTTTTCTCTCTGCATGTCTGTCTACTGGTCCACCCCCTTTTCTCTCTGCATGTCTGTCTACTGGTCCACCCCCTTTTTCTCTCTGCATGTCTGTCTACTGGTCCCCCCCTTTTTCTCTCTGCATGTCTGTCTACTGGTCCACCCCCCTTTTTCTCTCTGCATGTCTGTCTACTGGTCCACCCCCTTTTTCTCTCTGCATGTCTGTCACTGGTCCCCCCCCCTTTTTTCTCTCTGCATGTCTGTCCACTGGTCCCCCCCCTTTTTTTCTCTCTGCATGTCTGTCCACTGGTCCCCCCCTTTTTCTCACTCTCCCCTTTTTCTCTCTGCATGTCTGTCTACTGGTCCACCCCCCCTTTTTCTCTCTGCATGTCTGTCTACTGGTCCACCCCCTTTTTTTCTCTCTGCATGTCTGTCCACTGGTCCCCTCCCCCCCCCCTTTTCTCTCTGCATGTCTGTCTACTGGTCCACCCCCCCCCCTCTTTCTCTCTCTCTCCTCTTCGACCGCATTCCCCAAACTCTCTATCATTGTGTGTATATGTGGATTCAAGTGGCAGTGTGTAGGCGTGTGTGTATGTTTGTGAAGAGCCTGGCATAATGATAAGATATCGACACTAAGGGCAAGTGATGGCGGTGCTGACATGTGCAATTTGCCCGAGTGGTCCACGTTGTGGAACTTTCTGGCAGGAATTCTTTCTGATTCGCTGATAACCACCGTCTCTTTCTCTTTTGTCCTCCAGCCCATCCACTCCCTCCTCCACCCTTCCGTCACACTCACATTAATGATGAAATATTTCCATTTGTTAGCGAAAACAGTCCATGTTAACAAAATGTTCGTTGCCCTTTACATGATGATAGAAACATATTCTTCTCTTATTTGATGTTTCCATCATTCTGGTGATGTCAGCTTCATGTTTCATAGGTTCTTTATTATTCCCATGTCCTCTGTCCATTTCCAGACATTGCCAGAACTTAGAGTTTTGCACAGGCCCAGGGAATCTGCCATATAATTAATTGCTGGCAGGTTTGGGTAGAACGCATATGGATTTTTCCGTCTTGAGCAAACTCCAAACTTTGAACGGTCAGCACTATAACTACCGCCGCCTGTGCCACAGTGTTTGCCAATATCACCCATCGTTATCATTGGCATCTCAGTCTCGGGAGACCACACTGTATCATCATCATCATCATCATCATCATCATCATGTGCCCTGAAGCATGGCGTTGGCGATCATAGCCATCCATACGAATATATCCCTTGTTGCTGCAGGCACATCTCCCACCCTCTCTGTCATCGTCCATCCTGCAAGTCCGTCCAGTATTTTCTCCGTGGGTCTACCTGGTGCTCTCTTTCCCTCCAGCTTTCCTGTATGTCATGCTGTCTACGTCTCTGGGATATCGTCTGTTGTTTAGGTCTTGGCATCGTCAGGTATTAATGAACCAGAAAAAACACGAAAGAAGAATAAGAACGCGTATTTAATACAACGAGACAGGCGCAAATTTTCGGCCAACTGGCCTTTGTCAAGCGTAAGCTTACAAACAAACAAACACCAGATACAAACATTTTGAGAAAAAGACTGAAACTTCCCTACTGCTGTGTCCAATATGAGAACAGGAATAAACTGACTAAGATGACATCATAATGTGTTTTTGAGTAAATGTGATGTCAGAGCGGAAATGAGAACTATGACGCACTAGCGAAGAGTAGTGTTTGGAATGTAATGGATACCAGTATCAAATAACGCAGAAGAGAAAATATAGGCATATGTTCGACAGAATGGGAAAATATTTAATCAAGAGGTATTAAATAATGCAGAAGAGAAAATATAGGCATATGTTCGACAGAATGGGAAATATTAATCAGAGTTTAAAAATGCAGAGAGAATATAGGCATAGTCGAAGAATGGAAATTTTAATCAAGAGGTATGCTAGTGGGTTTTTTCTGTTCTTTTGCTTGAAGGCGGGCAGTCACACCTGATTTGGATATAGTCAGGTATTGCTGTGCAGGCCGGTACGTGAGTAGAAGTCCCTGTTGCAGTTGGTGCAGATAAACTGGGAGGTCTGGATTGCAGGGATTGCTGCAGCACGCTTCTCGTGTCTCTCCTCTCTCCTCTCCGCTGCCAGTTGACCCCTTCTCGTGTCTGCCTGTATGATGCCCTTGTAGACAGTGTGACACCAGGCAGCACGATCCATGGCCTGAGTTTCCCAGGTAAACTTGACATCATGATTTATCATCGTCTCCACTTTCATCTACTTTCATACATTCCAACACATGCCATTGTCATCCTCAACTTCCTTCCAACACAGTGCCATTGCCATTTTTAACTTCCTTCTAATACAGTGCCATTGCCATTTTCAACTTCCTTCTAATACAGTGCCATTGCCATTTTTAACTTCCTTCTAATACAGTGCCATTGCCATTTTCAACTTCCTTCTAATACAGTGCCATTGCCATTTTCAACTTCCTTCTAATACAGTGCCATTGCCATTTTCAACTTCCTTCTAATACAGTGCCATTGCCATTTTCAACTTCCTTCTAATACAGTGCCATTGCCATTTTCAACTTCCTTCTAATACAGTGCCATTGCCATTTTCAACTTCCTTCTAATACAGTGCCATTGCCATTTTCAACTTCCTTCCAACACAGTGCCATTGCCATCTTCAATTTCGTTCTAAACGCAGTGCCATTGCCATTTTCAACTTCCTTCTAACACGGTGCCGTTGCCATTTCAATTTCCTTCCACACAATGCCATTGCCAGTTTTCAACTTCCTTCTAAACAGTGCCATTGCCATTTTCAACTTCCTTCTAGCGCAGAGTCATTGCCATCTTCAGTTTCGTTTAACACAGTGCCATTGCCATTTTCAACCTCGTTCTAACAATGCAATCACCGAGATCACCTTGAAAGACAGGAGCTAGTCCAGTGGTTAAACGACCGACTATCAATCAGAAGGTCCTAGGTTCAGTCCTGCCTGGATCATGTACCTCTGCCTAGTGTGTAGCAGGTGGACATTTTTCGGATCTCGCAGGTGAACATGTGTGCAGACCTGCCAGTGTCTAAATCCACCTTCGTGTGTATTTGCAAGCAAAATATCTAGTAATGTATGTTCAGATCCTGTAAGCCACGTCAGTGCCTGGTTTATGGATACATATGTATGTTCAGATCCTGTAAGCCACGTTAGTGCCTGGTTTATGGATACATGAAAACACTCAGCATGCACACCCACCGATGCAGACTGTACAACAACACCGTGGAATGTGGTCAGCTGGCCTGACAGCTTGTGTTCTCCGTGCTACACCAGAAGTCTAAGAATGTCTAATGCGCATTGAATGCTAATGAGTTTGGAGAATAGAGCTACACAAGAACGATTGATCACAACTGTTTTACACAACCAGAGCCACTCACAAAACGTGTGGCCTGGTGGTTACTGAAAACCCATGTCCTGGACACGAGAACCGTAGGTTCAAATCACAGAACGAGCAGGGATTTTTCTCTCCCCCCTCCCCCATACACACACTAAATTTTATATGGTGGTCAGGATGATATTGTTTGGAGGGAAACGATAAAGCGAGGTCTTATGTGCAGCAAGGACTCAGCGCACGTTAAAGATCCCACGGCAACATAGGATTTGTACTAGGGAAATCATGTGTGTGGCAAAGTCCACATAGGTGAACAGAAATACACGTATACAGACAAAAAAAGTGGCACTGCACTGCGGCGTTGCCCTCTCCTGCCTTGGGAGAGCAGCCTGAATTTCTCTGTGAATCCATCGTGATGGGAAAGGAAAAAATACATATAAATATAAATCATACACCATCATACACCATCATACACCATCATACACCATCATACACCATCATACACCATCATACACCATCATACACCATCATACACCATCATACACCATCATACACCATCATACACCATCATACACCATCATACACCATCATACACCATCATACACCATCATACACCATCATACACCATCATACACCATCATACACCATCATACACCATCATACACCATCATACACCATCATACACCATCATACACCATCATACACCATCATACACCACAACACCATCAACACCATCATCGCCACCAGTCATGACCAGTCATCCAGTGGATTAAAGTCCTGCTGACGAAACTAGACATCAAATGGTGACAGTCAGGCTGGGACAAACGTTTTCTCTCCCCCTTCCTACACACAAAACGGTATAAAATACAGAAATACTCGTAGGTAATAACAGAATAAGAACACCCATTTAATTGAAGAGAAAATAAAAGCGACTTTTCTGCCAGTTGTTCATAGAAACCAGAAACACATGAAGAGAATGAAAACGTTAAATATAAAAACTAGAAACGCATAAACAAATGAAAACGTTAAATATAAAAACTAGAAACACACATAAACAAAATGAAAACGTTAAATACGTATTCAATGTGTGTGTGTGTGTGTGTGTGTGTGTGTGTGTGTGTGTGTGTGTGTGTGTGTGTGTGTGTGTGTGTGTATGTGTGTGTGTGTGTGTACGTGGTGTGTGTGTGTGTGTGTGTGTGTGTGTGTACGTGTGTGTGTGTGTGTGTGTGTACGTGTGTGTGTGTGTGTGTGTGTACGTGTGTGTGTGTGTGTGTGTGTGTGTGTGTGTGTGTGTGTGTGTGTGTGTGTGTGTGTGTGTGTCTGTTTGCCTGAATGCTGGCAGTCATGTTGTGTTAACTGACCTTTGTCAAGCATTCATAAAAGACAAGAAAGAAAGAAAAAAAATCATCCAATTTATGACAAAACGATAAAACAAAATGTGTATGTATTGTTTTGAATCATTTGGGTTGGAGAAAAATGTCAGATTGAAACTATGCGTAACATAATACACTGTACTGGGATTCGAATGAATACGAAACCAGGCAATATGATATAATACATTTCATTATAATGCAATACAATGTCGCATGACTGTGGTAAATCATCATTGTTATGTACCCTGCTGCATGGCGTTGGCGATCATGACCCTACATAGGAATCTATTTTTTTTTTCGCTGCATGTACATCTCCCACCTTCTTTCTCTTTATCTACTCCGATAGTCCGTCCAGTAGTTTCTCCTGGGTCTATCCTGGTGCTCTTTTCCCTCCAGCTTTCCTGTTGTGACTAGGTGCTCTACTTTCTCTTGCCTCATAAAATGTCCTATAAATGTTGCTTGTCTTTTCCTAATCTTCTGCATTAGCGTTCTTCTTGTGTCTGCCTCCTTCAAGACTGACTATGATAAGTATATTACAACAACGAAATACATTACAATGCAATTCAATGTAGTGTCCTATAACTATGATAGAATACATTACAACAAACAAAACAATGCAATGTCGTATAACTGATACAGCATGTTATAACAATACACCACATTACAATGCAATACAGTGTCGTATAATCATGGTGCAATACATCACAACACGATACAATACAATGCAATACAATACAATGCATACAATGCAATACAATACAATACAATGCAATACAATACCATACCATACCATACAATACCATACCATACCATACAATACAATACAATACCATACATACCAACATACCATACCATATCATACCATACCATACCATACCATACCATACCATACAATACAATACAATGCAATGCAATGCAATACAATACAATACAATGCAATTCAGAACAGTTCAGTGCATTACAATACAGTATAATATGTTAATTATGATGTGTCTTAATCATATGGTAATATACGATGCATCATACTGCGGTCCACAATACGATAAAAGTACAATACAACAACAAGCCACCTGTACATTTACCTCCACCACGTGCAATCAACCGCTCTTCGTTCACCGCAGCTACCCCCCCCCCCCACACACACACACACACACACACACACACACACACACACACACACACACACACACACACACACAAACACACACTTATCCATTCCCAAATAAATCATGGTACTACCCAAAGACATAACATCATGATGTCCATTCATCCCCTCCCTGCCACCTGTTGAGTTGAAGCAGAGACAGAGATGTTGCCATTCATTTCTGTCGGTATCTGAACAAATTCAGCGATTGTGTCAGAGAAGAGAGAGGAGAGACAATTTGTTACCAAGCAGCGTGTTGATACCTGGGTCAAACGAATAATGATATTAATCTTCCTGACTGTTTATTTTCGTTCTGCTGTATTTACGACGAAAGGTGGAATGTTCTGATATCCGAAGGGCCATCTGCCGCCTGGTTCTGAAAGGCGGAATCCTTCAGAGGCTTTCTGAGCGCTTTGTTCGATGTTAAATATTTCAAAGGTCTTACTTAGACGCTTTAATTTCTCTTGCTTCATAAAATTAGAGCACCTAGTCACAACAGGAAAGCTGGAGGGAAAAAGAACACCAGGTAGACCCAGCGATAAAATGTTGGACGGACTTGCGCAGTGAATGAAGACAGAGAAGGTGGGAGATGTACTTGCAACGACAAAGGATAGATTCATAGGGGGGGGGGGGGGCATGATCGCCAACGCCATGCGGCAGAGCAAATGATGATGATGATGATGACGATGATGATGATGGGATGATGATTATGATGATGATGACGACGACGACGACGATAATGACGATAGTGATGACGATGATGCTGACGCTGATCACGATGTCGATAATGACGATGTCGATGATGATGATGGCGACGACGATACTGGTGATGGTGATGACAACGACAACGACGATGATGACGACGATGACTGTGATGATGACGACGACGACGACGACGACGATGATGATGACGATGAACGACGACAACGACTAAGAAGACGACGATGAAGAAAAGAAGAAGAAGAAGAAGAAGAAAAGAAGAAGAAGAAGAAGAAGAAGAAGAAGAAGAAGAAGAAGAAGAAGAAAAGAAGAAGAAGAAGAAGAAGAAGAAGAAGAAGAAGAAGAAGAGAAGAAGAAGAAGAAGAAGAAGATGATGATGATGATGATGATGATGATGATTATGACGGATGAAAAAAGAAGAAGAAGAAAGAACAAGAAGAAGAAGAACAAGAACAAGAACAAGACAAGAACAAGAAGAAGAACAAGAACAAGAAGAACAAGAACAAGATTATGATCATGATGATGATTGCGTGAGGCAGCAAGAGCACTCATGGGATCGTTGGGCAGAGAGTGTCAGGGCATCACTCCAGCGTCTGTCCACCAGTTGTAAGATCGTTGAACCCCAACTTGGACATGGAGGATAACAGCAAATAAACGAAATTCCGACGGAATCAACATGTAACATTCAGCAGAATGAAAATTTATAATAATCCAATAGAAAAATGTACATTTGAAATTGTTTTACGACTGGACTCTCATATGTTCAAAATATAATTATGCAAAATTGTAAAAAAAATTGATAATTTTTGTTAATTTAAAGAAAAATTTGCTTCCAGAAATAAAGCGTGCGCATTCAAGCACGCACACACACACACACACACACACACACACACACACACACACACACACACACACACACACACACACACACACACACACCACACACACACACACAGTCACACGCGTGCGCACGTTTGTTTTTTTACCATTCTTTTTCTTCACTTCTTCTTCTATTCATTTTGTCACACTTATTATTCCGTATAATATTATATATGACTGGGTCCGAATGGGTCATGCAACGCATGGACAGCACCCTCCCCCTCCATCGCTTGATGAAATGACCACCGAGTTGCGTCGGGAGCTTGAGAGGTGATTGTTCGGAGAGCGGCGATGCATTGGTGCTCTGGGTCCCATCAGCACCCTCGTGGTGGAAGAATAAGTGAAGAAGAAAAGTGATAAAAACAAAATGACACAAAGACACAAAGAGACAGACAGAAGCCACCAACAAGGGAAAGCAATGCTGAAAGGAAAAAATAATACTTGCAATTAAAACAAACAGAAGAGCGCAAAGTGTCAACAGTTATATGGCCTGACTATGCCTAGTGTCAGTATTTCTTCTTGTTCTTGTCTCATTTTCTACTATACGCCACTTTAATGGCCACAGAAGCTGAAACAGTTTTTATTATGCAATGATGATGGAGTCGATGTGGATGATAATCATGATGCTATGGAGTTCCATCTAGGATTGCGAGTGCATGACAGTGTTGTACTCTACGCTTACTATCATAATATATCCTGGCGTCAACCAGGCCTGAGAGATACAGACACCTGCGATGCTGGTCAGAAGATTTGAGCAACACCGTCAGTGACACATCCGTGAAGTGGTTGAGACTCGACTGTGTGGTTCCAGTCTTCCCAATGAGCCCATAGCACGCCCAATTCTGGGTAGGAGCCGGTTAGAGCCGAAAAATCCCACAATGATTTTTGAAGGTACTGATGGGGATTTGAACCCACAATCTTCCAGTCTGTTGTGTTAACCACTACACCACGGCGACTGGTTTAGTGTTAGTATTTATGTTTTGTCTTAAAAACAACTCCAAAACAAAAAGAAAGATTTAACATTTTAAGCCAACGAAGTACAAGCGAAAATGACTCAAAACAAGCATGTGCAACGAAAGGAGTCAACAGCACCTTCACGTGAAAATTAACCCCAAACAGCCGGAAAAATAAACACCTCTACACGTATATATGTAGACAAAATAAGTCAGGAGATAGTAAAAGCGAAAATGACCATGAACACACCTACACAAGGAAAAAAAGACACACAGCCATTGCTATAACCCCCCCCCCCCCCAGCTCTTGCTGAAAAAAAATATCACTAACGAACAACAGAAAAATACTCCAACCATCTATTCTATTAATTGGAAAACGAACTCAAACAAAATCAGTATCTATTTGGGAATAAAATAAAATCAAAACCTTCTCTCTCTCATCTCTTATCTATTTCCCTCGCCGGAATTGGCGGTAGGAGCCACGCTCGACGTCATAAGTTTTCTCCAGGTCACACGATTAAGACATCTGTGGGCGACCTCCTGGATCTCCAGACCACAGACATCAGCGATGTTGTTGAAGTAGGAGGTGTGTGGTCGTCCATTTCTTTTCTTCGCCTCAACTTTCCCCTGTAGGACCGTTGATATCAGATCTGTGTTGGTGTTTCTGATCGCATGGCCTACGTATTTCAGCTTTCTGTTGTTGAATTCTGTCAGCAGCTGGCGCCTGACATTCAGTTCCTTTAACACGCTATCGTTTGTTCTTCTGTCTGTCCATTTGACTCTGAGAAGTCGTCTATAGAGCCACATTACTGGCACAGTAACCCCAAAACAATAGATAACCAAACCAAAACATCACGCTTTAACACTCATAACGAAATAACTACCCTAAAAAATCAATAGCATGAAAACACCTAGTAGAAGAAACAAGTCGGCGAGTATTACAACTTAACATTTTATAATCCGAACAAAGCTGCAGGAAGAAAATGAGCCAGAAGCAGGTACACTTTAACTAGTAAATTTACCAAAACGACCGAAAAGTGAGCACGTCCACGTCTGTATCAGTCAGGCTCATTCATACAACACACTAAATACCTAGAAGAAATACATGTAAATACAGACCTTTCTAGATAAAACACTGACAGAAGAAAGCTATCTTCAACAAACACCAGAAAACAGTCGACACCATTAACCCCTTCACCCCCTAAACCACTCCAAAAGTTCACAGAAGAAAATTATCATGAACAAACAAGAGAAAAAAAATATCACAATCATCTACCATTTAACTTGAAAACACTTATTTATTTATTTATTTATTTATCTATCTATTTATGTGTGTGTTTTGTGTGTGTGTGTGTGTGTGTGTGTGTGGTGTGTGTGTGTGTGTGTGTGTGTGTGTGTGTGTGTGTGTGTGTGTGTGTGTGTGTGTGTGTGTGTATAATTTTCTTATGCAGGAGTTTTGGAGTCGCTATGGAGATAAGACAATGAATGGTTTTCAGACTTTTTCCCCCCTATGCGAACTTGTAAAGGTCAATCTAGCTTTGAAAATCTCTCTGACTTCAGTCGTCTACTGCTATTTTCAGTTTGTTGTGAACGTTCAGCCAAATGTGAAAAGGGTAGAAGCTTTTGGCATAAAGTTGATAAACAAATTTTGAACATTATGCAAAACACTCGAAAAAGTAACCTCCCCCTAACAATAAAACATACAAACAAAAACTATGACAGGAAAAGACACTTTGTTGAAGAAACAAGTCAAGGAGTTTGAAAGCCGAAATATCCCCAAACAAACAAACACAGGGAGAAAGAGCCAAAAGCATTGACACTTTTAACTGGGAAACATTCCCAAACCAACGAAAAACAAACACGTCTTCGCCCACACCATACAGACTCACGCAACGAAGTGAAAAATTAGAAAGAAACAAATAAGGAACGTTTCAGAGGAAACGCTTACGTAAGAAAACTACCTTCCTCCACCCCCCACCCCCATCCCACCACCATCCACCCTTTTACTTGCAAAACGATCCTAAAATTTTGACAGAAGAAAATCATCGCCAACAAACAACAGAAAAAAATGGCACCGGCAAAATCATCCATCCTTTTAACTGCAAACACCACCAAACAAGACCAACCTGTACAGACGTGTTCTGGTCAATGTAGCTTTGAAAATCTCTCTGACTAATCTCCGTTACAATTTTTTGTAGTTTGTTGTGAATGCTCAGCCAAATGCCTGGGCCTCTTTGAGGTGGTTTTCGAGTTAAAAGGGCAGATGATTTTGGAAACAAAAAAACCCAAAAAAAACAACAACAGAATTAAGCCATCTGCCGTTTACCCTAAAAGGAATGGAGAAACAAACCCACACCTAAACAGCACACTAACCGCTCACAACGAAGTGAACTCTAAAAACAACAAAAAACAAACAAACAAACAAACAAACAAACAAACAAGCAGACAAACAAACAATCAGACAAACGAACAAACAAACAAACAAACAAACAAGAACATAAATACACCTAGCTGAACAAGCAACTCAGAGTTTAAAAGCTAAAAATGAACCTAAACACGCCTGCACAGAGAAAAAGAGAGCCAAAGTCACCTGGCCTTTTATCTGGAAAAAATCCCTAAACAACCGACAACCAAACACGCTGACACCTATAACAGACAGACTCACACAACGAAGTAAAATATAAAAAGAAACACCGAAGGACAGTTTTAAAGCGATCGCTTACGGAAGAATACTACCTTCAACAAAACACCAGTAAAACAGCCGATACCATTCACACCGTTATCCCCTAAACGACCCCAAAGCTTCGACAAAAGAAACTTACGACCAACACACAACAGAAAAAAGCCAAAATCATCTCCCCTGTTAACTGGAAAACCACCTGAAACAGGCCAGGCATTTGGCGGAACGCTCACACCAAACCCAAAACAGTAGTAGACGAGATAAGTCAGGGAGATTCTCAAAGCTAGAATACCCCCCCCCCCCCTACAAGTTTCGTACAGGGGATAAAAAGTAAAAAGTCTCAAAACCATTCAATGTCTTACCCCCCAAAAAACCCAACAAAAAACCACACACAAAAAAACCCCAACAACAACAAAAACAACAATAACAAACAAAAACAAAAACAATACAAAAAAAAACTACCTCAAAATTCGTGTATAAGTATTTTCTCTTTCTCTCTCTCTCTCTCTCTCTCTCTCTCTCTCTCCTCTCTCTCTCTCTCTCTCTCTCACACACACACACACACACACACACACACACAAATGCTCCAACTATCCAATCTTTTAACATATAAACGACTTCAAACAAGACCAGCATTTGTTCGAGAGAAAACCTATTAAAAAAATTAACCATCTACCCTTTTGTCCCGAAAATAACCCCATACAGTTGACAAAAAAACCCAAAACATTATGAAAAACACTCGACAAAGTAACCTCCCCTTAACAACAAAACATACAAACAAAAAACCATTGACAGAACAAAAAACAGCTTGTAGGAGAAACTAGTCAAAGAATTCAAAAGACAAAATATCCACACAAAAAATAAATAAAAGAAAAACAACCAACACCTGCACAGAGGAAAAGAGCCAAAGTCATCTACCTTTTAACTGGAAAACATCTCCAAACAACCCCCAAAACAAACACACACAACAAAATACAGGATTAGCCGAAACACAGAAAGGAACATTTTAGACAAAAACCCTCCCAGAAGAAAAATACCTTCAACAAACACCAGAAAACAGCCAACACTATCCACCATTTCCCACACTAAACGACCCCCAAACTTTTGCGGAAAAGCTATCACCAAGAAACGACAGAACAGTGCCTAAGCATCTACCCTCTTTTAACTCGAAAACGACCTAGAATAAACGTGGCCTCTAATCAGGGATAGAGTCAAAAGGCATGGCACTCTTTTATCCTGAAAATAACGGCAAACACCCGGAAAATAAAACCACTGCTATCAGCTATTCTAATCACCCACAACACACAATGAAGTCCACGTTGTTGTTGAATATATAAGTCGAAGAATGTTGGAAGCTAAAATGACCCCAAAAACAAGTCTGCGTTGGGAAAAGAGCCAAACGTATCCTCATTTAGTCTCATAAATGACCCAAAACATGAAAGGCTGGGTCACAGTGGCTTTTTTGATAGATCTGTGGACTGAAGATTTCAGATCTTGAGTTCAATCCTACCCCGAACATAAAAAGCTCCTTGTTCGTTGTCCTCGATATTGTGTGTCCATCATTCTGTGGTGTCGCCATCAATTCTGGTGGTGTCGCCAGTCATTCTGGTGGTGTCAGCCAGTCATTCTGGTGGTGTCAGCCAGTCATTCTGGTGGTGTCCAGCCAGTCATTCTGGTGGTGTCAGCCAGTCATTCTGGAGAGTGTCAGCCAGTCATTCTGGTGGTGTCAGCCATCATTCTGGTGGTGTCAGCCAGTCATTCTGGTGTGTCAGCCAGTCATCGGTCATTCTGGTGGTGTCAGCCAGTCATTCTGGTGGTGTCAGCCAGTCATTCTAGGTATGGGTTCAGCCAGTCATTCTGGTGGTGTCAGCCAGTCATTCTGTGGTGTCAGCCAGTCATTCTGGTAGTGTCAGCCAGTCATTCTAGTGGTGACAGCCAGTCATTCTGGTGGTGTCAGCCAGTCAATCTGGTGGTGTCAGCCAGTCATTCTGGTGGTGTCAGCCAGTCATTCTGGTGATGTCAGCCAGTCATTCTGGTGGTGTCAGCCAGTCATTCTGGTGGTGTCAGCCAGTCATTCTGGTGGTGTCAGCCAGTCATTCTGTGGTGTCACTGTTCCATAGATCCTGTTCCCTCCTGTTTCAAGACCTTGCCAGCGCATAGGGTATTTGTGCAGCTTAACCCTTTGCCTCCCACACCCTATCTGCCAACTGCAAAAACTTGACCCTTTGACTCCCACACCCTATCCACCAACTGCAAAAACTTAACCCTTTGACTTCCTCACCTATCCACCAGCTTCCTTGCAAGGAAGCTAGTAGATAGGGTGAAGGAGTCAAAGGGTTAAGGTTTGGCTTTGTTAGCATGGTTGATAATGCAAGATACTGGTGGAAATGGTGCAGGGAGTCAAAGGCTTAAGGGATCTGCCAGACAACTGCTGGAAGACCTGGATACAGCGCGTATGGAATTGTCCGAGCGCAATGAATCCCTGTCGTACAAACGCCAGATTCTAGACTGCAGACCGCAAACAACCCAAATAACAACCACACCGACATCTACACTACACAGACTACAGACCGCAAACACCAAAATAACAACCACACCGACATCTACACTACACAGACTACAGACCGCAAACTACCAAAATAACAACCACACCGACATCTACACTACACAGACTACAGACCGCAAACTACCAAAATAACAACCACACCGACATCTACACTACACAGACTACAGACCGCAAACAACCAAAATAACAACCACACCGACATTTACACTACACAGACTACAGACCGCAAACTACCAAAATAACAACCACACCGACATCCACACTACACAGACTACAGACCGCAAACAACCAAAATAACAACCACATCGACATCTACACTACACAGACTACAGACCGCAAACTACCAAAATAACAACCACAACCGACATCCACACTACACAGACTACAGACCGCAAACAACCAAAATAACAACCACACCGACATCCACACTACACAGACTACAGACCGCAAACAACCAAAATAACAACCACACCGACATCCACACTACACAGACTACAGACCGCAAACAACCAAAATAACAACCACACCGACATCCACACTACACAGACTACAGACCGCAAACAACCAAAATAACAACCACACCGACATCCACACTACACAGACTACAGACCGCAAACAACCAAAATAACAACCACACCGACATCCACACTACACAGACTACAGACCAGCAAACAACCAAAATAACAACCACACCGACATCACACTACACAACTACAGACCGAAACAACCAAATAACAACCACACCGACATCTACACTACACAGACTACAGACCGCAAACAACCAAATACAACCACACGACATCACACTACACAGACTACAGACCGCAAACAACCAAAATACAACCACACCGACATCACACTACACAGACTACAGACCGCAAACAACCCAAATAACAACCACACCGACATCTACACTACACAGACTACAGACCGCAAACAACCCAAAATAACAACCACACCGACATCTACACTACACAAACTACAGACCGCAAACAACCAAAATAACAACCACACCGACATCTACACTACACAGACTACAGACCGCAAACAACCAAAATAACAACCACACCGACATCCACACTACACAGACTACAGACCGCAAACAACCAAAATAACAACCACACCGACATCTACACTACACAGACTACAGACCGCAAACAACCAAAATAACAACCACACCGACATCCACACTACACAGACTACAGACCGCAAACAACCAAAATAACAACCACACCGACATCTACACTACACAGACTAACAGACCGCAAACAACCAAAATAACAACCCAACCGACATCCACACTACACAGACTACAGACCGCAACACCAAAATAACAACCACACCGAACACTACACAGATCAGACCGCAAACAACCAAAATAACAACCACACCGACATCTACACTACACAGACTACAGACCGCAAACAACCAAAATAACAACCACACCGACATCTACACTACACAGACTACAGACCGCAAACAACCAAATAACAACCACACCGACATCTACACTACACAGACTACAGACCGCAAACAACCAAAATAACAACCACACCGACATCTACACTACACAGACTACAGAACAATACACCGAACTAACCAAAACAAAACAACCACAACCGACATCTACACTACACAGACTACAGACCGCAAACTACCAAAACAACAACCACACCGACATCTACACTACACAGACTACAGACCGCAAACAACCAAAATAACAACCACACCGACATCCACACTACACAGACTACAGACCGCAAACAACCAAAATAACAACCACAACCGACATCCACACTACACAGACTACAAACAACCAAAATAACAACCACACCGACATCTACACTACACAGACTACAAACAACCAAAAAACAACACACCGACATCTACACACACAGACCGAAACAACCAAATAACAACCACACCGACATCTACACTACAAACACAACCAAAACAACAACCACAACCGACATCTATACTACACAGACTAACAAACAACCAAAATAACAACCACACCGACATCTACACTACACAGACTACAGACCGCAAACAACCAAAATAACAACCACACCGACATCTACACACACAGACTACAGACCGCAAACAACCAAAATAACAACCACACCGACATCTACACACACAGACTACAAACAACCAAAATAACAACCACACCGACATCTACACTACACAGACTACAGACCGCAAACAACAAAAATAACAACCACACCGACATCAACACTAACACAGACTACAGACCGCAAACAACCAAAATAACAACCACACCGACATCCACACTACACCAGACCGCAAACAACCAAACTAACAACCACCACACCGACATCTACACTACACAGACTACAGACCGCAAACGACCAAAATAACAACCACACCGACATCTACACACACAGACTACAGACCGCAAACAACCAAAATAACAACCACACCGACATCTACACTACACAGACTAACAGACCGGAAACAACCAAAATAACAACCACACCGACATCTAACACAACACAGACTGCAGACCGCAAACAACCAAAATAACAACCACACCGACATCCACACTACACACACTCACACAAGAAAATAAACAAACGATTAATAAGAAGACAAAAATATAGAAACCTTAAAAGACACGTATTACAGAAAAAAAAACAATCACCTACAAACACAACAACAGACAACAGACAACATCCCATTCCATCCACCTTCTTACCCACCAAAACGTTCAACTCAACACGACCTTAACCCCGGTATATATTCCCGAAAAAGAACAAAAAAAGCATGTACGTTCTGTTTAAATCTGGAAAATAATCCAGACAGCCTGGAAAACAAATTCGCTGAGCGCTCACAACAAAGTTAAAAAAAGTAATGGAGGAGATAAATCAGGAAGGGATTTAAAAGCTGAAAATTATTTACCGTGAACAAGTCTGCACGAGGAATAGGAAGACTCAAAAACCTTTCACCCTTTTATCACAAAGCCAACCACAAAAATGTTTGCAGAAGAAAATTATTACACACACACATGCACGAACGCACGTACGCACGCACATACATACACACACACACACACGCATATCAACACAACCACGCCACACACTCAACACGCACCACCCATAACCACAAGCAAAAACTACCAACAAACATACACCAACAGCTGGCACACACATAATTCACACACATACCACACAATAATATACACATACACACACATATATTACACTAACATATACCACACATATACACACACAATAACAACTAAATACACACACTACAAGCCCCACATAAAATACACACAACAACATACAACACAACACACACACATACACACCACATACACACACACAACACACACACATACACACACACACATACCCACACACACCATACACACACATACACACACACACACAACACACACACACACACATACACACTACACACACACCACCACACACACACACACACACACACACACACAACACACACACAACAAACAACAACACAACACACAAAGCAAAACACGTTGGTTGGTGCGCGTTGTGTGACTATGTCCTGGGTTTGTCATCCTCCCACCTTTACCATTCCGCTTGCAAACAAGGTAATTGATGACTGGTCCGAATGGGTCATGCAGCGCACTGACAGCCCCTTTTGCCTAGCGAAATGGTTATCTGTGGCGTCGAGAGCTGGGAGTGATCATCCAGTTAGTGGTGAGACATTGTTGCTCTGGGTCCCATCCAGCAACTTTGGGCGTTTCTTGCTAACACTAACAAACAACGAAATGTGCTACAACAGCAAACAGGAGACTTTTTTGATATGTCGTTCATGTTCTCTTGCTCAGCCACACATAATGGAATTCTTCCTTATCCCCCCCTCCCCCCAAGTTTTGTATAGTAAGTTGTTCTTTGTCTGTTTTGTATCATCATCATCATCGTCATCAGGTGCCCTGCCGCATGGCGTTGGCGATCATGGACCTCCATCTGTCTCTATCTCTCGTTGCCCCCAGCATCTCCCCCACCCATCCTCGTCCCCAGCAACTCTGCAAATCCGTCCAGCATTTTCTCCCTGGGTCTACCCGGTGTTCTCCTTCCCTCCAGCTTTCCCGTTGTAACCAGATGCTCCAAATCCCCCTTCCTCATAAAATGGCCTATAAATGTTGCCTGTCTTTTCCTAAACTTCCTCGTGAGTGATCTCACAAGACTGTCTCGTTTGTTTTCTTTGCTGTCCATGGAACTCTCAACATTCTTCTTAGAAACCATATCTCGGCTGCCTCAATCTTGCTCTGGCTTTGCTTGCTGACTGTCCACGCCTCACATCCGTACAACAGTATTGGTTCTATATAACATTCAGGACTCTCTTTCTGATGTTAATTGATAGGCATTATGTTGGTAAGAATGCATGTCATCTTCTTGAATGCTGTTTTGGCTTGGCCGATTCTGTCGGCTATTTCCAATGTGCATCTGCCATCTGATGAAATGACCGTTCCCAGGTATTTGAACTTATTAACCTGTGTCAAGGTTGTGCCATTTGCTGTTATTTTGCATGAGGGGATTTCATGTTTTTTTACTGATCACCATGACTTCAGTCTTCCTGTTTTGTATACGCTTGACAAAGGCCAGTTGGCCGAAAACTAGCATCTGTCCTGTTTTGTGTGTTGAAAACACGTTCTTATTCCATATTGAAAGAGACAAAAAGAACATCAATGATGAAGATTAGGAAAAGACAAGCAAATTTTGTAGTATATTTTATGAGGCAAGAGAAATTAGAGCGCCTAGTCACAACAGAAAAGCTGGAGGGAAAAGGAGTACCAGGTAGATTCAGGGAGAATTTATTGGACGGACTGGCGCAGTGGATGAAGACATCGACAGAGAGGGTGGGAGATGCACTTGCAGCGACAAAGGATAGATGCATATGGAGGGCCATGATCGCCAACGCCATGCGCAGGGCACATGATGATGATGATGAGATTCTAATTTCGTGTGTTTCTGATAAAAATAAAAAGCCTGCACAAGAAAACAGAACCAGAATCATATCTCTTTTTATAGAAAATAATCCACAAAACAGTTAAAAGAACAAACACACCTATAACGATGTTACACAGCCACACATATAGCCAAGTAAAAGAGTAGGTATAAGTAGAGATAAGCCAAGGAGAGTTTCCTTTCTTTTTTACCCGGCAAAAGATGAATGACACCAATTTGTCTCCAGGGCCCAACGGTTTCGCTCTGTCAGATTGTTAATGGGAAATTTCACACGCCTAGTGGTAAGCTAGTCACAACTCTGGCGTCTATCTCACCTCGGAAAGAGCTCGTATATTCTGCCCCTCCCTCCCTCTCTCCTTCCTCTCTCCACCCCCCTCTTCTTAACCCCCCCCCCCCGACCTCCCAAATGGTAACTGACCCCGACTTTTTATTTCTGGTCGGCGCTATCTTTCTCCTCAGTCCCAGTTTTAGACTTAGGTAGGAATGATAGTTACTGCCTGGGTATCATGTTATAGTTTCGTTTGTGTTAGATGTTTTTATTTCCAAATCCTTGAAAGCTTCGCATTCAGAGGTTTGAAATTTATGTTGACTGTCTATTTTTTTTTATTTTATATTTCTAAATTCACACAATGGGTACAGTAATAGAAAAAAGAAAACATTAGGATACGTCTTTTTAATTTGTTTGTTTGTTTGTTTACCTGTTAAGCTTCGTTGTTTATGTCTTTCAAATCAATTGCTGCGTAAGTTATTTTGTTCCTGGTGATGCTTGTTTATTTGTTTGTTTGTTTATATTTCGAAATCAGTAACAATAATAGTAATAATAATAATAACAATAATAATAACAATTGTGATAGTAATGACGATGATGATGATGATGTTGATAATGATGATAATAGCAATAACAATGAATAAGTAATAAATAAATAAATAAATAAATAAATAATGAAAACAAATGAAAAAAGAAATGAGTAATAATAATAATAATGATAACAATATAAGCTGATAATAATAATAATAACATAATAATAATAATAATAATAATGAGGAGGAGGAGGAGGAGGATAGTGATGATTGTGTGTTTGTTGTTGTTGATGATGATGATGATGATGATGATGATGATGATGATATTTGTAAGGTGCCAAATCGTGATACAAACATCAAATCAAAGCGCACACTCTCACCATTCACTAAAACATTCACTCACAATAACAAAAACTGCAGGACACAAAGCACACACACACACACACACACACACACACACACACACACACACACACACACACACACACACACACACACACACACACACACACACACACACCAGGTGGGGGAGGACAGGAGGGGAGTGGGGTGAAGGAATGGACACCTTGAAGAAGAAATCACTGCTGGACAAAAAGACATGTCTTTACGTTAGACGTGAAGGTAGACAAGAGTTTAAGACTGTTGAAGAGACAGAGAGGAAGCTCGTTCCTGTTGTATGGATCACACACAGAAAAAAAGGGCGACCGACTGTGGAATATTTATACGTATCGAATGGAATGGAATCTTTATTTAATGTTTGTTCACAATAGTGATTTTAGATACACACACACACACACACACACACACACACACACACACACATAACACACACACACATACACACACACACACACATACACACACACACACACACACACACACACACACACAGAAAGGTGGGGGTGGAGGTGGGGGGTGGGGATGGGAATGGGAAGGGGTAGTGGAAGTTTGAATGCAAGAAAGGGAACAATTACAATTAAGAATTCAGAACATTAAGTTAACAGTGTCAATTAATAACAGACAACAATTAATTAATTAACTCTTCATAACAATCTGCCGACAGGGGATCTGAGAATCAGCTGGACCACCGAAATAATATTATTTTTGTTGTAAAGGATATACGTATCGAGGAATTTGTAAACAAGTAGTATGAGATGCCGAACGGAAAAGTCAGGCAGATTTGTACATATTTTTAGGAATTCACGAAAAGTGGGTCCAATACCATTAATACACCTGTAGCATAATGTATTGATTTTGTATGAAATTCTTTTAGAAACAGGCAACCAGCGGGAAAATAATGAAGCAAGGGAATGACATGATCATGCCTCTTTTTACAAAGGGCAAGACGTTCCACAGAATTCTGAATACGTTGGAGGCATGCGACGAAAGAAGCAGACAAGCCAGTGAGCAGAGAGATAGATTAATCGATACAAGACAAGGTAAGAGAAACTGCGAATTTAGATGCTGCTGAAGTTGAACAATAATGGCGAATAGAGCTAAAACCGAAACCAGTCAATACAGAAATACTATTTTCCAAACCAAAAAATGCAGAAGTACTATTTTCCAAACCAATAAATACAGAAATACATTTTTCCAAACCACTAAATACAGAAATACTATTTTCCAAACTATTAAATACAGAAATACTATTTTCCAATCCAATAAATACAGAAATACTATTTTCCAAACCAATAAATACAGAAATATTATTTTCCAAAGCTATGAGTCGAAATGCATCAAAGAGAGTTTTACCGCACTTAGGCAATCCCGTATGCGCTACAAAAATGTCTCGCTTGACGGTAGGTGAATTATCTAAACCTCACGCAGACCGCATACACGTACAAGATGTCGTAAACATTCTTCCATGGACAGGCGAGAGACATATCTCAACGTGTGTGTTAATACCACTCATACTTCTTGTCAATGTAGACGTGAGAACCACAGTCACACCCATGCAAAGTATACGTACTGTTGCTTGCTGTTAGGACCATCCTCTAACTCAAACGGAAAAAGAAAAAGATTTCTATACAAAAATGTTCAGAAAAAGGCAGAGTAAATGTTATTGTTATTTTTGCTTAAAGCACAGCCGACTGCGTAGAGCCATATCAGGACTTGACTCTAACCGTTTCAAAACATGCACAATACTTCAATAGGAAAAAAAAACGAAAAGAAAATTAAGTACAAATATCAATGCAATCGCGCACACAATCTAATGAGATGCCACTGGCGTTGACAACTCCGTCCAAGTTATCACACGGGGGATTTAAAAAAAACGAATAAAACTTTAAACACATCTAAGAAAACTAATATATATATATATAAATGGGCCTCAATCGCCTGAAATTGCTTCAGCATATCTCATTTCCATAGAGCCAAAATGCACTTAATACATGTACCCAATTGTCAATCCTAAGAGAAAGCACATAAGACTTTATCGAATACATACAGGTGAATGGACCAGCAAGAAAATGATAGATAGAAATGACAGAAAGCATAGGAGATAGGAAGAAATAACAGAAAGCATAGGAGATAGGAAGAAATAACAGAAAGCAAAGGAGGAAGAAAGAAACAAAGAGACTGACAAGAGTAGCAGAAATTTCTAGCACATAATTTCCAGAAGGTGGGGATACTGTTTATACTGAAAAAGAGCCCTCGGCATCCCCACGGCGCAGGCACATCAACTATCTTTCCTACAAATTTGCCCTGACAGTCTAGACACAAGCAGATGATGTTTGTAGTTTGTTCAAATAGGATTCATCACACGCGGGAACTTCTGTATGTGCTCACTTAGACCTGCCAGTAATAATGTCTCAGACTCCTTGGGCCGGCGCAGATCTCTACGTGTTGGGCAAGGTTTTGAAGTGGGGTAGAGGTAGGAGTGGGGACTGGGATCCACAAAACATCGACAGCACGAGAATGAGTTTGGAGTTGGGAGTTCGTTTAACCCTTCGACTCCCGCACCCTGTCCACCAGCACCCTGCTTTGCCAACCACATTGACTCCCTTGCCTTATCACCAGCTCCCTGCAGGACAGTAAGGGAGTTAAAGGGTTAAGTTGGTTTTTTTTGCAGCTGATTGATAAGGTGTGGGTACCAAAGGGTCAAAGAGGGATCATTGCATTCGGGCAATTCCATATGTGCCCCACCCAAATCTACCAGCAATTATCTGGAAGATTCCCCGAGCCTGCACAAAACCCTAAGCGCTGACGAGGTCTTGAAATGGGAAAGGTGGGAGGAGAATAGAGACCTATGTAAAACACTGAGATGACACCACCAGATTGTTGGAAACATTAAGATAGGCAGCGAAAAGACCAGTTGCTAATGTTACGAGCTGGAATTGAACTCAAGAGTCCAAGGCTGTATCAAAACAACCAACCAGCCCATGCAGAAACGTAGTCCACACGAGGATTGAACCTACGGCCCTTGAGTTAAGAGCACAGTGTTCAAACCACATCGGTATGAATGAACGATTAACGCTCGCAGCAAACAGGCCAATGTTATGCAGCAGAGGAAAACGCAGTCGATTTTTAAAATTCCGTGAATCCTAAGAACAGTTGCTTTTCTTTGTTTATCTGTTGTGTGTGTCTTGGCATCTGTTGTTGTGTCAACTTTGCTGTACCACAGCTGCGAAACGTGGCACGTGAAAACAAACCAAGAGAAGACGCTTGGCTCCTTTGATCTAAAGTGCCAATGCACACTATTTTGGGCATTAGATTTTAGAAAGACTTTGTGTAACAAACGATGAAGTAAAGCTTATGAAACTCCCTAAGCCTGCGCAAAAACCTATGCGCTGGTGGCAAGGTCTTGATATTGGGCAAACAAAGACCAGGACGTCCAAAGAAGACCTTCATCGACCAACTGATGGATGATACAGGCTGTCAGTGTGATGAACTACCTACTGCAATGTCTGACAGAGAGGGTTGGAGGAAACGTGTCATGGATAGCCGAGCAAGCTCGACATTGAACTGAACTGAACTGGGGAGGGACATATGAAACAGTAAGCTGACAGCACCAGAATGATGAAAACATTAAGATGGGCAGCCAACAGACCAGTTCTTAATGTTGTACATACCAGATCTTGAGTCCACGGTTGTATCGTAAGAACCAACCAGTCCTCATATGAGTAAAGTCAAGAAGCAAACAGATCCCAGTTACCAACATCACCTGCACCTGTCGACTGAGTTGTCTGGGCCATGCCGCTAGACTGCCGTCTTCCAGACCTAACAACCCAGGAAGACAGCGAAGAAGAAGGGGGGGGGGGGGGGGGGGGGGGGAGAGCTGGCGCCAGACGGTTGACAGACATTTACAACTGGTGGATAAACGTTTGTTAACGCCCTATCGGTATACTCAGCCCTATCAGTATATTTCGTTGAAAACAGCATGCATAACAATATTTACGAAATCTAAAACTCAACGTTTCAACATATTGCTTCAAAAGATTATACACGTGTACACAATGAAAATTAAAAGGATCACGATTAAGTTAAAAATGCATTTATTTAAAATTCCTTGGTACGTTTTGGCCTCCCTCTCCCGACCTACTTTTGCTTTCGTCTACTTTTACAGCCAACGGTGATGCACTTTTTTTGCACCCCCAACAAATTATTCAAAGCCATTTCAGCGTTTCGGTAGACAGTCCTATTTCGATCTAATGTGCACTTAAAAATACTTTTTAATTCATTCTATATGAACTATGTTGTGGTCTTTCTAAAACGGAAGGAACATATATAAGACATAAA
Source organism: Monoplex corrugatus (assembly GCA_030674185.1). Taxonomy (NCBI): domain Eukaryota; kingdom Metazoa; phylum Mollusca; class Gastropoda; order Littorinimorpha; family Ranellidae; genus Monoplex; species Monoplex corrugatus. The sequence continues at coordinate 13,587,904 of JAPXFY010000029.1, forward strand.
GTGGAATGTTTTAAATTTTCCATGGCTCTGCACGCTGGTTGACCACCGGTGCCAGTGACGAGATACATGTAACAGACCCATTGTCAGTGCTAAGTGCTCCTGGGGAGGAGTTGTTAGTTGGGATGTGTGGGATGGAAAACACCTACTTCCATACCGATAAGGCTGAACATTCCGATATGGCTGAGTATACCGATAGAGTTTAATATACCGATAGGGCTGAGTATACCGATAGAGCTCAATATACCGATAGGGCTGAGTATGCAGATAGGGCTGAATATACCGATAGGGCTGAGTGTACCGACAGTGCTGAGTGCACCAATAGGGTTGAGTATACCGATAGGGCTAAGTATACCGATAGGGCTGAGTATATCGATCATCATCAGATGCCTTGCCGCATGGCGTTGGCGATTATGGGCTTCCATCTGTCTCTAATCTCTCGTTGCCTCAAGCATCTCTTCCACCCTCCCTGTCTTCAGCCACTCTGCAAGTCCGTCTAGTATCTTCTCCCTGGGTCTACCGGTGCTCTCTTTCCCTCCAGCTTTCCCATTGTGACCAGGTGTTCCAATTCCCTTTTCCTCATAAAATGGCCCATAAATGTTGCCTGTCTTTTCTTAATCTTCCTTATGAATGATCTTCTTGTGTCTGCCTCCATCAAGACTGTCTCGTTTGTTTTCTTTGCTGTCCATGGAAATCTCAACATCCTTCTTAGAAACCACATCTCGGCTGCCTAAATCTTGTTCTGGCTTTGCTTGTTGACTGTCCACGCCAGTATATCGATAGGGCTGAGTATTCCGATAGGGCTGAGTATACCGATAGGGCTGAGTATACTGATAGGGCTGAGTATACCGATAGGGCTGAATATACCGATAAGGCTGAGTGTATCCATAGAGCTGTGTGTACCGATAGGGCTGAATGTACCAATAGGGCTGAATATACCGATAGGGCTGAGTGTACCGATAGGGCTGAGTGTACAAATAGGGCTGAATATACTGATAGGGCTGAATATACCGATAGGGCTGAGTGTACCGATAGGGCTGAATATACTGATAGGGCTGAATGTACCGATAGGGCTGAGTGTACCAATAGGGCTGAATATACTGATAGGGCTGAATATACCGATAGGGCTGAATGTACCGATAGGGCTGAGTGTACCGATAGGGCTGAGTGTACCGATAGCGCTGTGTATACCGATAGAACGTTAACGTATGTTCATGTTGCTTATATCCCAGTTGACCATAAGCCCGTATCAAGGCAAACATCACGTTAAAAACAACAGACAGATACATCTGGATTTTGTTGGA
>JAPXFY010000029.1:13599204-13611704 GCA_030674185.1 Monoplex corrugatus
TACACAACACCATCACACACACACACACACACATTAACACACAACACACAAACCACACAGCACTCCTACACAAACACCAACATCACATCACAACACACACACACAACACAACGCATACAACCCAACACTCCACACACACCCACACACACAAACACACAACACAAAACACACACACACTACACACACACACACACACACACACACACCACACGAACTCGCACACCACCACATACACGCACGCACCGCCCGCTCACACACACACACACACACACACACACACGAACGACAATACAGAGAGAGAGAAAGAAGAGAGAGGAGAGAGAGACAGAGACAGAGACAGAGACAGAGAGACAGAGAGAGAATGAAAAGAGAGACAGAGCGACAGAGACAGAGAGAGAGGCAACCCAGAGAACTTGGCCGAGGGTGCGAGAGAGCAAAGACATAACAGCAATCAAGCCCTAATGTCATTGTCATGTCCAATGCCTTCATGCCTATCTGTGAGCCGGAGGCCGTCAACGCGCATGCGTGACCAAGACAACCCCGCGACAACCGTGCGGTAACGGCTTGATAAAGGGGCAGAGAACTCCGGAAGGAGGGGAAGTCACTCTGGCGGAAGCACGAGCGACAACTCTGAGCTGCTTGGGGACTCAAGAGGTTGGTTGGGGAGTGGGGAGTAGAGATTGTCGAGGTAAATGCGAGTTTGAATCGGTGTTTGCGACGCTCTAAGTGGTTTGGGAGGTCAACTCAAAACTACTTGCGGATACAGAGGTTCTAGGGAGTTGGTAGGTTGGGGTGGTGTTGACAGAGAGACAGACAGACAACGTTGAGACAGACAGAGACAGAAGAGACAGACTTAGAGAGAGAGAAGAGAGAGAGAGAGAGAGAAAGAGAGAGAGAGAGAGAGGAGACAGACAGACAGACAGACAGAAAGTGAGACAGAGACAGAGAAAGAGAGAGAGAGAAGGACAGAGAGAGAGAGAGAGGCTAACAGACAGAGAGACAGAGAAGAGACATACAGAGAGACAGAGCAAAAAGAGAGAGATAGAGAGACAGAGACAGAGACAGACAAAACAAACAAACAGAGACAGAGAAAGAGAGAGACAGAGACAGACTGAGACAGACAGACAGATCGAAACAGAGGAGAGAGAGGCAGAGACAGAGAGAGACAGAGACAGAGAGAGACAGATGGACGGACAGACAAAAAGACGACAACCCACAGACAGAGACCATTGATCTCTCTTTCTCTTCCAGATTCTAAACAGTTTATTCCAAATTTCAAAATGGATGGCTCCTTAATCATTTGACTCCTGCAACCTATCACCCAAATGCAAAAACCGAACCCTTTGACTCTCTTACCTTATCCACCAATAAGCTGGCAGATAAGATGAGGGAGTCAAAGGGTTAAGTGTTTGCTTTGCTAACATGGTTGACAATGCAGGATGTTGGTGTAGGGGATGCGGGAGTCAAAGGGGTTACTGTTTTCCAACGAGCAGTACCCACCCATCATCATCATCATCATCATCATCATCATCATCATCAATCATCATCATCAGGTGCCCTGTCTCATGGCGTTGGCGATTATGGACTTCCATCTGTCTCTATCTCTTGTTGCCTCAAGCATCTCTTCCACCCTCCTTGTCTTCAGCCACTCTGCAAGTCCGTCTAGCATCTTCTCCCTGGGTCTACCCGGTGCTCTCTTTCCCTCCAGCTTTCCCGTTGTGACCAGGTGCTCCAAATCCCTCTTCCTCGTAAAATGGCCTATAAATGTTGCCTGTCTTTTCCTAATCTTCCTTATGAGTGATCTACTTGTGTCTGCCCAGTTTATCCAAATTTCAAAATGGATGGCTCTACACTGTGGGATCATTGATCATAATCTTACCTGGCAAAATCACATTGATTATTTATGCAGGATTATCTCCAAGAACTTATTTATTCTGTCCAAATTAAGATATCTAACAGATACAAACACACACCAATTATTTTATAATGCTCATATTAAGTCGCACATAGATTATGCCTCTACACTGTGGGATAGCTCATGTGAAGTTCATCAAAAAAATTGAACACCTTACATAGGAGGGCAGCAAAACATATCATGCCAGATCTTACTTTAACTTTACTTTTTACTTTTCCTTCCGCTTGTACCGGTGGGCGTCGCGGGGAGATACAGTCGTCTGTCAGCAGCAAGGCGGGTGGCCTGGAGAAGGGACATCTCGTGAGCTCTGAGGGTGTCTGCCACGGAGTCGCTCCATCGTCGTCTTGGTCTTCCTCTGGCTCTCCAGCCAGAGTATCTGGTGTTGTATGCCCGAAGAGCTGAATGGTTTAGGGGCATACGTGTGAGGTGTCCGAACCACTTGATCCTCATATGTTCGATGTGTTGTAGGATTGGTGTTGCTCCTACCATGTCTCGTATCACCTCATTTCTGATCTTGTCCCGCCTTGTCTTGTTTACTGCTTTCCTCAGGCATTTCATTTCACAGGTGACCAGTTTTCTCTCGAGGACTTTAGTTAGGGACCATGTCTGGCACTGGTATGTCAGCGTTGGTAGAAAAATGGCGTTGATGAGTTTCGCCTTAGTGCTGGTGGGAATGCTGGGGTGTTTCAGGAGAGGGGCAAGTTGGTAGCTGACTGCGTTGGCTTTCTGGCATCTGGTCTCGATTTCTCTGTCTAGTTTGCCATTTTCAGTGAAGATGCTGCCCAGGTATTTAAATTCACTGGCTTGCTTCAACTGGGTTCCTTTGATGTTGATATCCAGTTTGTTTGGTCTCTTACTGACAGTCATGACCTCGGTCTTGCTGACGCTGATCTTCATGCCGTATGTCTCGCAGCTTTCATTGAGCTGGTCTGTGTGCTCCTGTAGCTGTATCTTGTCATTGTTCACCATTGCCTGGTCGTCCGCAAACATGAGTTCATTGAGTGCCTCAGGGTCTGGGTTTGCCTCCTTCGTAATCCCACTTTAACAACAGATGAAAAACTTAAACAGTTAGGAATCCTCCCTCTAAAGTCACACTAATGTTCAATAAAGGTATCACAATGTATAAAGTATCAAAAAGGAATGTTCCGCAATATCTTCTCAATTTGTTTAATCAGAATGTGCGATCATACTCAAACTCAAGACAAAATCAATTCAAAATTATCCGTCCAAGAATTGACATACATAAAAGTAGTTTATCGTTTTCTGGTGCACAACTATGGAACACCCTCCCCCCAAATATCACAAACACTCAATCACTCTCTTCCTTCAAAGTTACTTTATTTAAATACCTGACGTCAGTGTCGTAGATTACCTCAGTTAGCAACAATAACGTCAGCTGCCTTTCAACCTATGACATCTAATCTAGTCAATGTTGTGTTGTGTGTGTGTGTGTGTGTGTGTGTGTGTGTGTGTGTGTGTGTGTGTGTGTGGTGTGTGTGTGTGTGTGTGTGTGTGTGTGTGTGTGTGTGTGTGTGTGTGTGTGTGTGTATGCACAATGATACTTCGTGTTTTTTTTTAATTTTTTTTTTAACATTATTGATATTTTAACAGTTCAAACAGCCAACCAGTATTTCGTTCTGTATTATATGCGATGATTTGTTGATGACTCTATGACGTGTTTGATTCTCTCTTGCTTCTTCTTTATTTCTCATTGTTTTTGTTCATTTTGTTTGTTTGTTTTTTGCTTTGCTTGCTTGCCCATCTTATCTGTTAGCCATTTTGTCTGTTTGTTTGGTTGGCTCTTATCTGCTGTCTGTATTTGTCACTTTTCTCCAACTGTTATCCATATCATGCTTGTATCTCTCTTCTCCTATCAAGAAAAACGGCGCTTGATTATGTTTACTATTCTTGATTTATTTATGTCTTATTACATGAATTATTGATTTGTTTACACATGTATATTTCTATTATACATATGCGTTTATCATTACTGTAATTTCCTATTGTCGAAAGTAAAATTTACTTTATTTATTTATCTATACATTTGTCTATTTGACTTCATATCATTTGTTGATTTTCTGTCTCCTACAGAATTTTATGTGTTTATGCCTTCAATCGACCCAATGTTTGCTACTCCCCCCCCCCTTTTTTTTCCCCCTCTAATCATCCTTCTGAACTGCTCTTTTTTTCTACCTCCATTTATTATCTTTGGGTTTAGTAGTAGTAATAGTAGTAGTAGTAGTAGTAGTAGTAGTAGTAGTAGTAGTAGTAGTAGTAGTAGTAGTAGTAGTAGTGGTATTAGTGGTAATTGTTGTAGCAGTGTTAATATTTTTTGTGTGTAATCAGAAAATTGATTTCATCTCCTTTGATTTAATTGTAAGAACATTAGTCTATTTGACGCTTGATTTATCTTCTATAATTTTTTCACATGTAATGTTTCTTCTCCCTCTATTTCATTTTATTTTGTTTTATCTTATTACTATTTTGTTTACTGTGTTTTCTTCTCCTCCTCCTCCTCTTCCTTCTACTTCTTCCTCTTCTTCGTCTTATTTTTATTATTATCACTTCTTCTTCTTCTTGTCTAACGCCGTCAAACGTGGAGACCAGATCTCATGACGAAATCGGCAGTCTTCTGCAACGCCTCCACACAGCCATGCAGCTTCTCCAGGAGTCCGGCAGGCTCTGGCCAGATCTCGTCCCTCAGCTTCCGTAGACCAGGGCAGTCCTGCAATATGTGCTCGGCTGTCTGCTCTGCCAGTCCACAGGAGCAGAGTGGAGAGGGTGCAAGGCGGAGCTTTCTGGACATGTGGTGATTTAAGCGGTTATGTCCAGTTCATAGGCGGAATATGGTGACTTGCTGTTGCCTGGACAGCTGGTGGTAACTGTCCTCCGCCTGTGGCTGGTTGTGCAGGGACCTGATGATGGTGGTCATCTCTGCAAGGGTCACAGGGTTGTCTTCCTGCTCTTGGCTGGCACCCTCCTTTGCTGCTCTATCTGCTGCATCATTGCCAGCAATGCCGCAGTGTGCTGGCACCCACTGCAGTACTGTTCTTGGGCTCTTGATGTCTTGTAGAGCTTCCTGCAGACGGGGCTGTTTGTTGTTCTGCAGGGCCTCAAGAACAGATCTGGCATCAGTCAGAAAGACGACGGGTGTTAGTTCGTCTGTGATCTGCTTGATGGTGTCGGCAGCAAGAGTCAGGGCCTCCACTTCCGCTCGGTAGTTGCTGCAGTGCATTCCCGTAGGTGCTGCCTTCGTCAACTGCCGTCCATCGGGGAGTTGGATGTTCACGCCAGCTCCGCCTCTTTTGGTAGCGTCCGTGGCAGACCCGTCTGTGAAGGCATGTATCCACGCTGCTTTGGGGTACCTTTCCTCCATCATGGCTAGTGTCAAGGACCTCTTGCTGACATCACTGTGTTCATCCTTGTGGCCAAGGTAGGGGACTGAGGTGCAGATGGTAATGCGCTCCTGTCTTCTCTCCCAAGGTGGTGGTTCACTGGTGGTGTCGAGTGGTTCCACCTTGGTTGGTAGGGAGTCTTTGTGTTTTCTTTGCACAGCTTTTGATTTTCTGACGAAACTGGATCTCTTCAGTCTCCCAGATGTCGCTTCCTGGATTCTTTTGTTCATAGGATGTTATTATTATCACTATCAACATTATCTTTCTTGCTTTATTTACTTATCTACCTACTCATCTGTCTACCTATCTATCTATACTATCTACCTCCCCTCTCTCTCTCTCTCTCTCTCTCTCTCTCTCTCTCTCTCTCTCTCTATCTATCTATCTATCTCTAAGTGCTGACTGTACGTTTCTTGATTTCATTGTAATGTTATCTTAATTTTAGTATTCAACATGTATTTTCCTTAAGCTGTACTTGTTACTGTAAACAAATGTCATGTGTATAGAATAGCAACGGCAAGTTTGAAAAATGGCTTCTAGCCAATAGCTTTTACCGTTGAAAAATAAAGCATCATTGTCATTGTCATTGCCTCCATCAAGACTGTCTCGTTTGTTTTCTTTGCTGTCCATGGAACTCTCAACATCCTTCTTAGAACCCACCCATACCTGTTAATTTCCCAAACACCGATCCTCCCGTCCGCTATATTCTCTGTCAGTCCCCTTGCCACATATTGCCCCGGGGATCAGTGAAAGAGGAGAGAGTTCGGAGTTTGTTCAAGAGGAATTCATCACAATCGGACTATTCCACATGCGCTCCACCTGAATCTGCCAGCAATTATCTGAGCAATGGCAAGGTTGTGAAATGGGAAAGGAGATGTGTGTGTGTGTGTGTGTGTGAGTGTGGTGTGTGTGTGTGTGTGTGTGTGTGTGTGTGTGTGTGTGTGTGTGTGTGTTGTGTTGTGTGTGTGTGTGTGTGTGTGTGTGAGACCGAGAGAGAGAGAGAGAGAGAGACAGAGAGAGAGAAAGAGAGTGTGTGTGTGTTGCGATGCGAGTGTGTGTGTGTATGTGTGTGTGTGTGTGTGTGTGTGTATGTGTGTGTGTGTGTGTGTGTGTGTGGTGTGAGAGAGAGAGAGAGAGAGCGTGAGAGAGAGAGAGAAAGAGAGAGAGAAAGAGAGAGAGAGAGAGAGTGTGTGCGTGTTGTGTGTGTGTAAGTATGTGCGTGTGTGAGAAAGAGAGTATGGGTGTATATATATGTATGTATGTGCGTATGTGTGTGAGAGAGTGCAAAATAGAGTAGTGTGTACGTGTGTGTGTGTTTGTATGTGCGCAAACATGAGTATGTGTATGTGTCTGTGCGTGCATGAATGTGAGAGAATGAGTATGTATGTGTGCGTGTGTATGTATATGTGTGTATGCACGTACGTGCGTGCATGAGTGTGTGTGTGTGTGTGTGTGTGTGTGTGTGTGTGTGTGTGTGTGTGTGTGTGTGTGTGTGTGTGTTCACAGTTCAAGACACGCACGCGTGGACAAATAAACATTTTACTTTCGATACATACGTGCATATTATCAAACGACCAAAACTGACCATCTTAAACGAACACTTATCTCGCATACCAAACACACAACTGACTATCTCACTTTAAAAACATACAGTCAAACGGTCTGTTACAGATTTTAACTCGATACTATCAGAAACATAGAGAGTCTCACCACCATACCCCCTGCCCCTTTAATCCCTACCCTTCCCCTCTCTCCAACCCCCCAATCCCCACCCCTATCCAGCTGAATGTCCCCTCTCTGGACAAAACAATAGATCAGTTTTCAAGGATTCCCTTGTGACTTCACGAAGTCTCGTGTCAAGGAGAGACAATCTATCATGGAGTTGGATTTACCGGGGATTATCTCAACCTGTCTAACTCTCTACGGGGAATCCGTATTCCCTCCCTGAATCGTCCGCTCTTCTTTACCTCCCCCCTCCTCCCCACAACCCTCCCCCCCCCCCTTCATTCATTGCTCCTTTTCTCTGTCCTTGAGCCAGAAGGGTGTAGAGATAGAGATCCCAGTATGTATCACTGCCCTTGTCTCTGTCTTTCTCTGTTCTCTAGTAACAGAGTGTACGAATTATTTGTACTGATTTCCTGTCTGTCACAATGGTAGACATCGGGCTGCTCTCTCTGTGGAATGCGTATCGCTGCAGGTTTGAACCCAGACCTTCTGAATGGAAATCCAACGTCTGATACACTTGACTAAAGCGTGTTAAGACCCTAGCGGTATACTCAGCCCTATTGGTATACTCAGCCCTATCGGTATGGTCAGCCCTATTGGTACACTCAGCCCTATCGGTATGGTCAGCCCTATTGATACACTCAGCCCTATTGGTACACTCAGCCCTATTGGTACACTCAGCCCTATTGGTATGGTCAGCCCTATTGGTACACTCACCCTATCGGTAAGGTCAACCCTATTGTACACTCAGCCCTATTGGTACACTCAGCCCTATTGGTACACTCAGCCCTATTGGTACACCTCAGCCCTATCGGTATGGTCAGCCCTAATTGGTACACTCAGCCCTATTGTACACTCAGCCCTATCGGTACACTCAGCCCTATTGGTACACTCAGCCCTATCGGTATGGTCAGCCCTATTGGTACAACTCAGCCCTATTGGTACACTCAGCCCTATCAGTATACTCAGCCCTATTGGTACACTCAGCCCTATCGGTATGTCAGCCCTGTCAGTATACTCAGCCCTATCTGTATACTCAGCCCTATCGGTATACCACAAAACTATATCAGTATACTCAGCCCTATTGGTTACTCGCTCTATCGGTATACTCAGCCCTATTGGTATACTCAGCCCTATCGGTATACTCAGCCCTATTGGTTTACTTGCCCTATTGGTATACTCAGCCCTATTGGTAACTCAGCACTATTGGTATACTCAGCCCTATAGGTATACTCAACCCTATCGGTATGGTCAACCCTATCGGTATACTCAGCCCTATTGGTATACTCAACCCTATTGGTATACTCAGCCCTATCGGTATACTCGGCCCTATCGGTATGGTCAGCCCTATCGGTATACTCAGCCCTATTGGTTTACTCGCCCTATTGGTAACTCAGCCCTATTGGTACACTCAGCCCTATTGGTATACTCAGCCCTATCGTACATTCAGCCCTATCGGTATGGTCAGCCCTATCGGTATGGTCAGCCCTATCGGTATGGTCAGCCCTATCGGTATGGTCAGCCCAATCGGTATACTCAGCCCTAATTGTTTACTCGCCCTATTGGTATACTCAGCCCTATTGGTAACTCAGCCCTATTGGTATACTCAGCCCTATCGGTTATACTCAGCCCTATCGGTATGGTCAGCCCTATCGGTATACTCAGCCCTATTGGTTTACTCGCCCTATTGGTATACTCAGCCCTATTGGTACACTCAGCCCTATTGGTACACTCAGCCCTATTGGTATACTCAGCCCTATCGGTACACTCAGCCCTATCGGTATGGTCAGCCCTATCGGTATGGTCAGCCCTATTGATATACTCACGCTTGAGGCTTGTGCCATGATCACCATCACATGGCAACTGTGACGTTTGTGCATATGAAATTCATTCCGAGCACAGAGACGTCATCTTAAGAAACTGACACTGAAATGTAGATGTCAATGCATTTAAGGCAAACTGAGACTAAAGTTAAGCCAAATAGTGAAGTATCCAAAGGCGAAACGGGATGTCTCCAAGTTCACAGCTCTATCAACAAAGTCAACCTCCTCACATTTTTCTCTTAACCTGTCTCGTACTCTCAGGGGGAACCGATCTCTCCCTAATCCCCTACCACCACACCCCCTCCCCCCCACCCCCATCCATGTCCTGAGGTCCCTGTCACCTTAGGGCGAACGGTGTGGCAGGGTTGAAATCTTTATTGTGGACAGGGATTTAAATTATTGCTTTCTGGATGGTTTTAGGTTAGATAATATGTAACGATTGTCGAGACTGTTGCAAAAGGAACAGAGCTGGCAGCTGTGTAAGCTAGCGGCAGGGCGGGCTGCCCAATAGAGAGACGAAAGCCCACAGTAAGGCCAGAGAGGGCCCTTTTAATAATAATAATAATAATAATGTTTATTTGTATAGCGCATATTCCATATAAAAACATGCTCACCAGCGCTTTACATTTCGCAAAAAAAGGCAAATGTGATAAAAAAATTGTTCACAATTACATACACAATAAGATAACAACAAACATTAAAGCTATACAAGTAAGCAGACATATAAGAAACCACAGAATATTAAAATTTAAACACTGACTTACGTAATGAAAAAAGATTAACAGATTTTTCATATGAACAAAGAGGCATACTGTGTTTATATATTGCTGCATGTGTGTGCATGCGTACTGTGTGTGTGTGTGTGTATGTGGTGGTGGTCTTTGATTTAATGTCTATTCACTAAAGTGATTTTAGACAAGTGTGTGTGTGTGTACGTGTGCGTGTGTGTGTGTGTGTGCGTGTGTGTGTGCGTGCGTGTGTGTTGCTGTGCGCGTGTGTGTATGTAAGAATGTGTGTGTGTGTGTGTGTGTGTGTGTGTGTGTGTGTGTGTGTGTGTGTGTGTGTGTGTGTTTTGTTCTCTCTTGGTCCAGAGGCAGGGTTGGACCTGGTTGTCTTCCTCTTCTTCAGTGGTATTAACGTCCCAGCGTGATAACGATTAGGGACTGTCGTAGGAGACCTGGCTGGTGCGAGCAGTGTGGCTATATCAGAGTTTTGTCATCCCCGCCATCTTGCCGTTGAGATTATAAACAAGGTTACTGATGACTGGGTCCGAATGGGTCATGCAGCGCATGAACAGCTCCCCTTTGTTTGATGAAATGGTTATCGTGTGGCGTCGGGAGCTTGGAGGTGACTGTCCAGAGAGTGGTGAGGCATTGTTGTTCTGGGTCCCATCCGGCACCCTCGTGTGTTTCTTGTGAAATTAAAAAATTGTCCCATAAGTCTGAAGTTTGTAGGAACTCACCTTTTCTTAGGGCCCAGCCTCTCTCCCTCACCGCTTTACCATCCTCAACACCGAACATGGTTACGGCCGAAAAAATGCATTCAAAACGAAACAAAAATTGTTAAAACCACGAAAACAGAATCACAATTTTACGTAATGGAAAGAAAAAGTACATTTGATAAACCTTGCGATTCTCATTCGTGTGTGTGTGTGTGTGTGTGTGTGTGTGTGTGTGTGTGTGTGGTGTGTGTGTGTGTGTGTGTGTGTGTGTGTGTGTGTGTTTGTGTGTGTGTGTTTGTGTGTGTGTTGTGTGTGTGTGTGTTTGTGTGTGTGTGTGTGTTTGTGTGTGTGTGTGTGTGTTTGTGTGTGTGTGTTTGTGTGTGTGTGTGTATGTGTGTGTGTATGTGTGTGTGTGTGTTCGTTCGTTATTTCTTTTAACGTCTATTCACATACGTGCTTTTAGACGGGAAAAAAAAGAGTGCGTATGGAATGAATGAATCTATGTAATCATGAAGGCATTGTATCAATTAAGGTAACAATTAAGCTAACATCAAACAAATTAACGAACAAAAGAAAAACAATCAGAACATTATATCAGTCCAGGCTTCATCGGATTTCTCGGGCTGTGTGGGAGTTACAGGTATAAAACAATTGGGCTGAATCAAAGGAAACGACCTACAGGACTGTGCAGTAAACGCCTAGCAATGTGTAAATACAGAGTGAAATCAGTATGTTTCTGCTTTAAGTTTGTAAATGACGCAGGGAAATAAGGTCGCATTCGCTGACAACACAAAAGGTTATAAAATCACCACAGTGAGTGTGTGTGCGTTTGTGTGTGTTTATGTGCGTGTGTGTTTGTGTGTGTATGCATGTGTGTGTGTGTGTGAATGTGTGTGAATGTGTGTGTGTGTGTGTGTGTGGTGTGAGTGTGTGTGTGTGTGTGTGTGTGTGTGTGTGTGAGCGTGAGTGTGTGTATGTATGTGTGTGTATGTGTTTGTATGTATGTGTGTGTGTTTGTGTGTGTATGTATGTGTGTGTATGTGTGTGTATGTATGTGTGAATATGTTATATGTATGTGTGTTTGGCTTCCATTTGCTTGAACGCCAGCAGTCACTTTCACGTAGATTTTTAAAAAAAATCATTCCAGATTCAAACCCATGCAGTTAGACTTGTAAGACAGGAGCTCAACTCCACACAAACAAAGCCTCAGGGTTCGTTGGTTCGTTCTTTGGTTTAACGTCTTTTCACTCTGACTGGTATTGGACGCTGTGTGGCAGGTGTTAACGTTTTATGTGTGGACAGGGATTTAGTTATTGCCTCTGGTTTAGTCTTGGAGACAGGCGGTGTTGTAACGCTTAGGTGAAAAATTGTGCTGATTTGAGTTTCTTTTATTTCCTGTTGTGCTGTGTGTGCTAAATGTTGTGTATATCGCACTGCACGACATTGCAATGTATTGCGTTGTATTGTGTTGTATTGTGTTGATTTGTACCTTAATGTAGCAAGACATTTTGGGGAGAGCTGTAGTTGTCTGTTTTGTTGAGTTTAAAGTCCTACCACTCTCAGAGTAATTATCGTCGTCGTCGTCGTCTTTCGTCGTCATCATCATCATCGTCGTCATCATCATCATCATGTGCCCTGCCGCATGGCGTTGGGATCATGGCACTTCATACGAATCTATCCCCTGTCGCTGCAAGTACATCTCCCACCCTGTCTGTTCTCACCACCCTGCAAGTCCGTCCAATATTTTCTCCCTGGGTCTACGGTTGTTCTCTTTCCCTCCAGCTTTCCTGTTGTGACCAGGTGCTCTAATTTCTCTTTCCTCATAAAATGTCCTGTGAATGTTGCTTGTCTTTTCCTAATCTTCTTTATTAATGATCTTCTTGTGTTCGCCTCTTTCAAGACGAGACAGTTTGTTTTCTTTGCTGTGCATGGAACTCTCAACATTCTTCTTAGAAACCACATTTCAGTTGCCTCAATTTTAGAGTATATGACGACTAGCTATAAGAATGTTGCTGGAAGCCTTAAAACGTTTTGGTTGCAGTGCGTGAGAACAGATGCTATTGTCGGATCCTCTCAAGTAAACCTTTCCACCTTAAATTTCTTACACGCTGAGGAAACCGGGCTCCATCCAGATTGATAGTCCTGAATGCCCCTCTGCTCTGTTTTATTATTTTTACATAAGGGCTCGAACCCACGCTTTC
>JAPXFY010000029.1:13619204-13631704 GCA_030674185.1 Monoplex corrugatus
CATACAAAAAAAATGAATGCCACGGTAAATAGGATGACGGAGAGGGCAAGGAAGTGAAAGAGACAGAGAGAGAGTTAAAGGGGAGTGGGAGAGAGGGGGGTAGATATGGGGGAATGAGGGGGGCAGAGAAGTAAATGGATACTGATAACTACAAAACAAAACGAAACAAAAAAAAAACGCCGAAGGCTCTATATGTGTGTGTGTGTGTGTGTGTGTGTGTGTGTGTGTGTGTGTGTGTGTGTGTGTGTGTGTGTGTGTGTGTGTGTGTGTGTGTGTGTGAGTGTGTGTGTGAGTGTGTGTGTGTGTGTGTGTGCGTGTGTATGTATGTGTATGTGTGTGCATGTGTGCGTGTGTGTGTGTGTGTGTTGTTTTGTTTGTTTATTTGTTTGTTTGTTTGTTTGTGTGTTTTCAGTTCATGTTTCACAGCTTATTGTTGCCGTTTAAAGGAGATAGAGACAGAGAGAGAAAGAGAGAGAGAGAAAGAGAGAGAGAGAGAGAGAAACAGTCTGACAGACAGACAGAGAGAGAGTGTGTGTGTGTGTGTGGGAGAGACAGAGACAAAAAAAAGGGGGAAAGAGAGAGTGTGTGTGTGTGTGTGTTTGTGAGAGAGACAGATATACAGACGGACCGAGAGACAGACAGACAGAGAGAAAGAGAGATATACAGGAAGAGAGACAGAGAAACAGAGATTGTGTGAGAGAGAGAGAGAGAGAGAAATAGAGGGGGAAAGAGAGAGAGAGAAAAAAAATGAGAGAGAGAATAAGAGATATAGTGACAGAGACAGACAGACAGACAGAGAGTGTGTGTGAGAGAGAGAGAAATAGAGTGGGAAAGAGATAGAGAGAATGAGAGACAGAGAGAGATAGAGATACAGAGAAAGAGAGAGACTTAGACAGAGAGAAAGAGAGGGACAAAGAGTGAGAAAAACAGATTGGGAAGGAGAGCAGAGACAGAAAATAAACAGACAAATACAGGTAGAGTCAGTGTGTGTGTGTGTGTGTGTGTGTGTGTGTGTGTGTGTGTGTGTGTGTGTGTGTGTGTGTGTGCGTACGTGTGTGTGTGTGTTTGTGTGTGTGTGTATGCTATATATGTTTCTGCCGATCACAGTAGATGTGTGACAGGTAGAATGTTGTGTTGTCTTCAATCTTCATGCTGATAGTATGAACAAGTGTCGACCTGTCCACTAAAGGTCTTTTCTGCGTCTGCCTTCAGTTGACATCCAAACCAGGAAGACATGATGAGAATGAGGACCTGAAGATAAGTTTATTCGATTTTAGGCTTGGCCGATTCTGCCGGCAATTTCTGATGTGCATCTGCCGTCTGATGTAATGATCGTTCCCAGGTATTTGAATTTATCAACCTGTGTCAAGGTTGTGCCATTTGCTGTTATTTTGCATGAGGGGTATTCTTGATAGGAATCAGAAAAAATATATATATATAAAACAAAACAAAACCAAAACCACCAAAAACAATAAGAACGCGTATTTAATTTCATACAACAAGACAAGACAGGCGCAAATTTTCTTTGTCAAGCGTAAGGTCACAAACAAACAAACACCAGATACAAAAATTAGGAGACAAAGACTGAAACTTCCCTGCTGCTTTGTCCAGTGTTGTATTAAATACGCGTTCCTGTTCGTTTTTTCTTTTGTTGTTGTTGTTTGTTTTGTTTTCTGTTTTTGTTTGTTTTGTTTGTTTGTTTGTTTGTTTTTTGTTTTGTTTGTTCCTGTTTGCTTGAACGCCGGCAGTGACACTTGTTTTGGATTTCGTATTACTCTGTCTAAGACTGCATTTTATACATGTAGTTGTCTTGGTATCACGTTACGTCTTATTCTTGTTACGTAATTTGTTGCATGATGTCACGTTTTACATCAAACCTTCATTTTCGTCTTCTGTCTGAGTTTCAATTTCTTCCTCCTCCGCTCTTTTCTCTTGCTGTATCCTACACAAAGACCTGCTCTAACAAAACCAAAACGTGGATTCCTTTTGTCACAATGGACAGAGCAGCAGGGAAGTTTCAGTCTTTTTCTCCCAAGTTTTGTATCTGGTATTTGTTTGTTTGTGATCTTACGCTTGACAAAGGTCAGTTGGTCGAAAATTTGCGCCTGTCTTGTCTTGCTGTATTGAAATACGCATTCGTATTCTTTTTTCGTGTTTTTTCTGGTTCCTGTTTGCTTGAACGTGGGCAGTCACACTTGTTTTGGATTTCGTACAACACTTGATGCAAACGGCGCAACCTTGAGACAGGTTGATAATTTTAAATACCTGGGAATTATCATTTCACCAGACGGCAGATGCACATCAGAAATAGCCAGCAGAATCAGCCAAGCCAAAACAACATTCAAGAAGATGAAAAGCATTCTTACCAACAAATGCCTCTCAATTAACATCAGGAAGATAGTTCTGGAATGTTATATAGAACCAATACTGTTGTACGGTTGCAAGGCGTGGACAGTCAACAAGCAAAGCCAGAGCAAGATTGAGGCAGCCGAGATGTGGTTTCTGAGAAGGATGTTGAGAGTTCCATGGACAGCAAAGAAAACAAACTAAACAGTCTTGATGGAGGCAGACACAAGTAGATCATTGATAAGGAAGATTAGGAAAAGGCAGACAACATTCATAGGCTATTTTGTGAAGAAAGGGGAATTGAAACACCTGGTCACAACGGGAAAG
The DNA here is from genome assembly GCA_030674185.1 of Monoplex corrugatus. Lineage (NCBI taxonomy): Eukaryota > Metazoa > Mollusca > Gastropoda > Littorinimorpha > Ranellidae > Monoplex > Monoplex corrugatus. The sequence continues at coordinate 13,621,878 of JAPXFY010000029.1, forward strand.
CTGGAGGGAAAGAGACCACCGGGTAGACCCAGGGAGAAGATACTAGACGCACTTGCAGAGTGGCTGAATACAGGGAGGGTGGAAGAGATGCTTGAGGCAACAAGAGATAGAGACAGATGGAAGTCCATAATCACCAACGCCATGCGGCAGGGCACCTGATGATGATGATGATGATGATGATGATGATGATGGTGATGATGACAACACTTGATAGTTTAAATCTAGGGACCTGGAGGGAAAGAGTGTCTTAAGCCATGCTGCCACCCATCATCATATGGTATGGGATACAGGACCAATCCTGGTAACACACATTCTTTTGCGGGCACTCTATGAACAGGAGTCTTGCTGCCCTGGGGTCTGCGCCCCCGAGTCCCTCTTGTGATGAACAGCAGCTGCTCTCTGTTCTATAGCTGTGATTGTACTGTGCTAGCACTGCTGTCACAAGCTTCCTCTGTTGCAGGCAGTGTATCTCCATTTGGTGTTGATGAAGTGTTGGGGTTGGCCTTCAGAGGATCCTTGTATCGCTTTAGTGGGCTTGCTTGTCACGGTATTCTCTAGATCTATGTTCTCTCACATACCCGCCGCTCTGCCTCCGATCCTCTGACTTTTCGCTTTCCACGCACTAAGCTTAATACCTATGGTCCACGAGCCTTCTCTGTTTCTGGTCCACTCTCCGTGAACAAACTTCCTCTGTCAGTCCGTCAGCAACCTACTTCTGTCTCCTTCAAGTCCGCTCTCAAAACTCACCTTTTGTCCTCTAAATAAAATCCTGACCTCACTCAACCGCCCTCCCCCCCTGCAGCCTGTCTCCACTCGGTGTGGAATCACATTGTAATATATATTTGTATATAATATGTTTTCTACAATATTCCATTGCTTTTCTTCTTTTTTCCCCATTTATAGCCATGTGTATGTGTGTGCGTGCGTGTGTGAGCATGCGTGCGTATGTGTATGTTCAACGCTTAGATTTGATTTATATGAACATTTTGCGCAATTTAAATATTGTAATTATCATTATTCATTATCATTAAAGGCCTGCAAGCTGATCCGACAGATCGGGTGAGAAGAGCTAGGTCACAGATTTTCGTCTCTGCGTGCGCTCTGTGCCCGCGTTACTGCAGAGTGGGGCACTATAAGGGTTACAGGTGCATTTACACACACACATGGAGAAAGTGGGTAGTCTCTACAGTTATAGTTTGGTCACACACACACAGAGAAAGTGGGTAGGCTGTACAGTCATAGTTTGGTCACACACACATGGAGAAAGTGGGTAGGCTGTACAGTTATAGTTTGGTCACACACACATGGAGAAAGTGGGTAGGCTGTACAGTTATAGTTTGGACACACACACACAGAGAAAGTGGGTAGGCTGTACAGTTATAGTTTGGTCACACACACACAGAGAAAGTGGGTAGGCTGTACAGTTATAGTTTGGACACACACACATGGAGAAAGTGGGTAGGCTGTACAGTTATAGTTTGGACACACACACACAGAGAAAGTGGGTAGGCTGTACAGTTATAGTTTGGTCACACACACACAGAGAAAGTGGGTAGGCTGTACAGTTATAGTTTGGTCACACACACATGGAGAAAGTGGGTAGGCTGTACAGTTATAGTTTGGTCACACACACATGGAGAAAGTGGGTAGGCTGTACAGTTATAGTTTGGTCACACACACATGGAGAAAGTGGGTAGGGTGTACAGTCATAGTTTGGTCACACACACATGGAGAAAGTGGGTAGGCTGTACAGTCATAGTTTGGTCACACACACATGGAGAAAGTGGGTAGGGTGTACAGTCATAGTTTGGTCACACACACATGGAGAAAGTGGGGGCTGTACAGTCATAGTTTGGTCACACACACATGGAGAAAGTGGGTAGGCTGTACAGTCATAGTTTGGTCACACACACATGGAGAAAGTGGGGGCTGTACAGTCATAGTTTGGTCACACACACATGGAGAAAGTGGGTAGGGTGTACAGTCATAGTTTGGTCACACACACATGGAGAAAGTGGGTAGGGTGTACAGTCATAGTTTGGTCACACACACATGGAGAAAGTGGGTAGGGTGTACAGTTATAGTTTGGTCACACACACATGGAGAAAGTGGGTAGGCTGTACAGTCATAGTTTGGTCACACACACATGGAGAAAGTGGGTAGGGTGTACAGTCATAGTTTGGTCACACACACATGGAGAAAGTGGGTAGGGTGTACAGTCATAGTTTGGTCACACACACATGGAGAAAGTGGGTAGGCTGTACAGTTATAGTTTGGTCACACACACATGGAGAAAGTGGGTAGGGTGTACAGTCATAGTTTGGTCACACACACATGGAGAAAGTGGGTAGGCTGTACAGTCATAGTTTGGTCACACACACATGGAGAAAGTGGGTAGGCTGTACAGTCATAGTTTGGTCACACACACATGGAGAAAGTGGGTAGGGTGTACAGTCATAGTTTGGTCACACACACATGGAGAAAGTGGGTAGGCTGTACAGTCATAGTTTGGTCACACACACATGGAGAAAGTGGGTAGGCTGTACAGTCATAGTTTGGTCACACACACATGGAGAAAGTGGGTAGGGTGTACAGTCATAGTTTGGTCACACACACATGGAGAAAGTGGGTAGGCTGTACAGTTATAGTTTGGTCACACACACATGGAGAAAGTGGGTAGGGTGTACAGTTATAGTTTGGTCACACACACATGGAGAAAGTGGGTAGGCTGTACAGTTATAGTTTGGTCACACACACATGGAGAAAGTGGGTAGGCTGTACAGTTATAGTTTGGTCACACACACATGGAGAAAGTGGGTAGGCTGTACAGTCATAGTTTGGTCACACACACATGGAGAAAGTGGGTAGGGTGTACAGTCATAGTTTGGTCACACACACATGGAGAAAGTGGGTAGGCTGTACAGTCATAGTTTGGTCACACACACATGGAGAAAGTGGGTAGGGTGTACAGTCATAGTTTGGTCACACACACATGGAGAAAGTGGGTAGGCTGTACAGTCATAGTTTGGTCACACACACATGGAGAAAGTGGGTAGGCTGTACAGTTATAGTTTGGTCACACACACATGGAGAAAGTGGGTAGGCTGTACAGTTATAGTTTGGTCACACACACATGGAGAAAGTGGGGGCTGTACAGTCATAGTTTGGTCACACACACATGGAGAAAGTGGGTAGGGTGTACAGTCATAGTTTGGTCACACACACATGGAGAAAGTGGGGGCTGTACAGTCATAGTTTGGTCACACACACATGGAGAAAGTGGGTAGGGTGTACAGTTATAGTTTGGTCACACACACATGGAGAAAGTGGGTAGGGTGTACAGTTATAGTTTGGTCACACACACATGGAGAAAGTGGGTAGGCTGTACAGTTATAGTTTGGTCACACACACATGGAGAAAGTGGGTAGGCTGTACAGTCATAGTTTGGTCACACACACATGGAGAAAGTGGGTAGGCTGTACAGTCATAGTTTGGTCACACTGAAACTGAAAGCAGTATGCCTGCAGCCCTATTGCGGCCTCAAAAACAGTACTAAGACCTAAGATTTATTTTTAGATCCGTGGTGCCAGGCAGGACGCGCGCGCCAGACACCAGCTCCACCCATCATAGTTCAAATCTGCCCTGGTCTGAAATGTTTCTATTGATTTGTCATGACATTTTCCATTAACGCAGCATTATCATCATTATCATCAGGTGCCATGCCGCATGGCGTTGGCAATCATGGACTTCCATCTGTCTCTATCTCTCGTTGCCCCTAGCATCTCCCCCATCCTCCTCGTCCCCAGCCACTCTGCAAGTCCGTCCAGCATTTTCTCCCTGGGTCTACCTGGTGCTCTCTTTCCCTCCAGCTTTCCCGTTGTGACCAGGTGCTCCAAATCCCCCTTCCTCATAAAATGGCGTATGAATGTTGCTTGTCTTTTCCTAATCTTCCTTATGAGTGATCTACTTGTATCTGCCTCCATCAAGACTGTCTCGTTTGTTTTCTTTGCTGTCCATTGAACTCTCAACATTCTTCTTAGAAACCACATCTCGGCTGCCTCAATGTTGTTGTGGCTTTGCAGCATTATAGTTAACGAAATATTAGAAGGTAATAATAGCTACCATTCTACCAAATACGAAGCAGTGTTATTGCTTCTGCGTCGAACTCCTTGAGAAAACATCGGAGACATGTGATGTCTGCTGTTACAAGGATTAGAAATGAAGCGGACATCTGGAGCACACCTCGCTTTCTATAGACCTGCCGTGGCTTTAAAGCTCTCTGTACTGGAGCGTCTTTGGAATGCGGTTGTCTCCCGTACGGACAACTGGTTCTGTCCACAGACATCTAAGATGTCTGTGGTCCTGTCCAAGGAAGCTGCCATGTAATGCGAACACTATCACTACTAATAACAATTAGTAATGGTCGGACGCTGAAGTGCAAGTCATCCGTATAATTGACATTGGTGTGTCGTTCACTTATTAGTTTCAGTTCAGATTTGTGGTAAAATGTTGCAATTCGAAAAATAGGTGGTCATCAATAATCAGGTTAAACATCATTCTGAAGAGAGATGTCTCTAATGTAAACAACAGCCCAAAAAGGCAACCAAACAAACAGAAGATCAAGATCAAAACAAACCAAAACAACCAACAAACTAATCAAAAACAAAGAAACAAATACATAAAAAAAACAATCAAACACAATAAAGCAAACAAACAAAACAAACGAACGAACAAACGAGTGAGCAAACAAACAAACAAATAAACAAATTAATCAAACGAGAGAGCAAACAAACAAACAAATAAAGCAAACGAACGAGCGAACAAACAAGCAAACAAACAAACAACTGAAGCAGAGACAGTTTTAAGTTGGGCTGATAGAACACAAACAGACACAAGTTGTCATCACGTGGATACAATGTTATATATCAAGCAACTCTCCTCAGTGTGTCTCAACGACGTTTCGAGGTAAAAAAAAAAAAAAAAAAAGCGTTAATAAAACAAACAAACAAACAGACAAACATACAAAGGAATCAATACTGACGGTGATACACGCCATGTATTTGCTGAACAGCCAATCTATGTGATATCTATATCTATGCTCCCGCCCCATCTTCCCAATGACAACCACAAACCACAATACTCTTTCTTTTCCAGCGATGCTGCCAAAAAAGCAACAGCACTATAGGTTGTCTTTCAAAGTAGCGCTAATGCTCAGCAATTCTTTGTTATATCCCTCACGACAAAGCCGCCCTTGTGATTGGCTGAGAGCTGTCATCACGTCACATCCGCTAATGGCAGGTTGGAGGACTTGGGCCAACTTCCGGCTGTGTCTTGTTCTTCTCGGTATGGCTAATTACCAGAACTGAGAAAAGAGAGGGAGAAAAAATGTTTTTTCCTCCTGTTCTTTAAGAATGCTTGTAATTTTTATCACTTGGCTGTTTTTCCTGGCTTCTTTCGTTATTTCTACAATCTTGTCTTTTTTTTTGTTTTTGTTTTTTTTACTAAAAGGAAACTAAGACAGTCTGGCATGCGGTTTGCTTGTATGCGTGTGTGTACATATAGTAGTGTGTGTGTGTGTGTGTGTGTATGTGTGTGTGTGTGTGTGTGTGACATATAGTAGGTGTGTGTGTGTGTGTGTTGTGCTCTGATTTCTAATCTATCACACTTTTTACGCTCGTAAAGGAGGGTGACCGTCATCAAGATATAAAGCACACGGCTTGTGATGTTATTTCAAGATGAAAAAGGAAACAAACAAACAAACAAACAAACAGAAAAGACGAAGCGAAACATATGGATCATTTAAAGATAAAGGAGAAAGATTTAAAAAGAAAAAAAAAGGGGGGGGGGATAGGAAGTGGAAGACGGAAGGAAGGGAGAGAGAGAGAGAGAGAGAGAGAGAGAGTGACGTAGAGAGAGAGAGAGACGAGAGAGAAGTGAGAGAGAGAGAGAGTGACAGAGAGAGAGAAAGAGAGAGAGAGAGAGATAAATGAAAAATGTGTTTAGAGAGAGAATGTCAGCGAGCGGGAGCCTGCGCGACCCCCGTGTATATATATATAATATATTTATGTATTATATATATATATATATATATTATGTATTATGATTGTGTGTGTGTGTGTGTGTGTGTGTGTGTGTGTGTGTGTGTGTGTGTGTGTGTGATATTTATCTTTGTCAAATATGTTACATCTCCCTATGGTTCCATTTACATCATCTTTATCGTTCCAACTTGAACTTGGCGTGTGAATTGACTTGTGAGTGCAACAATGAAGACAGAATATTATTCTTGTACTAGGTTCACCACACACATTTAACACCAAAAAGCATGCAAACAAACAAACAAACAAACAAACAAACAAACAAACAAACTAAACACACACACATACTACATACATACATACACACATACATATATATATACATACATACATACATACATACATACATACATACATACATACATACATACATACCAACATACATACATACATACATACATACATATATGCATACATACATACATACATACATGTACACACATACATACATGCATGCATGCATACCCACACACATGCACGCACGCACGCACACACATACATACACACACACACACACACACACAACACACACACACACACACACATAAAATCAATCATGAAATTGTGTATGAACTGACAATCAACATATTCACATATTGATCACACAATGTAGCTTCTTAATGAAACACCCGTATAGCTGTCATCAATCTTATTATTATCTTTATCACTGCTATTCTACTTTTAAAGTTTGTTCACCAACGAGCAGTAGTGGCTGTGCATCGTTTCTCAAGTTGAACTAATTTTTTTTTTTTTCACGAATGTGAAACAGAGAACGGAGAACCTGGCAAAGATATTAAATTACGTTTCTGTTGAAGAACAAGCAGCCAGAGTTGTTGAACTGAAAATTGAAAGATACACAGAAGGGGAGACAAAGTCACTGTGTCGTCTGCCAGCTCTTTGTATCCGTGACGCTGTGTCGGTCTGCAATGTGTTGTGTCTGCTGTCTGTATGTCGTATTGTCTGTGCGCAGTAGTCTGTATGTCTGTCGTCTGTTGTCTGTATGTCGCAGTCTGTCGTCTGTGCTGTCTGTATGTCTGTATGTCTGTCTGCCTCGTATGTCTGTCTGTACTGTCTGTCTAAACTCTTCCTTGACATCATTCTTCTTTTTTGTTCCTGTTCTGTCTGTTCTCTGGTGTCTGTCTGCGATTCTCTGTTCTCTCTGTCCTGTCATCTATGACTCTGTCTCTGTCTGTTGCTGTCTCCCCTGTGTGTGTGTGCGCGCGGTGTGTATGTTGTGAGTGTATTTAAAATGTGTGTGTGTGTGTGTGTGTGTGTGTGTGTGTGTGTGTGTGTGTGTGTGTGTGTGTGTGTGTGTGTGTAGTGTATATGTATAAGTGCGATCGCGCGCGCGCGCGTGTTTCTGGTGTGTGTGTGTTACTTGTGTGTGTGCATGTGTTGTGGTGTTGTGCGTGTGTGTAAGTGAGTGAGTAGTGGTGTGTGTGTGTGTGTGTGTGTGTGTGTGTGTTATTGGTGTTCTGTGTGTGTGTGTGTGTGTGTGTGTGTGTGCGTGTGTGTATAAGTGCGCGCGAGCGCGCGTGTGCATGTCTGTATGTTTGTCTGAGCGTATGTGGTGTGTAAGAAATATACATTATCTGGGTCAGCTTCAGCACAGTCTGTACACAGGTTTTGCCGATGCTCCGTACCACTTCGCTGTACGTTTAGAATTGACTCAATTTGTAGACAAAGTAATACTGCAACGTTTCCTAACAGTAAGCGTTATTAGCCTGCTTTGCAGGAGAAATGCCACTCACTCTTTCACTCCCTCACCCTATCCACCAGCTTCCTGCAACTTCCTGCAATCATTAACCCTTTCTCTCCCTCACCCTATCCACCAGCTTCCAGCAACTTCCTGCGATCATTAACCCTTTCTCTCCCTCACCCTATCCACCAGCTTCCAGCAACTTCCTGCGATCATTAACCCTTTCTCTCCCTCACCCTATCCACCAGCTTCCAGCAACTTCCTGCGATCATTAACCTTTCTCTCCCTCACCCTATCCACCAGCTTCCAGCACTTCCTGCGATCATTACCCTTTCTCTCCCTCACCCTATCCACCAAGTCTTGTATTGTCTTTCACTCCTCACCCTATCCACAGCTGAATCATACTCTTTCACTCCCTCACCCTATCCACCAGCTGTAATCATTAACTCACTCCCTTACCTATCCACCAGCTTCCAGCCAGCAACTTCCTGCAATCATTAACCTTTTCACTCCCTCACCCTATCCACCAACATCTTGTATTAACTCTTTCATTCCCTCACTCAATCCACCAATTTCCTGCATTAACATTTCACTTCCTCATCCTTTCCATAATCTCTCACCAACTTCCTGATTACAGGACAGTGGCTGATTGGATGATGGAGTGAAAGGGTTCATGCTTGAAGCTGGTGGATAGGATGGAGTTAGAAAGGGTTAATGCAAGCTATTGAAAGCAGATTTGAGAGTGAGGAATTGAAAGGGTTAATGCTGGAAGCTGAAGGTTAAATTTCTAGAAACTGGTGTATAGGATGAGAGAGCGAAAGGGCCAATGCAAGAAGCTGTTGAAAGCTGATTTGAGAGTGAGAAGCTCAAAGGTTAATGCTAAAAGCTGGTGGATAGGATCATCATCATCATCAGGTGCTTTGCCGCATGGCGTTGGCGATCATAGACTTCCATCTGTCTCTATCTCTTGTTGCCTCAAGCATCTCTTCCACCATCTTTGTCCTCAGCCACTCTGCAAAGTCCGTCTAGCATCTTCTCCCTGAGTCTACCTGGTGCTCTCTTCCCCTCCAGATTTCCCGTTGTGACCAGGTGCCCCAATTCCCCTCTCCTCATAAAATGGCCTACAAAAATGCCCGTATTTTCCTAATTTTCCTTATCAATGATCTACTTGTGTCTGCCTCCATCAAGATTGTCTCGTTTGTTTTCTTTGCTGTCCATGGAACTCTCAACATTCTTCTTAGAAACCACATCTCGGCCGCCTCAATCTTGTTCTGGCTTTGCTTGTTGACTGTCCACGCCTCACAACCGTATAACAGTATCGGTTTCATATAACATTCAAGAACTCTCTTCCTGATGTTAATTGATAGGCATTTGTTGGTAAGAATGCTTTCATCTTCTTGAATGCTGTTTTGGCTTGGCCGATTCTGCTGGCTATTTCTGATGTGCATCTGCCGTCTGATGAAATGATCGTTCCCAGGTATTATAAACTTATCAACCTGCTCAAGGTTGTGCCGTTTGCTGTTATTTTGCATGAGGGGATTTCATGTTTTTTACTGATCACCATGACTTCAGTCTTCCTGCTGTTTAGTTCCAACCCTTTACCTTTGCTTTCTATTTCTAGTATATTCACAAGGTTTTGTAGGTCCCTTTCATTTTCTGCAACCAGCGCGGTGTCATCTGCGTATCGAATGTTGTTTATCATTTTTCCTCCAACCTTTAATCCAGGTGGATAGGATGATGGAGCGAAAAGGACAAAGTGTCTGAGTGGAAGCTGGGGGATATGGTGCGGGACTGATAGGGTTAAATTCGTCGATGGGAGATGACGTATTGTCCAAGACTAGTTGTAGTAGACTTCATTAGTGTATCGAACACAAGATCTTGACATACACACACACACACACACACACACATACACACACACACACAACGTGCGCACGCACACACGCACACACACACACACGCACACGTACACACACACACATCTCACACACTCACACACACACACACACATATGTGCACACGTGCGCGCACAC
>JAPXFY010000029.1:13646704-13654204 GCA_030674185.1 Monoplex corrugatus
TTGGTTATTTACTGTCGCGTGTGTCTGTTTCTATCTGTGATTTTGTCAGTTTGTCTGTGTCTGCGTTTTGTCGTTCTGTCTGCCTGTCTGTCTGTTTCTGTCTGCCTGTCTGTCTGTTTCTGTCTGCCTGTCTGTCTGTTTCTGTCTGCCTGTCTGTCTGTTTCTGTCTGCCTGTCTGTCTGTTTCTGTCTGCCTGTCTGTTTCTGTCTGCCTGTCTGTCTGTTTCTGTCTGCCTGTCTGTCTGTTTCTGTTTGCCTGTCTGTCTGTTTCTGTCTGCCTGTCTTCCTTCTGCCAGTGTTTACGACAATGTCTACTCTGAGTCACTCTCAGTGATTCTGTCTGTCTCTGTATGGTTCATTCGCTGTCTCATTTCTTATTCTCTTTCTCTCTGTCTCTGTCTCTGCCTCTCTGTTTCTGTTTCTGTCTCAGTCTGTCTGTCTGTCTCTGTTTCTCTGTGCTGTTAGTCTCTCTGTCCCTCTCTGTCTGTCTGTCTGTCTGTCTGTCTGTCTCTGTCTGTCTGTCTGTCTCTGTCTGTCTGTCTCTGTCTGTCTGTCTCTGTCTGTCTGTCTCTGTCTGTCTGTCTGTCTGTCTGTCTCTGTCTGTCTCTTAAAGCCTGAAAACGTCCCGTACCTCTGAAAACTGAAACACGGCTGTGTATATATTTCATACTTGAAAACCTAAAGATGATGTAACTACAAACAAACAAACATACAAACAAACAAACAAACAAACAAACAAACAAATAACGTGTTCATGACACCTGTTTATGGCAAAGCCAGTGATGTACGAAGAGCACTGTGGATGCTATCAATGTTGTCCCTCTCCCTCCCAGTCCCTGGTTTGTGTATGTGTCGGCGGTCTTCACAATAAACCATGCGTCAGTGTCGATGTCTCTGTCTGTCTCTCTGAAACATTTCATTACATTCAAAATTGGAATGTCATCCCTGAAATGCAACTTTTCGTATTATGATAAATACTTAGAGGTCAGAAATTAGTCTTTCCCTTTATGGAATGACACACAGGAAACAGTCATTGCTGAAGTGTCGTTAGTACTGAGAACTTGGCAAAGAATTAATGTTATGCCTGCAAATTACCATATATTTCTATCCATGGATGTTTTAAGTTGACGTTGTTGATGACCACAGAAAATAAAACATTTTCAACAAAGATGCTTATTTTTTTTACATAAAGCATGTAATCTTTGAGCTTGAGGCATAGAGTTTATCCAAGAAAGATACACCATACTCAGACAAATCCATATGACCTTCCCCCAATCTGTCATCCATTATTTGGCTGATGTCTTTAGTCTGTCAAAAACCATATGCACTCGTAAGGTCTTAAAATAAAAAAGTGGGGTGGGGGTGGGGGGAGGGAAGAGAACGAGACATGAAATATAAAGCCGACACCATCAAAATGATCGGAGCATTAAGATGGACACCCGACAGGCCAGCTTTTATGTTGCAGATTGGGTTTAAACTCAAGACATCAGATCTTGAGTCCATGGCTTTAACCCTTTCACTCGTGCACACTGTCCACCAACTGCAAAAATTTAAGCATTTGACTCCCTCAACCTGGATAGGGGGAAGGAGCCAAAGGGTTAAGTTTTTGCTTTGCTAGCATGGGTTGATAATATGCAAGATGCTGGTGGACAGGGTGCGGAAATCAAAAGGGTTAATAAAAGAGCCAGCCGGCTTACTACGAAAAGAATTGGTGGCTTGCCCGAGGTTTAAATCCATGACCTACAGGTTATCATCATGGCCAAAACAGCATTCAAGAAGATGAAAAACATTATTACCAACAAATGTCTATCAATTAACATCAGGAAGAGAGTCCTTGAATGTTATATAGAACCAATACTGTTGTACGGTTGTGAGGCGTGGACAGTCAACAAGCAAAACCAGAACAAGATTGAGGCATCCGAGATGTGGTTTCTAAGATGAATGTTGCGAGTTCCATGGACAGCAAAGAAAACAAACGTGACAGTCTTGATGGAAGCAGACACAAGAAAAACATTCATTAGGAAGATTAGGAAAAGACAGGCAACATTTATAGGCCGTTTTAAGAGGAAAGGGGGATTAGAGCACCTGGTCCCAACAGGAAAGCTGGAGGGAAAGAGAGCACCAGGTAGACCCAGAGAGAAAATATTGGACGGACTTGCAGGGTGGCTAAGGACAGAGAGGGTGGAAGATGTGCTTGTGGCAACAAGGGATAGATACATATATGGAGAGTGTGACGGATGTGTTGTATATACTTTCATAGTACATTTTCACTTTTGTATAGAGTTTTGGCTCATTTTTGCTTTTGTGGACTGGAGTACCCAGTGTTGGTTTTGGTGTCTTTATTCTGATTGGCTGTGAAGTAAAAGCGTGGAGTGCACGGAGCGTGGAATGCGTGGAGCGTGGAATTCGTGTAGCGTTGTGTGCGTGTCGAAAATCTGTGAACTAAAAAGTCATTTCTACAGAGATTTCCAGGTGGAGCGGTCGCATATCTTTGCCACCTGAAGAGAACTAAATCTGTTTGTCTTAAGCTGCTATGTTAGCAGGTTGGTGAATCTTTTGATTTGTTGATATATTTACCAAAAATTGAGACATGTAAACATTGTGAAGAAACGTAGTTGTGCAAAAGTGAATTGAATTATTTTGGCATTCAAGAGTTGCATTGAGTTGTAGTTCTTGATTTAATGTTTTATGAATTACTGTTTTGTGGTTTCGATCTTTAAATGATGTGCAGTCAGTGTGAACTTTATGAATAATTATATGTATTGAGAGTTTGGACTTTTGAAACATGAATGGCAAATTTTGTATTAAATCCTTTATTGTAAGATGTTATTTTGTTAAATGAATATGAAGCTAAGTTAGTGGTCAATTTTTGGAAATTGAAGTTAGTGTAAAATATTGGTTGTATGGCACAGTGAATGTAATTTGCCTGCGAACTTTTAAAAGGCAAACAATATTACTTTGGGATAAACATTTGTCAATCATATAATATAAAAAATATGGTGTGGCCATTGACCCGATACATTTTATTGACAATTTTGTAGATGGAAGTACTTAGCAAATTCTTTCCTATCTACAGCTTCTGACGTGGGGAGCTGTCTGGTCCGATCAGCTCACGAGGGAGCCACATATACTACACGTCATTATTGAAGGGCCAGGAACGTTTTTGAGTCAATTTTTGAAAGGAGAAATAACCTATTTTCTCTTACTCTTTTCTCCAATTCGTTGCCGTAACTGAATGGATAAGAGCTCAGACAACATTGCAGTTTCCTTTTGGCACGTGTTTGGGGATTTGCCGATTTGCAATGGGCGGCCCAAGGAAGACAATTTCCACACGAAATTGTCGAATCTTTAGCAGGGTCTCTCTGACGACGCAGGCAAGGTAGCGACAAAATTCGCTTTGCACGTGCAAGGCAAGCCCTTTTTGAACACTACTCCATCCAAAGTTGCCCGCAGACGAGGATAAAAAGGACCCGTTCTTGGTTCGTTTTAACCATGCTTGCAAGACGACGGATGACGGATGAGCAGCGGGGGAGAGCCCTCGCTCTGCTTGATGAAGGCCTAGCGCAGCGGGAAGTTGCTAGACGACTTGAAGTGTCGCATTCCACAATCCAGAGACTGCTGGAGCGCTTCAATGAGACTGGAGCAGTCCAGGAAAGGCGTCACACGGGTCGACCCAGAGTAACGACAAGACAGCAAGACCGCTACCTTGCCCTCTCCGTTCTGAGGGAAAGGGCATCCACTGCGGTGACCTTGAGGGGTCAGCTGAGGGACGCAACAGGTGCTAACATCAGCTGCAGCACGGTGAGAAGACGGCTACATGAGGCAAACTTGAGGTCACGGAGACCGGCCGTCCGACCCGTGCTGTCACCGGTCAACAGAGTGCGCCGCATGACCTGGGCCAGGGAGCACGTGACCTGGACAAGGCAACAGTGGGCCCGGGTCTTGTTTTCGGATGAGTCCAGGTTCACCCTGACCTTTAACGATGGCCGGGCTCGGGTGTGGCGACGTCAAGGGGAGAGGTTCGCTGACGCCACTGTCCAAGAGCATAACCGGTACGGCGGCGGGTCGGTGATGGTGTGGGGTGGCATGAGCCGTGGTACCCGGACCCCCCTGCTCCCCATTGACGGCATCCTGAACGGGGTCCGGTACCGGGACGAGGTTCTGGCGGCCGTGGCACTGCCTGCGCTTGTGGACCTTGGTCAAGGCGCCATCTTCCAGGACGACAATGCACCTGCGCATCGAGCACGCCTTGTGACCGACTTCCTGGAGCAGCATGAAGTCGTCCGTATGGCCTGGCCAGCGTGCTCACCTGACCTGAACCCAATTGAACACCTCTGGGATGTGCTCGGGAGGCGCATCAGGGACAACCACCCCCCACCGGGCACCCTGGCCAGGCTGGTCGACATCCTGCAGATCGAGTGGGCGGCCATCCCTCAGGACACACTCCGTACCCTTGTGGGGGTCGATGCATCGGCGCTGTGAAGCATGCATCCAGGCTCGGGGCGGACACACGCGATATTGAAAACAGATTGGCCAAATCTGACACTTTCTGTTTTTTGAAAAGGGGGGGATGTTCCTTTAAATGCATGTGCTGTTCACTAATGGGTCATTGTGCTAATTTCTTTTTCCAAAACAGGTGTGGAAATGATGAAATAAAACATAGAATCAATTCTAAACATTGTCAATTATTTCAACTTAAAATTAGAGAGGAAGGAAGAAGTGGCCCTTAAATTATGATTAGGAGTATATGTACGTGACTTTGGTTTGAGGGGTGGATGTCTGATCCAGTCCCTGGTCCTAAGCTGTTAGGACTCTGCTGAATACCTGCTGTTTTGAGGGGTGGATGCCTGATTCAGTCCCTGGTCCTAAGCTGTTAGGACTCTGCTGAATACCTGCTGTTTTGAGGGGTGGATGCCTGATCCAGTCCCTGGTCCTAAGCTGTTAGGACTCTGCTGAATACCTGCTGTGGGCGTGTCCGGTTACTGACGCCTCTGTTTCGTCTAACTCCCCAGGATTGTGTGGTAACTATATTTATATAGAGTGATGAACTGAATTGTGAACAGTGATTTCGATGCTGTGAAACAGACTGACTGAAGTGCTGATGCAGTGAAAGAATTCCTGTGAAAGGACTGTTTGGGACGGAAACCTGAATCGATTACTTTCTATTGAACAGTGGTCAATGAACATTTATTTCTGTCATGTGTTTGTTGATCCAGTTGGATGAAAATTGAACTGATGATATTTGATTAATTATAAATATTTAAATATACTAATTTGTTTACAGAGGTTGTTTAAGTGACTGAGTGAAAGGTTGTGTGTGGTTGGGGAAAACATATAGAACACGCACCTACATATACACAATCTACTTTCATCCTATTTTCTGTCGGTCACACATAAACCGACTTCTGTAACAGAGATACATGATCGGCAACGCCATGCGGCAGGGCACTTGATGATGATGATGATAATGATGATGACTCTAACCAAGTCAGCTAACGGGCCACTTGGAATCGATGTTCATATAGAATATGAAAGAATTGTTACAGTGATCCTTACCCTGCTTGTAAATGACTATGATCTAATACAATATACCGAGTTGGCTTGTGACTGTCTCAATAGTGTAACACTACGGTTTCAAAAACTGGTCTGTTCATCATGGCTTTCTAACCATGTCGGCGAACGGGCCACTTACAAAACGATGTTCCTATAGAATATGAAATAATGTTACGGTGGTGCTCAATCTGCGTGTAAACAACCACGGCTTAATACAGTACACCAACCTGACTTGTGATTGTCTCTCCCCGATTTATCTTATATTTATACCGTATCAGTTTCAAAACTGGTCAGTTCATCATGGCCTTCTAACCAAATCTGCAAACGGGCCATTTAGAAAACGGTGTTTATATATAGCATATGAAATAATGTTACAGTGGTGCTCGCTGTGCTTGTAAATGACCATAACCTTATACAGTAATACATCAACCTGGATTGTGACTGTGTCTATCGCCAGTTTTTATCAGTAGCGTCAACCGTTTCAAAACTGGTCAGTTCATCGTGGCTTTCTAACCAATTCTGCAAACGGGCAATTTAGAAATGACGTTTATATAGAATATGAAATAATGTTGCAGTGATGCTTTCTAAACAACCATGGCCCAATACAATAAAACACCAACCTGGCTTATGACTGTCTCTCGCCGGTTTTATTAATAGCGTGTCAGTTTCACAACTGATCATTTCTATCACGATTCCTCGCTGTCTTGCTTAATTTCATTGGTTTGCTTATCTGTCTGTCTGTTTATCTGTCTGTCTATCTGTCTGAGTGTTTCCGCTTTTTCGTCTTTGTGTGTCTTTGCTTTACTGGATGCTACATAAGTGTTGCTTGATTGTGAATGAGTGTGATGATATAGCTACAGAGAGGGCGGATTGAAACATTGTTGCTTATACCTGAAAACTTGATCCACGAGTATTAATGGTGACACAGTCTTTCTTTGCTCTCTGTCTGTTTGTTTGTCTGTCTCTCTTGCTCTCGTTCTGTCTCTCTCTTTTCTCTGTTTGTTTGTCTGTCTCTATAACTCTCGTTCTGTCTGTCTGTCTGTCTCTCTCACACACTACTCATGTGCGCGCGCGCACACACACACACACACACACACACACATGTACACGCACACACACACGTACACAGGCACACACACACGTACACAGGCACACACACACACACACACACAGACACACACACACACACACACACACACACACACACACACTCGCTCTCTTCCTCTATCTTTGTATGCCTGCTCTCCAGCTCCCATTCTTTCTCTTTGATGTCATTGTCTCCACTCCTCCTTCTCCGCCTTCTGTTTTCATTCTGCCTCTGAAGAATATGGGAGATTGTATCATATCGACCAGAGGGTGTGTTTGTGTGCATGTGTGTATGTATGTGTGTTTGTGTATGTGTGTGTGTGTGTGTGTGTGTGTGTGTGTGCGTGCTGCTTGCATGCGTGTGTGTGTGCGTGCTGCTTGCATGCGTGTGTATGTGCGTGTGTGTGTGTGTGCGCGCGCTGCTTGCGTGCGTGCGTGCGTGCGTGCGTTTGCATATGTGTGAGAGAGAGAGAGAGAGTGAGAGAGAGAGAGAGAGAGAGAGAGAGAGAGAGAGAGAGAGAGAGAGACGTGTGAAAAATGTTTTTTTCAGCTTTTTATGGATTGATCTTTATCAAATTGTGGTAAAAATTGTTCACAGTTGAAGAGTCACGCAAGCATGACTTTCGAAGTAAAGCTCCAAGGTGAAGGTCAAACACACCAAAACTTTGCCTTACATCAGCAGTTTTTTTTTAGGACTGTATGTGAACAGCACATTAATGAAGAAGATTAGGAAAAGACAAGCAATACTTATAGGACATTTTATGAGGCAAGAGAATTTAGAGCACCTGGTCACAACAGAAAAGCTGGAGGGAAAAAGAACACCATGTAGACCATGGGAGAAAATATTGGACGGACTTGCTGA
>JAPXFY010000029.1:13669204-13674204 GCA_030674185.1 Monoplex corrugatus
GTAATACGAAAAGAAACAAGAAAAAAAAAAGGAAAATAAAATAGACAAAAATTAATCAACTGAAGACATTTGATTTGAATGTAATAAAAGAGGTGGGAGGAAGAAAGAAAGAAAGAGAAGAGAGAGAGAGAGAGAGAGGAGAGAGAGAGAGAGAGGAGAGAGAGGAGAGAGAGAGAGAGAGAGAGCTTGCACAACAACAGACTATGTCTAAAGCATACAATACGCTTTGTTATATCAGATCACACCAAGGACCGTATACAGGAAAATCGTCAACAAAGAACGAACAGTTTAACCCTTTGACTCTTGCAACCTGTCCACCAATGCAAAAACTCAACCCTTTCATTCCCTCACCCTTTCCACCAGACTTAAACCTTTGATTCCCTCACCCTTTCCAGGGTCATAGAGTCAAAGGGTTAACACGACACAAATGTCCACAGCGTGTCAAAAACCTCACAGCACTAGCAACCATTGGCCCAAAGATTGGAAGTGGGGTGGGGGTGAATGTGGGATGGTGTGCATTTTCTTGTGATTAAATCAGGACAAGGAACAGAGCCGAAAAGAAATATCGAATACCACTTTCAAGGAAGATAATTTTCACAAGGGTGAGTGAGAGGTCAGGGAGGGGAAGGGATGTAAAACAGGGGGAGGGAATCAAACATCAGAACATAGCTGGGGGGGGGGGGGGGGGGAGGGTTGGAATGTGGACGGGGTTGATGGGACTCAAATTCGGTTTCATTTTCAGTTTCTCAAGATGACGTCTCCGTACTCGGAATGAATTCCGTATGTACTAACGTCACAGGTGTCATGTGATGGTGATGATGGTACAAGCCTGCTTATAAACCCATGAGCTGGCCAGATCCTGAGGTCCTACCTGGCCTATGTTTTACCTAGCCTATGTTTTAGCTAGCCCACGTTTTAGGTAGCCCATGTTTTACCTAGCCTATGTTTTATCTAGCCTATGTTTTACCTAGCCTTTGTTTTACCTAGTCTATGTTTAACCTAGCCTTGTTTTACCTATGTTTTACTAGCCCATGTTTTACCTAGCCCATGTTTTACCTAGCCTATGTTTTACCTAGCCTATGTTTTACCTAGCCCTGTTTTACCTAGCCCAATGTTTTACCTGGCCCATGTTTTACCTAGCCCATGTTTTACCTAGCCTATGTTTTACCTAGCCTGCGTTGTTACCTAGCCTATGTTTTACCTAGCCTATGTTTTACCTAGCCTATGTTTTACCTAGCCTATGTTTTACCTAGCTTATGTTTTACCTAGCCTATGTTTTACCAACCTATGTTTTACCTAGCCATGTTTTACCTAGCCCATGTTTTACCTAGCCTATGTTTTACCTAGCCTATGTTTTACCTAGCCTATGTTTTACCTAGCCTATGTTTTACCTAGCCTATGTTTTACCTCATCGGAAATAGCTGGCAGAATCGGCCAAGCCAAAACAGCATTCAAGAAGATGACAAGCATTCTTACCAACAAATGCCTATCAATTAACATCAGAAAGAGAGTCCTTGAATGTTATATAGAACCAATACTGTTGTACGGATGCGAGGCGTGGACAGTCAGCAAGCAAAGCCAGAGCAGGATCGAGGCAGCCGAGATGTGGTTTCTCAGAAGAATGTTGAGAGTTCCATGGACAGCAAAGAAAACAAACAGATCACTCATAAGGAAGATTAGGAAAAGACAAGCAACATCTATAGGCCATTTTATGAGGAAGGGGGATTTGGAGCACCTGGTCACAACGGGAAAGCTGGAGGGAAAGAGAGCACCAGGTAGATCCAGGGAGAGAATACTGGACGGACTTGCAGAGTGGCTGGGGATGAAGAGGGTGGGGGAGATGCTGGGGGCAACGAGAGATAGAGATGGTTGGAAGTCCATGGTCGCCAACGCCATGCGGCAGGGCACCTGATGATGATGATGATGTTTTACCTAGCCTATGTTTTACCTAGCCTATGTTTTACCTAGCCCATGTTTACCTAGCCTATGTTTTACCTAGCCTATGTTTTACCTAGCCTATGTTTTACCTAGCCCATGTTTTACCTAGCCTATGTTTTACCTAAGCTATGTTTACTAGCCTATGTTTTACCTAGCCCGTTTTACCTAGTCTATATTTTACCTAGCCTACGTTTTACCTAGCTATGTTTTACCTAGCCTATGTTTTACCTAGCCCATGTTTTACCTAGCCATGTTTACCTAGCTATGTTTTACCTAGCGTACACTTTTTTCACAGAACATCGAAATGCAGCTAAATCCTATCGTTAAAAAATGCTACACACAGGCCACAGTTGTCGTTGTTGGATTTTGTTTGTTTGTTTGCTTGTTTGTTTTTGCTTTGTCCTTTTTCCCCCATAGGTTGTGGTGGTTGTCTTTATGAAAATCACGGACTCAAGATTAATATCTAAAAGCGTCCAGCCTCCCACAGACTCACAATGACCAATCCCTCCTCGTTCACCAAAAGTTTTATTTGTTAAAATGGTTTGTAAATTGTGTGCTTGATTGCATGATTTCATCCTTTTGTGGCTGTGTGAGAAAGCGAGATTCGACAACCTGGTCAAGGGTCAACCGCCTAAATGGCTGAGTTTATACTAGCTAAGCTAATTCAATTTGCAGAAAATTTGCTTTGAAGTTTAGCAATATTCACACACATGTACCGTTTCCTTCGAAAAAAGGGCAAGTTAACAAAGCACTTTGTCATAGATCAGCTTTTATTTCGAGATTGAATGATTTGATGTTGTAGACTTCTTACATGGAAAAATCTGAAAACCAGTATTTGTGGGGTTAGGTGGGTTTTCCTAGCGTATCTCAAAACCGGGACCACAGTCTTATCCAAGAAAGTCGTGTGCAGCGTGACACATAGATAAAAGAATGGGGTGCAGTCTTCTTTTTCTTCTACGTCTTTCTTTCTTTATTGTTGTTTCTTTTTTCTGTCCCAGGTTACGACAAGGACCATAAACAAAAACGACGTCTACAAACGGCAGTTTCACAGGAGATAGGATTTAAGGACGACTATCGTGTTGCCCCCCCCTCCCCCGCCCTATGTGTACCTCCGGAGACAAGTGTTTTGACATTTATTGTCTGTAGGGCTGCACCACGTCTTGTAGTCAGCTACCCGGCCAAACTGTGTGCCTCTTTACACACTTGTTGCAAAACTGTAAGACTGTCGTCAGGCGAGACGCTGTGATGTCTTCATAACATCGTCTGTGAAAAAGATCAGTGAGGCAAGTCGTTGTTTATTTCACTTTGTGTTGCCGTAGGTTGGATTGTTGGCCCGTGGATAGGATCGTGTTGACTGTCCATTGCACCATAAAGATCAACACCAGTTACTGATTTCATCCGTGCACCTACTTTTAATCGCTATGATATGGCAGTCAACACGCAAAGTCAGAACAAGATTGAAGCAGTCGAAATGTGGTTTCTAAGAACAACGTTTAGAGTTCCACGGACAGCATAAACAAACAAACAAACAAACAAAACAAACAAACAAACAAACAAACAAACAAACGAGACAGTCTTGATGGAGGCAGACACGAGAAGATCATTGTTAAAGAAGATTAGGAAAAGACAAGCAACATTTATAGGCCATTTTATTAGGAAAGGGGAATTTACAGCATCTGGTCACAACAAGAAAGCTGGAGGGAAAGAGAGCACCGGTAGATCCAGGGAGAAAATATTGGACGTACTTGCAGAGTGGCTGGGGACGAGGAGGGTGGGGGAGATGCTAGGGGCAACGAGAGATAGAGACAGATGGAAATCCATGATCGCCAATGGCATGCGGCAAGGCATCTGATGATGATGGTGACTTGTAGGGTGGCTGAGGACAGAGAGGGTGGAAGATGTACTTACGGTGAAAGGGACAGATGCACATGGAGGGCCATGATCGCCAACACCATGTGGCAGGGCACTTGATGATGATGATCGTGGCAGAGGGGCATTCAGGAGTCATGACCTGGATGCGGCCAGGCCCACGTAGAGTGTCAGGAGTTCAGGGCCGAAACACTTGCTTGACGGGGGTTCCTCTTCTGAGGACCTTCTGCTGTCCAGCTGTCCTCAGAGTTTCTTATCACTGTCCTGTCCACTGTCTCCGCCCACTTTTACACCTCTTCATTGCCCCACCCAGGGAGGGTGTTTGATGATCGGGTGGATGGGGATAAAACGGGTGTGTGTGTGGGAGGGGGAAAGGGGTCAGTGGATGCAAAAAACAAGGCGGTCGAGCCATACTTATAATCTTTCTGTCTTTTGATGAGCAGGCTTATAGCTTATGCCGGAGTTATTTCAGGATTCCTGTCGTTGCTTGGCAATTGTGTTGTTAGTGCAGATGGAAATGTGCCTAACGTAGGCACGCTGTCTTGGGAGAACAGAAAACTGAACAGACACACGACACAGAACACAGACACAGACACAGAAAAAAAACACACACACACACACACACACACACACACACACACACACGCACACACACATATGTATATATATATATATATATATATATATATATATATATATATATATACAACACATTTAGAAAATTATGCGCCACCACCATCACCACAACCACCACTACCCAAGTTTGCCCAGAGAGAGAGAGAGAGAGAGAGAGAGAGAGAGAGAGAGACAGACAGAAACAGACAGACAGACACAGATAGAGACAGAGACAAACAGAGACAGAGACAGAGAGAGAGAGAGCAGACTGAAAAAGAGAAATAAAGAGAGAGAGAGAAGAGATAGAGAGAGAGGCAGAAAGAGAGAGAGACACACACACAACAGAAAGAGAAGAGAAGAGACAGAGACAGAGACAGAGACAGAGATCCTTTCCATGTGTGGATTTGTAACCTCCCAAACTTGTGTCCACAACAACAGAGCTTATTTTTAACTACTGTAGCCAAGCTCTACAGGCTTTGCATTTCATTTCAAATTGCATATTTGTGAAAGCTGATGTTACATTCCATACGAATGTGTAATGCTGATAATAATGATAGTGATGATAGTAAAAATAGTAC
>JAPXFY010000029.1:13681704-13691704 GCA_030674185.1 Monoplex corrugatus
GTTTTGTTACTGGTCTGGCTTCTTACTTTGAAACCTGTTGGTGGTTTATTGTCTGGTAGTCTGTTTACTTGAACTTTTATTGTGATGAAACTTTTGTGTTATTGGTCTGGCTTCTTACTTTGAAACTTTGTTATTGGATCTTCGGCTTCTTTACTTTGAAACTTTGTGTTATTGGACTGGCTTCTTACTGTGAAACTTTGTGTTATTGGTCTGGCTTTCTTACTTTCAACTGTTTTTGTTATAGGTCTGGCTTCTTTGAAATTTTTTTGTTATTGGTCTGGCTTCTTACTTTGAAACTTTCTGTTACTGGTCTGCTTGCACCCTTCAGGTGTTGTGGTAGAAAGTGCTCATGGTCCTCAGTGAGCTGGAAAACCTGGAGCCTGTTTGACTTACACGCATGATAGGCGAGATCTTCGCGAGATAACCTAGGTCGGCGTCTTTCTTTGTTCCCCTAGCAGCAAGCTTGGTCAGGTATTCGCTAGGTAAAAGTTAGGTAAAGCATTTAGAAAATCTTTCCTGAAAAGTAAAAGAAGTCAGTTGTGCGAGTTGCCTTTGTGTTTGACGACTCCTTAAGGCCAGCTTCATAGGCTTATCAAAGTGAAAAATCCAAATCACATGCGGCCGGCGTTCAAGAAACAGAAACCAGAAAAACATGAAAATAAAATCAGAACGCGTATTTAATACAACCAGACAAAACAGGCGCAAATTTTCGGCGAACTGGCCTTTGTTAAGCATTAACGTAAGATCAGAAACGAGCAAACAGCAAATACAAAAATTAGAAGAAAAAGACTAAAACTTCCCCGCTGTTTCGTCCAGTGGGAGAAAAGGATCAAAAGGGAGACAACGCTAGCTAAACGAGCCGATCTGGTGAGCGGGTTTCTTACGGTCCCCCTTGCGCAAGCAAGGCTGGCGGCTACGTTAGTAAAACGTAGCAGTCTAGTCAGGTCCTAACTCACGATTTCAAGATTGCCATCGTGTGTGCATCAGGATTCACACCTTTGTCCTCTGTTGCTGTCGTAATAACAGTTGCCTCAAAAGTGGTTATGATGTTTGTTAGTACTGAAGAAACATCAGGCAAAGGGTCGTCAGCAAATTTTAGTCAGAATAAGCAACGTCACGTGTTTTTTCATGGATTTGCTTGGTTTGCTAGATTTGCTACGACCAGTTTTGTACTCATGCTCACGCCTAGGTTAGCTAGCCCACTTTAGCTTGATTTTGTTACGCCCTAAGAAACTCGCTTCTTCTATTGATTGGAATCTGCTTCCGTCTCGCGTCCGTTCATTGCACACTTTTTCTCTCATCCTCGCGACTTGCACGCTCACGTGCAAGCGTTAAAAAAACGGGGTCCAGAAATGCCGTGTGACGTTACAGTTTTCATGCAGGTCTTGGTCTGCCTCTCACTTTAATTCCAGACATGTTTTCGTGTTGAGCCAACTGGTGGGGTTGCATAATGTCAGATAACCACCACCACCATCATCATCAACATCATCATCATCATCATCATCATCATCATCATCCTCATCTATCTCATGTGACCTGCTACACGTCGTCGGTGATCATGGCCCTCCATACGAATCTTTCCTTTGTCGCTGCAAGTATATATCCCACCCTATCTATTTTCACCCTGTCCGCAGGTCCGTCCAATATTTTCTCCCTGGGCCTACCTGGTGCTCTTGTTCCCTCCAGCTTTTCTGTTGTGACTAGGTGCTCTAATTTCTCTTGCCTCGTAAATAGTCCTATAAATGTTGCTTGTCTTTTCTTAAACTTCATTAATGTTCTTTTTGTGTGTGCTTCCTTCAAGACTGTCTCGTTTGTTTTCTTTGCTGTCCATGATCAAGCCACTTTAAGTCTCTGCTGTTGAATGTGGAGGTGGACTGGCGTTGTTCCCACATTTCTTTGATCTCGGTTTTTCTGACCATGTCGACTGTTGGTCTTGCTGACAGCTCTTCTCAATCAACACATCTCACAGATAGTAATTTCGTGCTCCAGGGACTTGGTCAAGGTTCAAATCTGGCACTGGTATATTAAAGTGCGGATGAAGATGGAACTGATGGGTTTTGCTTTTGGAGAGATTTGCACGCTCATACTTTCACTAATGTTGAGAGTTCCGTGGACAGCAAAGAAAACAACGAGACAGTCTTGGATGGAGGCAGACACAAGTAGATCATTCATAAGGAAGATTAGGAAAAGACAGGCAACATTTATAGGTCATTTTATGAGGAAAGGGGAATTGGAGCACCTGGTCACAACGGGAAAGCTGGAGGGAAAGAGAACACCGGGTAGACCCAGGGAGAGGATACTAGACGGACTTGCAGAGTGGCCGGGGCCAAGGAGGGTGGAAGAGATGCTTGAGGCAACAAGAGATAAAGACAGATGGAAGTCCATAATCGCCAACGCCTATGCGGCAAGGCACCTGATGATAATGATGATGATGATGATGATGATATCTTTCACTGATGTCACTGTCTACCTTTGTATGTCTATGGGACCATGTCTATTTGTTTATGTATCTTTAAGTGTTTTATTATAATATTTTAGAATTCAGTTTATTTATTGTTGTTACAATAGATTCCCCATGCCAACTGTGTGCTTTTCTCCCTGGAGCGGGAGTCTCTTTGTCTTTTTGTTTTGTTTGTTTTTTTAACTGCGTTTATTTTTGCTTACTTAGGATAGTGGAGGTTTCTACAGAATTAGGCTAAGGAAATTCTCTTGGTTTTTTTTGTTGTAGTTTTTTGTAGTGCATTGTGTGTGTGTGTGTGTGTGTGTGTGGTGGTGGTGTGTGTGTGTGTGTGTGTGTGTGTGTGTGTGTGTGTGCGTGTGTGTGTGTGTGTGCGTGTGTGTGTGTGTGTGTGTGTGTGCGTGTGTGTGTGTGTGTGTGGTGTGTGTGTGTGTGTGTGTGTGTGTGTGTGTGTATCTTACTTAATGCCTCTGGGGCGTGTCCGGACCAGAGAGACACAAACATAAAGTGCCACATAGCGAATACTAATATCTTTTTTCATGTGTTGTGTGTGTGTGTGTGTGTGTGTGTGTGTGTGTGTGTGTGTGTGTGTGTGTGTGTGTGTGTGTATGTGTGTGTGTATGTGTGTGTGTGTGTGTGTGTGTGTGTGTGTGTGTGTTTCTTAATGCCTCTGGGGCGTGTCCGGCCAGAGAGACACAAACATAAAGTGCCACATAGCAAATACTAATCTCTTTTTTCATGGGTGTGTTGTGTGTGTGTTGTGTGTGTGTGTGTGTGTGTGTGTGTGTGTTTTGTGTGTGTGTGTTCTTACTTAATGCCTCTGGGGCGTGTCCGGCCATAGAGACACAAACATAAAGTGCCACATAGCAAATACTAATCTCTTTTTTCATGTGTGTGTGTGTGTGTGTGTGTGTGTGTGTGTGTGTGTGTGTGTGTGTGTGTGTGTGTGTGTGTGTGTGTGTGTGTGGTGTTTCTTACTTAATGCCTCTGGGGCGTGTCCGGCCAGAGAGACACAAACATAAGGTGCCACATAGCAAATACTAATCTCTTTTTTCATATCTCGGGTGTGATGTCCCCCTCCTCTCCCTTACCTATCTCACTTAACCCTTTCACTCCTCACCCTATTCACCAATGCAAAACTTTAACCCTTTCCCTCCTTAACTTATCTGCCTAACTGCAAATACTTAATCCTTTGTCTTTTGCCCCACCCAGTTCCTTCATGCAGTGTCAGGTTCAGTTTCCGTGCTGGGATTGTGTGGCTACGTCCTGGGGTTTGTCATCTTCTCAATATCTCTACCATTCAGTTTGTGAACAAGGTAACTGATGACTGAGTCCGAATGGGTCATGCAACGCATGGACTGCCCCCCCCCCCCCTTTGCTTGATGAAATGGCTTAACGAGTGACGTCAGGAGCTTGGGAGGCGACTGACCGGAGAGTGGTGAGGCATTGATGTTCTGGGTCCCATCCGGCACCCTCGTGGTGTTTCTTGTTAACTAAATGCATTTTGGGCGATTTAGCGAGCTGGTGGTTCTTTTGGTAGAGCCGTTGACTCAAGATTTCATATCTCGAGTTCAAACCTCAGCCTGCAACATTAACAACTGGCCTGTTCGCTGTCCATCTTAATGTTTCCATCATTCTAATGGTTCCAGCTTAGTGTTTCAACAGTCCCCCCCCCCCTCCTCCCCAATTTCATAGGGTTTGCGCAGGCTTAAGGAGTCTGCCAGATGATTCTTGGCAGATTTTAGTGGAGCACATATGGAATTGTCCGAGTGAGATGAATCCCTCTTGAACAAACTTCAAACTTCTATATATGCATTGACAACTCAAAAATTGTGGCCCGCCAGAGGGACAAACCCATGACCTTCGTTAATCAGTGTGGTGCCTGAGTCAGTTTAGCTAATGGTCCATACAGGCTGTGGCCTTGTCAAGGCTCGAACTCATGACCCCTGCATTGTTATCTTGACGCTCTAACCGACTGTGCTGACGGGGAAACTTACAAAAATTATTGTGGACCACCTGACCGTCAAAACAACGACCCCTGCCTTACTCCATGTCGGAAGCTGGCGGACTGTGTTTAGAGAGTATAAGGTTAATGGTTACTTTGCTATCAGCAGTTGGAAATGCAGGAAGCTGGTGCCTCCTGTGGGGATGCCTCTAGCTTTATAATTATCAACAGTATTCCCACCTTCTGGAAATTCTGTGCTAGAAATTTCCTCTTTTCTGTCACCCTCTTCGTTTATGCCTTGTTCCTTTGGTTTCTGCCATTTCTTCCTATCATTTTCTGCCTTGCTGGTCCATTTACTTGTCTGTGTTGGATAAAGTCTTGCATTCTTTTTCTTACGATTGATAATTAGGTACATGTATTAAGTGCATTTTTGGCTCTAGGGAAATGAGATATGCAGAAGGAGTTTTAGGAAATTTAGGCCTTTTTTATACATGTTTTAGTGTCCTTATTATGTTTACATTTGTTTTCAGGTATGTTTTTTAAATCCCCTGTGTGATAAATCGGAATGGTCAACACCAGGGGCATCCTCCTAGATTACGTGAGTGAATGCATTGATATGTGTACTTCATTTTCTTTTCCGTTTTTTTCCCTGTTGAAGTATTGTGTATGTTTTGAATTGGTTATAGCCCTGACATGGCTGTACGCAGTCGGCTGGACTTTAAACAAAAATAACAACAGGAAGCTGGTGAAGCGTGTAAGGAAGTATAAGGATTAACGTTTACTTCGCTATTGTGGCTGGGACTGCAGGAAGCTGGTGGTTTGTGTAGGTAAGTAAAAGAGTTAATGTTTACTTTGCTATTTTTGCCGGAAATGTGGGAAGCTGGTGGACTGTGTAAGGGAATACAAGGGTTAATGTTTACTTTGCTCTCGTGGCCAGAAAGGCAAGAAGCCGGTGGGTTGTATAGAGGAATAAAAAGGTAAATGTTTATTTGCTATCACGGCCGAAAATGATGCCGATGGACAGGGTGCAGGAGTCAAAGGGTTAACTGATTGCTTTGATACCATGGCCGATCATACAACAGTAACTGTTATTTTAGTTTAAAGCCCAGCCGACTGCGTGGATATCAGGGCTATAACCGTATCAAAACACTTCAACAGGAAAAAAAAAAAAAAAAAAAGAAAGGAAAAGAAAATTCATACAACAAACTGGTCCATAAGGTGAGGGGTACAATATCAAGAGATCGTTATGTTATTGTCACTGGAAAGGCAAAAAGCTGGTAGACAGGGAAGGGAATGAAAGGATCAATTTTTGCTTTGCTAACATGGCCAGTGATGCATGAAACTGGCGAGTGACTGAAAAGATTAAGAGATTTGTTTTGAAACCGTTGCCAGTAATGTAGGAAGCTGATGGATAGGGTAATCATTGTCATCATCATTAGTAATCATTATCATCATCATCAGTAATCATTATCATCATCATCAGTAATCATTATCATCATCATCAGTAATCATCATCATCATCAGTAATCATTGTCATCATCATCAGTAATCATAATCATCATCATCAGTAATCATTATCATCATCATCAGTAATCATTATCATCATCATCAGTAATCATTATCATCATCATCAGTAATCATTATCATCATCATCAGTAATCATTATCATCATCATCAGTAATCATTATCATCATCATCAGTAATCATTGTCATCATCATCAGTAATCATTATCATCATCATCAGTAATCATTATCATCATCATCAGTAATCATTGTCATCATCATCAGTAATCATTGTCATCATCATCAGTAATCATTGTCATCATCATCAGTAATCATTATCATCATCATCAGTAATCATTATCATCATCATCAGTAATCATTGTCATCATCATCAGTAATCATTGTCATCATCATCAGTAATCATTGTCATCATCATCAGTAATCATTATCATCATCATCAGTAATCATTGTCATCATCAACAGTAATCATTATCATCATCATCAGTAATCATTGTCATCATCATCAGTAATCATTATCATCATCATCATCATCATCATCAGTAATCATTGTCATCATCATCAGTAATCATTATCATCATCATCAGTAATCATTATCATCATCATCAGTAATCATTATCATCATCATCATCATCAGTAATCATTATCATCATCATCATCAGTAATCATTATCATCATCATCAGTAATCATTATCATTATCATCATCATCAGTAATCATTATCATCATCAACAGTAATCATTATCATCATCATCAGTAATCATTGTCATCATCATCAATCAGTAATCATTATCATCATCAACAGTAATCATTATCATCATCATCAGTAATCATTATCATCATCATCAGTAATCATTATCATCATCATCATCATCATCAGTAATCATTATCATCATCATCAGTAATCATTATCATCATCATCAGTAATCATTGTCATCATCATCAGTAATCATTGTCATCATCATCAGTAATCATTGTCATCATCATCAGTAATCATTGTCATCATCATCAGTAATCATTATCATCATCATCAGTAATCATTATCATTATCATCATCATCAGTAATCATTGTCATCATCATCAGTAATCATCATCATCATCATCATCATCATCATCATCATCATCATCATCATCATCAGTAATCATTGTCATCATCATCAGTAATCATCATCATCATCATCATCATCATTCATCATCATCATCATCATCATCATCATCATCATCATCAGTAATCATTATCATCATCATCAGTAATCATTATCATCATCATCAGTAATCATTGTCATCATCATCAGTAATCATTATCATCATCATCAGTAATCATTGTCATCATCATCAGTAATCATTATCATCATCATCATCATCAGTAATCATTATCATCATCATCATGTGCCTTGGCACATGGCTTTGGCAGTCTTGGCCATCTAAGTGCATCTCCTACCCTTTCTGTTTTCATCCAATCCGAAAATCCGTCCAATATTTCCTCCCTGGGTCTACCTGGTACAATTCTTTCCCTCTAGCTTTCCTGTTGTGACTAGATGCTCAAATTTCTCGTCTTTTCCTAATCATCTTCATTATTGGTCTCTTTGTGTTTGTCTCTTTGAAGATCGTCTCGTTTATTTTCTTTGCTGTCCATGGAACTCTTTACATTCTTCTTAGAAACCACATTTTAGCTGCCTCAATCTTGTTCTGACTTTGACTGTCCACACTTTGCATCTGTGCAACAGTATCGGTCTATATAACACTGAAGAACTCTCTTCTAGATGTTAATTGATAGGCATTTGTTGGTAAGAACGCTTTTCGTTTTCTTGAATGCTGTTTTAACTAACGGTCCTTTTCATTCTCTTACGCTGGTAGATAGGGTGAGGGGTGAAAAAGTTTAGTGATTGTTTTGCCACCATAGCCGATAATGTAGAAAGCTGGTAGATAGGCTGAGGAAGTGTAAAGGTTAAGAGATTGCTATCACAGCCAATAATACCAAAAATTGGCAGATAGTGTGAGGGAACAAGATTGATGCAGCTGAAATGTGGTTTCTAAGAAGAATGTTAAAAGTTCCATGGACAGAAAAGAAACCAAACGAGACAGTCTTCAAATAGGAAAACACAAAAAGAACATTAATGAAGATGATTAGGAAGACTAGCAACATTTGTAGGACATTTTATGAGGCAAGAGAAATTAGAGCATCTAGTCACAACAGGAAAGCTGGATGGGAAAAAAGAGCGCCAGGTAGACCCAGAGAGAAAATATTGGACGGACTTGCGGAGTGGATGAAGACAGAGAAGGTGGGAGATGTACTTGCAGCAACAACAGATAGATTTGTATGGAGGGCCATTATCGCCAACACCATGCAGCAAGGCACCTGATGATGATAAGGATGAGGGAGTGAACTGGATAATTGATTGCTTGTTATCATGAAGAAAGCTGATAGATAGGGTGAGGGAACGAAAAAGTTAAGTGATTGTTTTGGTATCATTGTCTATAATGTAGGAAGCTGGTTGGTAGGGTGAGGGAGTGTAAAGGTCTGGTGATTGTTTTGCTCTAATGGTCGATAATGTAGAAAGCTGGTAGATAGGGTGAGGAATGTAAAGATCTAGTGATTGTTCTGCTGTCATGGTCGATAATGTAAAAAGCTGGTAGATAGGATGAGGGAGTGTAAAGGTCTAGTGATTGTTCTGCTGTCATGGTCGATAATGTAAAGAGCTGGTAGATAGGATGAGGGAGTGTAAAGGTCTAGTGATTGTTCTGCTGTCATGGTCGATAATGTAAAAAGCTGGTAGATAGGGTGAGGGAGTGTAAAGGTCTAGTGATTGTTCTGCTGTCATGGTCGATAATGTAAAAAGCTGGTAGATAGGGTACGTATAAAGGTCTAATGATTGTTCTGCTGTCATGGTCGATCATGTAAAAAGCTGGTAGATAGGGTGAGGGAGTGTAAAGGTCTAGTGATTGTTTTACTGTCATGGGAAATAATGTAAAAAGCTGGTAGATAGGGTGAGGAAGTGTAAAGGTCTGGTGATTGTTCTGCTGTCATGATCGATATGTAAAAAGCTGGTAGATAGGGTGAGGGAATGTAGAGGTCTAGTGATTGTTCTGCTGTCATGGCCGATAATGCAAAAGCTGGTAGATAGGGTGAGGGAATGTAAAGGTCTGGTGATTGTTCTGCTGTCATGGTCGATAATGTAAAAAGCTGGTAGATAGGGTGAGAGTAGGTAAAGGTCTAGTGATTGTTCTGCTGTCATGGCCGATAATGCAAAAGCTGGTAGATAGGGTGAGGGAATGTAAAGGTCTAGTGATTGTTCTGCTGTCATGGCCGATAATGCAAAAGCTGGTAGATAGGGTGAGAGTAGGTAAAGGTCTAGTGATTGTTCTGCTGTCATGGTCGATAATGTAAAAAGCTGGTAAATAGGGTGAGGGTATGTAAAGGTCTAGTGATTGTTCTGCTGTCATGGTCGATAATGTAAAGAGCTGGTAGATAGGATGAGGGAGTGTAAAGGTCTAGTGATTGTTCTGCTGTCATGGTCGATAATGTAAAGAGCTGGTAGATAGGATGAGGGAGTGTAAAGGTCTAGTGATTGTTCTGCTGTCATGGTCGATAATGTAAAGAGCTGGTAGATAGGATGAGGGAGTGTAAAGATCTAGTGATTGTTCTGCTGTCATGGTCGATAATGTAAAGAGCTGGTAGATAGGATGAGGGAGTGTAAAGGTCTAGTGATTGTTCTGCTGTCATGGTCGATAATGTAAAGAGCTGGTAGATAGGATGAGGGAGTGTAAAGGTCTAGTGATTGTTCTGCTGTCATGGTCGATAATGTAAAGAGCTGGTAGATAGGATGAGGGAGTGTAAAGGTCTAGTGATTGTTCTGCTGTCATGCCAAATAATGTAAAGAGCTGGTAGATAGGATGAGGGAGTGTAAAGGTCTTGTGATTGTTCTGCTGTCATGCAAAATAATGTAAAGAGCTGGTAGATAGGGTGAGGGAGTGTAAAGGTCTAGTGATTGTTCTACTGTCATGGTCGATAATGTAAAGAGCTGGTAGATAGGATGAGGGAGTGTAAAGGTCTAGGGATTGTTCTGCTGTCATGGT
>JAPXFY010000029.1:13704204-13706704 GCA_030674185.1 Monoplex corrugatus
TTTGTTTTGAATAACAATGACGAACTCTCCTGTTTTTAAGTACGCTTTTCATTTTCTTGACTGCTGCTTTAGCTTGGCCAATTCTGCTGCATTTTTCAAAAAAATGCATCTGCTATCTGGCGAGAGGACTGTTTCCAGATCTTTAAACTTATCAGCTTGTCTCAATGTTGTAACATCTGCTATCTGGCGAGAGGACTGTTTCCAGATATTTAAACTTATCAGCTTGTCTCAATGTTATAACATCTGCTATCTGGCGAGAGGACTGTTTCCAGATATTTAAACTTATCAGCTTGTCTCAATGTTGTAACATCTGCTATCTGGCGAGAGGACTGTTTCCAGATATTTAAACTTATCAGCTTGTCTCAATGTTGTAACATTTGCTGTTATTTTACACGGTTTCTTACTTTTTACTGATTACCATGACTTCAGTCTTCTTGCTGTTTAGTTTCTCCCGTTTTTCTCTGCCTTCTTTTTCTGTTCTTTTCACAAGAGTTTTAGGCATTTTTCATTTTCTGCAGTTATAACAGTGTCATCTGCATAACGAAGATTATCATTTTTCTTCAACTTTTATCCCATTCTTCTAGATTTCTCATGATGATTCCGCTGAAAAGTGAAAACAAATATGGTGACAGAACACATCCCTGCCTCATCCCTCTTTTTTTTTATTTTGGAAAGAGCTTATACCATTTTCTACTCTCATTCCTGCTTATTCTTAGATCTTTTCCTGTCGGTTGATCAATTCTATGTCTTACCCGATCAAAAGCTTTGGTATAATCAACAAAACATAAAGATAAATCCTCATTCAACTCGATTGACCCCTTTGTGAGAGTTCTTAGGATGCACATGGTATTAATAGTTCCTTTCCCTTCGATAAATATTCATTGTTCTTCCGGTATTTCTCTTTTGATTCTGTTCCTTTGTCATTCTAAATGTACGACAGAGTTCGCATTCTATAACCCCCGCTTTCTTTGGAAGTGCAATGAAAATTGATTTTGACATATCTTTAGGGATTTTTCCGGTGTTACAAATTCCATTTAGGAAGACTGTTACTTTTTCAACACCAAATTCATCTAGAGTCTCGTTCATTTCTATAGCAATATTGTCTGGTCTGGGGACTTTTCCCGGTTTCATCTTTTTTAAGGCTGTTCCAACGTCATCTTTCATTATTGGTGGTCCTTCAGCATTCTTTCGTAACATGTGTTCCTCCTTTTTGTCATCGTTGGAAAGGTCTTTAAGGAACTCTCCCCATTTGTCTAACTTTTTTTGTCTTTTTCCACAATAATTGTACTATCTTTAGATTTTAAGCAACCAGTTGATGTGCACGTCTTTTTCCAGTGGGCAATTTCTTCAGTGTTTCTGTACATAAATTGAGGATCTATTTTGTGTCGGTCTTCTATTTCTTTGCACTTTGTTTCCAGCCAAGCTTCCTTAGCTTCATTGCACCTATTCCTGATTCCTTTTGTATCTGTTTTGTATTCTTCCTCTTTTCCTTTTGCCCTCCTCCATTCTTCCATCAAGCCTGGAATTTGTTTTGTTGTTCAGTTCTTCTTTGCTTTTCTTTCAACTCTAGGGATTTCTTCACAAGCTTCATTTATCGAGTTTCTCAAATTTGTCCATTGTTCCTCACTGTCCCCAACGTCCTCCAGAGCACTGAATTTGTTTTGAACATAACGCTAAATTGTGCACGAGGTGATTCTTCTGTCCAAGATGATTAAGTTTGATTTTATTTTTGGTTTGTTGTCTTCTCTTTAGTTTCAGCCTGAATCTTCCCATTACAGGATTGTGGTCACTGTAGCAGTCTGCACCTGGTAGTGTTTTTGCTATCAGTAAAGAATTTCTAAATCTTTTATTTATCAAGATGTAATCTGTTTGAATTCTTGTGCTGTCTCCTAGATTCATCCATGTTCATAGTCTACTGTTAGCTTGCTCAAACAAAGTATTTCCTAGTATAAATTCATTTTATCTTTTAGAGACTCGTTTTTGTCTCATTCGAAAGATAAGCACGCAAAGCCACCACTCAAGGTCTAGCGGATGTTGAGATGTGTGTGTGTGTGTGTGTGTGTGCGTGTGTGTGTGTGTGTGTGTGTGTGTGTGTGTGTGTGTGTGTGTGGGTGGGTGGTGGTGGTGGTGGTGGTGGTAGTGGTTAATATTCCTGACGAGGAGTTGTACCCAGGTTTATCGCATCTTATACGGGTGTTCTATGCACTATGTCACCCATATTTCTGGAGACGTTTGATTGTTAGAGAGAAAGAAAGAAAATAGGAGAGTTGGAAAGGGGTGGGTGGAGGTGTGTGAGATGCAGGTAGAGAAGAAGAAAGTGAAAGGCAGGGAGGGATGGAAGGGGGCATGTTCAAATTAATGAGTGCACTCGTAAAACGAAGGGAAAGCGAAAAGAATGTCTATGTAACGAGGCTAATTTCCTTCTAATAACTGTATGCATGCCACTCAATCTTTTTTGTGTTTTACCTTTTCGAGACATATAAGTGCCAGAAACGAGAAA
>JAPXFY010000029.1:13709204-13724204 GCA_030674185.1 Monoplex corrugatus
TGTGTATTTAAACATTCAGGTTAAATACGCATACCTTTGCAGAGAATACAGCATACAAACAGGTAAAGAAGAAATTATTTGCATCATAACCCTGAGGTCAAAAGGCGAGAGATGGTAGAAGCCTTATCATCATCATCATCATGTGCCCTGCCGCATGGCGCTGGCGATCATGGCCCTCCATATGAATCTATTTTTGTCACTGCAAGTACATCTCCCAACCTCTCTGTCTTCATCCACTCTACAAGTTTGTCCACTATTTTCTCCCATGGTCTGCCTTGTGCTCTTTTTTCCCTACAGCTTTCCTGGCGCTTTTTCCCTCCAGCTTTCCTGTTGTGACTAGGTGCTCTAATTTCTCTTGCCTCATAAGATCTAAAATCTGTTGTTGTGAACAAAAATGACAATAGCAGTAACGGCCTGAATCTTGCTATTGCCAGACACTTACAAACAGAACACTACACTTAACCCTTTTACTTCCCTACTCTATCTACTAGCTGCAAAAACTTAACCCTTTCACTCTCTGATCCCATCATTAGTTGCAAAATCTCGAAACGTTTTGCATCCCTCACTCTAAACACCAGCTGCAAAAACGTAACCATTTCACTCCTCATCCTATGCACCAGCTGCAAAACTTAAAATCTCTTTCATTCCCTCATTTAGTTATAAGATTAAGCTTTTGCTTTCTTAACGTGACTTGTATTGCAGGAAGCTGGTAACTAGGGTAAGTGATTCAAAGGGTTAAAAACGTGTGGGCAATCTGCTAGTAAACTAAAGAAAACGAAGGCATTGGAGAGAGAGAGAGAGAGAGAGAGAGAGAGAGAGAGAGAGAGAGAGAGAGAGAGAGAGAGAGAGTGAGAGACAGACAGAGACAGAGAAAGAGAGAGAGAGAGAGAGAGAGAGACAGACAGACAGACAGAGACAGAGAGAGAAAGAGAGAGAGAGAGAGGGAGAGAGAGATAGAGAGGGAGAGAGGGAGAGAGAGAGAGAGAGGGGGGGGGCCCAGTGTGACAACACGGAAAACCACGTGGTACAGGAGGAGCAGACGACAGCAAGAACACATGCAGACCCTGGTCAAGTCCACTATGAACAAATGTGAAACAAATTCCCGCCGACAAAGTCAGAGACACACAACACAGGTCATGTCCACGTTCCCTGTGACAGCGGCTCCACACAACGACAATGCACAACGAAACTGGCCTCATGTTACATATCCTCGCAACAGGGCCCCGCCTGTCAGGATATACATGGTGCGGGGCCCCCTGCTCGGCGACTTGTCAAGCGTCTGTAGTGCTTGGCGCTCTGCTTGTTAGGTATACATGTTGCGGGGCCTCCTGCTGAACAACTTGTCAAGTATCCATGTTGCGTTGCCCCTGATGGGGGTCTTTGCCGCATTCTGACGCTGGTCTGTCGAGACAAGCGTTGGATATGAAGACGTGTTGTTCTTCCACCGTTTACACACGGTCACGGAAAGTGGCTGGGAGTGGTTGAATGCTTCAAAGTCCATTATTTCTTTTTCCTACACAAAATAAAATGACACAAAAGACATAAGAATTTGTGTAACAAAGGCAATACATTGGCTTGAACAAACACGGGATATCTGTTGCAAGGTAAAAACACTTGGGCTCACTTACAGCAACAATTTTATCAAAAATTTGGCAATGACAGCAAGTTCATTGTAAAAGTGAAAGTGTTGCCGGCTGGTTTTGTAATAATTATGAAATTCAAAATGTTGGTGTTTTTGTAGAATTGGTTTTTTGAGACGCAGTTGCCTCACTCAACTTTTTGACTCCTTACCCTGTCCACCAGCATCATGCGTTGTCAGCCATGATGGCAAAGCAAAAACTTACCTGCAGGAAGCTGGTGGATACCGTGAGGAAGCGAAAGAGTTAAGTTTTTGCAGCTGGCAGATAGGGTGCGGGGGTAAAAGGGTTAATCGTGTGCCCTGGAGTAACGATGGTCAACAGTTGTCATGTGCTTTGCGTGGGATGATACATGCATGTCGAGGGTCCTGCCGCAATGATGCATTACAAAAGGCTTTAGAAGGCTGATAGCTATTCGGGTATGTAAACCTCGATATATAAATCGTAAAATGAGCTCTTTTCAAAAACACAGAGAGAATAATTTATCAAAATCTATTCATTCATATTCATAATTCATATTCATATTCATATTCATATTCATATTCATATTCATATTCATATTCATAATTCATATTCATATTCATATTCATAATTCATATTCATATTCATATTCATAATTCATATTCATATTCATAATTCATATTCATATTCATATTCATAATTCATATTCATATTCATATTCATAATTCATATTCATATTCATAATTCATATTCATATTCATATTCATAATTCATATTCATATTCATATTTATTTCTATTTGTGAGATGGATTTTCACCATGTGAAACTGAGGCTGTGATCCCCGTTGAGTACGTGTCGCTGTGGTGCAGCACCACACATTCATTACTTTTTTCACCAGCACTTCAGAAAGGCAAGAAGACTAATTGGCTTTCAAAAGGAGGGACCTGAGAAATCAACCTATCTCTTCAATACCTTGTGTCGGGTCAGCCGCGCGAATGCCTCCCTCTTCACGATTTTCAGCTGCTGTGGGATGTTTTAGCGTGTGCAGGCCAGGAGGCACACGGGTCCAACTCGTTTTTCGTCCTTTACCGAAGAACTAGACGTTCAGTTCGATTTTCCAATCAAACTGAGGAGAAAAGTCGAAGCCTCAACGGGAAACGAACCCTGGAACCTCGAGTTTAGTTATGGCAGGTGAACGTCTAAACCACAATTTGCCACCTTTCTCCCTAATCTGAAACAGAAAGTTCACATTCCAAAGCAGACATACTTCAGGCACCAACAATACTCTCACATAAGTCGTGTCGAACTGTTTGAGATCTCATTCATTCATTATTCATTCATTCATTCATTCATTCATTCATTTATTCATTCATTCATTTTCTTTCTTTCTTTCTTTCTAGAAAGTTGAGTTGTTGTTTTTTCCTATTGCATTTTGTGCCTTTATCGCTTTGTATACGTTTGGCAAAGGCCATTTGGCCGAAAACTTGCATCTGTCTTGTCTTGTCTTGTCTTGGTATATAATGTGCACATTCTGGTTCATTTTTGTATAGTTCATTCATTCATTTATTCATTCATTCATTCATTCATTCATTCATTCATTCATTCATCATTCATTCATTCATTCATTCATTTATTCGTTCGCTTGTTCTTCCGTCCGTTCGTTCATTCATTCATTCATTCATTCATTCACACGTTCGTTTGTTCTTCCGTCCATTCATTCATTCATTCATTCATTCATTCATTCATTTATTCATTCATTCATTCATTCACACGTTCGTTTGTTCTTCCGTCCATTCATTCATTCATTCATTCATTCATTCATTTATTCGTTCGCTTGTTCTTCCGTCCGTTCGTTCATTCATTCATTCATTCATTCATTCACACGTTCGTTTGTTCTTCCGTCCATTCATTCATTCATTCATTCATTCATTCATTTATTCATTCGTTCCTTCGTTCTTCCCCCGAGGGGATGCCGGGGGCTCTTTCAGCATAAATAGTCTCCCCCGCCTTCTGAAGATTCTGTGAAAGAAATATCTTCTTTTCTGTAACTGTCTGTGTTTCTGCCTTGTTCCTTTGCTTTCTGTCATTTCTTCTTATCACTTTCTGCCTGTATGTGTTCGATAAAGTCTTACGTAATTCACCTGTATGTGTTCGATAAAGTCTTACGTAATTTTTCTTAGGATTGATAATAGGGACATATATTAATAAGTGCATTTTTGGATCTAGGGAGGTGAGATATGCGGAAGTAATTTTAGATAATTTATGCCGGTTTTTATATATGTTTTGGTGTCCTTAGGTATGCTTAAATTTATATTCAGGGGTGCTTTTCAAATCCCTGTGCGATAAACTGGACGGAGTGGTCAACGCCGGGTGCATGTCCTTTGATTATGTGCGCGAATGAATTGATAAGTGTACTTAATTTGTTTGTCTTTTCTTTTTTCCTGTTGAAGTTTTGTATGTTTTGAAGCGGTTATAGCCCTGATATGGCTCTACGCAGTCGACTGGGCTTTAAACAACAATAACAATAAGAATATTTCGTTCGTTCGTTCGTTCGTTCGTTTGTTCGTTCGTTCGTTCGTTCGTTCGTTTGTTCGTTCGTTCGTTCATTCATTCGTTCGTTCATTTATTGATTGATTGGTTGATTGATTGATTGATTGATTGATTCATTCATTCATTCACTCATTCATTTATTTAGTATTTTTCCTATATTCTTTGTGTACGTTTGCTTCTTTTGATTTGTTTTGATGGCAAGAAATATCAACAGTAAAAGAAAAGAAAACGGCTGACACTGCTAAAGCCCACAGACTACCACCATAGACTAGCAACACAGACAGCCCTAATACAGACATCGTGTCCGGCTGTCCACGGTTGTTGTCCCCTTAATCCTGACTGTCCCCAGTGAAGACAGACACCGGTCATTCTATCCGACAATCTTTCACCTCCACAGTCGTCTGACCAGCTGGTTAAACCAGCACTTTAGTGGAGCGGGACTCATCTGTCTAAAATGTTCCTAGTAGTAGTGGGTCTAGCAGTAGTAGTGGTAGTGGTCCTCCTATAACATGAATTCTTGTTTCTCTGGGGGAAGGCTGTTGAAGATACTGTGAGTTGGCGCTTGTTGCTGTTTCACTGCTAAGAAATATGTGCACGTATGGGAGCATGTTAAGTTACGAGTGCATGTGTGTGTGTGTGTGTGTGTGTGTGTGTGTGTGTGTGTGTGTGTGTGTGTGTGTGTGTGTGTGTGTGTGTGTGTGTGTGTGCAGCCGGCCGGCGCACATGCACACACATTCCCAAACACACAGACACAGACAGACAGACAGACAACAGACAGACAGACAGACAGACAGACACACACACACACACACACAGACAAACAAACACACACACTCACACACACACAAAAACACACATATCCACACACACACACACGCACACACACACACACACACACACACACACACACAAATGCGTGCATGCATGCACATATATGCACACACATGTATACGCACATACGAGCGCACACGCAACATGTGCATGCTTTTCTTCTTCTTCTATATATCAGCTTCTGCCATAATGGGTGTCATCATGGCGGTCAACAGCCACTGAACCCTCAAGTGGAGAAAATACCATTTGTCGTCAGGGTCTCCTTCCAGATGTCAATCCAGGTCATTTGTATCCTATTACTTCTTTAACAAAGAAGATTACGCAAAGACAAGCAAAATTTGTTGGACATGTTAAGAGGCAAGACAAATTAGAGCAGCTAGTCACAACAGGAAAGTTGAAGGGAAAAAGAGCACCCGGTAGACCAAGAAAGAAAATATTGGACGGACTTGCGGAGTGGCACAGCATTTTTCAAAGCTTGCAAATCGTCATGTTTTACTTTTGGGCAAGAGACACGCTGGAATTGAAGACTTTCACTCAATCCCATTTTCCATTAACTTAATGTAATGTGGCAGAACAACACATGTCTTCATGCCATAAGCGTGTCTCAGCATACCAGTGTCAGACTTCAGCAAGGCCCCGAACCAAAGGGCCACGCAGCATGGATACTTGGCAAAGTCATTGTGCAGGAATCCCTTCCGTTAGTTCGTCGGTTGAAATTTAATGCCCTACCACATATTTAAAATATCTTAAAAGAAGTTTTCAAGTATGATGGTCACCTCCTCGGATGGGTTGAGCCCCTACGGAGGGCTGTTGTGTTTAATGTACCTTAGATGGACACAGGTGGTGTATGTATTATATACTATTTCTTGCATTCTCTATCTCTCTCTCTCTCTCTCTGCCTTTCTTTCTCTCTCTCTCTCTCTCTCTCTCTCTCTCTCTCTCTCTCTCTCTCTCTCTCTCTCTTCATAATACGCTCAAAATATTATAGAAAAACGCTCCTTTATTAAATTCACTCAAATGATGTCATCAACTGCCGCTAAAGTTGTTCGAAATTTAGCTATATTTCTATACAAAGCACTTAAATTTAGAGAGCAATTTCTTGAGTCTCTTTTATAATTAATTCTTCCTAAGTGACCCGAAGCTCCAATATGAACAGAATACTTGTATTTTATGTTCTTTTCGCTTATCTGTTATGCACTTGTACAAAATATTTCAAATTAGAAATATTGTTATTGCCTAGTGTAATGTTTATATGATTGTGAGAATGCATAATTATGTGCATAATTATGTGCATACCCCTTCTAAGGGGCTGTGGCCTATATGAATAAATCATCTGAACTCTCTCTCTCTCTCTCTCTCTCTCTCTCTCTCTCTCTCTCTCCTCTTTGGCGCTGTACTATCAGTGGACTCTTCCCTTTACTTCCTTTTGTCTTTTTTTTCTTTTTCTTTCATGGGCTGCTCTGAGCATTTGATTCTGCAATTGGAATCTGGGTCCCACCTGGTCAACGTAGTTTCTTTGTTTTAAGCTGGGGTTTCTCTGTCGTCTTTTTGTACGTTCTTGTTGTTTTTTCTTTATCTTTTCTCCATCCAAGGAGGCAGACACAAAAAGAACATTAACGAAGATTAGGAAAAGACTAGCAACATTGATCGGACATTTTACGAGGCAAGAAAAATTAGAACACCTAGTCACAACAGGAAAGTTGGAGAGAAAAAGAGCACCAGGTAGACCCAGGGAGAAAAAATTGGACGGACTTGCAGGGTGGCTGAGGACACAGAGGATGGGAGATGTACTTGCAGCAACAGAGGATAGATTCGTACGGATGGCCATGATCGCCAATGCCAAGCGGCAGGGTACATGATGATGATGATCTAATCAGGCAAAAGTATTGCACAACTGCAGTATGAACTGATGAAATAGTCTTTGAGAGGACAAGATCAACTTGAAAACAGTCATCAATACCGCAGTCTGAATCAGCACAAAACACGTTTACAACCGTGCAACCGGAGTCACGAACGGAAACTTAAAATATCCTGTAATTGATTGTTCCTTCGTTAAGCTGCTCGTTTGTCAAGGACATGCCAGCAGCAGACGTTTTCGTTTTGTGAAACACACCATCCATAGCTTTTATCGGACTCTTTGCATGACTTGGAGAATGCCAAGCTTCCAGGCTGATTGAAGGATGATTTAAATATCACAGGTTCTTCACAAAAGCTCATTAAAGCTCTGCCTGTCATTTCCAAGGCATGATGTTTTTGTGTGTGTGTGTGTGTTTTTTTCAGACGGCCTAATAGCAGAGAAAATAAATACGAGAGAGAGAGAGATAGAGAGAGAGAGTGAGAGAGAGAGAGACAGACAGACAGAGACAGAGACATAGAGACAGAGGCAGAGAGAGACAGAGGCAGAGAGTCAGTGAGAGAAAGAGAGAGAGACAGAGACAGAGACAGAAAGACAGACACAGAGAGAGATACAGAGAGAGAGAGAGAGAGATGCAGAGAGAGACAGACAGACAGAGAGAGAGACAGAGACAATGAGAGAGACAGAGACAGAGAATGAGAGAGACAGGCAGAGAGAGAGAGAGAGACAGTGAGAGAGACAGAGAAACAGTGAAAGAGAGGCAGAGAGACATAGAGAGAAAGAGACACACAGAGAGACAGAGACAGACAGAGACAGACAGAGACAGAGAGATAGAAAGACAGAGGCAGAGACAGAGACAGAGACAGCGAGAGAGTGAATTGAGTTTATTACGCGACCTTCAGTGTTAATGCCACTGGCGTCGTCCGCATTTGAGATACTTGAGCAATCTCTGTAAAATACATTGACCAGAGGGTCAGTGAGTTCATCGTATTGACAGAACTCTAAGAAATCAGTGTGCTAGTGTTTTAAAAGGTTGTCTTCAACACGGGCGTGTTGCGTTTGTATACTGTAGTATCGTAACATAATTGTATTGTGGGTTGGCGGCAGTCCATGATGTTTACTGAACCACAGGAACTTGTGATCTTTTGCTGTAAAGGTTACCGGAAAACACGTTTGTGTTTTATTGTATTATGATTGTTTTGTACGTTACCATACCGCACTGCACTGTGATCTTGTGAGTGTTGACAACATTGACAAAACCAAAGAAATCATTATGCTTGTGTTTCTGTAAGTTATTACCAGGACATTTTATTTCGTAGAAGAATACAGCATCAGAGACTTCATTGGAAATTAAGTGTACCTGTCTCAGCTTCGATCTTATATCAGCGTGTACCAATTTAGCTGAGAAGAGAGAGAGAAAGAGTGGGAGAGAGAGAGAGAGAGAGAGAGAGAGAGAGAGAGAGAGAGAGAGAGAGAGAGAGAGAGACAGACAGACAGACAGACAGACAGACAGAGACAGACAGACAGAGAGACAGAGAGAGGTTACCGGTAATTTCTACATCACCACACTTCCGTCATCTCTCCTTTAAACACGCAAAGAAACAAACTCTTATGACGCTTTATTTCTAGAACTGGAGGGAGAGAGAGAGAGAGAGAGGGGGGGGGGGGCGGGGCGGGATGAGATATAGAAGCAGAGGCAGAGAGAGAGAGGAAGAGGGAGAATGAGTGAGAGAAAGAGAGAGAGAGAGAGAGGAGAGGAGAGAGAGGGGGGAGAATAGAGAGAGGGAGGGAGAAAAGTGAGAGAATTACTAAAGATGATCGTGATTTGTGTTCTTTGTTCAAATGTACTAATACCAAAATAGAGTGACGTGTACACTATGTACACTGCCATGACACAAAGTGTACTCCTGATGTGGCGGGTGATCTCGATAACGAGGCAAACTTCCGACAACCGTTCGAAAATGCGCGTGTAGGATCACCGTGTATGAAAGAGATTATGGTGACTGTTGTTATTATTTTATATAAAGCCCAGCCAACTGCGCAGAGCCTTATCTGGGCTATAACATCTCAAAACGTACACAGTATTTCATGGGGAAAAATTGGAAAAGAAAATTAAGTTCACATATCAATTCAATCGCGCACACGATCTCATGATACGCTCCCGGCGACTAAACACAAATTTAAACGCGAGGACACTAAAACATATAAAAACGGGCACAAGTTACCTAAAATTGCTTCTTTTTGTTTTGTTTTAGAAAAACTTGTGTACAAATGTAAACGGTAAGGACACTAAAACATAAAAACGGGCCTAAGTTACCTAAAACTGCTTCTGTTTAAAACAAAACGACAACTAAATACAAATATAATCGTAAGGACACTAAAACAGATATAAAACGGGCTTACGTTACCTAAAATTGCTTCTGTTTTAAAAAAAATACTGAATACAAATTTAATCGTAAAGACACTAAAACATATACCTACAAACTTCAGCTTAATGACGACAAGACAGAAGCTATCCTCATTGGCACCCGTCAGAAACTTTCTCAGCTGCCTCCTCTTTCTCTCCCATTATGTAACACATCAGTCCCAATTTCTGATTCAGCTAAAAACCTTGGTGTCTGCATTGACTCTACCCTCTCCATGAACAACTTTGTTTCTCAAACTGCCAGATCTTGCTACTATCATCTCCATCGTATAAGCCTGATCAGGAAGTATCTCTCTGTCGAAACAACTG
The DNA here is from genome assembly GCA_030674185.1 of Monoplex corrugatus. NCBI lineage: Eukaryota > Metazoa > Mollusca > Gastropoda > Littorinimorpha > Ranellidae > Monoplex > Monoplex corrugatus. The sequence continues at coordinate 13,718,773 of JAPXFY010000029.1, forward strand.
CAAAACTCGTTCTCTCCTTCATAATGTCTCGCATTGACTATTGCAATTCACTCCTGTCTGGTCTTCCTGCCTCCACCATTCACATCCTACAGCGCATTCAAAACAATGCTGTACGCCTTGTACTCAAAAAGAAAAAAGCTGACCACATATCTCCTCTCCTGGCACAACTTCACTGGCTCCCTGTATCAAAGCGCATACAGTACAAACTAGACACCATGTGCTACAAAAGCCTCAATAACGCAGCCCCCGATTACCTGTCAAGCCTACTTGAGATCTATGTTCCCTCACGTACCCTCCGCTCTGCCTCCGATCCTCTGACTTTTCGCTTTCCACGCACTAAGCTCAATACCTATGGTCCACGAGCCTTCTCTGTTTCTGGTCCACTCTCCTGGAACAAACTTCCTCTCTCAGTCCGTCAGCAACCTACTTTTGTCTCCTTCAAGTCCGCTCTCAAAACTCACCTTTTCTCCTCTGCATAAAATCCTAACCTCACTCAACCCCCCTTTGCAGCCTGTCTCCGCTCGGAGGGGAATCACTTTGTGATAATATATAATTGTATATGATATGCTCTCTATAATTTTCCATTGCTTTTATTCTTGCTTTTATTGCTTTTATTCTTTCTCCCCATTTATAGCCATGCGTGTGTGTGTGTGTGTGTGTGCGTGTGTGTGCGTGCGTGCGTGCGTGCGTGCGTGCGTGCATGCGTGCGTGTGTGTCTGTTTCAGCGCTTAGATTTAATTTTGTCGAGATTTTGCGCTATATAAATATTGTAATTATTATTATTATTATATAAAACTTGCTTAAGTTACCTAAAATTGCTTCTGTTTAAAAAAACAACGACAACGAAATTCAAAGTTAATCGTAAGGACACTAAAACATATATAAAACGGGTTTCATTATCCTCCTCATCATCAAGTGCTCTGCCGCATGGCGTTGGCGATCATGGGCCTCCATATGTATCTATCCCTCGTTGCCGCAAGCACATCTTCCATCCTCTCTGTCCTCAGCTACCCTGCAAGTCCGTCCAATATTTTCTCCCTGGGTCTACCCGGTGCTCTCTTTCCCTCCAAGTTTCCTGTGCAAAACGAGCCTGTCACCTAAAATTGCTTTTGCGCACATTACATATCCTTATAGCCCAAAATGCACTCATCAAATCACTCACTGGAACTCCAATCATACGGAATGCCCTCAAAGACTTGGATGCCGTAAAAAGCTGTTGTCATCTACCTTATGTATTGTATACTGAATATGGTCCCAACTAACCATCCATCCAACCAACCAACCAACCAACCAACCAACCAACCAACCAACCAACCAACCAACCAACCAACCAGCCAACCGACCAGCCAACCAACCAACCAGCCAACCAACCAGCCAACCAGCCAACCAGCCAATCATTCAACCAAAAACTAACCAACCAACCAACCAACCAACCAACCAACCAACCAACCAACCAACCAACCAACCAACCAACCAACCAACCAACCAACCAACCAACCAACCAACTAACCAACCAACCAACCAGCCAATCATTCAACCAACCAACTAACCAACCAACCAACCAACCAACCAACCAACCAACCAACCAACCAACTAACCAACCAACCAACCGACCAACCGACCGACCGACCGACCGACCGACCGACCGACCGACCGACCGACCGACCGACCGACCGACCGACCGACCGACCGACCGACCGACCGACCAACCAACCAAACGAAAAGGTCATGGTATGCTTTCATAAAACTGAAAAGTTTCAATAAGTAGGGCGACCATCTATTGATTTTAATGTTTGTGTGTTTGTGACATTTCTTGGATAGATAATTTAACCTTTTGATTCCTGCACCCTATCCACCAACTGCAAAAACTTAACCCTTTGACTCCCTCACCTTATCCACCAGCTTCCTGCAGGATGCTGGTAGACAGGGTGCCGGCAGTCAAAGGGTTAAATCTTTCTCCTTCTTTTCTTGTCAGTTTATGACTTAATACAGCATTTTATTTTTTTCGTTTTCTTCTCTTATCAGTGTATGACTTCAGCATAGCGTGTTCGGTTTTACATTCCATTCTGTCTTTCTTCCAACTGAGAGTAGCAACAATGTTAACTACAATAAACCCTATCGATCGCTTCCTTGCACACACACACACACACACACACATACACACTTTGCAGTAATATGATACAGACAAACTCTTGCTTCGGTAAAGATAGCATATGAACTGAAGGTTTGCTTTCTCTTTAAGCTGAAAGCATCTCTGACTGTCTTTTATTTTGATTATCGATCTTTCTGTCTCTGTCTGTCTGTCTATCTCTGTTTGTCTCCCTCTTTTTATCTGTCGGTAAATCTGTGTCTCTATCTCTGTCTCTGTTTCTGTCTCTGTCTGTCTGTCTATCTCTGTTTGTCTCCCTCTTTTTATCTGTCGGTAAATCTGTGTCTCTATCTCTGTCTCTGTTTCTGTCTCTGTCTGTCTGTCTCTCTCTCTCTCTGTGTCTCTCCGATCTCTCTGTCTGCCTCAGTCTCTCTGTCTCAGTCTCTCTGTCTCTGTCTCTGTCTGTCTGTCTGTCTCTATTTTTACTCTCTGTTTATACCTTTCTGTCTGTCTCTTTCTCTGTCTTTCTCACTCTGTCTCTGTCTGTCTCTGTCTCTCTGTCTCTGTCTCTCTCTCTCTCTCTCCCCTCTCTCTCTCTCTCCCTCTCTGTCTCTCTCTGTGTCGGTCTGTCTCTGGCTCTATCTCTGTCTATCTTTCTCTTGTGTGTTTTTGTTTGTCTCTTTCTGTGTCTATCTGTCTGTCTGTCTCTCTTTCTCTCCCCCTCTTTTATCCCCCCCCCCCCCCCATTTCCACTTATGAAACTGCTGATATAATCGTACCACAATAAACCATTCTTCTCTCTCCTTCATTCTTTATCTTTCTCTCACCCTCTCTGTCTGTCTGTCTGAAGCTGTGTGTGGGTGTATTCGTGCACGTGTTAATACGAGTAAAAGGATTTGCTTGTCGTCCCAATGCTGGACGTACATTTCCGTTTGTTGTGTCATGTCCAGGATTAAATGGGACCTGAATGTCCATCTTTTACGATGGATAGCAAGAACGGTCTAGCGCCAACACAGGTGCACACACGCAACGCTGGCACACTCACAAAATGATACGCATTCCATAAGCACACCACACGCTCCGCATAACAATCACTGGCACTGACGCACAATTAAAGAGCCAGAGAAAAATAAAATACAAGCAAAATCGATCGAAACACTGGACGCAAACACGTTTTTGAGAATCAAAAAACATATCATTATCATCGGATATGGCGACTACACTGTATGTACAAACACACATGCAATCACGGAATGGACGACTACTACGTATTACAAATCTATCACAATCAATCACGGATGGACGACTACTACTATGTACTAAAACACATATCATATCTATCGTCATCTGGATCATCTACCGTATTATCAAACACCGTCAATCACTAATGACGATACATCGTCAGTACAAATCTACACATCAATACGATTGTCACTACACTCTTACATAATCACTACATCAATCCGATATCTGACGATCTACACTATGTAAACTACACACAGGTCATCATCGAATACACTACATCTATTATCTATACATCCATCTATCACGGATATCACGACTACACTATGTACACACATATCTATCTACGCTGTGCCTATACTGTCTACTACGTGCATCATCTATTACGCTACTATTACATCATCATATCCATACTCTACTATTATCATATCACATCTTCATCACACATATCTACACTATCTACATAACAGTCAACCGAATACATAATTATCACACAGTCATAATACTATCTATTCAAACACCTAGTCAATCCAATGCACTCGTTTCACCTATCACTAACTATCATCGTATCATGATCGTATGTAGGTCATCATTGCGATCGTTGTCAATCAGTACAATCAGAATGACGACTCGTATTCACACAAGTCAATCATCACTACGTATGTATTATCAATAAGTGCATCTAGATACTCAGTCATCGATGCTCAGTATGTCTACATCAATGTCATCACGAGCACTACGATTACAAACACAAGTCAATCACGGATATCTAACTAAACACATATACATGCGCTACATTACAACACAAAGTCAATCAAATGATCGACTACAGTCTGTACAACACACAAGGTAATCACGAATGACGACTACATCTATTACAACAACATCATCATGACGTCCTATTACATCACTAATGATCACTAACGTTTTACCAGTCAATCACGAATGGTAGACTTACACGTATCTACTCAAACTCACTACAGTCTAATCACCTATCATGATGATCTTATCACGTATTACAACAGTAATCACAATGACGTACACTATGTACAAACACACAGGTCAATCACGATGCGACTACAGTATTACAACACACAGTCAATCACGGAATGGACTACTATCACATCATCACATAACTACACGTATGTACAACAACTCATCCGGAATGCGACTACGTAGTCAATCACATACGAATCGACTCTATTACAATCCTATCGAATACATCCTGTAGTGCATACGATCACTACACGTATTACAACACAAGTCATCAGATACGACTAACATTACACACACAATACATCACGATGCGCTACACTATACAACAACAGTCATCACGAATGACACTACACTATGTACAAACACATCATACAATACGACTACACGTAGTACAAACACACAGGTCAATCACGGAATGGACGACTACACTATCAGTCAATCACGGAATGGACGACTACACTATGTACAAACACACAAGGTCATCACGAATGGACGACTACACGTATTAAACACAAGGTCATCACGATGGACGACTACACGTATGTACAAACACACAGGTGCAATCACGGAATGGACGACTACAGTTGTACAACACAAGTGCAATCACGGAATGACGACTACACGTATGTACAAACACACAAGTCAATCACGGAATGAGACTACACGTATGTACAAAACACAAGGTCAATCACGGATGACACTACACGTATGTACAAACCACAAGTCAATCACGAATGACGATACATATGTACAACACACATCAATCACGGATGGACGACTACACTATGTACAAACACACAAGGTCAATCACGGAATGGACGACTACACGTATTACAAACACACAAGGTCAATCACGGAATGGACGACTACACGTATGTACAAACACACAAGGTGCAATCACGGAATGGACGACTACACGTATGTACAAACACACAGGTGCAATCACGGAATGGACGACTACACTATGTACAACACACAAGGTCAATCACGATGGACGATACACGTATGTACAAACACAAAGGTGCAATCACGGAATGGACGACTACACGTATGTACAAACACACAGGTGCAATCACGGAATGGACGACTACACGTATGTACAAAC
>JAPXFY010000029.1:13736704-13746704 GCA_030674185.1 Monoplex corrugatus
CAGCAACGTACTTTCTGTACAGAGCTGGCAAAACAACGTGCATATACACACATGAAAAACATCGGAATGCTAACAACTGGCACACAACCGACAGAGCTAGAGGAATCTGGTGAACATTTCTTTAGTACCGGTCACGCTGTGAACTTCATTGATATGAATTTTCAAACAAATTAGCTAAAGCCTCTGCGTGCATGAAATAATGCAAGTACCGTAGCGATCGATAATATAGGACTATCAGTGCATGAATCAAACTCTGTGTTAGAAAGACCAAGTTATTACATTATGCTAGTTTCTCAGCTACTCAGAGCCTGATTCCTGCCTGCTCCAGACAGCTAACATCCTTAATACACTAACTGGGGCTTACCTCTTAGAAAACAAACTATACACAAAATGTATATTCAAACTGAGGCTTAAAACTCTTAGAAAAGAAAAGATACACAAAATGTAAGCATTTGTTTAAAAGCATTTTCAGTCTACCATCTGTTCTTTGAATGCCGTGCCTTACTAATGATGTATAGAAATAGCAACATTGATTTTTTTTCGTGTACTGATATTAGAGACATCCTTTACAGCAAAAAGAACGACATTATTCCAATTGTCTAGTTAATTCTCAGATCCCATGTTGGTATATTATCACGATAATTTTGGTTATTCGAGGGTTGTTATTTGACAAGGTCATTTAACTGTTATAAACAATTTGATTTCATTGTGCCCCTTTATCCCTTCAGTTGGTACCATTCTTCCCTTCAATCTCCTCCTTCCTTACTTTTTTGTATCAATTTGACATACGTCAACAGGCGTTCAACCTTTGACTCCCGTATTCTGTCCACCAGCGTCCTGCATCGTCAACCATCCTAACAAAGCAAAAACTTAACCCTTTGACTCCCTCACTCTATCGTCCAGCTTCCTGCAGGAAACTGGTGAATAGGGTGGAGGAATCAAAGGGTTATGTTTTTGCAGCTGGTGGATAGGATACGGGAGTCAAAGGCTTAAATAAAAGATTCCTTCCTTCCTTCCATAGTTTGGTGCCACAGAGACTCTTCACGGAGTTGCAAGAGAACAAAAAGAAGAGAAAATGTGCTGTTTGTGCTGAAAGAGAGAGAGAGAGAGAGAGAGAGAGAGAGAGAGAGAGAGATAGACAGACAGACAGACAGACAGAGAGACAGGGGAGAGACAGGCAGACAGAGATACAGAGAGAGAGAGAGAGAAAAAAAGATTGAGAGAGAGACAGAGACAGAGACAGAGAAACAGAGAGACAGAGAGAGTGGTAAACGGGCGGTAAGATCAAAGAGATCAGGGCGCCACTAACAGTGACAGGTATGAGGGGTTTACCGGTGTTACCGGTGAAAGGTGATTAGCACCACATCCATCACAGACGTTGGACATCCTTCACCTTTTCGCCTTTGCGGTCGTCTGCTCAAAAACAGGGAAAAGGCAGGTAGAGAGAGTGTCGTACTAAGTGGTCACCTGTTATGGCGTTCTCTTGTACGTGGTCGGTCAAACTGCCATGTATTGTTGTACTGTGTTCTGCTGCACCTGTGTTATTCTGTATTTTTTTCATAGTGTTTCGTGTGTGTGTGTGTGTGTGTGGTGTGTGTGTGTGTGTGTGTGTGTGTGTGTGTGTGTGTGTGTGTGTGGTGAGGGGGGGGGGTGGCTGTGGTGGTGTTGGTGTGTGAGAGTGTGTGTTGTAATAATAATAATATATTTTATTTATAAAGCGCAAAATCTTGATAAAATCAAATCTAAGCGCTGAGCGTATACATGCATACATACCTACATACATATGAGCGTTATACATGCATACATACATGCCTACATACTTACATACATAAATCTAAGCTGAGCGTATACATGCATACATACATACATACATAAATCTAAGCGTATACATTCATACATACATACATACATACGTACGCACATGCATACATAATAATTACAATATTTATATAGCGCAAATCTCGACAAAATCAAATCCAAGCGCCGAAAAGACACACACGCACACACGCACGTACGCACACACACAACACACACACACACACACACACACACACACACACACACACACACACACACATGCATGGCCACAAATGGGGAGAAAAGAATAAAAGCAATAAAAGCAAGAATAAAACCAATGGAAAACCACAGAGAGCACATCATATACAATTATATATTAAAACAAAGTGATTCCCCTCCGAGCGGAGACAGGCTGCAGAGGGGGGTTGAGTGAGGTTAGGATTTTATGCAGAGGAGAAAAGGTGAGTTTTGAGAGCGGACTTGAAGGAGGCAAAAGTAGGTTGCTGACGGACTGAGAGAGGAAGTTTGTTCCAGGAGAGTGGACCAGAAACAGAGAAGGCTCGTGGACCATAGGTATTGAGCTTAGTGCGTGGAAAGCGAAAAGTCAGAGGATCGGAGGCAGAGCGGAGGGTACGTGAGGGAACATAGATCTCAAGTAGGCTTGACAGGTAATCGGGGGCTGCGTTATTGAGGCTTTTGTAGCACATGGTGTCTAGTTTGTACTGTATGCGTTTTGATACAGGGAGCCAGTGAAGTTGTGCCAGGAGAGGAGATATGTGGTCAGCTTTTTTCTTTTTGAGTACAAGGCGTACAGCATTGTTTTGAATACGCTGTAGGATGTGAATGGTGGAGGCAGGAAGACCAGACAGGAGTGAATTGCAATAGTCAATGCGATACATTATGAAGGAGAGAACGAGTTTTGCAGTTGTTTCGACAGAGAGATACTTCCTGATCAGGCTTATACGATGGAGATGATAGTAGCAAGATCTGGCAGTTTGAGAAACAAAGTTGTTCATGGACAGGGTAGAGTCAATGCAGACACCAAGGTTTTTAGCTGAATCAGAAATTGGGACTGATGTGTTACATAATGGGAGAGAAAGAGGAGGCAGCTGGGAAAGTTTCTGACGGGTGCCAATGAGGATAGCTTCTGTCTTGTCGTCATTAAGCTGAAGTCTATTGTGTGTCATCCAGTTCTTAATGTCCGAGTAACACTCAGTGGTGCGAGTCAACAGGCGCTGTATATTATCAGGTGAGTCACTGTCTTGAAGTTGGGTGTCATCAGCATAGAAGTGGTGTTTTATAGAGTGGGAGTTGATGATGGTGGACAGGGGGGAGGTATAAAGAGTGAAAAGAACAGGGCCAAGGACAGATCCTTGTGGAACACCACAGGTCAGGTATGCAGGTTGAGAGTAAGTGCCATTGATGAGAACAGTTTGTTTTCTGTTTGATAAATACGAAGTGAAAAAGGAGAGAGCAATGTCAGAGATGCCAAAAGTATGATGAAGTCTAGAAAGGAGAATAGCATGGTCAATGGTATCGAAGGCTGCAGACAGATCAAGGAGTGTGAGGAGAGAGACTTTGCCAGTATCAGTATTGTGTATTGTGTTTCGTGCGTGTGTGTGTGTTGTGTGTGTGTTCGTGTGTATGTGTGTGTGTATGTGTGTGTGTGTGTGTGTGTGTGTGTGTGTGTTGTGTGTGTGTGTGTTGTGTGTGTTGTGTGTGTGTGTGTGTGTGTGTGTGTGTGTGTGTGTGTGTATGTGTGTGTGTATGTGTGTGCGTATGTTTGAGTGTATGTGTGTGTATATATATATATATATGTGTGTGTGTGTGTGTGTGTGTGTGTGTGTGTGTGTGTGTGTGTGTGTGTGTGTGTGTTGTGTATGTGTGTTTTGTGTGTGTGTGTGTGTGTTGTGTGTGTGTTGTGTGTGTGTGTGTGTGTGTGTGAGTGTGTGTTTGTGTGTGTGTGTGTGCGTGTGGTGTGTTGTTGTGTGTGTGTGTGTTGTGTGTGTTGTGTGTGTGTGTGTGTATGTGTGTGTGTGTATGTGTGTGTGTATGTGTGCGTGTATGTGTGTGTGTGTGTGTGTGTGTGTATGTGTGTGTATTGTGTGTGTGTGTGTGTTGTGTGTGTGTGTGTGTTTTGTGTGTGTGTGTGTGTGTATGTTGTGTGTGTGTTGTGTGTGTGTGTGTGTGTTGTGTGTGTGTGAGTGTGTGGTTTGTGTGTGCGTGTGTGTGCGTGTGTGTGTGTGTTGTGTGTGTGTGTGTTGTGTGTGTGTATGTTTGTGCGCGTGTGTGTGTGTGTGTTTGTGCGCGAGTGTGTGTGTGTGTGTGTGTGTGTTTGTGCGCGTGTGTGTGTGTTTGTGTATGTGTGTGTCTGTGGGTGTGTGTGCGTGTGTAAGTGTGTGCGTGTTTGTGTGCTTGTGTGTGCATGTGTGTGTATTTGCGTGCGCGCGTGTGTGTGTGTCTGTCTGCGTGTCTAGGTCTGTTTATCTTTAAGAATAATTAAAACAGTAGGGATCAACTTGGCAGGCATGAAGAGGTAGATGGTAGTGGTGGTGGTGGGGTGGGGGTGAGGGAGGAAGTTAGGTGATTCTGTTCCTATTGCACGTGGCTGCCGACACACAACCCGTACATGTGTATGTCTCCGGTGTGTGTGAGAAATTACCTGTTTTTTTATTTTAAAGTTTTTCTTTCTTATGTTATTTTCTTCATCTTTCTTTCTTTTGTCCATGGTTGTCCTGGGGAAAACTACGATGGTGGTTTCCCTTTGTTGAGAGTTCCATGGACAACAAAGAAAACAAACGAGACAGTCTTGATGGAGGCAGACACAAGTAGATTACTCATAAGGAAGATTAGGAAAAGACAGGCAACATTTATAGGCCATTTTATGAGGAAGGGGGATTTGGAGCACCTGGTCACAACGCGAAAGCTGGAGAGAAAGAGAGCACCAGGTAGACCCAGGGAGAAAATGCTGGACGGACTTGCAGAGTGGCTGGGGACGAGGAGGATGGGGGAGATGCTAGGGGCAAAGAGAGATAGAGGCAGATGGAAGTCCATGATCGCCAACGCCATGCGGCAGGGCACCTGATGATGATGATGATGATGATGTTTGTCTCCTAACATCTGCACCGTCCCAGTGGCGTTGATTGTTGGTAAGCAGCAGTCTTTGGTGACCTGGGTGAGAAAAGAGGCACTGCTGAACTCTACCCAACTGATCCAGCAGTAAAGCTGGGTCTTCTTTGGTCGGTGGCTCTATAGAATCTTGACATCTAGCCCCATGAGCTTTCTGGTACTGGAACTTTGATTGGATAAACTTGAATTAATTTGCTGGTGTGTTGTGGATCCAGAATGAGCGGCCTGCTTGAATCAACTTGACTTTATCGGCGCAGAAGCTGTATCTGTCTCTCTTCTGTCTGTCTGTCTGTCTCTCTCTCTCACATGCACACACACACATACACACACACACACACACACACACACACACACACACACACACACACACACACACACGCACACACACCAACAAGAGAAATGAAAAAAAAAATTTTTAAAGCGCACGAACGCACGCACTTCCAGGAAGAGAATCTTGCCATAAAAAGACGCAAATCATGATATTTCTTTCCTGAAAAATAAAACCTCAAAACAGCAGAGAAAATGCCAGTGCACCTGCCGTAAAACAAAAATATACTACACGTCATTATTGAAGGGCCAGGAACGTTTTTGAGTCAATTTTTGAAAGGAGAAATAACCTATTTTCTCTTACTCTTTTCTCCAATTCGTTGCCGTAACTGAATGGATAAGAGCTCAGACAACATTGCAGTTTCCTTTTGGCACGTGTTTGGGGATTTGCCGATTTGCAATGGGCGGCCCAAGGAAGACAATTTCCACACGAAATTGTCGAATCTTCAGCAGGGTCTCTCTGACGACGCAGGCAAGGTAGCGACAAAATTCGCTTTGCACGTGCAAGGCAAGCCCTTTTTGAACACTACTCCAGCCAAAGTTGCCCGCAGACGAGGATAAAAAGGACCCGTTCTTGGTTCGTTTTAACCATGCTTGCAAGACGACGGATGACGGATGAGCAGCGGGGGAGAGCCCTCGCTCTGCTTGATGAAGGCCTAGCGCAGCGGGAAGTTGCTAGACGACTTGAAGTGTCGCATTCCACAATCCAGAGACTGCTGGAGCGCTTCAATGAGACTGGAGCAGTCCAGGAAAGGCGTCACACGGGTCGACCCAGAGTAACGACAAGACAGCAAGACCGCTACCTTGCCCTCTCCGTCCTGAGGGAAAGGGCATCCACTGCGGTGACCTTGAGGGGTCAGCTGAGGGACACAACAGGTGCTAACATCAGCTGCAGCACGGTGAGAAGACGGCTACATGAGGCAAACTTGAGGTCACGGAGACCGGCCGTCCGACCCGTGCTGTCACCGGTCAACAGAGTGCGCCGCATGACCTGGGCCAGGGAGCACGTGACCTGGACAAGGCAACAGTGGGCCCGGGTCTTGTTTTCGGATGAGTCCAGGTTCACCCTGACCTTTAACGATGGCCGGGCTCGGGTGTGGCGACGTCAAGGGGAGAGGTTCGCTGACGCCACTGTCCAAGAGCATAACCGGTACGGCGGCGGGTCGGTGATGGTGTGGGGTGGCATGAGCCGTGGTACCCGGACCCCCCTGCTCCCCATTGACGGCATCCTGAACGGGGTCCGGTACCGGGACGAGGTTCTGGCGGCCGTGGCACTGCCTGCTCTTGTGGACCTTGGTCAAGGCGCCATCTTCCAGGACGACAATGCACCTGCGCATCGAGCACGCCTTGTGACCGACTTCCTGGAGCAGCATGAAGTCGTCCGTATGGCCTGGCCAGCGTGCTCACCTAACCTGAACCCAATTGAACACCTCTGGGATGTGCTCGGGAGGCGCATCAGGGACAACCACTCCCCACCGGGCACCCTGGCCAGGCTGGTCGACATCCTGCAGATCGAGTGGGCGGCCATCCCTCAGGACACACCCGTACCCTTGTGGGGTCGATGCATCGGCGCTGTGAAGCATGCATCCAGGCTCGGGGCGGACACACGCGATATTGAAAACAGATTGGCCAAATCTGACACTTTCTGTTTTTTGAAAAGGGGGGGATGTTCCTTTAAATGCATGTGCTGTTCACTAATGGGTCATTGTGCTAATTTCTTTTTCCAAAACAGGTGTGGAAATGATGAAATAAAACATAGAATCAATTCTAAACATTGTCAATTATTTCAACTTAAAATTAGAGAGGAAGGAAGAAGTGGCCCTTAAATTATGATTAGGAGTATATATATAAGTCAAAATAATGTTACACCAGTGTCACGAATTTCCGTGTGGATAAGGTTTGTGGTTGATCCGTCTTGTTTCGCTTATACATGTACACCCTTTTACGTGCAAACACACGCGAGGGGCCGTATATTAACCCTTTGGCTCCTGTGTCATATCAACTGCACTTAACCCTTTAACTCCCAAGAAGCTGGTGGATAAGGTGAGTGAGTCAAAGAGTTAAGCTTTTGCTTTGCTAGCATGGTTGACAATGCAGGTGCTGGTGAACATGGTGCGGGAGTTAAAGGGTTAACCGTTTCCTATTTTCGCTACGTCACTCTTCCAGTGTTCAAATCTGTTACACGTGCAGTCTGTGGTTTTGCACTGTGAAACTCGAGCTGGTGAACGAGCTCACCAGTTCACCCGGCACTCTTGTTCCAGTGTTATGGGGCAGTTGGGGAAAAAATGTCCTACGACTGGACAGAGCCGCTGTAAGTCTTGGATTTCTTGCTGACCACGTCCATAGGGAGCAGTTTGGTCCCCATGGCTTTTGCGGACATGTGTTATATTCATCTACCGAACTGTTGAGGTGAGTGGGTTTGTGGTAGCGTTAGTGCCAGAACGGGTGTGAAGCAAATTTTGTTTTTAATAGTATTTGGTGTGTGTGTGTGTGTGTGTGTGTGTGTGTGTGTGTGTGTGTGTGTGGTGTGTGTGTGTGTGTGTGTGTGTGTGTGTGTGTGTGTGTGTGTGTGTGTGTGTGTGTGTTCTTTGCTTCTTTGTTCATATCCATCTATCCATCTATCCATCTATATGTCTATCTCTATCTGTCTGTCTATCTGTCTATCTATTTATCTAACTATAAAGGCACACACACAGACACACACAGAGTGTGTGTGTGTGTGTGAGAGAGAGAGAGAGAGAGAGAGGGAGAGAGAGAGAGGGAGAGAGAGAGAGAGAATGTGTTGATAATAAGACTAGTTAAAATCGTACTGGAGACTGGCTTCGCTGGATGGGAGGACAAGGGTTGGGAGGTTCGGTGATTCCGTCCCTGTTGTAGATTGCCGCCGACATTCATTCCTTTCGTTTGTATGTGTGTCTGTCTGTCTGTCTCTCTCTCTGCCTGTCTCTCTCTCTCTGCCTGTCTCTGTCTGTTTGTTTCTGCCTGTCTGTCTGTCGCTCTCTGTGTCTCTCTTATGTGCCCTGCGTAGGTCATGCGCCACTTATTCCGGCTCCACCACACGCAACCATCCCCAAGTACACTCAGTCAACGTCCCAATGTCGTTGAGCCCATAGGAACCAGAGATGTCGAGTCGCCATGAGGCCACTCGCAGAGAAGACCCGGCAATGCCGGTGGATCACTTTGGTAAGAGTTTAACAGTACCTGTTTTGATCCAGCTTAAATAACGGACGCTGTCTGGTAAGCCCCATAGTAACGGCGGTAATCGCGTTGCCAAACTGAGTGAAAGACTCTCTTCCCCTCCCCCACCCCCACACACCGCCACCACGGCCCATGATGCAGAATCCGGCATAGTTTTCACGATGATTTCATGTTGACCCTTTGACTCCTACACCCTACCCACCAACCGCAAAAACTTAACCCTTTGATTCCCTCACCCTATCCACCAGCTTCCTGCAGGAAGCTGGTGGATAGGGTGATGGAATCGAAGGGTTAAGTTTTTGTTTTGCTAGCATGGTTGGCATTGCAGGATGCTGGTGGACAGGGTGCGTGAGTCAAAGGGTTAATGGGAATCATGGTCATGATGGCATGGTGTTTTCATCGAGGATTGAGACCGCGTAACAAGGCTGTTACTCTACGTATACCGTTATAACCGGTTGTAATGATATCCGGCCGTGAGCCAGCAATATTTACAGGACATTTTATAACGCAAGAGACAGTAGAGCGCTTGGTCACAATAGGAAAGTATGAGGGAAAAACAGTGCAGGTAGACCCAGGGAGAAAACATTGGACGGACTTGTGGAGTGGAGAGACGGAGAGATGGGAGATGTACTTGAAGCGACGAAAAGAGATTCGTATGGAAGGCCGTGATCGCCAACACCATGCGGCAGGGCACATGATAATGATGATAATGACGTGGATCAGTCCCGAGAGATAGATACTTGCAGTCATGATCAGGAAATGAGCAACACTCGGTGACGCATCCGTAACGTTGATGAAACTCGACTGTGTGGTCCCAGTCTTCCCAATGATCCCATTGCACGCTCAACACTTGATAAGAGGTGGCAGGGCAATAAATTCCCATATCTGTGTTGTAAGATATCTTTATCAGGGTGTTTTCTGCCATGGCGTTGCTGGGGTTCTCAGCATGATTAGTATCCTCACCTTCTGGAAATTATGTGCTAGAAATTTCTTCTTTTCTGACACTTTGTTTTGCCTTGTTTCTTTGCTTTGTCATTTCTTCCTATCATTTTCTGCCTTGCTGGTCCATTCACTGCATGTGCTCTGAAAAGCCTTGCATACTTTCTCTTATAACTGATAATAGGGTACATGTGTTAAGTGCATTTTTTTTGCTCTAAGGAAATGTGATATGCAGAAGCAATTTCAGATAACTTAGGCCCGTTTTTGTATACGTTTTAGTGTCTTTAGTTATGTTAATATTGGTATCCAGGATTTTTTTAAAAATCCCCTGGTGATAAACTGGACGGAGTGTTCAACGACAGGGGCATATCCTCAGATTATGTGCATCTATACGTATATTTCGCCAGGTTAATTTTTTAGATGGTCAGAGCCCTGATATGGCTTTGTGCAGTCTGCTGGGCTTTAAACAAAAGCCATAACAAAGTATCTCTACATGGGAATATAACCTTTGACAGGAAAATGAAAAAGCCATTCAGTATGGTATTCCTTTCTTGACAATGTTTATCAAGAGCAGGGGCATCTAAAAGATCTACCTGCGATTACACATCTG
>JAPXFY010000029.1:13751704-13766704 GCA_030674185.1 Monoplex corrugatus
GATGGAGGCAGACACAAGTAGATCACTCATAAGGAAGATTAGGAAAAGACAAGCAACATTTATAGGCTATTTTTGAGGAAGGGGGATTTGGAGCACCTGGTCACAACGGGAAAGCTGGAGGGAAAGAGAGCACCAGGTAGACCCAGGGAGAGAATGCTGGACGGACTTGCAGAGTGGCTGGGGATGAAGAGGGTGGGGAGATGCTGGGGGCAACGAGAGATAGAGATGGTTGGAAGTTCATGGTCGCCAACGCCATGCGGCAGGGCACCTGATGATGATGATGAAGGAACTGTGTTACTACCCATTACTGAAATATAGGACAGCAATGAAAAGACAACCTTCTGTTTTGTTCTCAGCCAGTCTCTGTACAGTACCCTGTGCTGTGTTTCTGGGTATGGAATTCGTTTACTGTTCGTCACCCAGTGTCTTACCCTCATGGGGATACCGGAGGCTCTACACAGTCGGCTGGGCTTTAAATAAAAATAACAGTAACAGCAAGAAGAAGACACCTTCTGTTTGTTCTCGTGTACAGTACCCCGTACTGTGTTCTTTGGGTATGGAGCTCGTTTACATTTCAGTGCCGGGTGTTTTCAGTATAAATGGTATCCCCACCTTCTGGAAATCCTGTGCTAGAAATTTCCTTTTTGCTGTCATTCTTTGTTTCTACCTTTTTCTTTGCTTTCTGTCATTTCTTCCTATTATTTTCTGCCTTGCTGGTCCATTCACCTGTATGTGTTCGATGAAGTCTTACGTACTTCCTGTTAGGATTGATAATTGGGTACATGTATTAAGCGCATTTTTGGCTCTGGGAAAATGAAATATGTGGAAGCAATTTTAAGTAATTTAGACCCGTTTTTATATGTGTTTTAGTGTCCTTAGTTGTGTTTAAATTTGCATTCAGGTATGTTATTTAAATCCCCTGTGTGATAAATTGGACAGAGTGGTCAGCCCTAGGGACATTTCCTTAGATTATGTGCGCCAATGCATTGATATGTGTACTACTTAATTTTCTTTTCTTTTTTCCCTTGGTGAAGTATGTTTTAAAACGGGTTATAGCCCTGATATGGCTCTACACAGTCGGCTGGGCTTTAAATAAAAATAACAGTAACAGCAAGAAGAAGACACCTTCTGTTTGTTCTCGTGTACAGTACCCCGTACTGTGTTTCTGGGTATGGAGCTCGTTTACAGTTCGTTGCCGGGTGTTTTCAAGTCTTCTTTTATAGCATCTTCCTTCTAGTGCCTGGTGAAGGGCCATCGGGGTGTTGTTACCCGGTTCACCTTCAGATGATGTACCCTTAGGAGAAAAGTGGCAGAATGGTTCAAACGTTCGTCTGCCAATAACTAAACTCGAGGTTCTACGGTTCGTTTCCCGTTGAAGCCTCGACTTTTCTCCTCAGTTTGACCGGAAAATTCGAACTGAACGTCCAGCCCTTCGGAAGAGGACTAAAAACGAGTCGGGCCCGTGCGTCTTCTAGTCTGCACACGCTAAAGATCCCACGACAGTTGAAACTAGTGAACAGCAGGGTGTTTGCCCGGCTGCCCTGGTATAAAACACTGGAGAGAGAGGTTGATTTCCTAGGTCCCTCCCCTCGAAGTCGATTAGCGTTCTTGCCTTTCTGAGGTCTTTGTAAAAAAAATGGGTGGCGGTGCACTACGGCGACGCCCTCTTGAAGGGGAGAGCAGCCTGAATTTCACATGGTAAATCCACTTTTACAAAAGAAATGAATATGAATATAAACTCATATACTATAACGGCCGTCTTTCATAATGGTACTCATTATCTTGATTGCGTTAGGCAAGCAGTTGGCTGGAGACAGTTTGAACGAGAAGGTTGGCACTATTTTTTTTTTCAGGTTTGTTGTGATGAAGTAAGAGTAGTGATGGAAAAAACAATATATTTTGCAAGTTTCTTTAAATCCAATAACGTAGCCGAGTCATAAACCCGCAAAATGCAATAGCAAATGCCAGAGAGGGTTCAACGGTCAGAAATTACTGAGAATTTGATAAAACAGACTCAACGATTAGATCGTGCTTCCATATACACTACATCCGATCAGACATTATCAACAGAAAAAATGGAATCTTAATTTACACAGCTGGGATTGAAATGAGTTTGGTTGTCAATTCAGATGAATTTAATTCATTTCAATACTCCTTCGTGATCACATTTCGAAATAGAAATGAAGATATGCTGGACTCGTATGACGCATGCATAGTTCTCATGTCTACGTAAAACTCAAATGCAAATCAGTCAGTAAACAACAACAAAAGCGCTTGAATGGGTCAGATCATCCGCACACACACACAAAAAAAACTTAATTAATAATCATGGCATTATGCCAAGCGTAGCACATGAAACTCCCAATCCCGTTCCCCACCCTTGCCTTTGACGAGACCCCCCCTCCCTTCCCCCATACACGCCCATACTGATAGAGAGAGAGGAGGGGGGGGGAGAAAGACGCATACAGTTGAGAGGGAGAGGGGGAGAAGGACACGCACATACATACACGCACGCACACGCACACGCACACGCACACGCACACACGCACACGCACGCACACACACACGCGCGCACACACACACACACACACACACACAATGTCTGAAAATCTCCAGGCTATAGGAAGACTCCAATCTGTTAACTGCTGTCATGCGCCTCTATTGAATACAAACGGATTTGGCGCCCAGAGAGAGAGAGAGAGAGAGAGAGAGAGCGTTTTGTTGTATGATTTACTGTCATAAAATGAAGCTTAATCTTCACTTCCCCACGTCTGTTTTCAAACACTTTCCGACAATGCGGCAAGCGGCTGTTGGCCTAAAGTCATTAAAGCCTTTTGATTCCTCAGCCTCTCTCCCTATCACCGTTTAGGAAGAGAAAAGATTGATACCGACTTGACCGAAGGCACGTGCGCGTGTGTCCTTTTCTGCTATGAGAGATTGATGGACAGCATGAGGAGAGTGGCCGTGTGGGTAGTGCGGCCGACTGTGATGCTAAGGGTCCATTGTTTGATTCATGGTCACACGACGTGTATCCTCCGATCCACTCCCCACCTCGCACCTGAAGCGAGTTTCTTAAGGCGTAGCAAATCAAGCCAAAGCTAGATGCTAGTGGCTAGCTGATCTAGGGGCGAGCGTGTGTACGAAACGGGTCGTAGCAAATCTAGCAAACCTAGCAAATCCAAGATGGCAACAACAACAACAACAAAAAACCACGTGAAAATGCTTTATCCGAGTAAAACTGCTGACGACCCTTTGCCTGTCTCTTCAGTGCTTGACAAACATCGTGACCTCTTTTGCAGCAAATGTAATTACGACTGCGACAGAGCACAAAGATGTGAATCCTGATGAGCACGTAGGGCGTCTAGATACTTGTCATTTCAGTGCAGTAATAAACAAAATGATGTGTGCAACATTTACTTGCACACATAAAAATGGGGAATGAAAGCCAGAACCTGTGAGCAATAATAGCGTTGCCTCCAAAAACATCGGAAGAAAAAGAAATTTAGCGTGTCGGCAAAAATACATGCTGAGGAGGAGAATAGCGAAACTTTAGTTGATTTCTTCTTTTGCGTTTATGTTTATTTATTTCTTTGTTTATTTATTTGTTTATTCATTTATTCATTGTTTGTATTATTATGGTTATTGCTTGGAGAAAGATCTGAAACTTGATCAACAGCAAGCTGGAAGGCATGAAGTGGAGATAGGCCCTGTGATGTCAACGTTTCCTTTATACACCTTTATACAGTGTTAATCGAGGTCTACCTTGGTCTACCTCTTTATGTCAGGTATCTACATGCTACACATGCTTGAGCCCGCTGGTGGGTTGCCTTCTGTTTAGATGACCAAACCACTTAATTCTCTGCTGCTGATGACAGGTGTTGTTCCAACTATTTGTCTGATCTTAACTTATTGTTTTTGATCCGTGGTTCATTTCCGTGTTGCAATTATTTTTGTCCTTTGCTTCATTATTTATGTAAAAATGTTAAAATTGTACTGTAAAATAGCCCACAGTATGTATGCATTATTTCCAAAGAATCAAAATTTTGTGTGATCTTCCAAAACTTTGCATTTTAAAACGTGACACCTTAACAATCTCTTCAGAAATGTGCCTCCAGATGTAATTTTCAAGTTTTTACAAGATAATCAGTAGATTTCATTTTAAATGATCAAATGTACAGGAAAGATTTTAAAATACATTTTACGCTTGAAAGTGATCATGTGCTCGGTTTTTAACTGTTGTCTCTCTAATCAATTAAACTGAGTTGTTTTTAACGTGGTGTTAGACTTGATATGGCCCTAGGGATATGGTATATTCAGCCCTATCGGTATATTCAGTCCTAACGGCATACTCAGCCCTATCGGTATGGACGCAGGTGTTTTCCATCCCACGCATCCCAACTAACAACTCCTCCCCAGGAGCCCTATCGGTATACTCAGCCCTATCGGTATACTCAGCCCTATCGGTATACTCAGCCCTTTTGGTATGGACGCAGGTGTTTTCCATCCCACGCATCCCAACTAACAACTCCTCCCCAGAGGCACTTGCGTGTATCTCATCACTGGCACAGGTCGTCAGCCAGCGTGCATAGCCAAGCAAACATGAATACATTCCACTTTATAGAAGTTTATGGACACCAGAAACTTGTTCTGATGACTTAATCGAGACCTTTTAATTTTCATTATATACACATTTATAATCTTCAGAAGCAGTAGATCTTTTTCAAACGTTAAGCTTTATATTTCGTAAATAATGTTGTGTATGCTGTTTTCAACGAAATATACCGATTGGGCTGAGTATATCAATAGGGCGTTAACACAAGTATGGAAAAGATTTTTAGATGCATTTTGAAAGGCCAATCATCTGTTTAGTTTTTAATTGTTGTCTCTCTAATCAGTTAGACTGTTGTTTTTATGTTAATATTAGCCTTAATATGGCCTTAGGGTCAGTTTGGATATAAGCAACATGAACGTAACAGGCCGTAAGTGATTGTGCCTTTAAATCATGGAAACCTGACAAGGTCAGAAGGCATCTCAATTACCGGACATCAGACTTTTACCGGTTTTTCACTTAATTCTCAATAGATCACAGCACCGATAAAACCTTTCCTGAGAGGGGAAAAAAAGCCCTTATTATGTGGCGTGAGAAGTAAGAGAGTCATTTGTTAAAAGTAATTTCGGGTGGTTTCCCTTGCCCTTCGACAAAGGCCCGTATCAAAGGGGGATCACTGTCAAGGCTTGGTGGGCAAGGGAGGGGACTGTGCAATTAGGGTCTGTGGCGTCGGAAATGGGCCTGTCAGTCTTTTCCACACCTTGCTGAACGGGCCCAAGATGGATGATCCCCGTGGATGATGTGCCTGCCTCGTGTGTGTGTGTGTGTGTGTGTGTGTGTGTGTGTGTGTGTGTGGGTGGGTGGTGTGTGTGTGTGTGGGTGGTGTGTGTGTGTGTGTACATGTAGTGTGTGTGTGTGTGTGTTGTGTGTGTGTGTGTGTGTGTGTGTGTGTGTGTGTGTGTGTGTGTGTGTGTGTGTGTGTGTGTGTGTGTGTGTGTGTGTGTGTGTGTGTGTGTGTGTTGTGTGTGTCTGTGTGTCTGTGTGTGTCTGTGTGTATCTGTGTGTGTGTATGTGTGAATGTGGTGTGTGTTATGTGTGTTGTGTGTGGTGTGTGTGTTGTGTGTGTTGTGTGTGGTGTGTGTGTGTGTGCTGTGTGTATGTGTGTGTGTGTGTACTGTGTACTTGTGTGTGTGTGTGTGTGAATGTGTGTGTGTGTGTGTGTGTGTTGTGTGTGAATGTGTGTGTGTGTGTGTGTGTGTGTGTGTGTGCGCGAGTATTGTCTGTGTTGTGTGTATTTTAGTGTGTGTATGTGTAACAGTTGCGCGCGCGCGTGTGTGTACGAGTTAGTGTGTGTGTGTGTGCGCGCCTGCGTGCAAGCATGCGAGAGAGGGGGATGGGTGAAACAGGGAGGGTGTGGTAGGGGTGAGGATTTGGTGATATGGCGTGAGGTAAGTGTGTGTCTACGTGCGCGCATAACTGCGTGTGGATAAGTGTGTACGTGTGTTTGTGGTTCGTGTGTATGTGCGCGTGGACGGGTTTGTTTTTTTTCTCTCTGTCGTAGGTTATGGTTTTTCCATTCACGTCTTCAGAATTGCTTACGGTATAATGCATAACATTTCACATCTGTCTGTCTCTGTCTGCCTGTCTGTCTGTCTGTCTGTCTCTGTCTCCTTCTGTCTGTTCACGTCTTCAGAATTGCTTATGGCGTAATCAATTAGATATTTCACACCTCTGTTTTTCTCTGTTTCTTTCTGTTTGTGTGTCTTATTCTCTCTCTGTCTCTCTCTCTCTCTGTGTATCTCTCTGATTCTCTCTCTGATTCTCTCTCTATGTCTGTCCCTCTCTTCTGTCTCTCTCTCTGCCTCTCTCTCTCTCTGTCTCTCTCTCTCTGTGTGTCTCTATCTCTCTCTCTCTCTCTCTCTGCGTCTCTGTCTCTCTCTCTGTCTCTCTCTCTGATTCTCTCTCTCTGTCTGTCCCTCTCTCTGTCTGTCTCTCTCTGTGCCTCTCTCTGTCTCTGTCTCTGTCTCTGTCTGTCTCTCTCTCTCTCTGTCTCTATCTCTCTTGCACTCATTATTTTGATATGCGCTTTAATAGTTTGTCTGCATTGGTATAGGTTTTCCATTAGACTACACACACTATGGTGACGAATAAATGCTTACAATGTTATCTAAGTCTTATCTCTATTCTGTTATTGTATCAGTTGAGTCTTATTCAGCTGCCGTAGTATACATTTCTTTCTGTCTCCTTTGTATGCAGACACACACAACGGCAAACAGGTAAGTACACAGGCATAAATGAAGCAACAGAGAAAGAGAAGGGGGGGGGGGGGGACAGGAAGGGGGAGAGCAAGGGACAGAAGGAGGGAGAGAGAGGGAGAGTGAGACAGCGGAGAGGAGAGAGAGAGGGAGAGGAAAGAGAGAGAGGGAGAGATAGAGAGGGGGAGAGAGAGGGAGAGAGAGAGGGAGAGAGAAGGGAGAGAGAGGAGAGAGAGAGAGGGAGAGAGAGAGGGAGAGAGAAAGAGAAAGAGAGAGAGGAGAGAGAGAAAGAGAGGAGAGAGAGAGAGAGAGAGAGAGAGAGTACAAATACAAAGTATACACAGCCTGAGAGCGGTATGGCAATATGAATTTTTTGGTGCTAAATCTTAATGCACATATCAAATCAAAGCGCACACTTATCATCTCATTCAGTCACAGTGAAAGATACCAGTTACGGGCAGGGTACATAGAAACAAATCACGTGCATACAGGAAGGGTCATCATCGTCGTCGTCGTCGTCGTCATCGTCATCGTCATCATCATCTGCCTTGCCTCATGGCGTTGGCGATCATGGGCTTCCATTTGTCTCTATCACTTGTTGCCAGAAGCATCTCTTCCACCCTCCCTGTCTTCAGCCACTCTGCAAGTCCGTCTATTATCTTCTCCCCGGGTCTACCTGGTGCTCTCTTCCCCTCCAGCTTTCCCGTCGTGACCAGGTGCTCCAATCCCCCCCTCCTCATAGAATGGCTTACAAATGTTGCCTGTCTTTTCCTAATCTTCCTTATGAGTGATCTACTTGTGTCTGCCTCCATCAAGATGTCTCGTTTGTTTTCTTTGCTGTCCAAGGAACTCTCAACATTCTTCTTAGAAACCACATCTCGGCTGCCTCAATCTTGTTCTGGCTTTGCTTGTTGACTGTCCACGCCTCACAACCGTATAACAGTATTGGTTCTATATAACATTCAAGATCTCTCTTCCTAATGTTAATTGACAGGCATTTGTTGGTAAGAATGCTTTTCATCTTCTTGGATGCTGTTTTGGCCGATTCTGCTAGCTATTTCTGATGTGCATCTGCCGTCTGGTGAAATGATTGTTCCCAGGTATTTAAACTTATCAACCTGTCTCAAGGTTGTGCCGTTTGCTGCTATTTTGCGTGAGGGGATTTCATGTTTTTTATTGATCACCATGACTTGAGTCTACTGGAAGGGTGTAGACAAAATACCCGACTTCGGTGAGGTGAGAGGAGGGGTACTGGGGTGGAGCTGGAAGCGGAGGGGGTCAGTGAAGCACTACAAGCGTAAAATGTTAAAGGACAGAGATTGCATTGATTGTGGAAAACACAGGGCAGTATGTACCAGACGCAGACAATGAACAGCGGACAACTGATGCTTCTCTGTGGAGGAAATTGTAGACAAATGTTGTGTGAAGCAGAACGAAGAGGTCGGGTAACAGTGTACATACGGAGGTGAATGCAAAGTTAAATGGGTGCAAAGTCGTTGATAGACTTGTGGCAGAACGAATGTGATTTCGTATGGAATTCTTTGAGTAGCGGGTAACCAGTGGAGCGACTAAAGCAATGCAATGACATGATCATGCTTTGAAAACATACACATGTGCGCGCACTCAACACACACACACACACACGACACACACACACACACACACACACACACACACACACACACACACACACACACACACACACACACACACACAGCGACGCACACAACACACGGGACGCACACAACACACACGCACACACCACTCACAACGAACGTACTTCAGAGAGAGAGAGAGAGAGAGAGAGAGAGAGAGAAAGAGAGAGAGAGAAACAGACAGACGGATAGACAGACAGACAGACAGACAGACAGACAGACAGACAGACAGACAGACAGAGAGAGGAGAGAGAGAGAGAGAGAGAGAGAGAGAGGAGAGAGAGAGAGAGAGAGAGAGAGAGAGAGAGAGAGAGAGAGAGAGAGAAAGTGAGTGAGTCACACAATAGCATACAAACTCATAGTATGCTGCCATCACATGTCATCAATGTTTGTAAGCACTATACATAATTCGAAGTTGAAAGTTGTTAACAATCGAATTTTATTTGTAAATCACAGTCACTGTTCTCACTTAGAAACAGCAACGTACATTTGACTTTTTCTGAACGAGAAAACACTTTTAAGGAAGAATCGATACAATGAAATCTTCAGAGCAGTGCAGGAATGACATTCTAGCCTTTGTAAATCTCTTCCTGCACCTCTCTCTATCTCCCCTCACTTTGTGTCTTCTCTCTCTTTCCTATCCTCTCTTTTTGGGTCTCCTCTCTCTGTCTGTGTCTCTGTCTGTCTGTCTGTCTCTTCTCTTTACTCTTTCTTTCCTTGTCTTCTTTTTCTCTCTCAGTACTCTTTCTTTCACTCTTTCTTCTCTCTTTTTTCTCTCCCTCTCTCTCCTGTGTCTTTGTCTCTTTCTCTCTCCTGTTCTCTCTCTTCTCTCTCTCCCTCATCTCTCCTCTCTCTTGTCTGTCTCCCTCTCCCTCGTCTCTCCTCTCTCTCTTCTCTCTCTCTCCCCCCCTCTCTCGTTTCTCTTTTCTCTATTCTTTCTTTCACTCTCTCTCATTTCTCTCTTTTTCTCACTCTGCCCCTCTGTCTCTCTCTCCTGTTCTCTCTTCTCTTCTCTGTCTCTACCTCTCTCCCCCTCTCTCTCCTCTCTCCCGGTCTCTCTTCTCTTTTCTCCCTCTCTCTCCCTCTCTCTCTCTCTCTCCTTTATCTCGTCCTCTCTGTCTGCTCTCTCTCTCTTTATCTCGTCCTCTGTCTCTCTCTCCTCTCTTTCTACCTCTGTCTCTTCTGTCTCTCCTTCTTCTTCATTCTCCTCTATCTCCCTGTCCCTCTCTCTCTCTCTCTCTCTCCTCTCTCTGTTCCTTTCTCTCTGCCTCTCTCTCTCTCTCTGCATCTCTCTCTCCCCCTCCCTCTCCTCCTCCTCTCGCTTTTTTCTCTCTCCCCCGCCCTCTCCCTCTCTGTGCAGACGCATTAGGGCTGGTTTGACAGACCAATAACTTCTAGAACTAATGTCAAACAGTAACTCTGCAAAGCAACACAGCAGCAGCGAAATCAATAGTGGTGTTAGTCTACAACTTTCATAAAGAAGACAGTACACGTCATTTCAGTGACTCAAATCGACCCGTGACGTACACAGATTTTACTTTTACGTTTAAAGTTTCTCTGAGTTTTTCTTTTTTTCTTTTTCTTTTTTCCTAATTGGTTGAGTTTTTAATCTTTCGATTTATGGTTGCGTAGCTTCTCTTGTAGAAATGTGGAAGTTTGTGCAGGAATATTCTTGGATTTTGAAGATAACAATAGCAGTGATACCAATAACTCCACCGCAACTACCACCACCACCAACACCATCACCACCACCACCACCACCACCACACCACCAGCAGCAGCGCAGATGACATTCATGAAATGATTTAGACTACAGACAAAATGCTGGTTTGTCGACTCTTCTGAAATGTTAGCGCCAATACCCCTGTTCAAGGTCAAGTAAATGGAGAGAGAAATTCTTGTCTAATGATTAGGCCACGGATCCATGAACCGAAATTATAAGAGACTTGGACAATCGTATGACTATTACTTACCTTGTGTGTGTGTGTGTGTGTGTGTGTGTGTGTGTGTGTGTGTGTGTGTGTGTGTGTGTGTGTGTTTCAGTCGTGCCAAATTATTCAAAAGTGGCAGGAAAATGACGTTATTAATATGGTATGATTACTTAGCTTTTCTTTTTCTCCTCCTTTTTCTGAGTTTTTCTTTTCCTATCAGTTTGAGTGACCATGTTTCGATTGCATTACATTGAATACATGTTTGTTTGTTTTTGATGAGTCCATTACAAGGACATCTCACTATATCCTCTCATCTTAAAGACTAGCTCTCAGACGACCTCCCACCCCCCACCCCCCTCAGCGTGAGGACGCCGGGGGCTCTTTCAAAGTAAATAGTACCCCACCTTCTGGAAATTCTGTGCTAGAAATTTCCTCTTTTCTGTCCCTGTCTTTGTTTCTGCCTTTGCTTTCTGTCATTTCTTCTTCTCAATTTCTACATCCCTGGTCCATTCACCTGTATGTGTTCGATAAAGTCTTAAGTACTTTCTCTTAGGATTGATGATTAGGTACATATGTTACGTGTAGTTTTGGCTGTTGGGAAATGTGAAATGCGGAAGCAAATTTACGTAATTTAGGCCCATTTTGTATACATGTTTAAGTGTTCTTAGATATGTTTAAATTTGTATTCAGGTATGTTTTTTTAAATCCCGTGTGTGATAAATTGGACAGAGTGATCAACGGCAGGTGCATCTACTTAGATAAGGTGCACACATACATTGACATCTGTACTTAATTTACTTTTCCTTTTTTTTTGCTGCCGAAGTATTGCGTATGTTTTAAAACGGTCATTGCCTGACGTGGCTCTACGCAGTCGGCTAGGCTTTAAACAAAAATAACAATAACAATGTGGAAAATCTGTGACAGAAAATAATTTTCCTCATTTCTGTCGGTTTTTTTTTTCTTCCTTCTCTGCTCCTTTGCTTTCTGTCATCTGTCATTTTGTGTTGTGCTGATCTGTTTACTAATAAAGCCTTACATGATTTTTATCAAGATTGATGATATTGTGCTTGCACTAACTGCACTTTGGCTCTAAAGAAATGAGATTGGCAGAAGCAATTTTAGGTAATTTAGGCCCGTCTTTATATATATATTTTAGTTATACATTTGTATTCAGGTTTGCTTTTCAGACTCTCTGGTGATAAATTGAGCGGAACGGTCAACACCAAGATTTCCGTAGATTATGTGTGTGAACTCAGTGATGTGTGTATTCAATTTTCTTTTCCCAGTGTTTGCTTTCTTGGTTAACGAGGTGCAGTGTGCGTTTTGAGATGGCTGTAGATCTGATATAGCCATCTCGGACTAGATGGACTTGCAGAGTGCTGAAGACAGGGAGGGTGGAAGAGATGCTTGAGGTAACAAGAGATAGAGACAGATGGACGTCCATGATGATGATGATAGGTCTGATAGGCTCTGCACATTACGCTGGGTTTTAAAATTATGGTGGTCGAGTGGGGGGGAGTGAGGACATCTGATAGTTGAACCTTTGCATTCTCTTGCCTTGTTGGGGCCACACATTCACTCTATGTTCGTTGACATCATCATCATGTCATCGTCGTCACCGTCGTCGTCGTCATCATCATCATCGTCCACGGCGTCATCATCCTCGTCTATTCGTTATCAGCATAAACTTTATCGACATCTTCATCGTCGTCGTTGTCGTCGTCGTCCAACTCCTCGTCTCATCATACATCATCACCATCTTCGTCGTCGTCGTCGTCGTCGTCATCATCATCATCATCCGTCGTCACCACCACCACCACCACACCACCACCACTCATCATTCTTCATCATCATCATCATCATCATCATACCATCACCATCATCATCATCCATCATCCATCATCCATCATCCACATCCATCCACCATCCACCATCCACCATCCACCACATCACCACATCACCACATCACCACATCACCACATCCCACATCACCACATCACCATCACCATCACACCATCACCATCACCATCACCATCACCATCACCATCACCACTCATCACACACATCCATCCACTCATCACCATCACCATCACCATCACCACATCATCACCATCACCATCCCCAAATCTCACCACATCACATCCATGATCTTTTCTAACCTATCTCACCTATTGTCCATCATGTTTCTTCGTTTCGTTAAATTATTCTTTTGTCATTTCTTGTTGCTTGCTTTCCGTTCAGTTATGAATATTATCGTTCTTATCGATGTTGTTATTTGTTGCTGTTGGCATGTAAGATATCGGCTCAACCATGGATCAATTACCTTCCTTCCGAATCGACTGGTATAAAGAGATGATTCCAATGTTAAAGGACAACATCTCAACCTTAACCTTCAAAGAAAAATCTGCACGGATATCAAGAGATTCAAGTCATTCAAACGCCCAAAGCTTTGCTTTATAGAAAATAATTTGTCGAATGTCACCGGCGATTGAATTTCAACCGCGCTCTTTTGCCTTTATGAAACTTATTTGACATTATGTTTCCAAGGTTCTTGCTTTCAAGGAAGACGTTGCACAGTAGAGTCAAGGGTTTGGAAGGAACAGATGGTCTGCACAGAGAGAGAGAGAGAGAGTGGAGAGAAGAGAGACAGAGAAGAGACAGAGAGAGAAGAGAGACAGAGAGACAGAGACTGAGACAGAACAGAAAGAGACAGAGGACAAAGAAGGGGAAAGAGACAGAAGACAGACAGAGAGAACAGAAGAGAGAGACATACAAGACAGACAAAGAGAAAGAGAGAGAGGGAGAGAGAGAGACAGACAGACAGACAGAGAGGAGAGAGAGGAGAGAGAGAGAAGAGAAGAAGAGAGAGAGAGAGAGAGAGAGAGAGAGAGAGAGAGAGAGAGAGAGAGCACATTCAAAGGACAGATTGACATTTCTGTGTGCTGTATTGAAGTTTTTATCACTTTTCCCTCGAAAGAGTGTGTTTTGATAGAATATGCGTTGCATTGATTGAGAATTAGAATGACAGTAATGTTTCCTGACTTAGAGTAAAAATCAATCATGACATGTTTTCAATGATGAATGGTGTGCGTGTGTAGTTGTAAATAGTCAATGGAGTGTGTGTGTGGTGTGTGTATGTGTGCGCGCGCGCGTGCGTCTGTGTGTGTGCGTGTGTTGTGTTTGTGTGTGTGTGTGTGTGTGTGTTGTGTGTGTGTGTCACATGTTGTGTGTGCATGTGTGTGTAATTTTCTGGTGTGTGTGTGTGGGTGTTGTATTGTGTGTGTGTGTGTGTGTGTGTGTGTGTGTGTGGTGCGCGTGTGCGTGGTGTGTGTGTGTGTGTGTGTGTGTGTTGTGTGTGTGTCACATGTGTGTGTGCATGTGTGTGTATTTTTCTGGTGTGTGTGTGTGTGCGTGTTGTATTGTGTGTGTGTGTGCGCGTGTGTTGTGTGTGTGTGAGCGTGTTGTGTGTGTGTCACATGTTGTGTGTGCATGTCGGTATTTTTCTGGTGTGTGTGTGTTTATGTGTGTGTGTGTGTGTGTGTGTGTGTGTGTGTGTTGTGTGTGTGTGTATGTTGTGTGTGTTGTGTGTGTTGTGTGTGTGGTGCGTGTGTGTGCGTGCGTGTGTGTTATGTGTGTGTGGTGAGTGTGTGTGTGTGTGTGTGTGTGTTATGTGTGTGTGGTGAGTGTGTGCGTGCGTGTGTGTTATGTGTGTGTGGTGAGTGTGTGTGTGTGTGTGTGTGTGTGTGTGTGTTGTGTGTGTATGTGTTCTGTATGGAGAGATTGAGATACAGATGTACAAATTTAGAGAGATACAGAGAGAAATGGGAGGGGGTGTCGTATGATCGACCTGTATGGCGCGTGTATGTGTTCGCGTGTGTGTGTTTGCGCACGCGCGTGTGTATGTGTGTGTGCGCGATGTGTGCGTGTGTGTCTGTGTGTCTGTATGAGAGAGAGAGAGAGAAATAGAGAGGGAGAGGGAGGGAGAGAGAGAGAGACAGACAGACAGACAGAGAGACAAGAGAGAGACAAGAGAGAGACAGAGAGAGACAGACAGACAGAGAGAGATACACACAGAGAGAGTGAGACAGAGAGAGAGATACACAGAGAACAGAGAGAGAGAGAGAGAGACAGAGAGAGTGAGACAGAGAGAGAGAGAAGGGGGGGGGTTCAAAAAGGCTTACGTCTTTTATCTTAATTGAAGAAAGACGTGGTTGAAGAACACGGCTGATCACATAACTGAATTATGGATGGCTCATCTCAATAGTATAGATTTACACTTTGTTTTTATTCTCATCTTTTTCTTTCAGTGTTTTGTTCATTCATATATTTGCTCGTCTTTTGTTTGTTTGCTTGTTTGTTGCGTATGTGCGCGCATTCATTCGGGCGTGTGTGTGTATGTACGTGTGTGTGTGTGTTGTGTATGTGTGTGTGTGTGTGTGTGTGTGTGCGTGTGCGTGTGTGTGTGTGTTTGTTTGTGTGCGCGCGCGTGTGTGTGCGTATGTGTGTGATACAGAGAGGAGGGGAGAACGACAATGCGAGAGAGAAGAAGAGCAGAGACGAAGACAAGAGACAGAGAGAGACAAGAGACGAGAGACAGAGAGAGAGAGAGA
>JAPXFY010000029.1:13776704-13779204 GCA_030674185.1 Monoplex corrugatus
CACCAGTGATGGGCATGATGTTGTTTCCCTGACATCTTTCACTCAACATCAAAAGGATTTCTGTGGCAATATACAAGGACAGTTTGCGTGACTTTATCATTGTTACTATTGATCACAGAATGCACAAGGAAAACAAGTCTGTATTGGAACAGTGATTTAGCTTTTTGTATATTATGTATGATTAGGGAGTGGGGTGTGTGTGTGTGTGTGCGTGTGCGGTGCGTGCGTGCGTGTGTGTGTGTGTGTGTGTGTGTGTGTGTGGTGTGCTGTGTGTGTGTGGGGTGTGGTGTGTGGTGTCGTGTGTGCGGTGTGCGTGTGGGTGGGTGGTGGCTTCGATTTAATGTCTATTCACTAAAGTGATTTTAGACTAAAAAAAAAAAGGGGGGGGGGGATACAGGAGGAGTGAAGAGGGTATTTGAAAATTGGTGTGTGTGTGTGTGTGTGTGCGTGTGTGTGTGTGTGTGTGCGTGTGTGCGTGTGTGTCGTGCGTGCGTGTGTGTAGTCGTGGTGTGTGTGTGTGTGTGTGTGTGTGTGTGTGTGTGTGTGTGTGTGCCTGCCTGCGATAAATTGGACAGAATGGTCAACGCTGGGGGCATATCCTTGGACTGTTTGTGCATACGCATTTATGTGTGTGCTTAGTTTTCTTTTCCTGCTGTTCTTTTTTCAGCCAGGTGTGTTTGCTTTGAAATAGTTGTGGCTGTGATATAGCTCTGTGGAGTCGGCTGGGCTTTAAACAATAAAAACAAGAACATCAACAGGTCAACATAAGAACTTGAGATGAGACATGAGATACCGAGTTCACAGCTTTTACAGTGACAGCCAGCCTGCAGAAACAAAAGAACATGTCCAGAGTAGAATAAGAAATGGTAAAGACTAGGGTCAAATGGGAAAAAAAAGAGGAAAGCAGAGGGGGGAAAATATTGAAAACATCACAATGAACAAAACACAAGTCAAGACAATGTGTCAACAATTACGTCCTGCTGTATTGATACAAACAGCAGAGTTAAGAAAACAAACAAACAAACAAACAAATACCGCCACCACCACCAACAACAAAAACCCTATTAACACAATGAGGAGCATAGTATCATCTCCTTGACAGGTTTTTATCCATATCGAAAAGACTTGACAACATACAGGGAATTGTTGCGTGACTTCATCATGTGTTCTGTCACTCACACAGTCTTGCTTGAGGAAAAATAGGGGTGTGTGTGTGTGTGTGTGTGTGTGTGTGTGTGTGTGTGTGTGTGTGTGTGTGTGTGTGTGTGTGTGTGTGTGTGTGTGTGTGAGAGAGAGAGAGAGAGAGAGAGAGACGGAGACAGAGACAGAGAGAAAGACACAGGAGAGAGAGAGAGAGAGAAAGAGAAAGAAAGACAGAGAGAGAGACGAGAGAGAGAGAGAGAAGGCAGAGATAGAGGAGGGGTGCAGAGAGAGAGGAGGGAGAGAAAGGAGAGAGAGAGAGAGAGAGAAAGAGAGAGAGAGAGAGAGAAAGAGAAAGAAAGAAAGACAGAGAGAGAGAGAGAGAGAGAGAGAAGGCAGAGATAGAGGAGGGGTGCAGAGAGAGAGGGAGGAGAGAAAGGGAGAGGAGGGTTAAGCTAGGGAAGAACCGACGATGACAAACAGAAATATGGAAGTAGGAATGGCTGGCAATTTTGTCAGCTGTGTTTTACACATCAAAAGGCAAACAACAGAGGAGGAAAAACATAACACCAGTGATGGGCATAATGATGTTTCCCTGACACTCTTTCACTCAACATCAAAAGGATTTCTGTGGCAACATACAAGGACAGTTGCGTGACTTCATCATTTTTACTATTGATCACAGAATGCACAAGTAAAACAAGTTGTACTGGAACAGTGAGTTAGTTTTTCTATTTTGTATATTATGATGATGGCTCGCTCTCTCTCTCTCTTTCTCTCTTCTTTCTCTCTTTCTTTCTCTCTCTCTCTCTCTCTCTCTCTCTCTGTCTCTGTCTCTTGCCTCTCTTCTCTCTGTCCCTCTCTTTCTGCAGCATAGACTGCTTTTCAACCTTCCCACTGTCAAGAAACACTTCGTCTTTCTTCTCTGTGGGTTTGCTTGTTCGTCTGTTTATCTTTGCCTTTCTGTATCTTTCTCTGTGTCTGTCTGTATGTCTGCCTCTCTCTGTCTCTGTCTTACAAAAGGTACACAAAGATTAGCTGAATTTGTCCCTTGTGCAAATGTAAAAAGGTTGATATACATTTAATCTGCGTTGTTCTGGTTTAAGTGCTTTAAGAACACAATATATCTCGTTTAAGTTCCACACATTTCGAAGTCACTTTCAGCTTAGTTTGCATCTGGAGACCAAACAAGAAAATTTTGTGAGAAAATTTTCAGTTTGTATTAACGCATTTAAGTTGGGACTTCGTGATGCACGGCAAATGAGGTGCATCGTTCACACACTGGCTTATCGCGTTGTAATTATTAAGTGCTTGTACCGCTTCATAAAGTGTCAGTCTTTATGTGAAAAAAATAAATGTT
>JAPXFY010000029.1:13784204-13811704 GCA_030674185.1 Monoplex corrugatus
AATGTGACGTAATAAAAACGTAAAATAGTCATTTGAGTTAAAAGAAATCTAAATCAGACAGACTTGGTTAAAAGAAATCTAAATCAGACAGACTTCCAGCTTTCAAGCAAACAGGAACTGGAAATACAATCTGAACACACATTTGATACGACAAGACAAGAGAGGACAGACCCCAATTTTCGCCAAACTGGCCATTATCAAGCGTCTACAAAAGACAGAGGAAACGTGCAAAACGTAATGGAGAGAACGGCATTCTTCGTTGTCTGTCGTATACGCTTGATAAAGGGGCAGTTGACTAAAAAGTGGCACCTGTCTTGCCTTGTATTATTGTAGTCCATATGTTTTCTGATTCTGTTTTCATGTATTTTTGGTCAGAAAGTAGAAAAAGGTTGACAGTTTAAAATACCTGGGATCCACTCTGTAGAAACATGGCGTCTGCAGAGCAAACAGAATTAAACTTGTGTTAGCAATGGCAGCAGTAGCCAGACAAGCAGCTTTGGACAAGCTGGTCTATCAGATTCACCCCTATGTGCAGACTATGCAAGTCTATCAGATTCACCCCTATGTTCAGACTATGCTGGTCTATCAGATTCACCCCTATGTGCAGACTATGCAAGTCTATCAGATTAACCCCTATGTGCAGACTATGCTGGTATATCAGATTCACCCCTATGTTCAGACTATGCAGGTTTATCAGATTCACCCCTATGTGCAGACTATGCAGGTCTATCAGATTCACCCCTTGTTCAGACTATGCAGGTCTATCAGATTCACCCCTATGTGCAGACTATACTGGTCTATCAGGTTCACCCCTATGTGCAGACTATGCAGGTCTATCAGATTCACCCCTATGTTCAGACTATGCAGGTCTATCAGATTCACCCCTATGTTCAGACTATGCAGGTCTATCAGATTCACCCCTATGTTCAGACTATGCAGGTCTATCAGATTCACCCCTATGTTCAGACTATGCAGGTCTATCAGATTCACCCCTATGTTCAGACTATGCAGGTCTATCAGATTCACCCCTATGTTCAGACTATGCTGGTCTATCAGATTCACCCCTATGTGCAGACTATGCAGGTCTATAAGATTCACCCCTATGTTCAGACTATGCAGGTCTATCAGATTCACCCCTATGTTCAGACTATGCAGGTCTATCAGATTCACCCCTATGTTCAGACTATGCAGGTCTATCAGATTCACCCCTATGTGCAGACTATGCAGGTCTATCAGATTCACCCCTATGTGCAGACTATGCAGGTCTATCAGATTCATCCCTATGTTCAGACTATGCAGGTCTATCAGATTCACCCCTATGTTCAGACTATGCAGGTCTATCAGATTCACCCCTATGTTCAGACTATGCAGGTCTATCAGATTCACCCCTATGTCAGACTATGCTGGTCTATCAGATTCACCCCTATGTTCAGACTATGCAGGTCTATCAGATTCACCCCTATGTTCAGACTATACTGGTCTATCAGATTCACCCCTATGTGCAGACTATGCTGGTCTATCAGATTCACCCCTATGTTCAGACTATGCAGGTCTATAAGATTCACCCCTATGTTCAGACTATGCAGGTCTATCAGATTCACCCCTATGTTCAGACTATGCAGGTCTATCAGATTCACCCCTATGTTCAGACTATGCAGGTCTATAAGATTCACCCCTATGTTCAGACTATGCAGGTCTATCAGATTCACCCCTATGTTCAGACTATGCAGGTCTATCAGATTCACCCCTATGTGCAGACTATGCAGGTCTATCAGATTCACCCCTATGTTCAGACTATGCAGGTCTATCAGATTCACCCCTATGTGCAGACTATGCAGGTCACTCACAGTCACAGTCACAGTCAGTGTTCTCCTCTTTAGGTACGACAATGGAAAACTGCTTGCTGGTTCATCAAAGAGAAATTCAGGCCTTTGACATCAAACAACTAAGAGATCTGATCTGAATATCCGCCCTTGAGCAAAAGAGACTAATACGCACGGAAGAAGATCAGAACTTGAGTAGACCCTCAGGAGTTTACCTAGTAACGATGGAACTTTGCATGCTTATTTGATGTGGTCAACTTATCCGCCACAACACGCTATCCAAAATCGCATCCTAGGTGTGCAGAGAAAGTGCCGGGTGGAAGATAATGCAGAAGAGACCAAGTTCAGCACTGCTAACGCAGACTAATCCAAGTTCAGTATGGCCTGACCTAGTTCTTGTACCCCCATGGGGATGTCCGGAGGATCTTTCAGTATAGTGTCCCCACCTTCTGGAAATTCTTTGCTAGAAATTTTCTCTTTTCTGTCACTCTTTGTTTATTTCGTCCTGCTTTGCTTTCTGTCATTTCTTCCTATCATTTTTTGCCTTGCTGGTTCATTCACATGTATCTTAATCAATAAAGTCTTGCGTACTTTCTCATGGGATTGAAAATTCGGCACATGCAATAGTTGCATTTTTGGCTCTGGGAAATTGAGATATGCGGAAGCAGTTTTAGGTGTTTTGGGCCCGTTTTTATTTATGTTTTAGTGTCCTTATAGTTATGTTTAAATGTGTATTCAGATATGTTTTTATAAATTCTGTGTGCGATGAATTGGACAGAGCAGTCAACGCCGGGGGCATCTCCTTAAGTTATGGGCGCGAATGCATTGACGTATACTTATTTTTCTTTTCCTTTTTCTGCTTAAGTATTGTGTACGTTTTGAAACGGTTATAGGCCTGATATGGATGTACTCAGTCGGCTGGGCTTTTAATAAAAGTAACAATCTATTTCTTGGTGCAGTTCTGCGACACATATAGGATTTTGTCCGTTGATGTGTTAGATCAGTCCCCAATAACCACAAAAGTTTACAGGATTACATCAACAAACCTTAAGTGTTAGAATACCTAACACTAACAGGATAGCTTCAACAAGACTAATAAAGTTCATTACTCATACATGCATCGTGTATTAGCTTATCGCATCGTTTTCAACTTTATCAGATCTGACTTGATACATGACAAGCATAACACGTCATGATAGTCACCTTGTTTCGTGTTACATGCTGTTGTATCGAAACATTTCATGTCACATCCCTTTGTCTAGTTTCGTCATATTCAGTATGATGTCACGACGTAATTGTAGTTTTTTTTTGTTTTAAAACAAAGTCCGACAAAAAGGAATATCATCGCTTCTTTGCTGTCTTTCTTTTAACTTCATGACTTTAATATACGCTGAGACAATTGCGAAGATAACCTCAGTACTGACTGAATGTTCTGGAAATGTCGGCTATTTTTGAGCCATTGTTAAAAAGATTGTACAAAGTAATTTCATAGAAACTGCTTCTTAGTCTATCATCAACTGAAAGAGTAAAACGTAGGTTTCTGGTGGGTCTGTGAGTGATAATATTCTTCCGTTAAAGATATCAAAATAAAGCCATAAAAATCCTCTCAAACCGAGAAAATCTCTTCCAGACTCCCCTCCCTCCCCCTCCCAAACGTCCACCCATCATCTATCCATTCCTCCCACTCCTTCCCCAATCCCAACCCTCCTCTATTTCTGCTGAGTCCAAACTTCACATTATCTTCTCGAGCATGCGCAGAGCCGCATTTCCTGTCGTTTGAGAAGGATGAGCCCAAGGCTTCCGAGTGTGAGAGTAATTAAAGACTGGCTCCCAGCACAGAAATGAAACTCGGCCCCCCAAATTAATAACCACGGGAGGATTCAAGGAGGGGGAAAGATGGAGGAGTGAGGGACTAGAAACAGAGTTGACCGAACATTGAAATCAATTTCTTTCCTTTTTGGTTTCTTTGGCAGGATTTGAGCCAGACTGAACTTTTAAGTGTCCTGTCGTGTCATTATCAATTTTGGATCGTCAAGCGAAAATTGTTGACGACTCAGCTATCTGGATCTTCAAAGAGCTGAAAAGATGAATTGTGAAGAAACGTTTGAGTTGTCGCTGCTGCTATCATTATTGTTCGTATTACTAATACTGATAAGAGCGAGATCGAGACATATATTTATTGTTGTTGTTGTCTGAAAGGGTCAATTGTAAAAGATATTTAATTTGTTGCTGCTGTTATCATTGTTACTATTGTTACTGTTACTGTGAAGAGTGAGACGGATATTTATTGTTGTTGTTGTGTGTGTTGTCTGAAAGAGTGAATTGTAAAGAGACATTTTGATTTTTTGCTGCTGTTATCATTAGTGTTTGTATTATTGTTGCTGATAAGAACGAGACAGATATTTGTTGTTGTTGTGTTGTCGTTGTGTGTAATTATGAAGGCAACGCTGATAATTTTAATACAATAATGACGGAGACGGTATTTTTGGCGGTGGTGATGATACAACGATAATGATGATGGCGATGATAATAAAGACGACGATTTTGATGAGATGGTAACTTGGAAGGACGGGGAAATGATAGACTAGTGATTTAGACTTTTTAATTTCGCTGCTACAAGCTAATCGACCAAGATCCCCTATGGGGATGCCGGGGGCTGTTTCAGTATAAATACTACCCCCACCTTCTGGGTATTCTGTGCTAGAAATTTCCTCTTTTCTGTTACTCTCCTTGCTTCTGCCTTAGTCCTTTGTTTTGTGTCATTTCTTCCTATCGTTTTCTGCCTTGCTGGTCCATTCACCTGTATGTGTTCGATAAAGCCTTACATACTTTCTCTTAGGATTGATAATTGGGTACATGTATTGACTGTATGTTTGGCTCTTAGGAAACGTGTTGTGCAGAAGCAATTTTAGGTAATATTGGCCATTTTTCGTATCCTTTAGTGTCCTTGGTTATATTCACAATTGTATTCAGGTATGGTTTTTTTTAAAAAATCATCTGGTGATAAGTTGGATGGATTGGTCAACACAAGAGGCATCTCTTTAGATTATGTGCGCGAATAATTGATGTGTGTACTTAATATTTTCCTTTTTCTTCTGTTGAAGTGATTGTATCTTTTGAAATGGTTATACTCCTGATCTGGCGCTATGCAGTAGCTGGGATTTAAACAGAATGACAATGACATAACAATAACAATAACAATAACAAAACGTCAAAGCCACCAGCCAGGTCATTCATCTGCATTCCAACTTTCCATTCCACCTTGCAGCCAGTCGTCATCGAAAAAATTCTGGCATCAAACTTTCTAATTGCAGGCTAACTGATTTTAAGATTTCAACGATGATTATGGTGATAATGGTGATGATAGACGATGGCTAACACAGGAGAGACGCTGCGTAAATTTAATAGCAACCTATGCGATGCTCTTAAAAATGGAAAAGAAAAAGCCTTCTGTTTGAAATCTGTGCTTCAGCAACATATTTGGTGTTTACAGATTAGAAAGCAAAATGTTTCAGCTCCAGTTGTTGTTATCTCAGAAGCATACTCAACATCATGCATACACACAAAACCAGCAACAAGGAAGCAACCAAGCAAGCAAACGAGAGAGCGAGCAAGCAGGCAAGCAAGCAGGCAGGCAAGCAACCACACAAGCAAACGAGAGAGCGAGCAAGCAGGCAAGCAAGCAGGCAGGCAAGCAACCACACAAGCAAACGAGAGAGCGAGCAAGCAGGCAAGCAAGCAGGCAGGCAAGCAACCACACAAGCAAACGAGAGAGCGAGCAAGCAGGCAAGCAAGCAGGCAGGCAAGCAACCACACAAGCAAACGAGAGAGCGAGCAAGCAGGCAGGCAGGCAAGCAAGCAAGTAAGCTAGCAAGCTAGCAAGCTAGCAAACACACATACATAATGACATACATATATACATACATATATACATTCATGCATACATACACACGTACATACATACATACACACGTACATACATACATACATCCATCCATCCATACATACATACACACATACACACATACACACATACATAGACACATACATACATACATACATACATACATACATACATACATACAATACATACATACATACATACAAACATACAGACATAGAAAGAAAGAAAGAAAGAAAGAAAGAAGGAAAGAAGGAAAGAAAGAAAGAAAGAAAAAACAAAAATCCAAGCCTTTGAATATTTGATGAAACGAGTAGGTTCTAATTAAAGAAAAGCCGAAAGCAATTCCTTTGAAATTAAGAAGAAAAAATGAAGGAAAAGAAACAAAAACAAACACAGAAAGAAGGAAAGGTTAAAGTGTTATTCCCATAAAAAGGTAAGAGAGATAAAAAATCCATTATTCATCTGAAAGCAATTTTTGATGTCCATTCTTTCATGTTATCACTGAAGATTATATACAATGTTTCGTGTGTGTTCTTTCAAGTTTTATTTCATCTTATCGTTGATTACAGTGCTTGATTTGCTTGCTACAAAGTTAATACCATTGCTCTAAAGAAGGGCCGATTTTGTTGTTTTTGTATTTGTGTTTTTGTTGTTGCTAACATTATTTGATGTAGCAAGCCATAATTTGAGTTTGATATGCATCCTCTGAAGTTCATACAATCTGTTTACAACTGTGTTTGTTTCTTTTTTAACTGTATGATAGATCATACGTATGTAGGATATGTATTCCCTTTAGAGCAAGTTATGGGGTTTGTATACTTTATCCTTCAGATTTATGCCTTAAATCAAGAGTGCTTTTTTCATTGATATCCTTCAGGTTTATGCCTTAAATCAAGTGTTTTTTTCATTGTTATCCTTCAGGTTTATGCCTTAAATCAAGTGTTTTTTTCATTGATATCCTTCAGGTTTATGCCTTGAATCAAGTGTTTTTTTCATTGTTATCCTTCAGGTTTATGCCTTGAATCAAGAGTGTGTTTTTTCATTGTTATCCTTCAGGTTTATGCCTTAAATCAAGAGTGTTTTTTTCATTGTTATCCTTCAGGTTTATGCCTTGAATCAAGTGTTTTTTTCATTGTTATCCTTCAGGTTTATGCCTTAAATCAAGAGTGTTTTTTTCATTGATATCCTTCAGGTTTATGCCTTAAATCAAGTGTTTTTTTCATTGTTATCCTTCAGGTTTATGCCTT
Source organism: Monoplex corrugatus (assembly GCA_030674185.1). Taxonomy (NCBI): domain Eukaryota; kingdom Metazoa; phylum Mollusca; class Gastropoda; order Littorinimorpha; family Ranellidae; genus Monoplex; species Monoplex corrugatus. Next base: position 13,791,179 of record JAPXFY010000029.1, read on the forward strand.
AAATCAAGAGTGTTTTTTTCATTGATATCCTTCAGGTTTATGCCTTAAATCAAGTGTTTTTTTCATTGTTATCCTTCAGGTTTATGCCTTAAATCAAGAGTGTTTTTTTCATTGATATCCTTCAGGTTTATGCCTTAAATCAAGTGTTTTTTTCATTGTTATCCTTCAGGTTTATGCCTTAAATCAAGAGTGTTTTTTTCATTGATATCCTTCAGGTTTATGCCTTAAATCAAGAGTGTTTTTTTCATTGATATCCTTCAGGTTTATGCCTTAAATCAAGAGTGTTTTTTTCATTGATATCCTTCAGGTTTATGCCTTAAATCAAGTGTTTTTTTCATTGTTATCCTTCAGGTTTATGCCTTAAATCAAGTGTTTTTTTCATTGTTATCCTTCAGGTTTATGCCTTGAATCAAGAGTGTTTTTTTCATTGTTATCCTTCAGGTTTATACCTTAAATCAAGTGTTTTTTTCATTGATATCCTTCAGGTTTATGCCTTGAATCAAGTGTTTTTTTCATTGTTATCCTTCATTGATATCCTTCAGGTTTATACCTTAAATCAAGTGTTTTTTTCATTGTTATCCTTCAGGTTTATACCTTAAATCAAGAGTGTTTTTTTCATTGATATCCTTCAGGTTTATGCCTTGAATCAAGAGTGTTTTTTTCATTGTTATCCTTCAGGTTTATGCCTTGAATCAAGAGTGTTTTTTTCATTGTTATCCTTCAGGTTTATGCCTTAAATCAAGAGTGTTTTTTTCATTGTTATCCTTCAGGTTTATACCTTAAATCAAGAGTGTTTTTTTCATTGATATCCTTCAGGTTTATGCCTTGAATCAAGAGTGTTTTTTTCATTGTTATCCTTCAGGTTTATACCTTAAATCAAGTGTTTTTTTCATTGTTATCCTTCAGGTTTATGCCTTAAATCAAGAGTGTTTTTTTCATTGTTATCCTTCAGGTTTATGCCTTAAATCAAGTGTTTTTTTCATTGTTATCCTTCAGGTTTATACCTTAAATCAAGAGTGTTTTTTTCATTGATATCCTTCAGGTTTATGCCTTGAATCAAGTGTTTTTTTCATTGTTATCCTTCAGGTTTATGCCTTGAATCAAGAGTGTTTTTTTCATTGTTATCCTTCAGGTTTATGCCTTGAATCAAGAGTGTTTTTTTCATTGATATCCTTCAGGTTTATGCCTTGAATCAAGTGTTTTTTTCATTGTTATCCTTCAGGTTTATGCCTTGAATCAAGAGTGTTTTTTTCATTGTTATCCTTCAGGTTTATGCCTTAAATCAAGAGTGTTTTTTTCATTGATATCCTTCAGGTTTATGCCTTGAATCAAGAGTGTTTTTTTCATTGTTATCCTTCAGGTTTATGCCTTGAATCAAGAGTGTTTTTTTCATTGTTATCCTTCAGGTTTATGCCTTAAATCAAGAGTGTTTTTTTCATTGTTATCCTTCAGGTTTATGCCTTAAATCAAGTGTTTTTTTCATTGATATCCTTCAGGTTTATGCCTTGAATCAAGAGTGTTTTTTTCATTGTTATCCTTCAGGTTTATGCCTTGAATCAAGAGTGTTTTTTTCATTGTTATCCTTCAGGTTTATGCCTTAAATCAAGAGTGTTTTTTTCATTGTTATCCTTCAGGTTTATGCCTTAAATCAAGTGTTTTTTTCATTGTTATCCTTCAGGTTTATGCCTTAAATCAAGTGTTTTTTTCATTGTTATCCTTCATTGATATCCTTCATTGTTATCCTTCAGGTTTATGCCTTGAATCAAGAGTGTTTTTTTCATTGATATCCTTCATTGATATCCTTCAGGTTTATGCCTTGAATCAAGTGTTTTTTTAGTGTATACTATAAACGTGTGATAGTTTTTTGAAGGGTGGAGTTCACGATGGTAGTGTCTTATTGTTATGTGTGCTAACTTCTGTGGAACATGCTGTCTTGGTAAGTTGCTCCATGGCGATGGGGGGGGGGGGGGGGTGCTCTTTCAGCAGAAGTAGTATGCCCCGTCCCTTCTGGAAATTTTGTGCTAGAAAAGTCCTCTTGTCTATCACTCTTATTTCTGCCTAGCTCCTTTGCTTTCTGTCATTTCTTCCCATCATTTTTTGCCTTCCTGGCCTATTACACATGTGTGTGTTCTATAATGCCTTACATACTTTCGGTTAGGACTTATGATTGGGCACATGTGTGTGTTCTATAATGTCTTACATACGTTTGGTTAGGACTTATGATTGGGCACATGTGTTGACTGCATTTGTGGCTGTAATGAAATGTGATGTGCAGGATCAGTTTTAGGTAATGTAGGCCAGTTTTTAGATATGTTTTAGTGTCCGTATGTTTACATTTATATTCAGGTTTGTTTTCTTAAGTCCTCTGACGATAAATTGGATGGAATAGTCAACGTCAGTGGCATCTCCTTAGATTATATACGCACAAATGCATTGGTATGTGAACTTTTTCTTTTCTTGCCTTGGTTTTTAGGTTCAAATAGGTATTGAGTGGGTTATAATCCTGATATGGCTCAGCACTGTCAATGATAATGATGACGATAGTCTTGGTAAATGCGTAATAAATGATTCGTTACATTATAGATTACATATTGCAATGAATTTTGCGATATTTGTCTCCCCCATCATCACCAACTTGAGAGTTGCAGTCGAACTTGGAGAGATTCTGTCTCAGGTGATTTGAAAGTGTCAGATGTTTGCTGTGATTGAGGATAATTACTGTATAACATAAAACGAAGCAATCTTTTATAGTAGCCTGGAGTGATAATTTGTAATCATAGCCTTTGTGTTATTAAAGTCATTTACCTAATACCTACAATATAAGCGATGTGGACCTCATTGTTTGGGCTTTGTTGTTCAGATAATGAAAATCATGTCAAGTATCTTAAAGATCATGCCTTCGGTTCGTTCAGACCACTGGACATGATCTTGAATGAGACAACTTTATTATCGTGAAAATGTTCTGGGAAAACAAATAGTGTTATATGTACATTCCTGCTTACGTAGCTAAATAAGGGTGATGTTTTACAGATTAGAAACACAGATCAATAGTTGATTGAACAAATTAGTTAATAATTGAAATCATCAATCAACCAAATCAAAATGCAAACCAGAAACCACACCTATAATACACACACACGCATGCACACACACACACACACGCGCACGTGCGTACACACACACACACACACATCAACACACAACACACACACACACACACACACACACACACACACACACACACACATACACACTCTCCTTGCGCTCGAATCACACAGGTATGCATGCACACACACACACATTCTTATATGCATGCACACATACACATTAACTCACACTCACACAAAACGAATAAAATGAGAAGCAAGCAACGAAAAAGCAACGATTAAAAAAAACCAAAACGAAAAAAAAATCAAATGGACAGCGACAACAGCAGCAGTAACAACAACAACAACAACAACAACAACAACAACAGCAACAGCAACAACAACAATAACAACAAAAACAAAGCTGAAGCAAACTAACAAATCTAATAATAAAACCTCTAATTTCATGTGTGACAAAGATATATTAACTTGCACTTCAAACCAAGTTGAAACCAAGTTTGTATTTTATTGTTTTATGTTATTTTTTCGATTTATTTCAACTGTTCATTTCTTGTTTTCTCAAGAACAAATGCATCCAACAAACCCTCATTTCTGTCCAGGTTGCAACCCAGTGAATTTTTTTCATACAGACTTTAGGTGAGCGGGGAGGGGGAACGGCGTGAACGACATTAATACGTTAAGGGATATATGTATCTGTTTTTCCATTTACCAGAGCTAGATGCAGTTTTGTTTAATATTTATTCTATGCAGGAGGGGGAATAGAGAAAGAGGGAAGGAAAGATTAAGCATGCGCCGACATTATAGTAATATAGGTTTATAGCAAGCAAGAGGAGATGAAAGGACAGAAAGAGACAAAGAAACACACACACACACACACACACACACACACACACACACACACACACACACACACACACACACACACACACACACACACACAACACACACACACACACACACACACACACACAGAGACAGAGAGAGAGAGAGAGAGAGAATGGAGGAAGGCAGAGATAAAGAACAAAGAGAGAGAGAGAGGGAGGGGAGCTTGATGTGTCTTCTAAAGGGTTGGAAGCCAAGGATTTAGAATGAGGCAAAAACAAGTCAGCATTAAGATAGAAAAAAAAATACCAGCAATAAAGATGACGACGAAGAAGCAGAAGAAGAAAAGAAAGAAGGAATAATGACAAGGCAAAAACAGAAAATTACAAGCATTCAGAGTTTGTTCAAGAGGGGATTCGTCACACTCAGGCAATCCCACATGTGCTCCACCCAAATCCCCCAGCAATTATATGGCAGACGCCTGGACCCTGCGCAGGACCCTGTGCATTTGCAAAGGTCTTGGAACAGATGTAGAGTTTGGACGTGTTGAACATTAAGCCGACCCACCGGAATGATTGGAGCGTTGAGATGGGCAACAAACAGGCGAGTTTTCATGTTGCAGGGTGTGACTGAACCTCAGACAACACAAATTGACTCCATGGCTTTATTTAAAAAATCAAGTGTAAAGTTTGAAAAAGAATACATCCAGACTCTCTCTCTCTTTCTGTCTGTCTGTCTGTCTCTGTCGCTCTGTCTCTCTCTCTGTGTCTGTGTGTGTCTCTCTCTCTGTCTGTCTCTGTCTCTCTCTTTGTCTGTCTCGTTCTTGTCTGTCTCTCTCTGTTTATCTTTCTGTCTGTCTCTCAAACACACACACACAGACACACACACATGGGCGCGCGCGCGCGCTCACACACACGCACACAGACACTCACACACACACATACACTCACACACACGCACACGCGTAACATACACGCATACACACACACAAACACACACACATACACACACGCACACACACACACACCACACACGCACACACACACACGCACACACACACACACGCCGCGCGCGTACACACACACACATACATGCACACACACACACACACACACACACACACACACACACACACACACACACACACACACACACACACACCAAACAAACAAAAAACAAATAGCACTCCTTTCTGCATTGTGGCTTTTAAGAAAATAAAACATTCACCAAGGACTCTTTCAGACGTGTGTATATAGATGTTCTGCATATTCGTTCGTGTAAGCTTGCTGTCATGCTGTCTCCTTCACAAATGACATGATTGTTGATATAATGCACATGTGCATGTAATGACACGCACCCATGTATGAGCACGTGCACTCGTGTGCCACCGTGTATTTTGTGTGGCTTGAATTTGTGGTGTTGGCAAACAGGACATTCTAGCTCTGAAAGCATTGTATGTGCTTTGTCTCCAAGTGTGTGTGAATTGCTCTGCCTACTGTCGCTCCACAGTGTCCCGTGTAACGTACACGCCTGCTGTGCTGGAAACCTCATGGGAACTGCATTCTTATGCTTTATATACCTCTGTCCTCTCTGTCCTCTCTGCTTCTCTCCTTCTCTCTCTCTCTCTCTCTCTCTCTCTCTCTCTCTCTCTCTCCCTGTCTCTCACTCTTTGTGTGTGTCTCTTGTCTGCCTTTGTTATCTGTGGCTCCTCTGTCTCTGTCTCATTATGTTCCTGTCTCATTATGTCTGTTCTCATTCTGTCTGTGTCTTTTTTGTCTGCCTTTGTTTCTGTCTCTGTCTCCTCTGTCTCTGTCTCGTTGTATGTCTGTGTTTCTCTCTCTTTTTTTTTTTTTCTCTCTCTCTCTCTCTCTCTCTCTCTCTCTCTCCGCCCCGCCAAATAACGAAGTGAGTTTGTCTCAGGGTCATAAGACTGGGACCAGCCAAGCGAGAAATGTTGTCGAAATTACCTTGCGCTTCCAGGAAAGACAACGATAAACAAAGGGACGCAACTCTGCCCAAGGGAGAACACTGTGCCTCTCCCTGTATAACGGACAAGAGCCATGGTCAAACTCATTATTGTCTGCATTGTTATGGACAATGGGGTATGAGGGGGGTGGGGTGAGGGGTACGAGTGCATTGCGGTGCGTGTACCAACACCTCTGTTTCTAAGATTTTGTTCGGGTCTTCATCATGAGCTCGGAGCCTTGTTCATGAAAGTCTAGTGTCCAACGTCCACAGCGCCCAGTTTTGTTCTCCATGGGGATGCTGGTGACTCTTTCAGTATAAGTAGTATCACCACCATCTGAAAATTCTGTGCTAGAAACGTCCTCTTTTTCTGTCACTCTGTTTGTTTGTGTCTTGTTCCTTCGCTTTCCGTCATTTCTTCCTACCACTTTCTGCCTTGCTGGTCATTCAGCTGTGTGTTTTCGATAAAGTCGTATATACATTTTCTTAGAATTGATAATTGGGTACATGTATTAAGTGCATTTTTGGCCTTAGGGAAATGAGATATGCGATAGCAATTTTAGGTAATTTAGGCCCGTTTTTGTGTATGTTTTAGTGTCCGTAGATATGTTTAAATTTGCATTCAGGTATGATTTTTTTTAAATCCCCTGTGCGATAAATTGGATGGAGTGGTCAACGCCAGGGGCATCTCCTTAGATATGTGCGCGAATGCATTTATATGTGTACTTAATTTTGTTTTCTCTCCCCCTCCCCCCCCCCCCCCCCCCTTCTCTTGAAACATTGTGTATGTTTCAAAACGGGTTATAGTCCTGATACGGTTCTACCCAGTCGGTGGGATTTAAAAAACAACAACAATTCAGTTTTGAATGGATAATTTACCATGTTGAGAATTTGAGAAGGTAAAGTAGCAAAGGTGGTACCCACCCTGATCAGTCAAAGTTTAGTGAGGTCTTCTATATCCCCTGACCTCAGTGACCTTCGTGGTTTAACCCGGTATGTTTTCTTTTGATTGAAACTAAGCTGTAACCCTAAGCAAACCTTTGAGGAGGAGTCATAGTAAGAAAATTCTTGAGCTATTAAAATGGTGCAAAGTACACAAGTACACGAACGCGCCTGTGCATACGCACACGCACACACCACGCACACACACACACACACACACACACACCACACACACACATACACACACGCACGCACGCTCGAACGCTCACACACACACACATGCACGTGCACGCACACGCACACACGCACACACACACACACGCACGCACGCACGCACGCACGCACGCACGCACGCACGCACGCACGCACGCACGCACACACACACACACACACACACACACACACACACACACACACACAACACGGACGCACATTCACGCAGTTCATAATGAGGCAACCACTTCTGGCCTTTCACGTATGCAGCTAGACGCACAATACTCTCCTTTGGGCAGAGTTGCGTCCCTTTATCGTCGTCACCCGTGAAAAACGCAAGGTAACTTCAAGGAATTTTCTCACTTGGCTGGCCCATAGTCTCTTGCTGCAAAATCACTTCATTGTTTGGTTAAGGGAAGAAGAGACAAAGGAGGGGGGGGGGTAGAGGAAGAGGAGAGGATGAAGTAGTGATTAGGTTTTGTGGACAGGGTTAGGGTTAGGGTTAAATGAATGTAAGAGTTACAAAGCAGGATAATATCCGCATGGGTGTGAAAGGACATTTTGTTAGTGTGTTGTTGAGAGTTCCATGGACAGCAAAGAAAACAAACGAGACAGTCTTGATGGAGGCAGACACAAGTAGATCACTCATAAGGAAGATTAGGAAAAGAGGCAACATTTATAGGCCATTTTATGAGGAAAGGGGATTTGGAGCACCTGGTCACAACGGGAAAGCTGGAAGGAAAGAGAACACCAGGTAGACCCAGGGAGAAAATGCTGGACGGACTTGCAGAGTGGCTGGGGATGAGGAGGGTGGGGGAGATGCTAGGGGCAACGAGAGATAGAGACAGATGGAAGTCCATGATCGCCAACACCATGTAGCAGGGCACCTGATGATGATGATGTTGTTGTTTCGTTGAAATCTTCTGAGTTTGTTGTGGGTTTGATTTTTTTATTTCTTTTGTGGTGCTTTCTTTTTATTTCGTTTCTTTGTCTGTTGGGCTTCCCCGTTTTTGTATTTTCTTTTGCATCGGTTCTGTCTTTTTTGATTGCTTTTTGTCACTGTTAGCGTGCTTTTAGCTGTGACTTTAATACCAGTGTCTTTTCTTTTTTGTCTCATTTTAAACCTGTACTTCTTTCTGAAGACGTCAGCTCTCGCTCTCTCTCTCTCTCTCTCTCTCTCTCTCTCTCTCTCTCTCTCTCTCTCTCTCTCTCTCTCTCTCTCTCTCTCTCTCTCTCTCTACTCGTTTCTTTACAGTAAGTTTCATTTTATGTGCACTGTACACGTCTCTTTTACATGTTCTTCCATCCTACCTAGATCCTATCTGTCTTTGTGTCTGTTCTTTGTCTTCTCTGAATCGTTTATTATGACAAAAACTCTGCTTAAAAGCTTATGCTTATAACTCTCTGTATCTCTCTCGTTTCTTTACAATAATTCTTGTTTGATGTGCACTGTACACGTCTCTTTTTCATGTTCTCCTATCCTTCCTACTCGTTAATTATGACGCCAACTCTGCTTCAGTGAATATGCATAATTATAGACTCTTTCCCCCTCTCTGTCTCTCTCTCTCTGTCTGTCTGTCTCTCAACCCTCCAACACACAAAAAACAGTGTAGCCAATTTTGGCCCCAGCCCCAGCCCCAGTGGTCTCCCTTGGGCAGGGTTGTGTCCCTTTGTTTATCGTTGTCTTCACTAGAAGCGTAAGGCAATTTCAGCGATTTTTTTCGCTTGGCTGGCCCCCAGTCTTATGACCCTTTGGCAAAATCACTTCATTATCCGGTTGGGAGAGGGAGGGTGAGAGGGAGTCAGAGACAGAGGGAGGGAGGGAGGGATGAGTAACTGTTCAGATGATGGTTTTAGGAGAGTCTGGAAATGACTAGAGATGGGAATTAGAGGGACTGGGTTACTGCATGCACCAGTTATGATAAAATCCCTGTTGTGTGGAAGATCATTCCTTGTAACGTTTTAATTCATTTTAGGATATTTGTTTCGTTATCTCTTTATTTGGTTCTGTTAGTTTTTTTCTCCTTCTTATGTTTGTACATTCCTTGTATTTTGCATATTTCTTGCTTTCGAAAAGGTTTGGTCCATTTTTCCATGCTACCTTATTGGCCTCAGAAGCTGGCAGTTTTTTTTTTACAATGTGGTGGTGTTTATGACGATGATGATGATAATCATGATGCTATTGGGTTCCATCTAGAATTGAGACCACGTGACAGTGCTGTACTTTACGCTTACTATCATATGTCATGGCGACAAATCGAGTCCCTTGGACTAACCTGTGGTGTGAACTTTTAGGGATAAATGATCAATTTTGTTACCTAAAGAAGGAACCTGAAACAATGCAAATTACACTGTTTATATTCTATGTTATATGAATTTGAGAATGTAGAGTATGCAAAGTTTGTCCACTGAAAACAGATGTTATACCAAATTACTGTTGTAGTTGAAACGCCAAACTAGTAGTATTGTTTCCTAAATTCGATACACTTTTCATGTTTAGCTGGTTTTAATATGCTTGAACGCTTGTAACCACTTTGATTCAGATTGTGCTGTGTTATATAGTGATTATCTTGAGTCATAGCAAGTTCGTAATTTCATAATGATAATAATGATATTAGAATAATCACGTGGAAACAGAGTCCAAATCTTCCTGTGAGAGAATATGATTGACAGGTAGTACATAGAACAAAATAATAAAGGGACAGCGCCTGAAACATGAAACATGAATATTACGTTTATTGCTTGCAATAAAAACTTTGCAATTCAAACAGTAATTGAAAGTGAAGTAATAGACATCAAACACCACAGTCGTGCAGCATGAGTTAAATGACTGCATAACTTGAATGTTGAAGCCTATCACAATCTTTACCTTTACATAATACACAATAAACACTGAAGAAAAAATAATGTAAGACCTTGCATTGATTTAAATCAGACACAGCATATACTGTATAAAATGACCACCACCACCACCACCACCACCACCACCACACAACAACAACAACAACAACAAACAAAAACAACACCAACAACATCAACAACAACATGGCAAAAACAAGACAACACCAGACGTTTCTCAGAAGCGATAGCATCATGTTGATAGATATTAAATCCAACATTGTAATCAATGATAAAAACTTGAAAGAAGGCATGAAAAACAGTTTATAATCTACAGCACGAACATGAAAGAATGCCAGTCAAAAAATGTTTTTAAGATCTGTAATAAAATCCTCATCTTTTATGGATTTCATGGGGAGAAATGTCAAACCGTTTTTTAAACGTTTTTTACTTTCTGTCCGTGTTTAATTTTTTTTAACCCTAAAAATCACTTTCGTAGACAATTTGTGCAAAACTAAGATCAATGAACTATGTTCATTTTTTTAGTCTTGAGAGCACCAAGAGACTTGAAATTTATGGGTTCTTCCTTCTTCGTCTTCCACTTTTTTTTTAATTATTATTATTATTTTATTTATTTACATTTTTTTTAGTTTGGATATGCTTGTGTTTACTAGAGATCTGTCATCATCTGACATCACCACCACCACCATCACCACACACCATCACCATCACCACCACCACCCTCACCATCACCACCACCACCATCACCACCACCACCATCCCACACCATGATCCTCCTCCTCCTCCTCCTCTTCATTATCATCATCATCGTCGTCGTCATCATCATCATCATCGTCGTCGTCGTCGTCCTCGCCCTCGCCGTAGTCGTCATCGTCGTCGTTGTCGTCGTCGTTATCATCATCATCATCAATTCAGAGCTTATCAGTAAGGTCACCATGAAAAATTCGTTTTCATATTTTCCCCGTGATGATTGGTGGGAAGACTGCTGGACGAGTGAACCATCTTGGTAATTTACCTGCTTGTCTTAAAAGTGATTTGTTTGATCCTTGTACAATACCATTCAACATCAGTTATTTACCAGTAGTACAAGTCCATATCTTTCCCTTGTGGGGATGCCAGGGGCTCTTTCAGTATGAATAGTATCCCCAAATTCTCTTTTCTGTCACTCTCTTTGATTCTTTTTTCCTTGCTTGCTTTGTGACATTTCCTCCTATCATTGTCTGCCTTGCTGGTCTTTTCACCAGTATTTGTTAGATAAACTCTTACGTACTTTTCTCTTGGGATTGATAAATGGGTATGTGTATTAAGTGCAGTTTTGGCTCTAGGGAAATGAGATATGCAGAAGCAATTTTAAGTAGTTTACACCCGTTTTATGTATATTTTAGTATCCTTAGTTATGTCTTATTTTGTATTCAGGTATATTTTTTAAATCCTCTGTGCGATAAATTGGACAGAATGGTCAACGCCAGGGACATTTCTTTAGATTATGTGCACGATTGCATTGATATGTGTAATTTTCTTTTCCTTTTTTTTTTTTTTTTTTTGCTGTTGAAGTATGATTTATCTTTTGCAACAGTTATAGCCCTGATATGGGTCTGTACAGTCGGCTGGGCTTTAAACAAAAATAACAGTTACAATAACAGTAAGTCCATAACTCTCTTTCCCCTGTTATCACTACCGTCGTCAGTATGTCACTTCCGGTGTCATCTTCACCACCGCAGATATCAACACATATCACTATCATCATCATCATAAGTAGTCTCAGCTACCATCATTGCCATTATTATCAGCGTCGTCTTTGTCGTTATGAATAACAACTGTAACAACCACCACAGGAACAATAGATAAATAAACGTTTATTTGCGCATCATCATTTTTCTCTCGCCATGATCTCAGAATAGCTGCGTCGCAAATTTTGTTTTTCGCTCGACGATTCGAAATTGATAATGACATGACAGGACAGTCTGAAGTGCAATCAGGCTGAATTCCTGCCAATGAAACGAAAAAAGGAAAGAATTGTATTTTAACGTTCAGTCAACTGTCCCTAGTCACCCACTCCCGTCTTTTTGTTCTCCTTGAATCCTTTCTTGGTTATTAATTTGGGGGGCCGAGTTTCATTTCTGTGCTGGGAGCCAGTCTTTAATTACTCTCAGACTCGGCAAGCCTTAGGGCCATCCTTCTCAAACGACAGGAAATACGGCTGTGCGCATGCTGGAGAAGATAATGTGAAGTTTGGACTCAGCAGAAAGGGAAGAATGGCTGAGATTGTGCGAGGCGTGAGAGGAAAGGGAGGAGGTGGGTGGGTGGACGTGAGAGAAATAATGGGAAGAGAAAGGCGACATAATCGTTTGAGAGAGAGAGAGAGAGAGAGAGAGAGAGAGAGAGAGAGAGAGGAGAGAGGGAGAGTGTTTATGTGAATACGTGTGCGTGTGTGGGTGGTGCGTGCGTCGTCATATCTGTGTGTGTGTGTGTGTGTATGTTGTATGTGTGTGTGTGTTTGTATATGTGTGTGTGTTTTCCCTTCACGGAAGATGAACCGATGTTTTGCGCGCTGTATAAAGTAATTAAATTGTACTTTTTGAATAGATGACACACGTTATAAACCAGTTTTCCTAAATCTATTTTGTATTATCGTTTCATCAGTGGTTAAAAGAATTGTTTGAAGATTGAAGTAGCAATTCAGCTATAAGTGGCCTTTGTGGTCTCCTGAGAACAAAAACAAGCTACTAGATATTTATAAGGCACCAAATCTTGATTGAAGAATCAAACCAAGGCGCGCCCTCCCATCATTCACCGAAGTAATCACTCACAACAACCAAATCTCCAGGGCACAAAGCACACACAAACTGGGGGTGGTGTGTGGGGGGGGGGGAGGGGGCAAAGATAGGAGGGGAGTAAGGCGTGTGGCTCCTGACCCAAGCTGTTATCCTCCTTCTCTCTCTCTCGCTCTCTCACGCACACACACACGCACACACACACGCACGCACACGCGCGCGCGCGCGCGCGCACCACACACACACACACACACAGATACACACACACACACACACACAGAGACACACACAGACAGACAGACAGACAGACAACACACACACACACACACACACACACACACACACACACACACACACACACACACACACACACACACACACACACACATATACACACACATGAAGTATGCTGAACTAGAGTACACTCTAGCCTGTTTGACGAATAAACCTTGCCTCAACTTCTCATCTTCTCTGTCACACACACATATTCTCTTCCCCCCCCCCCCCTTTTTTTTTTTTTTTAGTATTTTAACCAAGGCTTCAGGAAGGAAGCGGCTATTTAGGTCTCAAGGGGAGGGCCATTGGAAATGACCTCTTTCTACTATACTGACTGCTGCTGCTTCTGCTGCTGCTGCTGGCTGCTGCTATTGTCTCTCTCGTCTTGTCTTTCTCTGTGTCTCTGTCTCTCTCTGTGTCTTTGTCTCTCTTCTCACTCTCTCTCTCTGTGATAATAATATTAATATTAATGGCCATAATGACGAGTGATAATCACAAAAACAACCAGGAGGACTGATAAAAATAGAATCAGATGAGGAAAGCTTCATTGGTTCCAGTTAAGGGAATGTTAATGCTGATTACGTAAGGTCCAGCGTTCGATCTTCAGACTAGTCACAGACATTTTAGTGATTGTTGTGACTCACTTTGTCAGAACGGCATGTTGATAATACAAGAGTTGTGAGTTCAATTTTCAGGTGTACCCCAGATTTTTCAGTGGCCCATTAGATTCGTTAGAAAAAGCACCATGGTGATAATGCCTGCCCCCCCCCCCCCCACCCTATCGAACCCGTGGGGATCCCTGTGGCTTTTTCAGTATAAACAGTGTCCCAGGCTTCTGGAAACTGTGTGCTAGAGATTTTCTCTTTTCTGTCACTCTTTCTGGTTTTGCCTTCTTCCTTTCCTTTGTCATTTCTTCTTATAATTTTCTGCCTTGTTAGTCGATTCACCTGCACGTATTCTGTAAAACCATCATAATTTCTATGATTGATGATCGGGTGTATGTGTTGACTGCATTGTTGTCACTGAGGAACTGTGATGTGCAGAAACAATTTCAGGTAATTTAGGTCCGTTTTTATATGTTTCGGTGCCCTTAGTTCTGTCTGTTTTAATTCGGGTTTTTTTTTTTTAAACCCTGTGGCGATAAATTAAACGGAGTGGTCAACGCCATGGACATCTACTTAGATTACATGAGCGAATGCACTGATATATGTACTTGGTTTTCTTTTCCTTTTTTGTTTTCTCTGGAGGTATTGTATATGTTTAGAAAGAATTATAGCCCTGATATGACTCTGTACAGTGGGCTGGGCTGTGAACAGAAATAACAAATAAAATAACAGGTAGAATTTCTTAGATCATGCGTGCGAAGGGATTAATATGAGTACTTAATTTTCTTTTCGTTTTTTTTTCTTTAGGATTAACACTTTGAAATGGTTATAGCTGTGATAATGGTCAGGCTTTAAACACTAATGATAATAACGGTAATGTTAGTAACACAGGTGTCGTGGGTAATGTACTAGCAGGTGAGGATGTAGCATGGTGTTGAAAGGTTTTAGTAGTTTCAGTGTCCTGTTAGCTTACTACTTAGAGCACCAAGTTGATGATGCAGGATGTAGAATTCGACGATCAGATGGGCCGCTAGATTGGTTTTCAAAGCAGTGTGTGTTAGGTCCCATTCCTTCCCTACCCCATTTTATGCCCTTGCCAACGCGTAATATTCCCGCAGGCTTAAGGAGTATGTATGCTTAATATTGACAGCTTTGGTTGGAAAGCATGTGTCATTGTATGAGCGTGATAATCCCTCTTGAACATACTTAAAGACCAATTGTAGTTTCCAAGATAAATTTGCAGAGCCGAAGGCTGGGTCAAATATCTAAATATCTTAACGAATGCGAAAGAAATCTCTCTTTCAGCCATCGAGAGTCCGTTGTTGGACGTAAGTCTCCCCCAGCTGCTTCCATTCACTTCATTTCAACGCTTTTCCTCTCCAGTTCTTGTCAAATCCATCTAGGTCGTGTCTCCATCTAGTTTTCTGTCTCCCTCTGTTGCGAGTACCGTCTCTTGGTATCCAGAACGTGTTTTTGTTTGAAAGAAATAGAAATAAATATATGCAACAATAAGTGAATAAATATATCGGCAAATGAATGATACATATGCAACAGTAACTAGATAGATCTGCATATGAATGAATGAAAACTGAAACGAGGCTAAAGTTGACTGAACACAAAAAGCATTTTCCATGGCTTGACTATGCTACAACAAAGGGAAATCAGTCTGTTTGGGACATGGTAGTTAATAAGCTGTAAAGAAGGCTATAAAGTGCGAGTTGTGTGCCCCTGGGTTCCCTGAGGCGCTCATTCGCGTGTCCCAATAAGATGCTGGGAACCCTGTCTGTGTGACACCCCCTCGGGCCCACTACCACAGGTAGACGGGTTTTCAATCTGCCCCCTCCCTCCCTCCCGCTCGCTTTGTTTTATATCTTAAAGAGATTGTTTCAGTCTGGAAATTAGTGTGTGTGTGTGTGTGTGTGTGTGTGTGTGTGTGTGTGTGTGTGTGTGTGTGTGTGGTGTGTGTGTGTGTGGTGTGTGTGTGTTGTGTGTGTGTGTGTGTTGTGTGTGTGTGTGTGTGTGTGTGTGTGTGTGTCTGTGTGTCTGTGTGTGTGTGTGCGCGCGAGCGCATTCATTTCCCTTCTCCAAACTCTTGTTGTTCTCTTCCTGTCACTCTCACTGTCTGTGTCTCTGTCTTTCCCCCACCTGTGTCTTTCTCTGTCTGCCTGCTGTCTGTCTCAGCCTCTCTTACTCTGTCTCTGTTTCTGTATTGTCTTTCTGTCTCTGTCACTGTGCTGTCTATCAGACTGAGGCGTCTCTATTATATGTTTGAATCACTGTCTCCTGTCTTTGTCTCGTGCTGACCTAGGTCTTGTCTTCATAGTGTTCTGTATCATCCCTTCATGTTGTGCATTGTCAGCTCTTTCATTTTATTTTCTGTCTGTCATCTCTTTATCTCGTCTTTTGTCATTTTTTCATCTATTCATATTTTTATGTTCATCACGCGACAGGCCCTTGACTGGAAACCACAAGAGAAATGGAAAGTAGGAAGACGAAGACAGACAGGGTATCTGAGTGCTGACACAGAAGTTGAAGGCAGTGGGAATGACATGGGCATATGTGAGGTGGATCAGCCAAGAGTTGACTATGTTTGAGGAATGTTGCTGTGATCCTGTGTTCTTCCCGGAAGTCAGAGGCTTAAGTCAAGTAAGTCATGTTTCTTCATGGTGTCTTCTGTTGTCTCTTTCTGGTGTTTTCTGCCTTCTTTTCGTGTTGTCCACTGTTGTCTCTTCAAGGTGTCTTCTGTCATCTCCTTGTGTTGTCCGCTGTCATCTGTTTGTGATTTCTTATGTCGTCTCTTTGTGTGGTCTTCTGCTATCTCTATATGTTGTCCTCTGTAATCTCTATGTGTTGACTTCTGTCATTTCTATGTGTTGTCCTCTGTCATCTCTATGTGTTGACATCTGTCATTTCTATGTGTTGTCCTCTGTCATCTCTATGTGTTGACATCTGTCATTTCTATGTGTTGTCCTCTGTCATCTCTATGTATTGTCCTCTGTCATCTCTATGTGTTGTCCTCTGTCATCTCTATGTGTTGTCCTCTGTCATCTCTATGTGTTGTCCTCTGTTATCTGTATATGTTGTCCTCCCTCATCTCTGTGTTGTCCTCTGTCATCTCTATGTGTTGTCCTCTGTCATCTCTGTGTGTTGTCCTCTGTCATCTCTGTGTTGTCCTCTGTCATCTCTGTGTTGTCCATCTGTCATCTCTATGTGTTGTCCTCTGTCATCTCTATGTGTTGTCCTCTGTCATCTCTATGTGTTGTCCTCTGTTGCTGTATGTGTTGTCCTCTGTCATCTCTGTGTGTTGTCCTCTGTTATCTGTATGTGTTGTCCTCTGTCATCTCTTGTGTTGTCCTCTGTCATCTCTATGTGTTGTCCTCTGTCATCTCTGTGTTGTCCTCTGTCATCTTTATGTGTTGTCCTCTGTTATCTCTATGTTGTCCTCTGTCATCTATATGTTGTCCTCTGTCATCTCTATGTTTGTCCTCTGTTATCTCTATGTGTTATCCTCTGTCATCTCTATGTTGTCCTCTGTTATCTCTATGTTGTCCTCTGTCATCTCTATGTGTTGTCCTCTGTTATCTATGTTGTCCTCTGTTATCTCTATGTGTTGTCCTCTGTCATCTCTATGTGTTGTCTTCTGTCATCTCTGTGTTGTCTTCTGTCATCTCTGTGTTGTCTTCTGTCATCTCTATGTGTTGTCCTCTGTCATCTCTGTGTTGTCCTCTGTCATCTCTGTGTTGTCCTCTGTCATCTCTGTGTTGTCTTCTGTCATCTCTGTGTTGTCTTCTGTCATCTCTATGTGTTGTCCTCTGTCATCTCTGTGTTGTCTTCTGTCATCTCTGTGTTGTCTTCTGTCATCTCTATGTGTTGTCCTCTGTCATCTCTATGTGTTGTCCTCTGTTATTTCTATGCATTGTCCTCTGTCATCTCTATGTGTTGACCTCTGTTATCTCTATGTTGTCCTCTTTCATCTCTATGTATTGTCCTCTGTCATCTCTATGTGTTGTCCTCTGTCATCTCTATGTGTTGTCCACTGTTATCTGTATGTGTTGTCCTCTGTCATCTGTATGTGTTGTCCTCTGTCATCTGTATGTGTTGTCCTCTCTCATCTGTATGTGTTGTCCTCTATCATCTGTATTGTTGTCCTCTGTTATCTGTATGTGTTGTCCTCTGTCATCTGTATGTGTTGTCCTCTATCATCTGTATGTGTTGTCCTCTATCATCTGTATGTGTTGTCCTCTATCATCTGTATGTGTTGTCCTCTGTTATCTGTATGTGTTGTCCTCTGTCATCTGTATGTGTTGTCCTCTATCATCTGTATGTGTTGTCCTCTGTTATCTGTATGTGTTGTCCTCTGTCATCTGTATGTGTTTGTCCTCTGTTATCTGTATGTGTTGTCCTCTGTCATCTGTATGTGTTGTCCTCTGTCATCTCTATGTGTTGTCCTCTGTTATCTCTATGTGTTTGCCTCTGTCATCTGTATGTGTTGTCCTCTGTTATCTCTGTGTTAACCTCTGTTATCTCTATGTGTTTGTCCTCTGTCATCTGTATGTGTTGTCCTCTGTTATTTCTATGTGTTTGCCTCTGTCATCTGTATGTGTTGTCCTCTGTCATCTATGTGTTGTCCTCTGTCATCTCTATGTGTTGTCCTCTGTCATCTCTGTATTTGTCCTCTGTCATCTATGTGTTGTCCTCTGTCATCTGTATGTGTTGTCCTCTGTCATCTCTGTGTTGTCCTCTGTCATCTCTGTGTTGTCCTCTGTCATCTCTATGTGTTGTCCTCTGTCATCTCTGTGTTGTCCTCTGTCATCTCTGTGTTGTCCTCTGTCATCTGTATGTGTTGTCCTCTTTCATCTCTGTGTTGTCCTCTGTCATCTGTATGTGTTGTCCTCTGTCATCTGTATGTGTTGTCCTCTTTTATCTCTATGTGTTGTCCTCTGTCATCTGTATGTGTTGTCCTCTGTCATCTCTGTGTTGTCCTCTGTCATCTATGTGTTGTCCTCTGTCATCTCTGTGTTGTCCTCTGTCATCTCTGTGTTGTCCTCTGTCATCTGTATGTGTTGTCCTCTCTCATCTGTATGTGTTGTCCCTGTTATCTGTATGTGTTGTCCTCTGTTATCTCTATGTGTTGTCCTCTGTTATCTGTATGTGTTGTCCTCTGTCATCTGTATGTGTTGTCCTCTGTCATCTGTATGTGTTGTCCTCTGTTATCTCTATGTGTTGTCCTCTGTCATCTGTATGTTTTGTCCTCTGTCATCTCTGTGTTGTCCTCTGTCATCTCTGTGTTGTCCTCTGTCATCTCAATATGTTGTCCTCTGTCATCTGTATGTGTTCTCCTCTTTCATCTTATGTGTTGTCCTCTGTCATCTCTATATGTTGTCCTCTGTCATCTATGTGTTGTCCTCTTTCATCTGTATGTGTTGTCCTCTGTCATCTCTGTGTTGTCCTCTGTCATCTCTGTGTTGTCCTCTGTCATCTCTGTGTTGTTCTCTGTCATCTATGTGTTGTCCTCTGTCATCTCTGTGTTGTCCTCTGTCATCTCTGTGTTGTCCTCTGTCATCTCTATTGTTGTCCTCTGTCATCTCTATGTGTTGTCCTCTGTCATCTCTGTGTTGTCCTCTGTCATCTGTATGTGTTGTCCTCTGTCATCTCTATGTTGTCCTCTGTCATCTCTGTGTTGCCTCTGTCATCTCTATGTTGTCCTCTGTCATCTCTATGTTGTGTCCTCTGTCATCTATGTGTGTTGTCCTCTGTCATCTCTATGTGTTGTCCTCTGTAATCTATGTGTGTCCTCTGTCATCTCTTATGTTGTCCTTTGTCATACTCTATTGTTGTCCTCTGTCATCTCTATTGTTGTCCTCTGTCATCTCTATATGTTGTCCTCTGTCATCTCTATATGTTGTCCTCTGTCTCTCTGTGTGTTGTCCTCTGTCATCTCTATGTGTTGTCCTCTGTCATCTCTATGTGTTGTCCTCTGTCATCTCTATGTGTTGTCCTCTGTCATCTATGTGTTGTCCTCTGTCATCTCTATGTGTTGTCCTCTGTCATCTCTATGTGTTGTCCTCTGTCATCTCTATGTGTTGTCCTCTGTCATCTCTATGTGTTGTCCTCTGTCATCTCTATATGTTTGTCCTCTGTCATCTATGTGTTGTCCTCTGTCATCTCTATGTTGTTCCTCTGTCATCTCTATGTGTTGTCCTCTGTCATCTGTATGTGTTGTCCTCTGTTATCTCTATGTGTGTCCTCTGTCATTATGTTGTGTTGTCCTCTGTCATCTCTATATTTTGTCCATCTGTCATCTGTATGGTTGTCCTCTGTCATCTCTATGTGTTGTCCTCTGTCATCTGTATGTTGTCCTCTGTCATCATGGTTCCTCGTCTCTGTATGTGTTCCTCTGTCCATCTGTAGTGTTGTCCTCTGTCATCTGTATGTGTTGTCCTCTGTCATCTCTTTTGTTTGTCCTCTGTCATCTCTATGTGTTGTCCTCTGTCATCTCTGTGTTGTCCTCTGTCATCTCTGTGTTGTCCTCTGTCATCTCTGTGTTGTCCTCTGTCATCTCTATGTGTTGTCCTCTGTCATCTCTGTGTTGTCCTCTGTCATCTCTATGTGTTGTCCTCTGTCATCTGTATGTGTTGACCTCTGTTCATCTCTATGTATTGTCCTCTGTCATCTCTATGTATTGTCCTCTGTCATCTCTGTGTGTTGTCCTCTGTCATCTGTATGTGTTGTCCTCTGTTATCTCTGTGTTGACCTCTGTCATCTGTATGTGTTGTCCTCTGTCATCTCTATGTATTGTCCTCTGTCATCTCTGTGTGTTGTCCTCTGTCTATTCTATGTGTTGTCCTCTGTTATCTCGTGTTGTCCTCTGTCATCTGTATGTGTTGTCCTCTGTCATCTCTATGTGTTGTCCTCTGTTATCTGCATGTGTTGCCTCTGTCATCTCTATGTGTTGTCCTCTGT
>JAPXFY010000029.1:13816704-13819204 GCA_030674185.1 Monoplex corrugatus
TTGGACATGCATGAACGCAGACATACATGCATGCATTTTCATGCACACATATTCTCTCTCTCTTCTTTGTTTCTCACTCTCTCTGCCCCTCTCCCTTACCCCTTCCCTCTCCATCTTTCTGAATGTGAATGTGCTTGTAGACTCGCCACACACACACACACACCACACACGTACGTGTACACACCACACACACACACCACACACACACACACACACACACACACACGAGTACACACACACACCACCAGAGTACACACACACACATACACACACCACACATCACACACCACACACACACACACACACACCACACACCACACCACGCGCACACACACACACACACACACACACACACACACACACAGACACACCACACACACACACACACACACACACACCACACAACACACACAGCACCCACACACACAGTACACATTCACACACACACACACACACACACACACACACCACAACACACACACACACACAACCACACACAACACACACACACACACACACATCACCATGCACACGCACACGGACACACACAGAGTCAAACACACACACTCGCAAAATGAAAACAGACACACAGACACATGCACGCATCAATAGATATTAAGCTGTTTCATAGTCTTGAGTGAACGTTCTTTCTTCAAACAACCAAACAACAAACAAACACACCTACATTCAACCACACATTTGTCCCTCATTGAGTGAATCAAAATTTACATTCACGAGGACCAAGAGAATTAATTTCCTCCACAAACATTTCACCAGTTTAACAGAAACGTCCAATGGGAAGTTTACTGTACCAATGACCAGAGCAGATAATTAACTCAACAAATAACCTAAACAGTTCAATTACGAATCCAATTCCGTCGTTTAATCAAAGAAGCAAGACTTCTGAGGCGTCTTCAATTTTTTTCCTAAGGTTCCAGCCCCCAAGTCCATGAGCACACACAAACATCCCCTTTCTTCGTGAAGCAAAGACAAAAAAAAAAAAAGGTGGATTCATATGGACTGGAGTGAGGTCGTATGTGTGTGTGTGTGTGTGTGTGTGTGTGTGTGTGTGAGGGAGAGAGAGAGACAGAGAAAGAGAGAGAGAGACAGAGAGAGAGATGAGGGAGAGGGCAATGGAGGGAGAAGTGAGAGATTGTTTGTAGTATTTTTAGCTTTCTTTTTACTTTTCTTTCCAGTAGATGAGCATTTGCCCCAAAACAGAATAAAGTTGTCTACATATTTATTGTACATTCATGAATGCTTTTTGAGATACCAGTTTTAGGGAGGCTGTAATTACATAGTATGGAGAAAAAGATGAGAGCTACTTTAAGAGAAATATATCATAAATAAGTTAATAAAGAAATAAACAGATATGACGAATCGTTGAACTTTGTTGTTTGTCATGATTTTGAAATGTTGCGTCTGTCATCGTCTAAAATTAACTTGGATTAAGATGTTGCATTTTTGGAAGAAATCAGTGTCTGTGGAAACTCTTCCACATCAAAATCCCCCCCCCCCCCCCCACTACACACTTACTGAAAGGACTTAAATTTTCTCTGAAGACACCATGTAAAGAAGATTATTTGTATGACTTTAACGCCTTATGTTCGTGCTCCCTGCTTTCCCAACCCCACCCAAAGCCCCAAGGAAACAGCCGTGATTGCCAGGATGCATACAGAAACGCCCAAACGCCCCTTTTCCGTCACTCCCACTCCAAAGATGATGCTGATGATGTAATTTAGGCAGAGAAATTGGGCAGAGCAATTCACACAGACTTGGAGACAAATGCACACACAACGCTTTCACAGCTAAAACGCTGTGTTTGCACACACTGCTCACTGCCACTTCAAGCCGTGCATACACACACAGGCGCACGAGCGCACGTGCTCATACAGTGCGAACATGTTGTGACATGCGTATCTTTTTGTCAATAGATATTTGATTTTCGAGCAATTCCATTATGAAGAAAACTTCCCGCAAACACGTAAGCACATATGTATACAAGCATGCACAGGTGTATGGAGGCATGTATGCAGCTCTTTCTCTCTTTCTTCTTTCTCTGTCTGTCTGTCTCACTTACTCTTACTCACACACACATACACCACATTTGTATTAATGAATTAATCAAATAAAACACACTTGATCAAATCACAAATTTGTGATTTTGTGACGTTGTTAATACGATACTGACCTTTACAAGGATTTCTATTCTGGGATGTGTAATTGTATTACACACGTACAGAAACCAGTCAGACTCATACAGTGCTGTCTGTCTGTCTGTCTGTCTGTTTGTCTGTTTGTCTGCTTATCTATCCATTGATCAGTTGATGTATGTATGTGTTGATCTATTGATGTATCTATGTGTTGATCTATTGATGTATCTGTGTGTGTATTGATCTGTTTATGTATCTGTCTTCTGTTTAGCTGTCTATGCCCACACACACAACCACCATCACACTTGGCTAAATGCTTTGAAGTAAAGAGACTTTAAAAGAGTAAA
>JAPXFY010000029.1:13821704-13826704 GCA_030674185.1 Monoplex corrugatus
TTTTCATTTCCACTGTCTGTCATCTCTGTCTATATGTCTCTCTTCTTTGTCTGTCTCTCTGTTTGGGTATCTGTCTCTCTGTCTGTATGTGTCCTCTGTGTCTCTGTCTGTCTCTTTTTCTATCTACATCTATCTATCTTTCTATCTATCTCTCTGTCTGTCTGTACTCTTATCTATCTATCTATCTATCTATCTATATAATATTTATAGTTTGATTATAGTTTCTTCTGTCACCTTTGCTGCTTCACTTTTAGTTGCTGCTATTTCTTTGAATTCTATGATAAACGACTCTTGCTAGTAGTCCTTTGATGATAACGATGATATAAACTGTGGTAATGGCTGTCACACCCTGTAATATTGATGTTACTTCATTATGAAGGCATATCACTAGTATCAACACTACTACTACAATTACTTCTACTAGTAGTACTAATTCTATTGTGTCTATTAGTATTACTATTTTATGACTATTACTACTGCTGCTGCTGCTGCTGATTCTACTACTACTTCTGCTTTTACTAAATTTGCGAAAAACGTAACTACTACTACTACCGCTACTACCACAACTACTACTACTAGTACTACTACTACTAGTACTACTACTACTACAACAACTACTACTACGACCACTACTACTACTACGACTACTACTACTACGACTACTACTACGACTACTAGATCTACTACTACTCGTATTACTACTACTACTACTACCACTACTACTACTATTACTACTACTGCTACTGCTACTGCTACTACTACTACTGCTGCTGCTACTACTACTACTACTACTATCACTGCTTTTGCTGCTGTCATAACTATTAGTATTATTGCTACCACTATAACAAGTACCAGCATAACTATAACAACCACCTATTACAACTTGATTATTACGAATGCTACTATGGCAACATTTAGTGTAAATAATAATAATAATAATAATAATTACAATATTTATATAGCGCAAAATCTTGATAAAATCAAATCTAAGCGCTGAAGCAGACACACACGCAGGCACGCACGCTCGCACACACACGCACGCACACATACAGACACACACACACACACACACACACACACACACACCCACACACACGCATGGCTATAAATGGGGAGAAAGAATAAAAGCAATAAAAGCAAGAATAAAAGCAATGGAAAATTATAGAGAGCATAGCATACAATTATATATTATAACCATGTGATTCCCTCCGAGCGGAGACAGGCTGCAGAGGGGAGGGTTGAGTGAGGTTAGGATTTTATGCAGGAGAGAAAAGGTGAGTTTTGAGAGCGGACTTGAAGGAGACAAAAGTAGGTTGCTGACGGACTGAGAGAGGAAGTTTGTTCCAGGAGAGTGGACCAGAAACAGAGAAGGCTCGTGGACCATAGGTATTGAGCTTAGTGCGTGGAAAGCGAAGAGTCAGAGGATCAGAGGCAGAGCGGAGGGTACGTGAGGGAACATAGATCTCAAGTAGGCTTGACAGGTAATCGGGGGCTGCGTTATTGGGATCAAACTGAGTGGTAGGTTTCTTTGAAAGAAATCTACACATGTGATTCAGCAGTTAAACAATGCCAGAAGCCCCAACAAAGGACACAGTGAACAAAGACTGCACTCAGGGGCAGACTAATCAGTGGTCCCAAGCCAAATAATGTGACCACCCTTTGGCTCTCTTTACTTTTCTCCCCAGTTTTTGTCGTGTCCTGCTGTACAGATTGGGTTTTATTGTGATTTTTTTCTACCTTTCTTCTTTGATTTAGCCTACTGTATTTTTGATTTTTAACAATAATAATAATGTTAATAATAATAGAGAACAAGGAGAAGGACAAAAAAGAAGTGAGAAACAGGTGGAGGGGGTGAAGAAGAAGTACTAAGACGAAGTAAGAACAATTGAGGAGAAGGAGGAGAAGAAGAAAGGAGGAGAAGGAGAGAATGAAGGAGAAGGAGAAGAGGAAGAAGAGGGAGATGATGGGAAGAAGATGGAGGAAGAGGAGGAAGAGGAGGAGAAGAAGGAGAAGATGAAGAAAATGAATGTGTGTCTTAGAGGACTAAACGCAGGACATCCTGAATAAAAATCCCAACATTTATATACTTTTCTACCGCATCCATCAAGAGAGAGAAGAAAGGCACGAGGAGGAGGAGGAAAGGGAGGAAATACAGAGAGGGAGAGAGAGAGAGAAAGTGAGAGAGAAATAGTGAGAGAGAGAGGGAGGGAGAAAATGCAGAGAGAGAGAGAGAGGGAGAGAGAGAGGGAGGGAGAGGATAGAGAGAGAGAAGAGGCAGGAAATACAGAGAGGGAGAGAGAGAGGGAGGGAGAGGATAGAGAGAAAGAAGAGGCAGGAAATACCGAGAGAGAAGAGGAGGAAATGCAGAGAGACAGGAAGGGAGAGAGAGGGAGGGAGAGAGAGAAGTTGGAGAAAATACAGAGAGAGAAAGAGCGGGAGAGAGAGAGACGGAGAAGGGGAGAGAGCGAGAGAGCGAGAGAGAAAGAGGGAGAGCGAGAGAGAGAGAGAGAGAGAGGGAGAGAAGAGGGAGAGACAGAGGGAGAGAGCGAGAAGAGAGAGAGAGAGAGCGAGAGAGAGAGAGAGAGGGAGAGACAGAGAGAGAGAGAGAGCGAGAGAGAGAGAGAGAGAGGGAGAGACAGAGAGAGAGAGAGAGAGAGAGAGAGAGAGAGAGAGAAGAGGGAGAGAGAGAGGAGAGCGAGAGAGAGAGAGAGCGACGAGAAGGAGAGAGAGGGAGAAACAGAGAGAGAGAGAGAGAGAGAGAAGAGAGAGATAGACTACAAGCTGACATACAGTCACTCACAATCCTGTCTGTTCACAAACCGCCCATAAAATATAGGAGCAACACCTTATCACCACACTAACTCTTGGTCACGTTCCCAGTGGGACGACCATATGACCCTAGACTCACCCATATACCTCGACCACACACAGGCACACACACGCTCACACACACACACTCACACACACCGCATGCCCACAAGCGCACACACACACGCGCATGCGCGCATGTATGCATAAGCTCGCATGCACACACGCACACACATACACACACACACAGACAGACACATAGACACAGAAACACACACAGACACACACACGTACACACGCGCACACACACGCACGCACATGCACGTATGTACGCATAAGCTGGCATGTACACAGACACAGACACAGACACGAACACAAGACACACACACCACAGACACATACACGAACACAAAAAACACACACACACACACACACACACACACACACACACACACACACACACACACACACACACACACACACACACACACACACACACACACACACACACTTCTTTTCTCTCTGTCTCTGTCTCTCTCTTACTCGCTCTTAGACAAAGAGACTCTGACACACACACATACTTTGTCTGTCTCTGTCTGTCTCTGTCTACCTGTCTGTCTCCTTGTCTTTCTGTCTGTCCATCTGTCTATCCATCTATTGAGCTCTCTCTGTCTCTCTGTCCCTCTGTCTGTCTGTGTCTCTGTGTCTCTTTCTGTCTGTCTGTCTCTCTCTCTCACAGAGCAGAATCAGAAATTTGTCACAATTGTTTGTAGAAGGCATTTTAGGTTAGATTATTTCTCTATCATTAACAAAAAAGCAAACTATGCTGTTAGTTGTATGCTCGTTGACCTAACCAGTGTATCTGTATTGTGTTAAAATGACCAATCCACTTTATTTTCTGCTGATAATAATTATGATGTTGGACCAGTCTGCTTTATTTTCTGCTGATAATAATTATGTTGTTGGACAGTCTACTATCTTGCTGATAATTAATAATTACGATGGGAACCTGTCTACTTTATTTTCTGCTGATAATCAATAATTACGATGGTGGACAAACCTTCTCAGAAAGAAGAAAAATCTTACACGAAGTAAGTTTGTAATCCAAGGGCTTGGTCATGGTCTTGCTATAGGCCAGTTGTTTTGTGTATGTTTATCTGTACCAAGTTATGTCTTTGCGTTTGTTTCCTTTGATCGCCACGGTGGTACATTTTGCAGGATGGCCGACGCCAGGGGCATATGCACGTATAGATTGAGTGAATGCAGTGATGTGTGTTCCTGATTTTTTTTGTTTTTTTTTTTCCAAGATCGTTGATGGGTTTACATGTGTGTTTTGATTGAGATGGTTTATATACCCTGGTATGGTTGTGAAAGTCAGCTGCATTTTAAAGATATTAATGATAATGAAAATGACAATTGATGATGATGGTGATAACAATGATGGTGATGATAATATTCTAACAGAAACAGTAACAGCAACAAGAGCAACAACAATAACAACAAAACAACGACAGTAACAATGATAATATCAGTAGCAATATCAATGTAGCTGATGATGATGATGATGATAATGATGATGATAACAACAATAACAACAACAATAATAATAATAATGATAATAATAAAAATAACAACAATATAATAATAATAAATAATAATACAATAACAAGAACAAAGAACAAGAAGAAGAAGAACAAGAACAAGAAGGACGAGAAGAAGCAGTATGTCATAATGGCAATGAAGATGAAATTGATGAGCTCGGCTAACCGTACAGTTTTTTGAGGGGCTGAATTCTACACCGTGTCTGCTGTAATCTTATCACGGAGATAAAATTCAGACCCCTCCCTCCTATTCTTCTCTGGAAGAGGAAACACGCTCAGACCAACCTGACACTGCTGGAAAAAGTGGGGGTTAGTGGTGGGCCCGGTGTCACACCCCAGGAAGCCACGCCATAGCGATCAGAGAGCACGAAGTGTTCAAACATTACCAGCCACTTGACTCTCACTGCTTGTGTAAACGTGGTCCGCACCTTGTTCTCTCTCTCCTGCTTGATGAGTTCAAAGGATTCAACTTGTCTTCACGTCACCGGGCATTCTGAACAAACAGGCGCATACGTACAATCATGCACGTCTTCATATACCTACATGCACGAACGCGTGCGCGCGCACGGTGTGTGTGTTGTGTGTGTGTGT
>JAPXFY010000029.1:13831704-13836704 GCA_030674185.1 Monoplex corrugatus
ATATCGGGCACATGAACAGAAACACAAGAACCGACTTGATGACATCAGTCCTGCAGGGGAGAGTTGAGGCAAAGAGAAAACAAGGAAGGCCAGCAAAACCCTTCATGGACAACATCGCTGACACCTGCAAACTGGGGATCGATGACATCATACACAGGAGAAGAGACCGTGTTGCCTGGCGATCCTTCGTGACAAAGAGTGGAGCTCCCACCGTCGTCCACAGCGATGGAGATAGATGATGAGGGGATTCAAACCCCCGACTTTCCAGTCAGTAATCCGTTGAGAAGAGTCTTTGCCACTATGGACTTTTGTTTAACTTATGATGCATGTACTTTCCTTTTTGTACTACTTTGTGTCTACTTGAAACAGTAGTAGTAGTAGACCTCCGTCAGTCGGCATCGACAATGGATAATGCGTCCTAGTGTCGTGTTGAGTTGACGCCTCTGGAGCAGCGTCGGCTGTGGTTGGTAAGGCCGATATGAGAAAGGCAGTCTATGTGACATTGGAGCATGTATTGTTGCTGGCCATGGGATTGCCTTCACAAGAGCTTGCTTTCCTCCTGAATCTCTTTTCCTCAGCTAAACAACACCGAAGAAAACAAAAGATTGAATTAAGAATGAAGTGCTCCTAGGCAGGAAGGTGTATCGCGTGTCTGTTCTAAAGGCCTTTCTGACTAAAAGGATGTGTCTGAAAATCCTCTTCGTGTGCCACTGGTGACGATGATGGTGAATATAGAAAAGAAAATATTTTTGAAGAGGATCATGTACCTGCTGCTGCTGATACATGATGAATGTGGCGACCTCGACGACGATGACAAGGACGGTGATGACAATAACGGCAATGGTGCTGCTGCTGTTGTTGCTCCTGTTACTGCTACTGAAGAATTAGAGGAGGAAGATGATGTTGAAGAATAACAAGAAGATGATTAAGACAAATATAAAAAAGAGAAATGAAAATAATGATGATGAGTATGATAGTAATATCGTTAATGATAATGATGGTGGTGGTGGCGATGACGGTGATGATGATAGATTGCAGTGATGGTGACGGTGTTGATGATGATGGTGATGGTCATGGTAGTGATGGTGGTAATGATGACCACGATGATGATGATAATGATGAAGATGATGACGAGATCGCTGTCGCCACTATCGCTAACGGCTTACTTACGTTCAGCATAGAAAAAAGACAAAGTGAAACCACAGCTTTCGCAGGCGTGAAAGCACATACAGACCACCACGGGGGCTGCCCAGTTTGTCACAGGCCCAGTTTGTCACAGGCCCAGTTTGTCACAGTGGGTAGACTACTTGCTACCTCCATGCTACCTACCCTATCTTCGGCCTGCACCAAGTGTAGGCTTGGGCGGGTTCGAAACCGGGTTCGAATTGGTGGTGTACAGATAGTCCCTCTAAAATGTCAGTTCAGCTTGTGTTGTTCAAAATTTCTTCCTTTTTGTATGCAAATCAAAGCAAATTACTCTGTAAAAATTTCAACAATGAATGTTCTTTGGTTAAAAACAATTGAAAAATAAAATTCTATTCATACAATCAATCAATCATTCATTTACTGTTTTTGAGAGTGTCAGTGATAACTTCCATCATGCAGGGCACAGTCGAGGGTGGGCGCAAGCGAGGACGACAAAGAAAGAGCTGGTTCGACAACATCAAAGAGTGGACGGACATGACCCAGACCCTGCCAGACCTCTTGGTGCAGGCCGAAGTGACAAACTGGGCCTGTGACAAACTGGCACAGCCATGCCCTCCATTTCACCTTATTGCTTAAAAAGCCAGTCAACACTTCTTTTTTCCTTTTTTACCTCGTGCGACACGTAACTCCATCCCAATGGCACGTTGTCCGTCTCGTGTGACATACAGCCATATACATACAGTCGCTCCTTCACTAAACCGCTATTACCCTGTAGATGACACTTGCTCTCTAAGTCTGATTTTTGAGAACTAGCAGCTCAGAGATGTCTGGTTGCCTAGGTGACGGGAAGTGTTGGACACGGCAACAACAGGGGCAGGTGATGCCTGTCTCCGAGCTGCCACAGGATTAATTGTACAGTGCCAGCTACGTTCGTTCGTTTGTTCGTTCGTACACGCACGTACGCAACACGCACTTTTGTAAGTAATCTTGATTTTCGCTCCGTCTGTCTGTCAGTCTCTGCATCAGTCTGTCTGTCTGTCTGTCTTTCCGTCTGTTTGTTTGTGTTTATGTTTGTGTTTGTGTGTGTGTTTGTGTGTGTGTGTGTATCTGTCTGTCTGTCTGTCTCACTCTCTCTGTCTCTGTCTCTCGCTGTCTGTCTGTCTGTTTACATCACATTGGTTCTTAAAGATGCTTACATTCAATGACAAGTGTATATGACTATATATATGTATATATATATATATATAAAACGTACATACAATCAATCATATACACATTTACAAATATACACATAATGCATACATACATACATAGATACACATATAGATACACACATAGATACACACATGCACACATACATACATACACACATCCATACATACATCCATACATACACACATACATACATACATACATACACACATACACACACATACATATACACACATACACACACACACACACACACACACACACACACACACACACACACACACACACACACACACACACACACGCACACACACGCACGCACACACACATGATAAAAGTATAAGATCGTGATAAATCATATACACATTTATACAACAAGTAATCCTTTTTCAGTTCTAAAATGTATGAGTTCGGCTGTTTTAGGATCATCGCACTTTGGGATATTCGCTTTGTGCTCGCCTTTCTTTTTCTCACATTACTACACCATCCCAATAGCCACATAAGATGGCACAGTTTTCTAATGCAATAATAATGGTGACGATGATGATGATGATAGTCATGATGTTGTGGACATCCATCTAGGATTGAGAGTACGCTTACATGTACTATCGTATTACATTCCGAGGCCAACCAGGCCTGAGAGATACAGACACCCGTTGTGTTGGTCAGACAAGTTTGAGCAACACCCTCAATGACACATCCGTGACGTGGTTGAGACTCGACTTTGTGGCTCTAGTCTTCCCAATAAGCCCATAACTCGCTCAACTCTGGGTAGGAACCGGTGGGAGTCGAAAAATCCCACAATGACTATTGAAGGGATTGATGGGGGATTCGAAACCACAACATTCCATCCAGTAGTCCGTTGTGCTTAACCACTACACCAAGGGAACTGGTATAAAGGTTCAGTTTGATTTTAGGACTATGATTTCACAGGGGCGTTATCCTAATGGATTCACTGTGTTGCATGTCTTCAATACCGCGTGTCAAACTTAATACTGTACGGATTAAGTCCTTTATCTTATGTCTGTCTACACTAAAATGATGATGATGATGATGATGATGACGATGACGATGATGATGAAGACGACGAAGACAAGACAACAACAACAACAATAATAATAATATAGCAATAATAACAACAACAATAATAATAATGATAATAACTATAATAATAGTAATAATAATGATAATGATCCTGATGATGATGATGATGATGATAATGATAATAATGATAATGATAATAATAATAATAATTCAAAGAATAAAAACAAACGACAATGACAACAGTCACCACAGCACCAAGTAATTAATGAATGCTTGCTTTGTATTTTGAATGAATGATTTTAAACGGTAGCTTGTTCAAATTGGTTTCTCTCGAACACTTGTAAACACACACACACACACACACACACACACACACACACACACACACACACACACACACACACACACACATACACACACACACACACGCACCACACGCACACGCACACCACACACTAAACACACAAACACGCGCGCATACACAGACACACACACGCACGCGCGCACACAGCACACACACACACACACACACCACACACACACACACACACACACACACACACACACACACACACACACACACACACACACGCGCGCGCGCGTCCGTCTAATATCACTTATAGTGAAAAGACGTTAAATCAAAGAACGAACACACACGCGCACACACGCGCACATACACACACACACACTCACACACACGCACGCACGCACGCACGGGCGCACCGCGCGTACGTATACATACTTCAGTCAAATGCCAGTTACCCTGTCTCCATAGCGTGAAATGTCTGTTGAGTGTGCTGAGCTCGTAATGGACACATTGTTTCCCACTCCAGCAAAATGGTTCTTAATTCTCATCCTCTTTGACATAGTCGGTTAAAAACATCACTTGGGCCTATGACCTCCGTTGTAAGCTTCTAAAATGTGTTTTTCTACATTCTCAGTGCTAGAGTCATTGTTCTACAGTATGTGTAAACTTAAACTTTAAACACACGCTGAATTTTTTAAATGTTGGGGTGTGTAACCATTCGGGTAATGACCGTCTTGTTGAAGTAGGTTAGATTGTTTATGGTTTTGTTGAGCGGTCGTGACCGAGAATACTTTTATTTCTGAATGATGGAAAAGAGGTGAATGAATTTGTCTGATCTTCAGCTTTAAGGTAAACCTGAAGCCATTTGTTGTTTGAGGATATTCATTCATTTTTGTCTCACCTTTGACTGCCATTTTCTGAAATGACTTCCCGACAGTTCTCAAATTCAAATAGTCATAGATTCTGTTTGGGAAAAAAAGTTACAGATGTAAAATATTGAATGAATAAAAAGCTGAACTCTAGGTATCCATGATGTCAAAATATACAACATCTAAGTCATGTTGTTTTTTCTGTGTCCATTTTCTGTATCGCTTCTTTGTCACTACCTCCCCCCCACCCCCCCCACCCCCAACACACACATTGGTCATTGTAGCTCTCCAACACATCTCCAAACCCATCGAAACTGAGGTCAACATTCGTCGCGCAGATGACATCGCGCTAATTGCAGAAAATGAAAGGGACCTACAAAACCTTAAGAAATAGAAAGCATTCAAGAAAATGTAAGGCATTC
>JAPXFY010000029.1:13841704-13859204 GCA_030674185.1 Monoplex corrugatus
CGCCAAACGTAAGATAACAAATTACAAACCAAATAAACAAACAAACAAAAACAAACAAAAACAAAAATAGTGGAAGCACAAACAAAACATCCAGCTGTTTCGTCGAGGAAGAGAAAATACGAAGGAGGAAATATCAAACACGTGTTCTGATTCTGTTTTCGTGTTTTTCTGTTAATATTTCTTCATATGTTTGCTAAAATAATACACCACAGCAGCAGATGATTCCATATGCGCTCTAACACAAATGTAATGTTATAGGATTGCGAGTAAAACGTGGCAGAGCCACTGGCCTGCACATAAACGCTATGCGATGGCGATGGCAATGCTTTGAAGTGTTTCCTGCCTGATAAGTTAATGTAAAATGTTATTTTCCATTTCTATAATTACTCTACGTATGAATATATTGCCTTGCATTGTGTAGTACTCAATCGTATTGTAGACAATCTGCATTGTGTTTTATCGTATTGTATGTAGTATTGTATTGTATTGCATTGTATTGTATTCTATTGAGTGCATTGTATTGTATTCTATTGTACTGTATTGTATTGAATAAGGGGTAAACCTATGCCAATCTTACAATTGTATTGTTTGTATTGTATTGTATTGCCTACTGCGAATTACAGAGCAGATTTGCATTACATACTGTGCTAGAACAGGTATTGTGGAGTGTAGCCCAGCCGTTAGAACGCTGGTCAGAGAAGGAAGTAAGTCTAAAAGTATAAATTCTGCTTGGACAAAGATTTTTCTTCTTCTCCGGCCAAGACTTGTCATAATTTAGTTGCCAATCTTTTGGCTGAGATGATAAATGGAAGCAGTTATTTAAAACGTGTAACGAAGAGGCCGTCCTTGGCAAATTTCGTGGGAAAAAATCCACTGTGACGACGCGTTCTCTGTCAGGACAGAATCGTGAATTCTAAGGAAAGTGCTATTTTTGCAGGAAAAAAGTGTAAACTCTTCCACAACTCAGTAGGAGTAATAATTGAAACTGCAAGCCGTACAGCAGTTTTAAGCGTCCATGACAACTTCTTAAAGAAAACTTTAAAAAAGAAGATATACTCTTCAAAAACTGTATCTGACTTTCAAACATAGTACCCAGAAGATGAGGTTAATAAGGAAGGCTTGAAACGGTCGTTTCTTTTTTATCCATTCAGGCGAAAACGAAAAAAAACGTCCTTATCCCTTAAAAAAAGCAAACGTCTACTAACCCTTTAAACGAAAGGTTAACGTCTACTAATCCTTTAAATTTAAAAAAAGCTACCATCTACTAATCCTTTAAATTCTAAGTGTCTACTAATCCTTTAAACAAAAGGTGACTGTCTACTAATCCTTTAAACAAAAGGTAACTGTCTACTAATCCTTTAAACAAAAAGTAACTGTCTACTAATCCTTTAAACAAAAAGTAACTGTCTACTAATCCTTTAAACAAAAGGTAACTGTCTACTAATCCTTTAAACAAAAGGTAACTGTCTACTAATCCTTTAAACAAAAAGTAACTGTCTACTAATCCTTTAAACAAAAGGTAACTGTCTACTTATCCTTTAAACAAAAGGTAACTGTCTACTAATCCTTTAAACAAAAGGTAACTGTCTACTAATCCTTTAAACAAAAGGTAACTGTCTACTAATCCTTTAAACAAAAGGTTACTGTCTACTTATCCTTTAAACAAAAGGTAACTGTCTACTAATCCTTTAAACAAAAGGTGACTGTCTACTTATCCTTTAAACAAAAAGTAACTGTCTGCTAATCCTTTAATAATAATAATAATAATTACAATATTTATATAGCGCAAAATCTCGATAAAAATCAAATCTAAGCGCTGAACATACACTTACGCACGCGCGCACACACACGCACACACACACTTACATATGGCTATAAATGGGGAAAAAGAATAAAACCAATGGAAAATTATAGAGAGCATATTATATACAAATATATATTACAATGTGATTCCCCTCCGAGTGGAGACAGGCTACAGAGGGGGATGAGTGAGGTCAGGATTTTATGCAGAGGAGAAAAGGTGAGTTTTGAGAGCGGACTTGAAGGAGACAAAAGTAGGTTGCTGACGGACAGAGAGAGGAAGTTTGTTCCAGGAAAGTGGACCAGAAACAGAGAAGGCTCGTGGACCATAGGTATTGAGCTTGGTGCGTGGAAAGCGAAAAGTCAGAGGATCGGAGGCAGAGCGGAGGGTACGTGAGGGAACATAGATATCAAGTAGGCTTGACAGGTAATGGGGGCTGCGTTATTGAGGCTTTTGTAGCACATGGTGTCTAGTTTGTACTGTATGCGCTTTGATACAGGGAGCCAGTGAAGTTGTGCCAGGAGAGGAGATATGTGGTCAGCTTTTTTCTTTTTGAGTACAAGGCGTGCAGCATTGTTTTGAATGCGCTGTAGGATGTGAATGGTGGAGGCAGGAAGACCAGACAGGAGTGAATTGCAATAGTCAATGCGAGACATTATGAAGGAGAGAACGAGTTTTGCAGTTGTTTCCACAGAGAGATACTTCCTGATCAAGCTTATACGATGGAGGTGATAGTAGCAAGATCTGGCAGTTTGAGAAACAAAGTTGTTCATGGAGAGGGTAGAGTCAATGCAGACACCAAGGTTTTTTAGCTGAATCAGAAATTGGGACTGATGTGTTACATAATGGGAGAGAAAGAGGAGGCAGCTGAGAAAGTTTCTGACGGGTGCCAATGAGATAGCTTCTGTTTTGTCGTCATTAAGCTGAAGTTTGTTTAACGTCATCCAGTTCTTAATGTCCGAGTAACACTCAGTGGTGCGGTCAAGAGGCGCTGTATATTGTTTGGTGTGTCACTGTCTAGAAGTTGGGTGTCATCAGCATAGAAGTGGTGTTTTATAGAGTGGGAGTTGATGATGGTGGACAGGGGGGAGGTGTAAAGAGTGAAAAGAACAGGGCCAAGGACAGATCCTTGTGGAACACCACAGGTCAGGCATGCAGGTTGAGAGTAAGTGCCATTAATGAGAACAGTTTGTTTTCTGTTTGACAGATATGAAGTGAAAAAGGAGAGAGCAATGTCAGAGATGCCAAAAGTATGATGAAGTCTAGAAAGGAGAATACCATGATCAATGGTATCAAAGGCTGCAGACAGATCAAGGAGTGTGAGGAGAGAGACTTTGCCAGTATCAGTTGCAAGGAGGAGATTGTTGAGAATGTGTAGCAGGGCAGTTTCAGTGCTATGGAATGTGTAGCAGGGCAGTTTCAGTGCTATGGCACTGGCGGTAGGCTGACTGGAAAGGATTGAGAAGATTGTTCGCAGACAGGTGAGAGTTCAGCTGGTTGAGGACAACTTTTTCAAGCAGTTTTGACAAGAAAGAGAGATTAGAGATAGGCCGGTAATTTTTCAGTTCATTTGGGTCTAAATTATATTTCTTGAGGAGAGGGTGAACAATAGCAGACTTGAAAGAATCTGGGACAGTTCCAGTTTGAAGAGAAGTGTTGATGATGTCAGTGATGAATGGGAGGAGAGTAGGGAGACAGTCAGAGTAGAGAGAACCTGGAAGAGGATCCAGTTCGCATGTTTTGAACGACATGGATCTGATTGTGTTGGGAATTTCTTCTTGTGAGACTGGGGTAAAAGTAGTAAGAGGTGTGCCAGAGAAGGAAGGGTCAGGTGGGCATGGTTGACAGGGTGTCCTGTCAAGCCTGTCACGAAGAGTTTGCATTTTGGTGGTGAAATACTTGGAGAATACAGATGGGAGTTCTTCATTTGTGTGTTTTGTTGGGAGAGGTAAATCTTTTCGTGTGCCAAGGAGATGATTCATGGTTGTAAAGAGTTCTCTTGAAGAAGACGCATTCAGGATTTTGGTTTGGAAATAGCTTGTTTTTGCAGATGCAATGAGGGTGGATACTTTTGTTTTAGAGGCTTGGAAAAGTTGCCTATGTACAGTGAGTTTGGATTTGCGCGAGCGGCGCTCTGATCTGCGCGGGCACGTTTTGCACAGGCAATCTCATGAGTGAGCCAGGGGGTAGGGGGGCGGTCAGGTAAAAGACGAGTTGTGGCTGGAGCATGAGTGTCCAGAAGATGGTGGAGAGTAGTATAGAATTCATCGGCAAGGTTGTGTGACTTTTCAGAAAGGAGGCGGGAGGCATCAGATGAAAATGTAGAGAGGTCAATAGATTTGAGATTGCGTCGAGTCACTGTGCGCGTGGTACGGGAAGGAGGAGAAATGTCACGAGAACAGAGAATTGCAGAGTGGTCAGATGGAAGGGCTGAAGTTAGACGGGTAGAAAGAACTAGGCAGTTGTCAGTAGCTGAATTGTGATGATCACGAGAAATGATCCAGTCAAGAATGTGACCTTTTTTATGTGTTGGTTCAGAAATATGTTGTGTCATATTATGATTGGACAGAGAGTTGATGATATGTCTTGTGTCATAACGGTGAGTGTTGTCGTAGTGGACATTGATGTCACCTAGAATGATGAGATTTCCAGGTAAGAGGCAGTAGTAATCAATTAGTTGGTCAAAGTCAGAGAGAAACATGGATGTGGTGAGCTTGTTGGCAGAGCTAGGTGGAGGTCGATAGACACAGGAGAAGGTGATGGGGTGAGGGGTGGATTGGAAGGATACTTCAACGTGCTCAAAAGAAGGATGGGAGAAAGGCAGAGACTGCGAGAAAGACAGGCGGGAATGGAGTGAGTCGTTGTAGAGGATGGCGATACCACCACCTCGGGATGGGCGATGGAAAGAAGCAAGCCTATATCCACTCGGAGTGAGATTCGCATGTATGGGTTCGTGACCAAGGGGGTTAAGCCAAGTTTCGGAGATAAATACAATGTCAATATGCTCGTCTGTAATGAAGTCAGCAATGACATCGGCTTTGCCGTCTTTGCACACTGACTGAGCATTAAACAGACATAATTTCAATTTATCACAGTCACATGGCGGTGGCAGAGGTGGAGATGAAGGCGGTACCGACGAGACAGAAGATGAAGGCAGCACCAGCGGGACAGAAGATGAAGGCAGTACTGACGGGACAGAAGATGAAGGCAGCACCAGCGGGACAGAAGATGAAGGCGGCATCGACGAGACAGAAGATGAAGGCGGCACCAGCGGGATAGAAGATGAAGGCGACACCAGCAGGACTGAAGATGAAGGCGGCATCGACGAGACAGAAGATGAAGGCGGCACCAGCGGGAGAGAAAGTGAAGGCGGCACCATCAGGACAGAAGGTGAAGGTGAAGATGACAGAGGAGAAGGCAAGGTCTGCAGCAGCAAGGTCGAGGGCAGGGGCAGTGGAAGGGAGACTGGTTCAGCTGGAGGCAGGTTGTGCCAGAGACGGTGGAGACGTCCAGCACGACAGGATCGCGCAGTGCGGGGCTTACAACACAGCCCCAACTTGCGTATGCGTAGGTAACCGTCTCCACCGAGATAGCACTTGCTGTGTTTAAGAAGTGACAGTCCAAGTTTTCTAATGCGGGACGCGTCCATTGTTGCAAGCCAGTCGGAAAAGGAAGATATTTGTGGGTTGGTGTGTGGGTTGGTCAGTTCACGATACACTTGATTCAGAGAGACAAGAAGAAAATCCAGTGCAGTCTATGCATACGGCAAACTTACAAGCAACAGGAGAATTGTTCATGCACAAACGACAGTCGACTAAGGTTTAGGAGCTGTAGTGTTGGGGCCAACACAATAGGCCAAAAATGTAAACACAGTTCACAGATAAAATGTCAGACCCGTGCGGCTGAACCAAGATGATGAAAAGTAGGTTTCTAAAACTCCAAAGTCAGAGTATCTGGTAAAACACTCAAAATTCCTAAAAAGTATCCACATCACCACACATCGAGATTCAAAAGGAACAAACTGATATAAAATTCAATGCATAAAATCAAATAGAACCTCGATAAAATCACTGTAAAAACACCACACACACTTTTGCTGCCTGCTGGCGCGATATCAACTCACGACAAACACCAAACAAAAGGTAACTGTCTACTAATCCTTTAAACAAAGAGTAGACATCCCAAACCAGTTGAACACAAAGGCAGACGTCAAAGTGAAATAGATAAGACTTTTTATTTACCTAATGCACACGCCAACTCTGCCATTCCGTGCCTTGACTTTTCCACACGGATCTCCTGTTTGTGTAACTTTTTGACTCCCGTACCCTGTCTGCCAACATCCTGCACAGTCAACCATGTTAGCAAAGCGAAACCTTAACCCTTTGACTCCCTCACTCTATCCACCTGCAGGAAGCTGGTGGATAGGTTGAGAGAATCAAAGGGTTACGTTTTTGCATTTGGTGGATAGGGTGTGGGAGTCAAAAGGGTTAAGATAAGACGGATGTATACGATAAGCTGTGCAGTATGATTCAGGTATCGAAAGAGTCAGGCTGGTGGGCTGGGAGGTTTTAGTTGTTGACAATGGATTATATATCTCTCGCCCAAACCCACCCTGTCACGTGAAAAGTGGCTCGTGGCTGATTTGGTCCCCATCGTCATATGTTGATTATTTTACTTGTGACAGATTATTGTTTGATTTCTTAAGTAATTTCAGGCCATGCATAGGGTTTTGTGCAAGTTCATATAGTCCGCCATATGATTACTCGCACAGTCTGCTGAAGCACATGCGAAGATGTGCGTGTGCTATCGATTCTTTTGTAGAAACACAGTATCATGTAGAATGATACTGCCTTTTGCAAAATGAAACTGGAGCCATCGTTAAATTCCTATAAGTCTATGTTTCTAGATTATGTTTGTGCAGGAGCGTGTTTTCCTAGATCTGTGTCCCTTCAGATCTTGTTTTCTCCACATCTGTTCTCCTTGGACTGTGTTCTTCTAGGTCTGTATTCTCCTAGATATGTGTTCTCCTAGAATGTGTTCTCCTGGGTGTGTGTTTTCCTAGGTGTGTGTTCTCCTAGATGTGTGCTCTCATAGGTGTGTGTTCTCCTAGGTCTGTGCTCTTTGATATGTGTGTTCTCTTGGATGTATATTCTCCGAGGTGTGTGTTCACGGATGTGTGTGTGTTCTCCAGGGCGTGTTCTCCAAGGTATGTGTTCTACGTTTGAAGGATAGCGGAATTTGGTGTTTGTTCAAGATAGGTGTATGGCACTCGGACAGTTTGATACGTGCCCCATCCAGACAGTCGTGTTACCTGGCGGACTCATCACGCTCGCACAAAACCCTATACGCTTGCGGGGTCTTGAAATGGGAGGCGTCGATGAAGCACTGAGCTGACACCACCAGAATGACTGGAGCATTTAGATGGACAGTGAACAGGTGTTGAGGGTTACGATTGAACTGGAGACAATAAATCTTGAGCCTGATACTGTATTACACCAGCCAGCCAGGCCTAGACACTCAGGTTCACGTTCAGATTGCTTATAGCCCGGCAGCCTGGTTAGCCCAGCCGACTATTAGTGCCATATCAGGACTAACACCATGTCAAAAACGACAAATTAAGATAAAAGGCAACAATTAAAAACCATGCTCACCGTTAGGTCTAGAGAAAAGCTAAGGAAAGAAACTGAACTGAATTAAAGCCAAGTGATACTGTTTCAGATCAAGTGAATATAGATCCAGTGGAAAGTCAAGAAAGCACAGACATGGTGATCGTATTGAATAGGTGACCGTGACTCAGTACATGCAGCAAGTGAGACGACGAATTGTTTACAACAAGTTTAAGCTTCTTTAACAGTTTTCTCACAAGGGGACTTTTGGAAGTATAATCAATAGGCCAACATAATTCCCAATGTGGAACCGGCTCCTCTAACATAAAATCCAGAAAGTGTACTACATATTACCGGAAAGGATGGAAGCGGTAATTTCTCGTTGATCCTTTTAGTGAAAAGCAAACCTTTCTTAACATTTTGACTCCTGCATCCCATCCACCAACTGAAACAAATTAACCCCATGATTTCCTGCAGGATGCTGGTGGATAGGCTGAGGGAGTCAAAGGGTTAAATTTTTGTTTTGCTAGCATCTTTAACAAATGTTAAGGGACAGAATGGTTGAACCAACAAAAGCAAAGGGTCTAATTTCTTTAACAAAAAGCAATAAGTCTCCAAATATCTTTAAATCAAAAAACTTTAAGTGAAAAGGTCCTCCAATCCTTAAATGAAAAGTCAAAATAAGTCCCAAATCTTTTGAAATAAAAGCACGCGTATCCTTAAATATGCAAGCACAAAAACAAGGTATCAATTTTTGAAATAAAGATCAGCGTTTCTAATATTTGATTCCACTCAAAACAACGTTCCTGTGCTTTCAGCTTTACACATATGTGATTCCCACTCACAACACCATTCCTGTCCCTTTCTCAACATTTAAACAAGCTAAATGGCCCTTTGTCTGACATCAAAGACAGTTGTACAGACGAAGCTACCAGGCTGCTTCCTGCCCTTTGTCTGACATCAAAGACAGTTGTACAGACGAAGCTACCAGGCTGCTTCCTGCCCTTTGTCTGACATCAAAGACAGTTGTACAGACGAAGCTACCAGGCTGCTTCCTGCCCTTTGTCTGACATCAAAGACAGTTGTACAGACGAAGCTACCAGGTTGCTTCCTTCAGTTGATTTTTCCCCTCCTGATTTGAGACTTGATATCTTGAGTTCAACCCCAGCCTGCAACATACAATAACTGGCTAGTTCACATCCCGCTAAAAACTTGACATTTTTTTTTAGGAAACCTGAACTCATGTGTTTTGATGAATTTTTTCTAAAGTGTAGACGTCGAGACATGAAATTTATCATGGTTGTCGGCAGATTTGTGTGGAGCAGATATGGAGCTGCCGAGCGAATGAATCGTCAAGAACAAATTCCGTTTCCAGTTCCAGCAGCAATAATAGTCGCCTTGTTTTCCACTGGGGAAAATATTATTACAATATGTTTGTTTCACATAACTTTTTTGTCCCTCCAAGGCCTGTGTTTCCCCTAGAGTTATGTTCTCCATGGTCCAGACAAGTCAGATGTAAATAACTTGCTCTGGTGAAGTCAAATCTAGTCAGTTAGTCCTGTAAAGATAGACCCAGGTGAACGTAATACTACATGGCTTTGCTCTGTGGTTCACCAGACCCAGGTGAACGTACCTAATGGGTATGCTCTATGGTTCACCAGACCCAGGTGAACGTACTTAATGGGTATGCTCTGTGGTTCACCAGACCCAGGTGAACGTACTTAATAGGTATGCTCTGTGGTTCACCAGACCCAGGTGAACGTACTTAATGGG
The DNA here is from genome assembly GCA_030674185.1 of Monoplex corrugatus. Classification (NCBI taxonomy): domain Eukaryota; kingdom Metazoa; phylum Mollusca; class Gastropoda; order Littorinimorpha; family Ranellidae; genus Monoplex; species Monoplex corrugatus. The sequence goes on from JAPXFY010000029.1 coordinate 13,850,885, forward strand.
TATGCTCCGTGGTTCACCAGACCCAGGTGAACGTACTTAATGGTATGCTCTGTGGTTCACCAGACCCAGGTGAACGTACTTAATGGGTATGCTCTGTGGTTCACCAGACCCAGGTGAACGTACTTAATGGTATGCTCTGTGGTTCACCAGACCCAGATGAACGTACGTCATAGGTATGCTCCGTGGTTCACCAGACCCAGGTGAACGTACGTCATAGGTAATGCTCCGTGGTTCACCAGACGCAGGTGAACGTACCTCATGGGTATGCTCTGTGGTTCCCAGACCCAGGTGAACGTACGTCACAGGTATGCTCCGTGGTTCACCAGACGCAGGTGAACGTACGTCACAGGTATGCTCCGTGGTTCACCAGACCCAGGTGAACGTATCTCATGGGTATGCTCCGTGGTTCACCAGACCCAGGTGAACGTATCTCATGGGTATGCTCCGTGGTTCGGTACACGCGGTAACAGAGACTGCAAGGTCTGCAAAAATTATAATCCCCCTTGGCAGTTTCTCAAAGGGGAATCCGTAAAATGTAAATGAGACGTGACGACTACCCGAACTGTAACCGACTCCTGAGACATAAAATCCATAAGACACAGTATACATTACCGACACGACTGGAAACGCCAATTTCTTGCTAATCCATTCAAACCGAAAAGCAAACGTGGCCTAATCCCTCTTAAACAAAAAGCAGACGTTTCCAAATCCGTTGAACACAAAAGCAAACGTCAAAGTGAAATAGATCAGGATTTTCACCTACCCTCATCCCCCCCCCCCCCGTCCTGATCCGTTCCCTTCTCCTCCACCCTTCTGTTTCTCGATAGGATCCTGTTAACGGCCTAGCAAGCTAGGATAGAAATATACATTAATTTGTGTGACAGCACTCGTTTCTTAAATTCTTGGTGTACTCTGCCAGGCGAAAGGTGATGCTGTGGCCGAGGTTGGTCAGATGCAGTCCTGGGTTTAAATTTTAGATGAAGCATGCATTTCCTTCCCACCACTGTTCACAAAACCGTGTGTGCTGGTCCAGGTGCTAGTCTTTCAGATAAGATGGTAAACTGTTTGTATGAAGCATGCTTTTAAGGCACCGTAGACATGAGACGATAAACTGTATAATGTATGCTTATAATACAGCTTAGACATAAGACGATACACTGTATAAAGCATGCTTTTAACACACCTTGGACATGATGATAAACTGTATAAAGTATGTTTTAACACACCTTGGACATAAGACAATAAACTGTATAAAGTATGTTTTAACACACCTTAGACATAAGACAATAAACTGTATGAAGTATGTTTTAACACACCTTAGACATAAGACAATAAACTGTATGAAGTATGTTTTAACACACCGTAGACATAAGATGATAAACTGTATGAAGCATGTTTTAACATACCGTAGACATAAGATGATAAACTGTATGAAGTATGTTTTAACACACCTTAGACATAAGATGATAAACTGTATAAAGTATGTTTTAACACACCTTAGACATAAGATGATAAACTGTATGAAGCATGTTTTAACACACCTTAGACATAAGATGATAAACTGTATGAAGTATGTTTTAACGTACCGTAGACATAAGATGATAAACTGTATGAAGCATGTTTTAACACACCTTAGACATAAGATGATAAACTGTATGAAGCATGTTTTAACACACCTTAGACATAAGATGATAAACTGTATGAAGCATGCTTTTAACACACCTTAGACATAAGATGATAAACTGTATAAAGCATGTTTTAACACACCTTAGACATAACATGATAAACTGTATGAAGCATGTTTTAACACACCTTAGACATAAGATGATAAACTGTATGAAGTATGTTTTAACGTACCGTAGACATAAGATGATAAACTGTATGAAGCATGTTTTAACACACCTTAGACATAAGATGATAAACTGTATGAAGTATGTTTTAACACACCTTAGACATAAGATGATAAACTGTATGAAGTATGTTTTAACACACCTTAGACATAAGACAATAAACTGTATGAAGTATGTTTTAACACACCTTAGACATAAGATGATAAACTGTATGAAGTATGTTTTAAACACACCTTAGACATAAGATGATAAACTGTATGAAGTATGTTTTAACACACCTTAGACATAAGACAATAAACTGTATGAAGTATGTTTTAACATACCGTAGACATAAGATGATAAACTGTATGAAGTATGTTTTAACATACCGTAGACATAAGATGATAAACTGTATGAAGCATGTTTTAACACACACCCTAGACATAAGATGATAAACTGTATAAAGCATGCTTTTAACACACCTTAGACATAAGATGATAAACTGTATAAAGCATGCTTTTAACACACCTTAGACATAAGATGATAAACTGTATGAAGTATGTTTTAACACACCTTAGACATAAGACAATAAACTGTATGAAGTATGTTTTAACATACCGTAGACATAAGATGATAAACTGTATGAAGTATGTTTTAACGTACCGTAGACATAAGATGATAAACTGTATGAAGTATGTTTTAACACACCTTAGACATAAGACAATAAACTGTATAAAGCATGCTTTTAACACACCTTAGACATCAGATGATAAACTGTATAAAGCATGCTTTTAACACACCTTAGACATAAGATGATAAACTGTATAAAGCATGCTTTTAACACACCTTAAACATCAGATGATAAACTGTATAAAGCATGCTTTTAACACACCTTAGACATAAGACGATAAACTGTATAAAGCATGCTTTTAACACATGTTAGACATAAGATGATAAACTGATAAAGCATGCTTTTAACACACCTTAAACATCAGATGATAAACTGTATAAAGCATGCTTTAACACACCTTAGACATCAGATGATAAACTGTATAAAGCATGCTTTTAACACACCTTAGACATAAGATGATAAACTGTATAAAGCATGCTTTTAACACACCTTAGACATAAGATGATAAACTGTATAAAGCATGCTTTTAACACACCTTAGACATCAGATGATAAACTGTATAAAGCATGCTTTTAACACATGTTAGACATAAGATGATAAACTGTATAAAGCATGCTTTTAACACACCTTAGACATCAGATGATAAACTGTATAAAGCATGCTTTTAACACACCTTAGACATAAGATGATAAACTCTATGAAGCATGCTTTTAACACACCTTAGACATAAGATGATAAACTGTATAAAGCATGCTTTTAACACACCTTAGACATCAGATGATAAACTGTATAAAGCATGCTTTTAACACACCTTAGACATCAGATGATAAACTGTATAAAGCATGCTTTTAACACACCTTAAACATCAGATGATAAACTGTATAAAGCATGCTTTTAACACACCTTAAACATCAGATGATAAACTCTATGAAGCATGCTTTTAACACACCTTAGACATAAGATGATGAACTCTATGAAGCATGCTTTTAACGTACCTTAGACATCAGACGATAAACTGTATGAAGTATGCTTTTAACACACCTTAGACATAAGACGATAAACTGTATAAAGCATGATTTTAACACACCTTAGACATCAGATGATAAACTGTATAAAACGTGCTTTTAACACACCTTAGACATAAGACGATAAACTGTATAAAGCATGCTTTTAACACACCTTAGACATCAGACGATAAACTGTATAAAGCATGCTTTTAACACACCTTAGACATCAGATAATAAACTGTATAAAGCATGCTTTTAACACACCTTAGACATCAGATGATAAACTGTATAAAGCATGCTTTTAACACACCTTAGACATAAGATGATAGACTGTTTAAAGCATGCTTTTAACACACCTTAAACATCAGATGATAAACTGTATAAAGCATGCTTTTAACACACCTTAAACATCAGATGATAAACTGTATGAAGCATGCATTTAACACACCTTAAACATCAGATGATAAACTGTATAAAGCATGCTTTTAACACACCTTAGACATCAGATGATAAACTGTATAAAGCATGCTTTTAACACACCTTAGACATCAGATGATAAACTGTATAAAGCATGCTTTTAACACACCTTAGACATCAGATGATAAACTGTATAAAGCATGCTTTTAACACACCTTAGACATCAGATGATAAACTGTATAAAACGTGCTTCTTAACACACCTTAGACATCAGATGATAAACTGTATAAAGCATGCTTTTAACACACCTTAGACATCAGATGATAAACTGTATAAAGCATGCTTTTAACACACCTTAGACAAAAGACGATAAACTGTATGAAGCATGCTTTTAACACACCTTAGACATAAGACGATAAACTGTATAAAGCATGCTTTTAACACACCTTAGACATCAGATGATAAACTGTATAAAGCATGCTTTTAACACACCTTAGACATCAGATGATAAACTGTATAAAGCATGCTTTTAACACACCTTAAACATCAGATGATAAACTGTATAAAGCATGCTTTTAACACACCTTAGACATAAGATGATAAACTGTATAAAGCATGCTTTTAACACACCTTGGACATAAGACGATAAATTGTTTGTATAAAGCATGCTTTTAACACACCTTGGACATAAGACGATAAATTGTTTGTATAAAGCATGCTTTTAACATACCTTAGACATCAGATGATAAACTGTATAAAGCATGCTTTTAACACACCTTAGACAACCCACAGGAATATAAATTGATATTCATTCCGTTTCTTTTGCCAGAACTATGTTCTGAATTTGAGGAAGAACAACAAGAAGAGGGAGAAAACTCTACTCACGAGAGCAGGAGAAAAGTATGTTCTTTGTTTTACGTTGAGCTTTATCCGGACAGGGTCTGCAGTACACCTGTTATGTTATGCATCATAATTATATCAACACCATGAACATTCTAAAAACAATACAAACACTGAAACAACCCTATCATGAAATCTTGATGAAATTGTTGTTTTGAAATGTTTCATATTAGATGTGGTAAGTGTCTGTTAGCACCAAGGTGTCCCACAAAGAAAAGAAAGAAAGAGAGAGAGAGAGAGAGATTGTGTATGTGTATGTGTGAGAGAGAGAGTGTATGTGTGTGTGTGAGAGAGAGAGAGAGGGGGAGAGGAGAGGGGAGAGAGAGAGAGAGAGAGAGAGAGATCGTGACGCAGAAAGATTGTTGTCTCGTTCCTATCGATTCAGAGACCGGGGACAGAGAGTGGAGTGTAGAAAAAAAACAAATAAAAACAAAACAAAACAAACAAAACAAAACAAAACCCCCAAAAAACTAAAACAAAACTGTACGAATGAAGAAAAAGACCACAGAAACTAGTAATACAATTAGTCGTTCAACAACATTCCCCCAGCCTCAGCAATGGTCACAAAGAACTTGCACCGTACAACATCCAAACTTTCACACTGTAACAAAATGCAGCGCTGCACAGAACCTATGCAAGCGTGTGTGGTATGCACCTACAAGTCTAGACAGTGCAACGCGAAATAGACTGCACTGCATACTTTATAAGAAAACACACAAACTGCAATCAAGCCATATTGATAATCTGCCTTTTTATGACTGCACAACACTTCTGTGATCATCCCACCACCCCTACACAGTGCTACTTCTGTGATTACCTGCCGCCCAAATGCCCATTGAGATACAAACAGACAGTACTTTATGTGGTTATGTCTCAGTGTCAGCCTGCCACAGAACTGTCCATAAACAGGTTCTAAACCTTTGGTCACCCATATCAGTTCATTTTATTGTTTTACTTAAACTAGACCGTATACATTTCAAACTTTCAAAACACTGCTGATGAAATTATATCTGTAGACTAGGACTAGTAATTATTCTTTCATGAATAGTTTACAAATTGTTGGCGACCATTTTCATGTGTTAGCAAGTGTGATTCGGAAACAGGGTTAGATGTACTAAGCATTGCAAATTAACAGAGCAAAGCCTGGAACTGTTTCATCTATGAACGACTTGTACAGTGATTTTAAAGCAGAGACCAAAATAATGCACCATGCCCAAATATTATACCTGACCACTTTTGAATGTTTCTAACACCTGCCTCATTTGATCCAGGTTTTGATAAGGTCTGGTCATACAGAATTGTGTAAGTGGTGCCGAGATGATTTCACTTTTGGAACCACTGTAACTCAACCATAGAACAGAACATTTAAAGAAATAAAATTTGAAGCAAATGTTACAAATCAACAGTAATTGTCATAGGAATTCTCAAACAAATCCACCCCTTGTTCAGGATTGGGGAAGATAGAGCAACGAGCTGAGGAGTGGAAACCACCACCATCCCTCACACAACTAGCCAGGGAGTTGCGAAGGCCCTACCACCTCACTGCCCTATGACTCATGTTGGGTTATGCGACTACCTTGGCCTTGTTTTAAAACTGTATCGAATAGCTAGAAAGGCTTTGCAGTCAGCTTTTTGTTTATCACACACAAACATAATAGACAGACTTTCTTGTGTTGGTATGAAATCTCTTAATGTTTTTAGGAAAACAAATAAAAGCAGAAAAAAGACAAGAAGAAACAAAAAGGGGAAAAAACCTCTGTGCCTATTCTCTAAACTTGTCATACAAGTCAAGTTTTTTGTAGCGTCAAGATCTGGCTGAGTGTCGGGTTGCACTCCACAAAACGTCAGCCATCGCCAGCAGGGCAAGATGACGGTGGAGATTACGGGCTTGTTCTAACCCAGGGGACAAGTACTTCACGTCGTCTTTAAATACCCGACAAGTGGAACGGGGTGGGCTCTCCACTCATCCTGAATTACGCCCATCTGTTCGGGGCATGCTGTCTTGGAATTTGCTATGTTTCTGAAAGCGTTTTGGAATGGAGAAATAACACGCAAAGCAGTTGTCTTTCTGTTTTCTTTCTTTTCTTTGTAATTATGTTTTAAGTGTTTATTTCTCTTTTAAAAATTTATTTTCAGAAAAAGGGGAGTTTCCAGAAGGTGGGGGTTCTAGTAAATAAGTACACTCGGAGGTGGCAGGACAGGTCCTGAAAGTTTCTGGAATGTAGCAAAATCCCATCTTTTGGAAACCTTTTCTTCTTCTATTTTCAATGCACCCAAGACCTTGCCAGCGCATAGGGTTTTGCGCAGGCTTGGAAATTTTGCCAGGTAATTTCTGGCAGATTTGGGTGGAGCGCATATGGAATTTTCTGAGTGTGTAGATTCTTTGAACAAACTCAAACTCAAAACTCAAAGCACCGAATGCAGGCTGGCTGACTTGGTCAGTAGAGGTGCAGACTCAAGTTCTGCTGTCTGTAACCCTTGAAACAAGTCAAGTCTGTAGCGGCAATATCTGGCTGAGTGTCAGGTTGCACTCCACAAAACGTCAGCCATTGCCAACAGAACAAGATGATGGTGGAGATTAAGGGCTTGTTCTAACGCAGAGGACAAGTACTTCACGTCTTCTTTGAATACCCAACAAGTGAAACGGGGTAGGTTTTCCACTCATCCTGAAATCCACCCTGCCTGTCCCTGACTGGTTAGACAGCAGTTCAGGGTATGTTATCTAGGAGATTGGTGTTTCTGGGGAGTGTCTTGACGTTGAGGGGTGATGGAGGCAAATTTGGTAAATCCTCTTGTATCTGAATCCTAACTTCCTAAATTTCCCCCCTGCTAAGGATGGGGTGGGTATGATATTTGTAGTGTGTCTGTGTGCATGTGCATCTGGGAGTGAGTGAATAAGAGAGAGAGTGGGTATGAGAGAGAGTGGGTGAGAGAGAGAGAGAGAAAGAGGGAGGGGAGGGAGAAAGAGAGAGTGTGTGTGTATGTCTGTGTGTTTTTTTGCGTGTGTGTGTCTGTGTGTGTGAATGTGCGTATGTATGTTTTTTGTTTTTTTTAAACGAAAACGAAATGTATGAATCAGAACAGAAATCTCTTTATATTCACAGTCCATCAGAACAACAATAAGTGTTGAAGACAATACTTGTAACGTTCGCTTTATCTGATAAAATTCTTACACGTATAAAATGCTGCTGGGGGCAAAAATATGGGATGAAGTCGTCTCTGTCTTGACATAAACACAGCATAGATATGTTGCGAATAAAACTAAATTGTCACACCACACAACAACACACACACCACACACACACACACACACACACACACACACACACACACACACACACACACACACACACACACCACTCACTCACTCACTCACCACTCACACCACCACCTTCACACACACACACTCTTGTCACACACACACACACTGTCACACACACACACACACACACACACACACACACACACACACACACACACACACACACACCTCTCTCTCTCTCTCTCTCTCTCTCCATTTGATTGTTGTCCCTGCC
>JAPXFY010000029.1:13864204-13869204 GCA_030674185.1 Monoplex corrugatus
TGACGAAAGCGGTTATAGCCTTGATGTGGCTATACGCAGTCGGCTGGGCCTTAAACAACAATATCAATAACAATTCATACATATGTTTGATGTTCTCCAACTTATGTCAGTCAAAATAGCGATATTTTTTTCTGCAGATAAGCTTTATTTCGCTCTGCTGCGTTACGTTTACGTTACTTCGATTCGTCGAGATTTTAAAAAAAAAATCTTCGCCTGTTAGGTTTTGCTTTGTTTTGTTTTTGGTATTTGCTTTGTTTCGTTACATTTCGTTTTCTTTCATTCTGGTTTGTTATGCTTTTTTGTTATCTTGATTTGTTTAACTTTACTTGTTCTGTTTTGATTCATTTTATTTCATTTTATATTATATTTATCCGTCAGGTCTTAGTTTATTTCATTTTATTTTATCTTATTTGTTTCATTTCGTTTTTTTGTTTTTTTTGTATTGTTCTTCTTTATTTTATTTATTTATTTATTTTGTTTTGTTTAGCTTTGTTTTTCTTTGTTTTGCTTTGCTTTGTTTTCTTGTCTTTTCTTATCTTGTCTTGTAATGAATTGTGTTGTGTTCTGTTGTGTTGTGTGTTGTGTTGCGTTTTCATTTGCTGTACGTTTTATTGTTTTTGTTGTTGTTGTTGTTTTATGTTTTGACAGCACGCATTACTTTCATTTCGCGCATACGGGCGCGCGCGCGTGTGTGTGTGTGTGTGTGTGTGTGTGTGTGTGTGTGTGTGTGTGTTGTGTGTGTGTGCATGCGTGCAGTTTTGTCTTTAGTCACTGTATCGATGAGTCAGTCAGTCAGTCAGTCAGTCTCAGTCAGTCAGTCAGTCAGTCAGTCAGTCAGCCAGCCAGCCAGCCAGCCAGCCAGCCAGCCAGCCAGCCAGCCAGCCAGCCAACCAATCTCAATCCAAAATGAAACCACACAATATCATTACTATCATCTCCACCCTCATCGTCACAGAACTGTGAAAAACGAAATATTGTCCCCATATTCTTTGTCCCTCTGTGCCCTGGTGTCACGGAGACCTCAATATCAGTGGCTTTGGAGCTGTCTTGTGAAGCCGAGACGAGCGGCATAGGGATAACGACAAAAGAGTAGCCCGAAAAAGCTAGGAAAAGGTTTATAATTCCCAATATTATCACATATCTACAGGAACCATAAAAAAGCACGAAAAAAGAATCAGAACGCGTATTTAATACAACCAGACAAGACAGGCACAAATTTTCGGCCAACTGGCCTTTGTCAAGCGTAGACGTAAGATCACAAACGAACAGACACCAAATTCAGAAGTTAGGAGAAAAAGACTGAAACTTCCTTGCTGCTTCGTCCAGTGGGAGGAAAGGACGATATATCTATATATTACGTCTTTACACGTTGAAAAAAAAAAAACCCACATGAATAGAAAAACAACTCAGAAATGAGAGAATCTGGATACTTATCCTCACAGAATGATAGCAAATAGATAAACGAAACGAAATAAAAAAAAAAAAAGTAATAATAAAACGAAAACAGCTGAAATGAACACATCTTTTTTCCCTTCAATGATCTGTCATTTCTGCAGACCGTCTCAGTAATTGGTAAGTTAATCAATAAGCGAGTGGATCTGAATAGACCTCTCCGTCTCCTCGTCCACAAGATTTCGTACAAGTGCCAGACAGCAAAGTGCTGCTTCAGGAAACGTGGCCGAGATATGATCGAAAATGAATGAAAAGGGAAGAAAGAAAGAAAGGGAAAATGAGAAGAACCTAAAAGAGTGAAAGGAGAAAGGACGAAGCTGTACAGAAATGCAAGAAAGTAAACAGCAAAAAACAAAACCCATTTTAAGAGAGCAAGGGACATAAAACAGGAAGAAAAGAGGGGAAAGAAGATGGAAGAAAAAGTAAAGTGAACAAAAATAAATAAATAAACAAATAACTAAAAATATATATACATACATAAATAAACAAATAAACAAATACACGTAAATAAATAAATGAATGAATAAGCAAATAAATAAATAGATAAATAAGTAAATAAATAAATACAGAAATAAATAAAGACAGAAATAAAAAAAAAAGCAAAATAAAAATAAAAACAGCGAAGTTAAGAAAGTTTAAAACGAAAGAGAAAAACCGAAAGAATGACCGTGCGAATGTAATACAACGAAAGACGACCGAAGTGTTGAAGCCATTCTAATGATCACTCTTCATATATACACATATTAAAGAAAAAATCACATTTTATACTTCTGAAGGTCACTGTGACCATGAAAACGCTACAGTTTAAATGAAGCTTCAAAAACAAAAACAAAAACAAATACAAATATTGTAAGATGTTTATGAGAAAGTGCGGTTCACGTTCAGTCGGTTTACAGCATAACTCCTTAGAATGTTGGCTGCCCACACTGCTCTCCGTGGCTCTGTCGTCCACATCTGTCTTTCCTCAACCAGATTGAAAATCTCTGAATTGTTACGATCTGTCCACTCCTTGATGTTTCCTGGGTAATCTGTTCATGGTCTTCCCCTTCCGTGTTTGCCCTCGACTTTTCCCTGAATGACATCATTAAAATAGAGCTTTTTTTTTGTTTCTACACATAGGTACAAAGACGGACAATTTGTTTTTACGGATGACGTGTACAAGTTTTTTTCCGTGTTTTCAGCTCTACACGTTTGTTGTTGTCACTACTGTTGTCCTTTCATCTGACCTTGAGAGTCCTATGCAGAACCACATTTCAGTTGAATCTATTTTCTTTACATTTTTCTTTTTGAGGGTCCAGCCTTCAGCTCTGTATGTCATGATGGTCCAGACCAGACATCTCATTATGCTCATTTTTAGTTTTGTGTCTGTCGTTTGCCACATGACGTTCTCAAAAAGTGCTGATTTTAGGTGCCTGTTGAGGCAGCCGAGATGTGGTTTCTAAGAAGGATGTTGAGAGTTCCATGGACAGCAAAGAAAACAAACGAGACAGTCTTGATGGAGGCAGACATAAGTAGTTCATTCATAAGGAAGATTACGAAAAGGCAGGCAACATTCATAGGCCATTTTATGAGGAAAGGGGAATTGGAACACCTGGTCACAACGGGAAAGCTGGAGGGAAGGAGAGCACCGGGTAGACCCAGGGGGAAGATGCTAGACGGACTTGCAGAGTGGCTGAAGACAAGGAGGGTGGAAGAGATGCTTGAGGCAACAAGAGATAGAGACAGATGGAAGTCCATAATCGCCAACGCCATGCGCCAAGGCACCTGATGATGATGATAAAGATGTTGGCCCGATTCTTTCAAGACTCCACAACAGTTCGCAGCTTTGACCAAACTGTGGTAAGTAGTCTTCCATAAAGAAATGGCAAAATCTTATTCACATATTCTTGTCACAACCGCCTCCCCCTATACACACCCATACACGCGATATAGAACAACCTCCCACCCCCATCATCCCCTTCCCTCCATTTTTAAGGGAGGTTTGAGAAAGAAAGAAAAAAGACAAAAGAATCTTTAAGAATCAATGGTAAAAGCATATCTTCTCACGTCAGTCACCGTGGCCAAGTAATAAGCACACCAAACTGTTAAATGGGCGTTTGGAAGTTCGAACCCTCATCAGTTTATATCATTGGAGTTTTCACCTTTAACCATCTCCCACAAAGAGTTAAACATGGCATGGACTCATGGGAAGACTGGGATCATATAGCTAAGTATCATCCACTTATACATTTGTCACTGAGGGTGTGACGCTTGGCAACAACAGCAGGTGTCTGTACCTCTGGGGTCTGGGTGACGCTAGGATCTGTTATGAAAGAAACCGTGAAGTAGCTCTGTCTGGCAGACACAAATTAAAACGGGGCTCTATACCATCATTACGACGATCCCGATTCTCATGTGTCATCTTAGCAATAGGAATAATTGCCCCAACGTCCGTGGGTCCTTCATGCCCTATAGACGAGGTGGTTGGTTCTTGTTGGTAGACTCATGGACTCAGGATCTGATATCTCGAGTTCAGTCTTCTCCCAAACATTAAAAACTGGTCTGTTCGCTGCCCGTCACAATGTTTCCATTATCCTAGAAGTGTCAGCTTAGTGTTTTATAGGTCTCCCCCCCCCCCCCCCCCCCCCCATTCAAAGACTTTGCCAACACTCAGGGTTTTTCACCGGCTCGGAGACTGTGTCAAATAAATGAGTAGCAGATTTAGGTGGAGCGTATATGGAATTGTCCGAGTGTGATGAATTCCTTCTTGAACAAACTCGAAATTTCAGACTCTGGGATTGGGACCCTTTCTCTTTCTGCTTTACATTGCCAATTCTAATACAAGGTAAAGTTCTGGCTGCTTCTTTGGTGATTCAACTGACATACTGACATGTTGTTTGCAGGCTAGACGATCAGTTCTGTTCAGGTGGTGATGAGGGCCGTCTTCTCCAGCTCGTGGTAGGCGCCGTGAAGTGTGGTTGTCATTAGAGTTGTCCAGTGACCACACATCCCTTCTACATGTAGGTGGTTCATGAAGGACAGCTCATGGGTTTATGTGCAGGCTTAAGGCTTGTGCCATGATCACCGTCACATGGCACCTGTGACATTAGTGCATATGGAATGCATTCCGAACGGGAAGACATCTTCAGAAACTGCAACTGAGACTCATGAAGTGGGGGGCATCTCTGAAGCACACGCTCCGCACTTGTCTTTAAACGGTCTTCCAGTCCATGGACGCTGTAGAAATGATCAAACAATAAAGATCGTCTTTAATTTCTTAGAATTTGGGGAGAGGCTACCACGCCCCTTCCACATTTACAAAAGTCTGTGCTAAACGAAGAAATACTAGGAAGATATTGCCAACAAGTGTGTGTGTGATTGCTGAAATCGTTGACCAAAGATCTTTCATATACTGCAGTCTGTAGTTTGAAGCAGCCTCCCACTTGAAATTCAGTCTGCATAATCATCCATTACATTCAAACATTCTTAAAAACCCACGTTTTTAAGAGAAATGTTTCTGCAAATTCGCAACAGTGCCTTTCGATCATGGCCCCGTTTATTGCTGCAAT
>JAPXFY010000029.1:13874204-13876704 GCA_030674185.1 Monoplex corrugatus
CATGTTTGCTGCTGATGCTGCTACGACTGTTGTTGTTGTTGCTGCTGCTGCTGTAGTTCTGCTGCTTGCGTCCCTGTGCTGCTGTTGTTGCTACGGTTGTGGAGGCAAAAGAAATCGAAACACTTCTGGCATTCATTGCTTAGCTACCTCTTTGGCTTAGTTAGATTTTGCTGCCGACTTAGTTCTGGAAACGGACAGAAGTGAGAAATACCGTATGGATCAGGGGATTGTTCCCCCATCATAATTGTTGTTGTTGTTGGCTTCGTTGTCGTCGTTCTTATCAAGATATTTGTCATGATTGAAAATTAAACTTTTTCTCTTACGTTTGTTTGTATAGTTGTTTGTTTTTTAACATACGTATACAGCTAACCATACGGTTATATTAGATGAGATCAAAATTACATGGGAGAAAAAACATTTCGTTTGTCTGTCTGTTACTTGTCCGTAGTTAATATGTTAAGATAGATATTTTTTTGTTACTGAAACTTTTCTTTTTTTGTTTTTTGTGTTTTTTTTTATATAGTTTTTCTTTCAGCCCAGCCATGATCATCGTCATCGTCATCATCATCGTCATACTCTTCTTTTCCTCCTCGTCCTCCTTCCTCTTCTTCTTCTTTTCATCTTCGTCGTCGTCGTCATCATTATCTTCATCAGCAACAACAGCACAGTAGCGTTGTCAATAATCCTTATGATCGTCGTTATTGTCGTGACCATCATCACTATAATCATTAATCGTCGTCGTCATCGTCGTCGTCGTCGTCATCATCATCGTCGTCTTCTCAGCACTCATCATCACTACTGTCACCACCATCATCATTACCATCATAAAATCATCGTCTTTATGATTATTCACCAAGATCATTACAAAGCAACTACTGTCGTCAGTAGGAAGATTACTTAGCATGTCGTGTCGTTGGTACATTAAGATGGAAAAGTCACTGCTGCTGCCACCAAGATATATCCGATATCGGTGCAGAGTGGTCTTCGGCTGGGTAGGTCCTCTGCATCTTGATATTGTCAGCCGTTATGGACACCCTGGCGTTAACTCTTTTACTCCAGCACACTGTCCGCCAGCATCCTGCATTACCAACCATGCCAGCAAAGCAAAAACTTAACCTTTCGATTCCCTCACCCTATCCACCAGCTTCCTGCAAGAAGGCGGTGGATAGGGTGAGGAAGTCACAGGGGTTACGTTTTTGCAGTTTATGGCCACGGCACGGGAGTCAAAGGTTTAAGTTCGTGACCCAGTTATTCTGCGGCTTGGTGGTGTTGGAGAGGTGACTGAGCACCGTGAGGTCATAGCATTGAAACAAAATATGGGACAGTATTATTTTAGAAAACAATAGAGACAGTCTTGAAGGAAGCAGACACAAGAACAACAATAATAAAAAAAAAATTAGGAAAAGACCAAGCAACATTTATAGAATATTTCATGAGGCAAGAGAAATCAGAACACCTGGTCACAACAGGAAAGCTGGAATGAAAGAGAGAACCGATAGATCCAGGGGGAAATATTGGACGGATTTGCTAGGGTGGCTGAGGACAGACAGGGTGGGAGATGTACTAACAGCGACAAGAGATAGATTCGTATGGAGGGCCATGATCGCCGACGTCATGCGGCAGGGCACATGATGATGATGGTTATTTCAGCGTTAGCATCAGGAACAGAAGCAGCAGCATATTCACTAGATTTGGAGTTTGGGGTATTGTTCAAGATGGCAGACTCCCTGTGTGAAAGGGATTCGGACAATTCCATATGAGCTCCACCTGGATCTGCCAATGGTGATCCCATCTGGCAGACTCCCTGAGTGAAAGCAAACCCCATTGCGCTGGAAAGGTTTTGAAATGGAGAAGGGGAGGGGGGGGCGGTAAGAGACCTGACATCACCAGAATGATGGAAACATTAAGATGGGCAAGCAAACAGGCCAGTTTATAATGTTGCAGGCTGGGGTTTGAACTCGAGATATCCGATCATGAGTCCACGGCTTTATCAAAAGAACCAACCCTAACCCACGTGAAAACAGTGGCCCAGCCCAAGGATTGAACCCACAACTATGGGCATGGCGCTCTGACCACTGAGCTAATGGGCCACTCACCACCATCATCAACATCGTCTCGTCGTCGTTATCAACATCGTCATTGTCATCGTCGTCGTCTTCCTTTTCATCCTCCTCCTCATCTTCACCGTCATCGTCATCATCATCGTCGTCCATCGTCATCGGCTTCTTCGTCGTCGTCATCATATCATCAACATCGTCGTCATCGTCATTGCCGTCGCCATCATCATCGTCGTCGTCGTCGTCACCATCGTCGTCACCACCACCACCACCACCATCCGTCAATACCACTGCCCATCGTCATCATTACCATCACTATCGTCGTCATCATCATCGAAATCGTCGTCGTCGTCATCCTCATCCACATCATCGTCGTCATCACCATCATCACCATCATCACTACCGTCATCACCACCATCATCGTCGTCGTTTTCATCTTCATC
>JAPXFY010000029.1:13886704-13891704 GCA_030674185.1 Monoplex corrugatus
CACACGCTCACACACATACACAAACACACACATACACACGCACGCACACACACATACACGTATACACACACACACACACACACACACATACACACACACACGAACCAGCTCCATGGGGCGGCGTCATGGTTAGTGCGGACGACTGGATATCAATGGGTTAAAATTCCAACATTTTGAATCATTATAAATTTGATTTTATCATGCCTACTGCCTCTACTTCAGAATAAAGGGGCTGCCTGCTCTATTGATACATCTGGAACCATACAGCTTCCCTCGGGAAGCTGGTGGATAGGGTGAGGGAGTCAAAGGATTAAGTTTTTACTTTGCTGGTGTAGTTGACAATGCAGGGTGCTGGAAGGAATCTACATAAAATGTAAAGGGGAATATATTAATTTTTTATTATGGCTCTGCACGCTGGGTGACCATCGGTGCCAGTGATGTGATACATGTGACAGACCGGGTTGCCAGAGCTGAGCGCTCCTGGGGAGGAGTTGTTAATCGGGATGTGTGGATGAAAACATCTGCTTCCATACCGATAGGGCTGAGTATACCGATGAGACTGAGTGTACCTACAGGACTGAGTATACCGATGAGACTGAGTGTACCATAGGGACTGAGTATACGATAGGGGACGTAGGAGTGTAACCGATAGGGCTGTGTATACTGATAGGGCTGTGTATACTGATAGGGCTGTGTATACCGATAGGGCTGAGTATACCGATGGGACTGAGTGTACCGATAGGGCTGAGTATACTGATAGGGCTGTGTATACCGATAGGGCTGAGTATACCGATAGGGCTGAGTATACCTATAGGGCTGTGTATACCGATAGGGCTGTGTATACCGATAGGGCTGTGTATACCGATAGGGCTGTGTATACCGATAGGGCTGTGTATACTGATAGGGCTGTGTATACCGATAGGGCTGTGTATACTGATAGGGCTGTGTATACCGATAGGGCTGTGTATACTGATAGGGCTGTGTATACTGATAGGGCTGTGTATACCGATAGGGCTGTGTATACCGATAGGGCTGTGTATACTGATAGGGCTGTGTATACCGATAGGGCTGTGTATACTGATAGGGCTGTGTATACCTATAGGGCTGTGTATACCGATAGGGCTGTGTACACCGATAGGGCTGTGTACACCGATAGGGCTGTGTACTACCGATAGGGCTGTGTATACTGATAGGGCTGTGTATACTGATAGGGCTGTGTATACCTATAGGGCTGTGTATACGATAGGGCTGGGTATACCTATAGGGCTGTGTTACAACATCGATAGGGCTGGGTACACTGATAGGGCTGTGTATACCGATAGGGCTGTGTACACTGATAGGGCTGAGTAACCGATAGGGCTGTGTATACTGATAGGGCTGTACGATGGCTGTGATACTGATAGGGCTGTGTATACTGATAGGGCTGTGTATACCTATAGGGCTGTGTATACCGATAGGGCTGTGTACACCGATAGGGCTGTGTATACCGATAGGGCTGTGTATACCTATAGGGCTGTGTACACCGATAGGGCTGGGTATACCGATAGGGCTGTGTATACTGATAGGGCTGAGTACACCGATAGGGCTGTGTATACTGATAGGGCTGTGTATACTGATAGGGCTGAGTACACCGATAGGGCTGAGTACACCGATAGGGCTGTGTATACTGATAGGGCTGTGTACACCGATAGGGCTGTGTACACCGATAGGGCTGGGTATACTGATAGGGCTGGGTATACTGATAGGGCTGTGTACACCGATAGGGCTGTGTACACCGATAGGGCTGGGTATACTGATAGGGCTGTGTATACTGATAGGGCTGTGTATACCGATAGGGCTGTGTACACCGATAGGGCTGGGTATACTGATAGGGCTGTGTATACTGATAGGGCTGAGTACACCGATAGGGCTGGTGTACCGATAGGGCTGAGTATCCCGATAGGGCTGAGTATCCCGATAGGGCTGAGTATACTGATAGGGCTGTGTATACCGATGGGACTGAGTGTACCGATAGGGCTGAGTGTACCGATAGGGCTGAGTATACTGATAGGGCTGAGTATACCGATAGGGCTGAGTATACCAATGGGATTGAGAGTACCGATAGGGCTGAGTATACCGACAGGGCTGTGTGTACCTGTAGGGCTGAGTATACCAATGGGACTGAGAGTACCGATAGGGCTGAGTATACCAGTGGGACTGAGAGTACCGATAGGGCTGAGTATACCAATGGGACTGAGAGTACCGATAAGGCTGAGTATACCGACAGGGCTGAGTATACCTGTAGGGCTGAGTATACCGATAGGGTGTTAAAAATCCTCCCTATCATTCCTGTTCTTAAGAATCATCGTAGCCATGCATGAATTGCTTTCTGAGAATCATCGTGCACTGATCTCATACTGACCTCAGTTTCTTTTAATTTTCTTTTCCTGATTTTTTTCTTTTCGTCTCTCTCTTTCTCTCTGTCTGTCTCTCTGTCTCTGTCTCTCTCTTTCTTCCTCTCTCTCTCTTCTTTCCCTTTCTCTCTGTCTCTGTCTGTCTGTCAGTCTGTCTCTCTTTCCCCCCCCCTCTCTCTCTTTTTTTCCTTTCTCTCTGTCTCTGTCTGTCTGTCTCTGTCTGTCTCTATCTCTCTATCTCTGTGTCTCTCTGTCTCAGTCTCTCTCTGTCTCTCTGTGTGTGTCTCTCTCTCTGTCTCTGTCTCTGTATATCTCTCTGTGTCCTCTTCTGTTTTGTGTGTGTCTCTCTCTGTGCATGCGTGTGTTTGTGAGCATGTGTGTGTGTGTGTATGTACGTGCGTGCGTGAATGCTGTTTTCGTGCTTGATGTTCACTGACGTCCGTGCCTTCGTGTCAGTGGTCCCTGGACTCCGTTGTTGACGAACAGGTGAATGAGTCTTCGCCAGGGGATCTCTGATTTTGTCTGGCTCTACGACTGACCGATCGCTGTTGTTCATGGGGAACTTTCAGTGTACGTTAAATACTTTGGGTTAGAACAGCACGATGGGTGTGCAATCCGTTATGATGTAGACATCCAATAACAAGGTCTGGTTTGAACGGGGCCTGGTAGCACCCGATAGGGATTATGTTTTAATACGTTTCAGGTTCAATACTAAGCAAACCAACCAACCAACAAGTCAACCAACAAGTCAACCAACAAGTCAACCAACCAACCAACAAGTCAACCAACCAGACAAAACAAAACCAAAACACCGTTTCCATTAACCCTATGCATGCCAATAACTTTAACATGCGTGTCTCATCGAATCATGTACTCCTTTGTTGGTGTTTTTGTTTTGTTTTGTTCGTTTAATTAATACAGCCGCACTTGACATTATTTTACATTTTAATTTATAGTCAGTCTTTCTTTCCCTTTCGACCATGGTTTATTTTACAAGTTCCTTTTTTCAAGTTTGACGTCAGCAACACGTAGTGAAGCTAATCAATCGATCTGCCTGTCTGTCACTCATCTCACTCACTCACTCACTCACTCACTCACTCACTCTTCACTCACTCACTCTCTCAACCAATCAGTCAACCAATCGGTCAGTCAGTCAGTCTGTCAGTCAGTCCATCAATCAGTCGATTAATCAATCAAGGGTAAAGAAACAGTGGCGGTTTATAAACACGAATAGCAATATCTCCTTCATTATGGTGATAAATGCACCTGAGTTAAGTACTTTCATTTAGAACTTTAGTTTTATCAAATCTCCATGTTCGTAAAGCGCCTTATGCGCTAATGCCATAATAGGCCATTTGATTGGAAAAAGGACTCAGAATAATCATGGCGTATGCCATAACCCTACATGCCAAAGTTTCCAAGTTATAACTTTTTTTTTATAATAGTAAAAGATAAACATGCCCCTGTATAGGTATGGAATTCAAAGTTTTAAGAACACTTAAAGATACACCATACAGGTTTAGGCATGATAGAGGAAATGGAGTCACAGTTCTTTCTAAAAGAAAAGATCTAAAAGAAGAGGCCAGGTTGACAGAGAGAAGTAGATCACCGCCTTTCCATCTTCCTGCATGAGCTTGCACGTGTGCGAATCACGCCTGTGGAACATAATATGTACATGTACGTGCGACTTCCAGTCTACCCAGCTGTGAATGAGTACCCGATTTTCTTCAGTTTAAGAGGACGGTTCATAAGCTTCAGTTTCACTTTTAGTTTCTCAAGATGTCGTCTCCTCGCTCGGCATGAAATTCATATGCACTAATATCACCGGTGCTATGTAATGGTAATCAAGGCACAAGCCTTAAGCCTGCCTATAAACCCATGAGCTGGCCAGGTCCTGAAGTCCTACGTAGCGTATGCTTTACCCAGCTTACATTGTTATTCTAGAGGTTGTTATTCTAGTATTGTTGTTATTCTATATTGTATGTCAGTCTGTCATTGGAACAATCATGGTTACATGAACATGATATGTGTATCTGTGTATCTTGTCTTCATAGAAAAGAATAGATAAATAAAGTAAATAAACAGTTAGGAGGTCTGAATTATTTAATTTAAGGTTAATGAGCGAGAGAGAGGAGCTGGGCTCCCCCACAGCATTCTGACTCCGAGAAAAGTTAGGTCTCTACCCATCACTCCTTATGATTTCAGGGTTGGGGACAGCTAATCTGTGGAAATGAAAATCAGTTTTAAGAACATTCATTTATCCTGCTTGTGGGAAGGGAAGAGCCCGTGGGGATACCGGGAGGTCTTTCGGTATAAATAGTATCCCCACCTTCTGGAAGTTCTGTGCCAAAATTTCCTCTTGTCTGTCACTCTTGGTCTCTGGGATTGCTCCTTTCCTTTCTGTCATTTCTTTCTATCATTCTGTTGCCTCGCTGGTCCGTTCACACGTATGCGTTCGATAAAGTCTTGCATATTTTGTCTTGGGATTTGATGAGTGAGCATATGTATTCACTGCACTTTTTGGCTCTAAGGGAATGTG
Organism: Monoplex corrugatus; assembly: GCA_030674185.1. Classification (NCBI taxonomy): domain Eukaryota; kingdom Metazoa; phylum Mollusca; class Gastropoda; order Littorinimorpha; family Ranellidae; genus Monoplex; species Monoplex corrugatus. The sequence continues at coordinate 13,891,637 of JAPXFY010000029.1, forward strand.
ATGTGCAGAATTAACCTTTGGTAATTTAAGTCCATTTTTGTTTTAGTGTCCTTTAGTTATCTTTACTT
>JAPXFY010000029.1:13894204-13901704 GCA_030674185.1 Monoplex corrugatus
CCAGGACTGGTTTGATGAAAACGACGCCGACATGCAGGTATTGTTGGAAGAAAAGTGAAAAGTCTTCAGAGCACACCAGCAAAACCCAAAGCCCACCTCCAAGGAAGCTGCCTATAAATCAATCAAAAACAAAGTACAGACAAAGCTCAGAGAAATGCAAGACTCCTGGCTTAGCAGAAAAGCGGACGAAATACAGAAGCATGCTGATACCAACAACTACAAGTGCTTCTATGACGCCCTAAAAACCTTATATGGGCCACAGCCCCAAGGAACATCGCCGCTGCTCAACGCCGACGGATCAACACTTCTCACTGACAAAAATGCCATCCTACAACACTGGGCCGAGCACTTCGACAGCGTCCTCAATCATGCATCTACTAGCAACAGCGAACCATTGACCGCATGCCGCAGGTGCCAATAAGCACCGAACTGGCAGCGCCTCCAACGGAATCAGAGATCACGGCAGCAATCAAGCACTTTTCAAACGACAAAGCCCCAGGCTCCGACTCATTCCAGCAGAACTATACAAGGCAGGTGGACTAGTCATGACCCGAAAGCTAACAGAGTTGTTCAAGAGCATGTGGGAACAAGAATCCATCCCCCAGGAACTGAAGGAAGCGACCATTGTCCATCTCTACAAGAGGAAGAGCAACAGGCAGTCCTGTGACAACCACAGGGGAATCTCTTTGCTCACCGCTGCGGTAAGATCCTCGCAAGAGTCCTCAACCGCCTTATCGTTCACCTGGAAAATGGCCACCTACCAGAAACACAGTGCGGCTTCAGAAAATCACGCGGGACAATCGACATGATATTCGCAGCACGACAACTGCAAGAAAAGTGTCAGGAACAACACCAAGACCTGTACACGACATTCGTTGATCTGATAAAGGCCTTCGACACGGTCAGCTGTATGGAGAAGTTCGGATGCCCATCAAGTTCATCAACATGGTACGCCAGTTTCATGATGGCATGCAGGCATGTGTGTTGGACAACGGAGATTGCTCCGAGACTTTCTCAGTCACGAACGGTGTCAAGCAGGGTTGTGTACTGGCGCCAACACTGTTCAGTATGATGTTTACGGCCATGCTCTTACTAGGAATTCTCGATTTCATCAAGGATCACAAGAATTTCTCTCTGTCTGTCTGTCTCTCTCTCTCTGTCTCTCTGTCTCTCTCTGTCTGTCTGTCTCTCTCTCTGTCTGTGTGTGTGCGCCCGTGAGTGAGTAAGAGAGAGAGAGAGAGTGTTGTGTGTGTGTGTGTGTGTATGTGTGTGTTTCGCGTCTTTGTGTGTTTGTGTATGTTAGAGATGGAAAGACAGACTGACGTGTATGTATGTGTGCGTTCGTGCGTGTGCGTACGTGTGTGTATTTGTGTTCGTTATTTCTGTTAACGCATATTCACATAAGCTCTTTTAGACGAATGTGTGTTTTTGTGCGCACACGTGTGTGTTTGTGAGCGTGTGTGCATGGTGTGCTGGTGTGTGTGTGTGTGTGTGTGTGTGTGTGTGTGTGTGTGTGTGTGTGTGTGTGTGTGTGTGTGTGTGTGTGTGTGTGTGTGCGTGTGTGTGAGTACGTCTGTGTGTATGTGGGTGTGTTGTCCCTGTCTGCATGAATACATGCTTCCTTGCATGGCTATGTGCTCGCGCTTTGTCTTACATTTTAAACTGTGTTCCCACTGCCGAAGGGGGGAAAAAACCCTGAAAACCAGAATCAGGCTATGACCGTTTTCTTATAACAAATAAATGATGTTTCCCTGCCAGCCACAGTGATGAATTTGCTAATTGCTAATTATCTATTGTTGACAGTTGTCTTCTTCACTGAATTGCTGCTGAGGCGATTTCTGATTTGTGCTGCTTCCATATCACATTTGATCAATTATTCATTTCTCTGTCTGTCTGCCTATTTGCCTGTCTGTCTCTGTCGCTGTCTGTCTCTGTCTGTCTGACTGTCTGACTGTCTATCTATGTGTCTGACTGTCTGTATGTCTGTCTCTCTTTCTCTGTGTGTGTGTGCTCTCTCTGTCTCTGTGTATCTGTCCCTCTCTATCTCTCTCTGTCTCTCCCTCTCTTATCTCTCTCTGTCTCTCTCTGTTCTGTCGCTCTCTCTATCTTTCTGTCTCTCTCTGCCTCTCTGTCTGTCCGTCTCTATCTCTGTCTCTGTTTCTGTCTTGTCTGTGTGTCTGTCCGTCTATATCTCTGTCTCTTGTCTCTCTGTTTCCTCTCTCTCTCTCTCTTCTCCATGTCTGTTCTCTCTGTGTGTGTTATTGGGGTGGTGGTCATGTCGTGGTGATGGAGATTGCCAGTTGTGTGTGTGTGTGTGTGTGTGTGTGTCTGTGTGTATGCGCATGTGCGCGCGTGCATGCTTGCGTGCGTGTGTGTGTGTGTGTGGTGTGTGTGTGTGTGTGTGTGTGTGTGTGTTGTGTGTGTGTGTGTGTGTGTGTGTGTGTGTGTGTGTGCTATTGTGGGATTTTGTTGTAATCTACTTTTATAGGAAAAACATTTTATTTAAGTACACATGTCGATGTTTGTACCACACGCACAAGCACGCGCGCATGGGCGTGCAAACGCACACACATATATATCTGTCTGTCTGTATATATGTATGCATACACACACAGACAGACAGAAAGACACACACACACACACACAACACACACACACACACACACACACACACACACACACACACACACACACACACACTCACACACACACAGACGAACAAAGTAAAAGAATGCTCTCTCTGTCTGTCTGTCTGTCTGTCTGTCTGTCTGTCTTTCTCTGTTTCTTTCTATCTCTCTGTATACATACATACATATATATACATATATATGTATGTAAATGTATATAACTATATACACGTGTTTTATATTATATATATATATTGTGTGTGTGTGTGTCTATATATATATATATATATATATATCCCTCTCCCTCCCCCTCTGTTGCTCTGTCTCTTTCTCTATCGCTCTCTCGCTCACTCACTCTCTCTCTCTCTCTCTTTCTCTCTCAATCAGTGAATCAATCACTCACTATAAATACAAGAGACAAATTGGTAAATTGACCACGTCTGTGTGTCCTTGCAATACATCTCCATCGGAAATGAAAGAAAAGAAAAGAAAAAGAAAACAAAAAAAAAAACAAAAGAAAAGAAAAAAAGAAAGAAAGAAAGCAAAGAAAGAAACAAAGAAAGAAAAGCAAAGAAAGAAAACAAAGAAAGAAAACAAAGAAAGAAAACAAAGAAAGAAACAAAGAAAGAAAAGAAAGAAAAAAGAAGAAAGAAAGAAAGAAGAAAAAGAAAGAAAACAAAAAGAAAACAAAGAAAGAAAAGAAAGAAAAAGAAAGAAAGAAAGAAAGAAGAAGAAGAAAAGAAGAAAAGGAAGAAGAAGAAGAAAGAAGAAAGGAAGAAAGGAAGAAAAGGAAAGAGAAGGAAGAAAGGAAGAAAGGAAGAAAGAGAAGGAGAGAGCAGAGAGGCAGGGAGAGGCAGGGAGGCAGGGAGGCAGGGAGGCAGGGAGGCAGGGAGGCAGGGAGGCAGGGAGGCAGGGAGGCTGGGAGGCTGGGAGGCTGGGAGGCTGGGAGGCTGGGAGGCTGGGACGGCAGGCGAGGAAGACAAGGAGGAAAGGAAATACAGAAGGAACACGAAAGGAGAAAGAAGAAAGGAAACAACAAAAGGAAACAACAGAAAGGAAACAAAAAACAGAAAGGAAACAACAGAAAGGAAACAACAGAAAGGAAACAACAGAAAGGAAACAACAGAAAGGAAAAACAGAAAGGAAACAACAGAAAGGAAAACGAAAGAAAGGAAGAAAACAGAAAGAAAAAAGAAAGAAAGGAAAAAGGAAGAAAGAAAGAAGAGAAGAAAGAAAGAAAGAAAGAAAGAAGGAAGAGAAAAGGAAAGAAAGAAAGAAAGAAAGAAGGAAAAGGAAGAAAGAAAGAAAGAAAGAAAGAAAGAAGAAAGAAAGAAAGAAAGAAAGAAAGAAAGAAAGAAAGAAAACTGAAAAGAAAATACGCTATTTTCACCAAGAAGAAGTAAGTGTAAGAACTCCTTGATGAACACACGCAAGGTTTCGTACGACATTTTCAGTGTGTAATTCCCCTTGCCCCACATTCACACCCGCCCACTTCCAGAGAAGAAGAGAAGATTAAATGAAGAGAAAACGGAGATGATTGAGAGTGATGATGGATTACGAATAGAAGAAGAAGAGGAAGAAAGTAGAAGAAGAGAGGTAGGATAGTCGTGAGGAGGAGTAGGAATAGGGATGGAGAGGAGAGGGGAGGTAGTAAGAGGAGGTAGGAGGAGATGAAGAGGGATGAAGTGAGGGTATGAAGAGGAGGAGGAGGGTTGGTAGGTGTGGAAGAGGAAAGATGTGAGGAAGAAGAGAATGTAGAGAAGAAGTCGAAGAGAGTTTGAGGCGAAGAAGACGAAGATGAGTAAAAGTTGACGAGAGATAGAAAAGAAGACAAGACGAGAAGGATGATGTGATAGGAGGTGGAGTAGAAGAGGGTGGTGATTGAACAAGAGTAAAAGGAAATGAATGAAGAAGGGGGGTAAAAAGAAAAGTGAAGAAGAAAAAGAGTGATGACAAGTAAATGCTGCAATAATGACCAATTTAAAGAACAAGATGATGACGATGACGATGATGATGATGAGGTGGAGGACGGTGCTGGAGGTTAGGTTGGTGGCTTATGTTTTGTGATGATTAGATGTTGGGATTGAGTGATGTATGGATATGAATAGAAGAGACAAAGAGGAAAGGTAGTCGATGGAGTGAGGTAAGACGATGGAAGGTAGGTGGGTGGTAGTCGTGGAGAGGTATGGAGTGGAGCGTGGGTGGGAGGTTGAGGTGTGGAGGGATAGTCGATGGGTGAAAGGAGTGATGGGTAGGTTAGTTTTTGGTGAGATTAGCGAGGGTTGAAGGTGGGATGGTGCGATTGAAGGATAGACAGATGTAAGGTATGGTTAGCGTTGAGGATGAATAAAGAAAGGGTAAGAGTAGAACGATGAAAAAAAGAAAAAAAACACACAAAAAAACACCAAAAAAAACAACAAAAAAAACCAAACATTACGGCGAGTTAAAAAAAGATAGAATCGTTGCTTGTATAGTTGCTGTTGTTAGTCTTGTGGTTAGTTCTGGATTGGTTAGCTTGGTTGGGTTGGTTAGTGTTGGTGTTAGCGTTGGTTGTTAGTGTTGGGTTGGTTATCGTTGGTGGTAATTGTTGGTTGGTATCGTTGGTTGGTAGTTCGGTTGGGTTGGTAGTCGTTGGTGGTTGGTTAGTTTGTTGGGTTGGTTAGTTGTTGGTTTGGTTAGTCTTGGTGGTTGGTTAGTTGTTGGTTACTGTTGGGTGCTTGGTGTTGTTGGTTGGTTAGTTGTTGGGTTGGTTAGTCAGGGGGTTGGTTGGTTAGTTGTTGGGTTGGTTAGTTGTTGGGTTGTTAGTCGTTGGGTTGGTTAGTTGTTGGGTTGGTTAGTTGTTGGGTTGGTTAGTTGTTGGGTTGGTTAGTTGTTGGTTTGGTTAGTTGTTGGGTGGTTAGTCGTTGGGTTGGGTTGGTTAGGTGTTGGGTTGGTAGTCGTTGGGTTGGTTAGTTGTTGGGTTGGTTAGTCGTTGGGTTGGTTAGTTGTGGGTTGGTTAGTGTTGGGTTGGTTAGTTGCTGGGTTGGTTAGTCGTTGGGTTGGGTTGGTTAGGTGTTGGGTTGGGTTGAGTCGTTGGGTTGGTTAGTTGTTGGGTTGGGTTTAGTCGTTGGGTTGGTAGTTGTTGGGTTTGGTTAGTCGTTGGGTTGGGTTGGTTAGGTGTTGGTTGGTTGATAGTTTGGTTGGTTTGGGTTGGTTAGTCGTTGGTTGGGTTGGTTAGGTGTTGGGTTGGGTTGGTTAGTTGTTGGGTTGGTTAGTGCGTTGGGTTGTGTTTGGTTGGTTAGTTGTTGTTGGTTAGTTAGTTGTAGGGTTGCTTGGTGGTTGGTTGGGTTGGTTAGTTGTTGGATTGGTTAGTCGTATGATGGTGGTAGTTGCTGGTTGGTTAGTTGTTGGGTTGGTTAGTTTGTGGGTTGGTTAGTTGCTGGGTTGGTTAGTTGTTGGGTTGGTTAGTTGTTGGGTTGGTTAGTCGTTGGGTTGGTTAGTTGTTGGGTTGGTTAGTCGTTGGGTTGGTTAGTTGCTTGGGTTGGTTAGTTGTTGGGTTGGTTAGTTGTTGGGTTGGTTAGTTGTTGGGTTGGTTAGTTGTTGGGTTGGTTAGTTGTTGGGTTGGTTAGTTGTTGGGTTGGTTAGTTGTTGGGTTGGTTAGTTGTTGGTTGGTTAGTTGTTGGGTTGGTTAGTTGTTGGGTTGGTTAGTTGTTGGGTTGGTTAGTTGCTGGGTTGGTTAGTTGTTGGGTTGGTTATGTTGTTGGGTTGGTTAGTTGTTGGGTTGGTTAGTTGTTGGGTTGGTTAGTTGCTGGGTCTGGTTAGTTGTCTGGGTGGTTAGTTGTTGGGTTGGTTAGTTGTTGGGTTGGTTAGTTGTTGGGTTGGTTAGTGTTGGTTGGTTAGTTGTTGGGTGGTTGTTGGGTTGGTTAGTTGTGGGTTGGTTAGTTGTTGGGTTGGTTAGTTCGTTGGGTTGGTTAGTTGTTGGGTTGGTTAGTTGTTGGGTTGGTTAGTTGTTGGGTTGGTTAGTTGTTGGGTTGGTTAGTTGCTGGGTTGGTTAGTTGTTGGGTTGGTTAGTTGGTTGATTAGCATGTCGCAGGGTCAGGACCTATTTCTTTCACACAGCGGACATGCTTCATTCACTCACGCACGCACGCACGCAAGCATCGCACCACGCAACAAACACACACAAACACATGCATGCATGCACGCACGCGTGCACACACACACTCTCTCTTCTCTTCCTGTCTCTGTCTGTCTCTCTGTCTTTCTCTATATCTCTGTCTGTCTCTGTCGCTTTCTCTCGTTTCTCTCTGTCTCTGTCTGTCTGTTTTTTCGTTCTCTTTCTTTCACTCTCTGTCTCTGTCTCTCTCTTCGCTCTTCTGTCTCTCTCTCTCTCCTCTTTCTGTCTCTCTCTCTCTCTCTCTGTCTCGGTCTCCGTCCCGGTCTCGATCTGTCTGTCTCTGTCTCTGCCTGTCTCTCTTTGTCTGTGTCTGTCGGTATGTGTCTGTTGTCTGTCTGTCTCTCTCTCTTTGTCTGTCTGTCTGTCTCTGTCTGTCTCTCTGTCTCTCTCTGTCTTTCTGTCTGTCTGTCTGTCTCCCCCTTCTCATCCTGTGTCAATGTAAATCAATATTTAAAGAGATTATAAAGAACTTAAACAATTTTGCTTTAGAAAAAGTATGCAAGACATTCGCTGATCGATACACGCAGAGTCAAAAACGTAGTTGTTTAGCAGGCAGTTCTTAACCTACTTCTCACCTACATTTGTGTTTCCTCTGTCTGTCATGCCTGCTGTCTGGAACTTTGTTGCAGCGGTTCTGTAGGCCATCTCTGACTGAGAATGCCACCAAAACACTCGTTTCTGCTTTTGTTCTCCCAAGACTGGATTACCGTAATTTTG
>JAPXFY010000029.1:13911704-13916704 GCA_030674185.1 Monoplex corrugatus
AGAGGCGTGCCTGGGAGCTTTTTCCCACTTCCCTTAATAACTAAGTTCATTGCTCTCCATAGTGATGATACATCTTTATTGTTTTTTACCAGTCGATCAAAGAGAGACTTCTTGGCTTGACGGACCATTGATTTTACCTTATTACGCATCGTTTTGTATTCAATGAAGCGTTTTTCTTTCTTGAGTTTATCTCGTAATGACATCGCATTGATAATGTCTGTTGACAGCCATGGGGGCATTGTTGGATGCTTTACTCTTTTCCGTCGTAGTGGGGCATGTTTATTTAGGACAGTCGTGAACAAGTTGTACCAAATGTCTAGGGCTTCGTTAGGATTACTAGTACTAAACACACTACTGAACTCTACTCTACCAAGATCAGAGAGGAATGCATCCTCATCAAAGTGTTTGAATGATCTATATGTTATACATGTATGATTATTCTTTTTTATTTTTTGAACTTTGGCTGACCAGGTGCAGTTTACAGGTTGATGATCACTTATGCTTAAATCATCTACAGCTGCATTAATTATTGCCTCTGGTTTGTTTGTATAGATATGATCTAAGAGTGTTTCTGATGTTGCTGTGATTCTTGTTGGATCTTTGATTAATTGTTTTAGGCCAACCAGGGTGGTCGTTGACTGCCATGCGGGTTGTGGAGTGAGTAGGTCAAAATTAAAGTCACCTAACATTAGAATGTCTGTATGTCGTTGACACAATTTGTCCATCATCTTTAGAAAGTGGTCATGCCATTCGTATGTGCTCCTGGGATTTCTATATAAAATACCGATAAGTAAAGGTGGAGTTGTTGCAGAAGGCTTTAGCTCCACCCAGATACATTCAACTTCTTTGGTTTCTAAGTCATAACGTCTGTTGGTTATTTGTTGAATATCTCGGTGGATGTAAAGCGCAACTCCAGTTTCTCCATGGCATGAGGGATCTCGCCTGATTACAGAATAGTCTGGGATTGCTATAGCTTCATCTGTAATATGAGATGCTAGTCGTGTCTCGGTCACACCGTACAAATGGTAATAATTTTGTTTGTGTAGGAACACGCACAGGTCTGATACTTTGTTTTGGAGATGATAGACATTAACATGACCAACACGCAGATCCTGTTTTTTTCGAGTGAATGTGGTCATTGGTGATTTCAACACTGCGTCTGCACGCTGAAGTGAAATATATGAAGAGAGGGTAGAAAAAAAAATTGGTCTACCCCTAATACAAAGTGTGAACAATGATATTATACACTGATGAATACAAAATGTAACAGTGCAGAGTCTGTTTTTTTTCTTGACAGTTCAGCCAAGACTGACTACAGGTATACACACTGTCAGTCTTCAGAGAAAAACAAAACAAAATCAGAACAAAAAGATAAGTAAGTAAACTAAAATAAAATAAAGGCTGCACTGAGGATATACTGAGCGTCTCTCGCAGTGCAATACTTGTCTCCACCTAACACTGGGCACAGGCAGACACAGCTGTAGAAAATTAGGTGGTATTAACACCACCCAAAACAAGTCAGTTTCAACCGTCGGTTGAACTGACCAAGTCAATTAAATAATTATGTCTGTAAGTCTCAGTGTCAATCTCATTCAAAGTTATAGCACAACACAGTATCAATGTAAATAAGTTGTCCCCAGGTAATATGCGACACCAACAAGGTGGAGATGGCAGCAGGTCACAACACAGCAGAAGCAAATAAATATTAAGAACGTGGAGAAGAGGTATAGAAAGATATTTAAAAGTAAGAAAGTAAACTAAGTAGCTAAATAGCTAAATAAATAAGTGAATAAATGAATAAACAAATAGGTAGAGAAATGAAAATAATAAAAGAAGATTAATTCATAAAAGGTTTTAGCACCTGCACCAATGCACTGATGATAGATGCAGGATCTACACAATTCTGTTGGGAAGTTATTGCTGTAGCACTTGATCCCAGCATTTGTTGAACTGTAGGTGATTTGGGGTGTCTTGTAGTCATGCAGGGGAATTCAGCATGATACTGTGTGTTGTTCTGCTCCGCACTGACACCAGCGGGGACTGCAGGTGGGTGTTGTAGATGGCTGGAGCTGGGGACTGCAGGTGGGTGTTGTGGGTGGCTGGATATTAGAGATGGGTGCTGTAGACGGCTGGGGACTGCACATGGGAGTTGTAGATGGCAGTAAACTGGAGACAGGTGCTGGAGATTTTTGGAGTTTGAAGATGGATGTTGTAGGTGATTGTAGACTGGAGATTGGTGTTGTCGATGGTTGGAGACTGCAGGTGGGTATTGTAGATTGTTAGAGATTGGAGATGGGTGTTGGTAATGCAGGGGTTTGGGGGCTGTTGGGGGGGTTGAGATAAGAGGTGGGCGTATTGGAGAATTGGGGCCATAACAGGGGTTTTGAACATCATAGGAACGGATGTTTAGTGCAAGAGATTTAGATCCTTTAGCACTTGGGTGAACTGAATCACGGTACATATCTTTTCTTGGTGCACCTGATTTGGTTAGGAAGGAAGGGGTGTTGTTGATGAACAGTATTCCTTCTTGTTCACAGGAGCGCCGAAGTGAGGCTGTGGACCGTGATGCAGCTTCTTTCAAGGGGTGTTGGCCAAAGGGAGGGACAATGGAAGAAGCTGCAAGTGTAGCACTGGGGAAAGATTTTCTCAGGAGACGAAGTAATCTTCCCCATTGCTCTCCTGATACAGGTCCATCATGGCAGCTGTTGATGCCGACGTGGAAGGTGACGTGTGTTATGTCGTGGGATGGTGGGCGAGAGGACAGCCACTGGCTAAGGTGATGGACTGTCAGGCCAGATACCGAGAGGTTCCTGACAATGTTACCACCTGTTGACATCTTCCTTTCATCCACTCTCTCCAAGACTGAGTCACCCAACAGTAGAGTATTACAGTTAGGGGGAATGGTTTTCTGCCTGAGACTAGTGAGAGGGGATGGGGGGTCAGCCATTGTTTTCTTGTTGACAGTGGATGATGATGGCTGAGAGGGACTGGGGACAGTGGCGTGAGGTTGTTCAGAACTGTCAGTGTCAGAGAGGACATCAAACTTGTTGGCTGTACTTATGTTATACATGTCCTTTGTGGTGGTAGACTCACATGTAGTGGTGGGTTGGGGTTTTGTTTGATTAGTGGGTTTGTCTGTTTGTTGTACTGATGTCTCTGTCTGTTGTAGGTGTTGGCAAGTGTTGATTGTTTGAAGTTGTTTCTTGATGTCACAAGTAAAGTTTTGCTGACTGTCCTTGATGGATTTCAGTTTGTTGGTGTGATCGTCAAGTTTGGCAAGTATACTCTGGTGGCTAGAGTTATTGTCTTGTATTTGACTCATAAGTTCTTCTTTCACTACTTTCACTGTGTTTTTCAGCCTTACTTCTGAGTCACTTACACACTGAGTGTTGTTTTCAGTCTGTTTGGCTATGCTGGACAGTTGGTTTGTGAGTGTCTGAATTTGTGTTTGCATTGTGGCGATGGCGAGTGTGGCAGTGTTCAATTGTTCCTGAAGATGTTTGATTGTTTCTGTACAAGCATTGTGTGTACATGCTTTGGAGGTGGCGTTGTTTACTGCTGGGTCACACGTAGTGGTTGACGGGACATTGTCGTCGGCTATACATGTAGGGGAACAATGGGACTGGACTGGTTCTGTGGTGGTCTCTAAGGAAGGTGGGAGAGTAGGGGGAAGGGTGGTGGTGGCTGTCTCAAGCTGAGTGTCACTGGAGGGAGGGAGAGCATGGGGAAGAGTAGTACTGGCCGATTCAGTCTGACTCTCAGTGGAAGGTGAAGGTGGGCAGTGACGAGTGGCGACGACACACTGGTTCTCAGTTGATGGTGGGGGAGTGGGGAGGGAAGGTGGGCGGAGTGTGTCGGCTTCAGGCTGGGTGACAGTAGGTGAGGAAGGGGAAGGTTTGGATGGGGCAGGGGGGACCGTTGCGTCACATTTGTTGGCACTGGGATTGGTGGTGGTGTGGATGGAGGGAGAAGGGATGGCGGGTGCCTCCTGAAGATCAATTGCAGATGTAAGGGGGGTTGAGGAGGGGGTGGGTAGCTGATTCGGACTGTCAGTGATGGCTGGAGATGTTGGGGGTAGATGGGACATGGTGGACAGCTCGTTGATGTTAGCTGAAATCTTCTCTGCTAACACAGCACTATCACACGCTGCAAGGTTGTCCACAATGCACTGTAGTTTGTCGAATTCAATGTCCACCCATTCACGGCACAAATTTCCTTGTAAAAGTATTTTTCCTGTTGTGTAGTAGATGTGCAGAGTTAGTATTTTATAACTGTCACCTTGGTATAATTGTATGTATGTATGCCAGAGTTCCTGAGGTATGTTTGTAAGAATAGTTTTGGGAATGTTGTTTATATTTGATTTGTTGTTTTTTGTGGTTTCTTTAATAGTGAAAGTTGTGTTTAGGGGTCTGTAGGCTCCACAGTATCGTTCTAATACAACGTATCTCCAAAGTGGCAACTTGGTAAAAGGAGAATTAAACGTGACCTGGTATGGGTCTTTTGTGTACTGTATTTCATTGTGGAAACTATTCTGTGCGCTCATAGAGCGTGTATATGGCCGCATTGTCAGACATTTAGAAAAATAAATTGGAAAGAAAATTAAAAAAGATGAAATATAAAGTCTGCTGTGTAGTGTGCCATCCTAGGCACACCGCGCTGGGTGTACGTCCATTGTTTAAAAATACATGACTCACGCTGGTCACACACACTCAGCCCGCTACAACAATTAGCAGGACAGCATTAATCCCCACCACACGCCACAGCGTACAGCAGGGCCCACCAGGCAGCGGTTGAACTTAAAATTAACTGACCATCACTGTTGACGGGGAAAAAAGAAAAAAAAAAAAAAGAAAAAGTCTTCACAAGAACAGATCCCACCTCAGATCACGAAGCAGTCCACACATCTGTTAGCACAACACACAGGTAAAACACCAACACTAATCACAGCTGCATGTAGCACTTCAACACGTCACAGTTAACCTTTCTTTAGCGACACAAAA
>JAPXFY010000029.1:13924204-13929204 GCA_030674185.1 Monoplex corrugatus
CTAATGAAATCTAACATCAACAGCAATATGGAAAGGGTAACAACCTGCCATCAATTACAATGTTTTCCACACCTTCTCCAGCAACACTAATGTATTATTCTTCTCACTAGCGCACCTCTCATTTGCTCGTGCGACAGGTGCGCGCGTTTGTTGACGTCACTGCACGTGCTTGTCGTGTGCGGTCTCATCTCGCATGTAATCATTATCACTATAGAGAAAGTCAGGAAAGGATAAACACGCTGTCGTTTTGAATTGACGCTGAGTGATTTCCCCTCTTGCATTCTCTAGACTTATAGGGAAGTGCGGTCGAGACACACAACTCTTTTTTAACGTTGTGGCTTTTTACCGAGACCATAGATGACGTTCCGAGGGGTGGGGCTGAGGGAGGAGAGAGGGGGGGGAAGCGAGGGAGCGAGAGAAAGAGAGCAAGAGAGCAGACAGAAGAGAGACAGACAGACAGACAGACAGAGACAGACAGACAGAAGACAGAAGAAGAGAGAGAAGAGAGAGAGAGAGAGAGAGGGTAGAGAACTGGACGTTTTAATGTTTTGATATTGAAACTGTTCTAGACTTTATGCAAATGTTCCAAAAGTGTATGGACCAACAGTTTGGAAATTAAAGTACCTGTGGTTCTGAGTTCAGGTCACAGAGACTGGGCATTAATCAGCAGAGACAATGGATTGTTTATGAATAAATTGTGCCCCCCCCCCCCCCCCCCGTGGGAATGCCGGGTGCTCTTTCAGTATAAATAGTATCCCACCTTCTGGACATTCTGTGCTAGAAATTTTCTCTTTTTCTGTCACTCGCTTTGTTTCTGCCTTGTTCCTTTGCTTTCTGTCATTTCTTCCTATCGTTTTCTGACCTTAATTGTCCATTCACCTGTATGTGTTCGATGAAGTCTTACGTACTTTCTCTTAGGATTGATAATTGGGTACATGTATTAAATGCTTTTTTGGCTCAAGGAGGTGAGATATGCGGAAACAATTTTAGGTAATTCATGCTCTGTTTTTATGTTTTGGTGTTGGAGTGGACAACACCAGGGGCATGTCCTTAGATTATGTGCTCGAATGCAGTAATATGTGTCCTTAATTTTCTTTTCTTTTTTTCTGTTGAAGTTTTGTATATTTTGAAGCGGTTATAGCCCTGATATGGCTGTACGCAGCCGGCTGAGCTTTACACAAACAATAAGTGTGTGTCAAGCTTGGTCCTCTTGCACGATAAAGCACGATTTTTTGTTCCATTTTCTACTCAACGGCCACAGAAACTGGTACAGTGTTTACAGAGCTGTGATGATGATAACGATGAGAACGGTATTCCTGATCTATGAAGTTCCATCTAGGACCGAGACTTTGTGACAGAGCTGTTGTTCATGCTTACTATCAGAATATATCCTGCCGGCCGTCAACCAGGCCTGAGGAATGCAGATACCTGCAGTGTTGGTCAGGAGCTTTGAGCAACACCCTCAATGACGCATCTATGAAATGGATGAGGCCCGACTGTGTGATCCCAGTCTTCCCAATGAGCCCACAGCACGCTACAACTCTGGGTAGGAGCCGGTTGGGAGCCAAAACACCCCACAATGATTTTGAAAGGACTGATGGGGATTCGAACCCACAGCGTTCCAGTCGGTAGTCCGTTGCGCTAATTACTAGGACCATGGCGACTGGTATTGATATTAAATAAGATGTTATTGTAAAAACAGCGATTTAAAGGGGATTGTCCATCTTTTCAGGCGATAATCTGTACATACGTGTGAGCACATCGGAAATCATCAAGTGAAACCGTTGTGCCTTCACACACACCCCCACCCCCTCACACACACCCCCACCCCCTCACACACACCAATCCTGACACCAGAATCGGTAGAATTTTGCCAGGAATGCTGTTTTGTTTTGGTGGTATTTTTTCATTACACTTCGTTTTCATCAGAGCTGCAGAATTTGATATTTTTGCTTCAAGTGTCTTCCTTTGTGTCCCATGTTTTTGTGAAGCGCTGAGGACACTTACAAGATGAGACGTTGTACAAGTATCACTATAATGATAATAAGAGTAATAATAATAACAATAATAATAATAGTATCGACAACGACAATGGTAATAATGATGATGATAACATAAAAGTGATGATGACGATGATGATGATGATGATAACAATAATACCATTATCACTATTGTTGTTGTTGTTATCATTATTATTACTATTATCATTATTATTGATCATCATCATCATTCATTATTGTATCATTACTATTATTATTATCATCATTATTATTATTATTGTTGTTGTTATTGTTATCATAATGATATTATTATTATTATTTGTTATTACTATAACAAATGCTAACGGATTGTCTGTCATAGACAGCGAGATTAATATGACTGATCTTGTTTTTGCCTCAGCTCCCCCACCCACCCAAACCCCTCCCAAAAGCTGATCTAACTAATCTCCCTGACTGTCGGCTATGTCTGGATATGGAGGCACGCGAACCATGCCGTAATTAACACGTGAAATACAGTCTTGCCTTATCAGTCTCCGAGTTAAGCAAAAGAAATAGTTTTCACCTGCAGACTCAACGGAAATGGAAATTTTCGGGCGAGAAGGAGAAAAGTAGAACAGTGGAATGTGAAAGGGGTTCACAGAGAGAGAGAGAGAGAGAGAGAGAGGGGGGGGACAGAAAGAGAGGGAGGGAGGGACAGAGAGAGAGACAGAGACAGAAATAAAGAGCCAGACAGAGAGAGAGAGAGAGAGAGAGACAAACAGAAAGAAAGAGAGAGAAGACAGAAAGAAAGAGAGAGGACTGAAAGAAAGAGAGAGGACAGAAAGAACGAGAGAAGGACACAAGAGAGGGATATATATATATATATATATATATATATATATATATTATATATATATATATATATATATAGCGAGAGAGAGGAGAGAGAGAGAGAGAGAGAGAGAGAGAGAGGAGAGAGATGTATTAGAGAAAAAAAAACATTCAAAGAGACGATAATTCAACTCCCAATCACCCACCACCCTTCCACCACCACCACCCCTTCAGGCTCGATGCAGTAACATGATAATCATGCTATATTGATGCACACGATTTGTGTGGCTGGCAGAGCTCACCAGCTTGCTGGACAAATATTTGCCTCGTACGTCTTTGCCCACATTGATTCCGGAGTTATATCATAAGTGGTGTTCCAAGTCGGAAAAAGTTTTTCCAGGTCAGTTTGTATGGTTAAGGTTGACCCATAACCCTGAGGTCTTAGGGGAGTGAGGTGGTAGAGACCTCAATTTTTTTTCGCGGCCAGTTTGGTAAGGCGGTCTGCATCTCCTCTCCTTCGCTCATTTATTTTTTCCTGACGTGTGGGAGAAAGTCAGGTGCCCATTTGCTGTTGAGTAGACTGGAGTCGTGTGTTAACGCTTTATCGGTACGCTTAGCCGTATCGGGATACTTCGTTGAAAAGAGCATACACAGTAACATCTACGAAATCTAAAGGTGAACATATTCAATCTATTTCTTCGGAAGATTAACAATATTTATATATTGAAAAGTTAAAGGTCATGACTAAGTTAAAATGCACTTTTTGAAAACTCCTTGGTGTAATTCGGCCTCCCTATCTCGAACTACTTTGGTTTCATCTGTTTTTACAGTGGACGTAATACGTTTTTCTGCACCCATGAAAATATTATTTGTAGCCATTTCATCATTTCTGTAGACAGTCCTGTTTCAGTCGAATGTGCACTAAAGAAAACATCTTTTTAATTCATTCGTGTGAATGAGTTTGTGATGTTTTTAGACAGGATGGAATGTACATGAAGTCATCATCATCATTAGGTGCCCTGCCGCATGGCGTTGGCGATCATGGACTTCCATCTGTCTCTATCTCTCGTTGCCCCTAACATCTCCCCCACCCTCCTCGTCCCCAGCCGCTCTGCAAGTCCGTCCAGCATTTTCTCTCTGGGTCTACCTGGTGCTCTCTTTCCCCCAGCTTTCCCGTTGTGACCAGGTGCTCCAAATCCCCCTTCCTCATAAAATGGCCTATAAATGTTGCCTGTCTTTTCCTAATCTTCCTTATGAATGATCTACTTGTGTCTGCCTCCATCAAGACTGTCTCATTTGTTTTATTTGCTGTCCATGGAATTCTCAACATTCTTCTTAGAAACCACATCTCTGCTGCCTCAATCTTACTCTGGCTTTGCTTGCTGACTGTCCACGCCTCGCATCCGTACAACAGTATTGGTTCGATATAACATTCAAGAACTCTCTTCCTGATGTTAATTGATAGGCATTTGTTGTAAGAATGCTTGTCATTTTCTTGAATGCTGTTTTGGCTTGGCCGATTCTGCCGGCTATTTCCGATGTGCATCTGCGTCTGATGAAATGACCGTTCCCTGGTATTTGAACTTATTAACCTGTGTCAAGGTTATGCCATTTGCTGTTGTTGTTTTTTTGGGGTGGGTGGGGTGATGGAGTAAAAAGATTATTTGTTATACTTTCACTATGTAATGCAGGAAGATGGATAGGGTGAGAAAGAGAAGGGAATAAGCTTTTGTTTCGCTGTCTACATGTAGATTGATAATGCCCCCGTTGGGTTGCCGGGGCTCTTTCAGTATAAATAGTATCCCACCTTCTGGATATTCTGAGCTAGAAATTTCCTCTTTTCTGTCAGTCTCTTTGTTTCTGCTTTGTTGCCTTGCTTTCTGTCATTTCTACTTATTTTCTGCCTTACTGGTCCATTCACCTGTATTTTTTCGATAAAGTCTGTACTTTTTCTTCGGATTGATAATTGGGTATATGTATTAAGTGCATTTTTGGCTCTAAGGAGGTGAGATATGCGGAAGCAATTTTAGGTAATTTATGCCTGTTTTTATATATGTTTTGGTGTCCTTACGTATGCTTATATTTGTATTCAGGCGTGTTTTTTTAAATTTCCCCTGTGCGATAAATCGGTCCGAATGGTCCTACGCCGGGGGCATGTCCTTAGATTATGTGCGCGAATGCATTGATATG
>JAPXFY010000029.1:13934204-13946704 GCA_030674185.1 Monoplex corrugatus
GGTCAATCATAAGAACATTGATTTGACATCTGTTTTCCCGATTATATTTTCTCGTCTTAGGAAGAAAGCATATTAGTGTGGCCTGACCATCTTCCCCCTCCCCTCCCCAACCCCCCCCCCCACCCTCCTTTAGAAAAAACTGTTGACCTAACTAATCTCTGTAACTGTCGGCAGTTTCGTGGAGGGAACGACAAGAGTCATGTAGTAATTAAAACGTGAAACCCGAGCCCTTGACCTACCAGTGCTCAGCTAAAGCTTAGTAGTGCTTTCGTCTACAGGCCAGACTGAACAGAAACGAAACGAGAGTGTGGGAAGGCGGAAGGGGTGGGAAGAGGAGGAGAAAGTGGTGTGGGGAACGGTTTGTGGAGGAGGATGGGCCATGGGAGAGAGAGAGAGAGAGAGAGGAGCATTGATGTTCATAATTTTGTTTTCGCGTGAAGGACAATGCCCTGATTGAAGGGGATTATGCTAATGAAAATACGACGCATCGGACGCGCGCGCGCACGCGCCTGCAGAGAGAGAGAGAGAGAGAGAGAGAGAGAGAGAGAGAGAGAGAGAGAAACACACACACACTCTCTCTCTCTTTCTTTCTCTCTTTGTCCCTTTCTGTTTGATTCTCTCTCTCTCTCTCTCTCTCTCTCTCTCTCTCTCTCTCTCTCTTTCTCTTTCTCGTTCTCTCCCTCTCTCTGTCTCCCTCCCTCTCTCCTTCTCTCAATGTCTTTCTGTCCTTTTCTCTTTAATTCTCTCTCGCTGTCACGCACGCACACGCACAGAAGCACGCGCACACGAACATATAATACAATTGCTCCCCATTATAAGCCCTTTCCCTTTAACAAGCACCCTGAAACACAATCCTGAACAGATGTTTGGGAAACATTCACTAAACAGACGCAGGCATTTATGAAAGGCGGATCGTCTTCTATACGGAAACAGACAGTGAGATGTGAACAGTGAAAGTACATCCTTCAAAGGGGAAAACCAGAAGACACGTTTTGGTAACATGAATCTATGAGAACAAAGCTAGGCTTGTGTAATGATTTCGCAGAGAGAAGGGAGAGAGACATCACAGAACGAAACAAAGAAAAAGGAGTTCTGTAGAAGGAAGAGAGGTAATGATAAGAATAATTCTATTTTGCAACAGTAGAAGCCATCTTTTCAAACTTGATGTTGCCTGCACGGTGGATGTTTTCATGTTTCCATAATCCAGCCACTGACATGACTTGCAGGATTTAAAGTGCACGTTTGATATTGTGCATGCGTACACACACGAAGTGGGTTTAGACACGGCAGGTCTGCACACATGTTGACAAGAGTGGCACAGTGGTTCAGGTATTCACCTCCCAATAACTATACCCGAGGTTCCAGGGTTCGCTCCACGTAGATACCTCGACTTTTGTCCTCAGTGTGACCGGAAAATCAAACTGAACGTCTAACCTTCGGAAGGGACGAAAAACTAATCGGACCCGTGTGCCTTCTGGCTGCGCATGTTAAAGATCCCACGGCGGTTGAAAATCGTGAAGAGCAGGGCATTGCCCGGCTGCCTTGGTATAAAACATAAGAGAGAGAGAAGTTGATTTCCCAGGTCCCACCCTTGAAGACCAATTAGTCTTCTTCCCTTTCTGAAGTTTAGGTTAAAAAAATGAAATGAATTTGAAGCGAGGGAGAGGGGATGGGCGCCGCCCTTGCGGTGCTGGCCCCGGTAAAAGTTGAGGTCTCTGCCACCTCACCCCCCTACGATCCCAGGGTCATGGAACTATCTAGGTAGGACCTCAGGACCTGGCCAGCTCATGAGTTTTTGTGCAGGCTTAAGGTTGTGCCGTGATCATTCTGGATCTTCTCCATCACATGGCACCTGTGACGTTTGTGCATATGGAATTCATTCCGAGCGCGGAGACGTCATCTTGAGAAACTGAAACTGAATTGAAACTGTTAACCAAGTAGATGGGAAAAATATTTACCCTTTACCCCTGGGCAGAGGCGTCTAGGGGACTGAACCCAGGTACTTCTGATTGGAGGTCCGACATTTGCCCGCTTGACCACTGCGGCCATGAAGAGATGCTTACAGATAGACATATACAGAGATAGGCACACTAAGAAAGAGGCCCGCAGATGGACGAACAGACAGACAGACATACAGCCGGACTGAAAGAGAGTTGCATACAATTGTGACTTTATGCAGTAATCAGCAGACTGACTGACAGAGAGTTGCATACAGTAAATATAAATTAATATATATAAATATTCATAACGTTGTGAGAGGCTAAGACTGCAGTTGTGTCATAACCCATAACAGTTTCATCATATTGGTAAAAACAGGGGTATGCCATGGTATGCATTCATTGATTCGGCGGAGGAGGGTGCATTATTACATTTGAGAGAAATGGCAATATCTTTGAAATTATCCCCCCATCTTTGTGGCCGATTTTATACTCGGTGCATGAATTACAATATACATATATATGTCTGTGATCAATAGAAAAGAAATGCAAAATGCTCTGTGTAGACTGTTGTACAGATATGGTGATACTGTTCACTGAAGTGGCCCACAGATGTCTTTTAACGGCCTATCGGTATACTCAGCTCTACCGGTATACTCAGCCCTACTGGTATACTCAGCCCTACCGGTATACTCAGCTCTACCGGTATTCTCAGCCCTATCGGTATACTCAGCCCTACCGGTATTCTCAGCTCTACCGGTATACTCAGCCCCACCAGTATACTCAGCCCTACAGGTATTCTCAGCCCTACCGGTATTCTCAGCCCTATCGGTATACTCAGCCCTACCGGTATTCTCAGCCCTATCGGTATACTCAGCCCTACCGGTATACTCAGCCCTACGGTATACTCAGCCCTACTGGTATTCTCAGCCCTACCGGTATTCTCAGCCATACCGGTATTCTCAGCCATATCAGTATACACAGCCCTATCGGTATACTCAGCCCTACCCGTATACTCAGCCATACCCGTATACTCCGCCCTACCGGTATTCTCAGCCCTACTGGTATACTCAGCCCTATCAGCATACTCAGCCCTGCCGGTATTCTCAGCCCTACCGATATACTCAGCCCTACCGGTATTCTCAGCCCTATCGGTACACTCAGCCCTACCAGTATACTCAACCCTACCAGTATACTCAGCCCTACCGGTATACTCAGCCATACCAGTATACTCAACCCTACCGGTATACTCAGCCATACCAGTATTCTCAGCCCTACCAGTATACTCAGCCCTACCGGTATTCTCAGCCCTACCGGTATTCTCAGCCCTATCGGTATACTCAGCCCTATCAGTATACTCAGCCCTATCGATATTCTCAGCCCTACCAGTATACTCAGCCCTACCGGTATACTCAGCCCTAACGGTATGCTCAGCCCTAACGGTATTCTCAGCCCTAACGGTATTCTCAGCCCTATCGGTATACTCAGCCCTGTCGGTATTCTCAACCCTATCAGTTATACTCAACCCTGTCGGTATATTCAGCCCTATCGGTATACTCAGCCTATCGGTATACACAGCCCTATCGGTATAATAATAATAATAATAATAATTACAATATTTATATAGCGCAAAATCTTGATAAAATCAAATCTAAGCGCTGAAACACACACACACGCACGCACACACACACACACGCACGCACGCCCGCACACACACGCACCCACGCACACACACATACACACACACACACGCACACACACGCACACACACGCACACACACACACACACACACACACACACACACACACACACACACACACACACACACGCGGCTATAAATGGGGAGAAAGAATAAAAACAATGGAAAATTATAGAGAGCATATTATATACAATTATATATTGCAATGTGATTCCCCTCCGAGTGGAGACAGGCTGCAGAGGGGATTGAGTGAGGTCACGATTTTATGCAGAGGAGAAAAGGTGAGTTTTGAGAGCGGACTTGAAGGAGACAAAAGTAGGTTGCTGACGGACTGAGAGAGGAAGTTTGTTCACGGAGAGCGGACCAGAAACAGAGAAGGCTTGTGGACCATAGGTATTGAGCTTAGTGCGTGGAAAGCGAAAAGTCAGAGGATCGGAGGCAGAGCGGAGGGTACGTGAGGGAACATAGATCTCAAGTAGGCTTGACAGGTATTCGGGGGCTGCGTTATTGAGGCTTTTGTAGCACATGGTGTCTAGTTTGTACTGTATGCGCTTTGATACAGGGAGCCAGTGAAGTTGTGCCAGGAGAGGAGATTGTGGTCAGCTTTTTTCTTTTTGAGTACAAGGCGTGCAGCATTGTTTTGAATGCGCTGTAGGATGTGAATGGTGGAGGCAGGAAGACCGGACAGGAGTGAATTGCAATAGTCAATGTGAGACCATTATGAAGGAGAGAACGAGTTTTGCAGTTGTTTCCACAGAGAGATACTTCCTGATCAGGCTTATACGACGGAGGTGATAGTAGCAAGATCTGGCAGTTTGAGAAACAAAGTTGTTCATGGAGAGGGTAGAGTCAATGCAGACACCAAGGTTTTTAGCTGAATCAGAAATTGGGACTGATGTGTTACATAATGGGAAAGAGGAGGCAGCTGAGAAAATTTCTGACGGGTGCCAACGAGGATAGCTTTTGTCTTGTCATCATTTAGCTGAAGTTTGTTGTATGTCATCCAATTTTTGATGTCCGAGTAACACTCAGTGGTGCGAGTCAGGAGGCGCTGTATATTGTCAGGTGAGTCACTGTCTTGAAGTTGGGTGTCATCAGCATAGAAGTGGTGTTTTATAGAGTGGGAGTTGATGATGGTGGACAGGGGGAGATGTAAAGAGTGAAAAGAACAGGGCCAAGGACAGATCCTTGTGGAACACCACAGGTCAGGTATGCAGGTTGAGAGTAAGTGCCATTGATGAGAACAGTTTGTTTTCTGTTTGATAGATAAGAAGTGAACCAGGAGAGAGCAATGTCAGAGATGCCAAAAGTATGATGAAGTCTAGAAAGGAGAATACCATGATCAATGGTATCAAAGGCTGCAGACAGATCAAGGAGTGTGAGGAGAGAGACTTTGCCAGTATCAGTTGCAAGGAGGAAATTGTTGAGAATGTGTAGCAGGGCAGTTTCAGTGCTATGGCACTGGCGGTAGGCTGACTGGAAAGGATTGAGGAGATTGTTGGCAGACAGGTGAGAGTTCAGTTGGTTGAGGACAACTTTTTCAAGCAGTTTTGACAAGAAAGAGAGATTAGAGATAGGCCGGTAATTTTTCAGTTCATTTGGGTCTAAATTGTATTTCTTGAGGAGAGGGTGAACAATAGCAGACTTGAAAGAATCTGGGACAGTTTCAGTTTGGAGAGAAGTGTTGATGATGTCAGTGATGAATGGGAGGAGCAGGAGACAGTCAGAGTAGAGAGAACCTGGAAGAGGATCCAGTTCGCAGGTTTTGAACGACATGGATCTGATTGTGTTGAGAATTTCTTCTTGTGAGACTGGGTAAGAGTAGTAAGAGGTGTGCCAGAGAAGGAAGGGTCAGGTGGGCATGGTTGACAGGGTATCCTGTCGAGCCTGTCACGAAGAGTTTGTATTTTGGTGGTGAAATACTTGGAGAATACAGATGGGAGTTCTTCATTTGTGTGTTTTGTTGGGAGAGGTAAATCTTTTCGTGTGCCAAGGAGATGATTCATGGTTGTAAAGAGTTCTTTTGAAGAAGAGGCATTCAGGATTTTGGTTTGGAAATAGTTTGTTTTTGCAGATGCAATGAGGGTGGATACTTTTGTTTTAGAGGCTTGGAAAAGTTGCCTATGTACAGTGAGTTTGGATTTGCGCCAGCGGCGCTCTGCTCTGCGGCGGGCACGTTTTGCACAGGCAATCTCATGAGTGAGCCAGGGGGTAGGGGGATGGTCAGGTACAAGACGGGTTGTGGCTGGAGCATGAGTGTCCAGAAGATGGTGGAGAGTAGTGTAGAATTCATCGGCAAGGTTATGTGACTTTTCAGAAAGGAGACGGAAGGCATCAGATGAAGATGTGGAGAGGTCGATAGATTTGAGATTGCGTCGAGTCACCGTGCGCATGGTACGGGAAGGAGGAGGAATGTCAAGAGAACAGAGAATTGCAGAGTGGTCAGATGGAAGGGCTGAAGTTAGATGGGTAGAAAGAACTAAGCAGTTATCAGTAGCTGAATTGTGGTGATCACGAGAAATGATCCAGTCAAGAATGTGACCTTTTTGATGGGATGGTTCAGAAATGTGTTGAGTCATATTGTGATTGGACAGAGAGTTGATGATATGTCATAACGGTGAGTGTTGTCATAGTGGACATTGATGTCACCTAGAATGATGAGATTTCCAGGTAAGAGACAGTAGTAATCAAGAAGTTGATCAAAGTCAGAGAGAAACATGGATGTGGTGAGCTTGTAGGCAGAGCTAGGTGGAGGTCGATAGACACAGGAGAAGTTGATGGGGTGAGGGGTGGATTGGAAGGATACTTCAACGTGCTCGAAAGAAGGATGGGAGAAAGGCAGAGACTGCGAGAAAGACAGCGGGAATGGAGTGAGTCGTTGTAGAGGATGGCGATACCACCACCTCGGGATGAGCGATGGAAAGAAGCAAGCCTCTAACCACTCGGAGTGAGATTCACATGTATAGGTTCATGACCAAGGGGGTTAAGCCATGTTTCGGTGATAAAAGCAATGTCAACATGCTCATCTGCGATAAAGTCAGCCATGACATCAGCTTTGCCATCAGTGCATGTTGACTGAGCGTTAAAAAGGCATAGTTTCAGTTTATCACAATGCGGCGGCCGAGGTGGAGACGAAGGCAGCACCGACGGGACAGAAGACGAAGGCGACATCAGCGGGGCAGAAGACGAAGGCAGCAACGACGGGACAGAAGACGAAGGAGGCACCAGCGGGACAGAAGACAAAGGCAGCACCAGCGGGACAGAAGACGAGGGCAGCGCCGGCGGGACAGAAGACGAAAGCGGCACCGGCGGGACAGAAGGCGAAGGCGGCACCGGCGGGACAGAAGGCGAAGGCGAAGACGGCAGAGGAGGAGACGAAGTTTGCAGCAGCAAGGTCGAGTGCAGGGGCATTGGAGGAGACGAAGAAGCAGAAGAGTGATGTCGGACTGGCACAGCAGGAGGCAGATTGTGCCAAAGTCGGTGGATACGTCAGCCCTGTCGGTATACTCAGCCCTGTTGGTATACTCAGCCCTGTCAACATACTCAGCGCTATCAGTATACTCAGCCCTGTCGGTATATTCAGCGCTATCGGCATTCTCAGCGCTATCGGCATACTCAGCCCTGTTGGCATACTCAGCTCTGTTGGTATACTCATCCCTATCGACATACACAGCCCTATCGGCATACTCAGCCCTATCGGCATACTCATCCCTATTGGCATACTCAGCCCCATCGGTACACTCAGCCCTATCGGCATACTCAGCCCCGTCGGTATACTCAGTCCTGTCGGCATGAAAGCAAGTGTTTTCCATCCCACACATCCTGACTAACAACTCCTCCCCAGGATCACTTAGCACTGGTAAACAGGGTCTGTTACATGTATCTCATCATTGGTACCGGTATACTCGGCCCTGTTGGTATATTTCGTTGAAAACAGCATACGCAACACTATTTGCAAAATCTCAAGCTTAACGTTTCAACATGCTGCTTTGGAAAATTATGAATGTGTTCACAATGATAATTAAAAGGTTACGATTAAGTTAGAAATGCACTTACTTAAAATTCCTTGGTTCATTTTGGCCTCCCTATCCCGACCAGCGTTTGGTTTCGTCTGCTTTTACAGTGAACGGTGATACATTTTTTTCTGCACCCCCAACAAATTAATCAAAGCCATTTCATCATTTTGATAGACAGTCCCATTTCGATCTACTGTGCACTAAAGAAATCATCTTTTTTAATTCATTCTGTATGAACAAGTTTGTGATGTTTCTAAAAAGGAAGGAATGTACACAAAAATAACAGTAACAGTAACATAAAATATAAAGTGGTATGTATTAATTTTTGCACAGCTGTGCGTACTGCCGGTGATGATATACAAGTAACAGACCTGGCTGCCAGTGTTACGTGATCCTGGGGAGGAGCTGTTAGACAGGATGCGTGGGATGGAAAACACCTGCTTCCATACCAATATGGCTGAGTATACCGATAAGGCATTAACAGGCGCTCAAAATAAATGACCACAATCTGACACATTTACTGTCATTTTTTCTGGGATTTATTTTGGGAAGGCGGGGGTGGATGCCATTCTTCTTTAGCGTGGTGTTGTATTGCCGAGGAAATGAGTTTCTCTATGAACAAAAAGTTAAAACACTTTTTTTTTTGGTTTGTTTTCTCTTACTTTGGTGTCATGTACTAGTTCAAGCAAGTATGGATTTTCAGCGGCTTTTCGTTTTTTTGTTCTTTTTGTTTCTTTTGTTTGTTTGTTTAAATCAAATACAAATCGAGAGCAAATTTGTGTAGTCAGTCTGTGCGTCAGAATAAGTGAGCATTTCATCATTACAAATGAAAATTATACTTGGTCAACAAACGTTTTAGACAAGCCCATCCGTTTGTCATTTGCAAACTTACTGATAATGTAGCGTCTTGCGACCATTTTATCATCATCATCATCATCATCATCATCATCATCATGTGTCCTGCCGCATGACGTTGGCGATCATGGCCCTCCATATGAATCTATCCCCTGTCGCTGCAAGTACATCTTCCACTCTCTCTGTCCTCAGCTACCCTGACAATTTATGTATACTATTTACGTTATACGTTTATTAACCACAGGTGTTTGTGCATACATGGTTTGACATTGTTAGCGTATCACTCATTTGTGCAGGTGTGTTAATATGAGTATTGTAATGGCCATGTATATGCGTGGTATATGAATATTTCTGTGCATATTACACTTTGTGTCTAGTAAAATACGGCAGGTCGAAATAAGTATGGAAAACAGCTCTAACGAGTTGTTGCTGTTATTTTCATCATGACTTTTACATTATCATTATGAGTACTATTATTCATTCATCACCATCACCACAACCTCGACCACCATTATCACTATTATTGTTATCATTATTTCATCTGATGCATACTACTACTATTTCTTCTTCTACTACTACTACTACTACTACTACTACTACTACTACTACTACTACTACTACTACTACTACTACTACTACTACTACTACCACTAATTACAGTATTTATACGGTGCCAAATCTTGACATTTCAGATCAAACGCACTTATGCACCAGACAAACATACACAATCAACAGAGCACCTTACCAACCAACCAACCAACCTACCAACGATCACGAGGCTCAACAATCAGACAAACAAGAACCAGTTTCAAAAACTTGCTGGGCATACAAAACTATGCACGTGAAACACGCTTTCAGATCGTCAGTTTCAGCGGCGTGAACATCACAGGCCGACAGCTGGTAGACAGCGGGTATCTAACCCAAACAGATGACTTTCCGAGGTGGTCGGGTGTGGGGGGGGGGGGGGGGGGAGGGAGGAGAGAACAAGTGAGGGTGAGTGGGAGTGTAGTATGGTTAAGTTTTGGCACCCCCAAAAAATTTACATTTCAGGTGTTACAATCATTTTGGACTTGCACTTTTCAGAAAAGAAAAACACATCTACAAGTGAATACCTCAAAAGAAGAGCCCTTTCTAAAGTAACAGAGCAGAATATACAGTAGAATTGAACAGAACAGAAGAGAAGAGAAGGGAACAGCTGAACACAGCAGTACAGAAGAAAACAATACAGAACAACAGACCAAAACAGAGCTGAACGGAACAACAGAAAAGAAAAAGAACAGAACAGAAGAAAGAAACAGAAGAGAAGAACAGTACAGAACAGAACAGAAGAAAGAACAGCACAGAACAGAACAGAAGAACAGTACAGAACAGAACAAAAGAACAGTACAGCACAGAAAAGAACAGTACAGAACAGAACAGAAGAACAGTACAGAAAACAGAACAGAAAGAACAGTACAGACAGAACAGAACAGAACAGAAGAACAGCACAGAACAGAACAGAAGAACAGAACAGAACAGAAGAACAGCACAGAACAGAACAGAAGAACAGCACAGAACAGAACAGAAGAACAGAACAGAACAGAAGAACAGTAACAGAAGAAAAGTACAGACAGCACAGAACAGAACAGAAGAACAGCACAGAACAGAACAGAAGAACAGAACAGAAGAACAGCACAGAACAGAACAGAAGACAGCACAGAACAGAACAGAAGAACAGTCACAGAACAGAACAGAAGAACAGTCACAGAACAGAACAGTACAGAACAGACAGAAGAACAGATACAGAACAGAACAGAAGAACAGAAGACAGAACAGACAGAAGAACAGTACAGAACAGAACAGAAGAACAGCACAGAACAGAACAGAAGAACAGCACAGAACAGAACAGAAGAACAGCACAGAACAGAAGACAGAACAGAAGAACAGCACAGAACAGAAACAGAACAGAAGAACAGCACAGAACAGAACAGAAGAACAGCACAGAACAGAACAGAAGAAACAGCACAGAACAGAACAGAAGAACAAACAGACAGAACAGAACAGACAGAAGAACAGCACAGAACAGAACAGAAGAAACAGAACAGAACAAGAACGAACAGACAGAACAGAACAGAAGAACAGCACAGAACAAAGAACAGACAGAACAGCACAGAACAGAACAGACAGAAACAGAACAGAAGAACAGCACAGAACAGAACAGAAGAACAGACAGAACAGAAACAGAAGAACAGCACAGAACAGAACAGAAGAACAGAACAGAACAGAACAGAAGCACAGAACAGAACAGAAGAACAGAACAGAAGAACAGAACAGAACAGAAAACAGAACAGAACAGAACAGAAGACAGACAGAACAGAACAGAAGCACAGAACAGAACAGAAGAACAGAAGACAGAAACAGAACAGAAGAACAGAACAGAACAGAAGAACAGACAGAACAGAACAGAACAGCAACAGAACAGAACAGAAAAGACAGAACAGAACGAAGAACAGAACAGAAACAGAAGAACAGAAACAGAACAGAAGAAGCACAGAACAGAACAGAAGAACAGAACAGAACAGAACAGAAGCACAGAACAGAACAGAAGAACAGAACAGAACAGAAACAGAAGAACAGACAGAACAGAACAGAACAGACAAGAACAGACAGAACAGAAGAACAGACAGAACAGAAAAAGAAGAACAGCACAGAACAGAAGAACAGACACAGAACAGAACAGAAGCACAGAACAGAACAGAACAGAAGACACAGCACAGAACAGAAGCAAACAGAACAGAAGAACAGAAACAGAACAGAAGCACAGAACAGAACAGAAGAGACAGCACAGAACAGAGAACAGAAGAACAGAACAAACAGAACAGAACAAAGAACGCACAGAACAGAACAGAACAGAAGAACAGAACAGAACAGAAGCACAGAACAGACAGAAAGAACAGAACAGAACAGAACAGACAGAACAGAACAGAACAGACAGAACAGAAGAAGAACAGAAACAGAACAGAGACAGAACAGAACAGAAGAACAGAAGACAGAAACAGAACAGAAAGAACAGACAGAACAAGAACAGAACAGAAGAACAGAACAGAACAGAACAGAAGAACAGAACAGAACAGAACAGAAGAACAGACAGAACAGAAACAGAACAGAAGAACAGAACAGAACAGAAGAACAGAACAGAACAGAAGAACAGACAGAACAGAACAGCACAGAACAGAACAGAACAGAACAGACAGAACAGACAGAACAGAGACAGAACAGACAGAACAGAACAGAACAGAAGAACAAGAACAGAACAGAACAGACAGAACAGAACAGAAGAACAGACAGAACAGAACAGAAGAACAGACAGAAGAACAGAAGAAACGACAGAACAGAACAGAAGAACAGACAGAACAGAAGAACAGTACAGAACAGAACAGAAGAAACAGAACAGAACAGAAGAACAGACAGACAGAACAGAAGACAGACAGAACAGAACAGAACAGAAAGAAGCACAGAACAGAACAGAAGACAGACAGAACAGAACAGAAGAACAGTACAGAACAGGACAGAAGAACAGTACAGAACAGGACAGAAGAACAGTACAGAACAGGACAGAAGAACAGTACAGAACAGGACAGAAGAACAGTACAGAACAGGACAGAAGAACAGTACAGAACAGGACAGAAGAACAGTACAGAACAAGACAGAATAGAAGAACAGGACTGATGAAGAGAACAGAACAACACAGCAGAACAGAAAAACGAAACAGTATAATAGAACAATAAAACAACAAAATAGATCAACTGTACTCTGCATGTGGAAGACCAGAAATATTGAAAATGTCAATAAGATCAATACCATTGAGCTACGTGTGTTAGAATGGTAAGGTAACCCTTATACCTAGAACTCTGGGTTTGTCTCAAATAATAAAAGTCCACTGCTTTCGTCCTTCATAATATAATGATATGGCTTTTTAATTCTTTTCAATCCCAGCAGCGTATTTTCACCAT
>JAPXFY010000029.1:13961704-13971704 GCA_030674185.1 Monoplex corrugatus
ATCCTGGAAGAAAATGGAAGATAAACCAAACAAATAAACAAACAAAACCGAAAACTAACAACTCAACAACAACAACAACAAACAACAAAAAAGTACAAGAAGAAATGGAAGAATGCAGAAGGACGTTCCGATACTTCCCAGGTTCGGTACGTCCCAGGTTCGGTACGTCTGTTTGGTACATCCCAGGTTCGGTACGTCCCAGGTTTGAAACGTCGCAGGTTTGATACGTCACAGGTTTGATGGGAGATAATTTCTACGTGACTCTCAAGAGTTATGTCCTTTGGTTGATATTATAAAAATTCTCCCTGCTTCCCTCTTATTTCTTTGGTATTACCTATATGCCTTGGAAGCAACCCTGTATATGTTCTGTCTTGTCTATGTGTGTGTATTTGGTCAGTTCAAGAATAAAAGACTATGTCAATCTTGAACATAAGACCAATATATTGTATTATTTCTCTCCTCTCTCATAGTTGTGTGTAGGGTAGTTGCAGAGTATAAAGGTAGGCTTGGGCGCTCCTTTTTTTGGGGGGGGGGGGGGGGGGGGCTGACACGGGTATCAATTTTTTTGCCCTAAGAATAACCTCTCGGACGTGGGACATATCGAACCTGGGACGTATCATGACGTATCCAGAGTGAAGAGAGGGCGGATAGAGAGAGAGGGGGGTGGGAAGGAAGGAATTATGAAGACCACCAAAGCAGAGCAGGAAAGGGCGTGGTGGCTGTCAGTATTCTGTTCTATTTACGTGGCTATGGGACATGCGTCAGTGTGGTGGATACATTCGTTCTGTTATAGACTATAGCATCTTTCTTTTTTTTAGTCTAAGTGATATTAGAAGATGGATATATGTGTGTGTGTGGAGAGAGAGAGAGAGAGAGAGAGAGAGAGAGAGAGAGAGAGAGACAGAGAGAGTTTGTGTGTGTGTGTGTGTGTGTTAGTGAGAGAGAGAGAGAGAGAGTGTGTGTGTGTGTGTGTGTGTGTGTGTGTGTGTGTGTGTCTATGTGTATCGCTCTCTCTCTCTCTCTATCTCTCTGTCTCTGTCTCTCTCTCTCGCTCGCTCGCTCTGTGTGTGTGTGTGTGTGTGTGTGTGTGTGTGTGTGTGTGTGTGTGTGTGTGTGTGTGTGTGTGTGTGTGTGTGTGTGTGTGTCTTGAAAGGTGTCAGGAAATCAAAGGCAGATCCCCAGAAATGACATCCGCCTGCAGCTGTAGAGACACCTTGAAACATAGCATCTATGATTTCCACAACTAGCTGTGTCTGTCTGTTTGTCTGTCTGTCTGCCTGCCTGTCTGTTCGTCCGTCCGTCAGTCTTCCTTGTCTCTTTCTATCGTCCATACAATTTCTCTCCGTCTCTGTCTCTCTGTCTGTGTCTGCCTCTGTCTCTGGCTGCCTCTGTCTCGCCTCTCTCTCGCCTGTCTCTTTCTCTCTGTCTCTGTCTCTCTCTGTCTCTCTCTGTCTCTCGTTCTAAAGTGTCAGTTCTCTATCTGTGTCTGTGCCTGTCTGTCTCTGTCTGTCTTTCTCTGTCTGTCTCTCTTTGTCTGTCTCTCTTCTCTCTCTCTCTCTTACTCTCTCTCTGTCTCTCTCTTCTCTCTCTCTCTTCTCTCTCTCTTTGTCTCAGTTTTATCTGTCTGTCTGTCCGTCTCTCTATCTCTCCTGTTTCTGTATGTTTATCTCTCTCACTCTGTTGTCTCTGCCGCTCCCTATCTATCTGCCTGTCTGTCTGTCTTTCTGTCCCTATATCTTTCTTTCTATTTTCTATTTCTTTCCGCTCCCCCCCCCCTCTCTCTCTCTCTCGCTTTCTCTCTGTCTCTGTCTCTCTAATTCTCTCTTTTCCTCTTTCCTCTGTCTCTCTGTCTCTCTCTGTCTCTCTCTCTCAGTCTCTGTCTCTGTCTGTCTGTCTGTCTTCTCTTTCTCTCTTTCTCTCTCTCTCTCTGTCTGTCTGTTTCTCTCTGTCTTTCTCTCTATCAGTCTCTATCTCTATCTGTATCTCTCTTCTCTCTCTCTCTCTCTTTCTCTCTTTCTCTCTCTCTGTGTCTCTCTGTCTATCTTATCTCTCTTCTCTCTCTCTCTCTCTGTCTGTATGTCTGTCTGTCCGTCTGTCTGTCTGTCTCTCTCTTTCTCTCTGATCACCTTCTGCGATAAGTTTAGTCAAGACAAGGGAGAGGGGCCAGAACGATACACAGTACTGTTGTCACATGTAACATAACACCAGCAGCCTTTCCTTATTCTGTTTCTGTTTCCAGAAAAAAGATCCTCTGCAAAGGTCCACACCCCCACACCCTCACGACAGTCCATTATGTGTTTGTAAAGAAAGCGTACACATACAATAAACTGTTAGTTGTTCACTGCCTGCCTGCCCGGGTTAGTGTGGACAGTTTAGCGAGTTGGTAGTTGACAGTACACCAGCTGCATACTGTGTGCCAGATTAGTGGGAGGCGAGGGAGAATAAGCAGAGGTGTGGAAGAGAGACAGATGGAGAACTGACACATTAGGAGGAAGGGCGAGAGAGAGAGAGAGAGAGAGAGAGAGAGAGAAAGTGAGAGAGAGAGGAGAGAGTAGAGGGAGAGGAGAGGAGAAGAGAAGTGAAGAGAAAGGGATGGACGTGGGGAGGGAGGGAGGGAGAGGGAGGGACGGAGGAGAGAGAGATGGAGAGGGAGATAGGGAGGGGAGAGAGAGAGAGAGAGAGATGGAAGGAGAGAGAGAGAAAGAAAGAGAAAGAGAATGTGTGTGTGTGGGGGGGGGGGAGTGGATGTGTGTGTGTGAGAGTGAGAGAGAGAGAAAGAGAGAGAGAGAAAGAGAGAGAGAGAGAGTGTGTGTGTGTGTGTCTGTGTGTCTGTGTGTCTGTGTCTGTGTCTGTGTCTGTGTAAGTCTGTGGGTGAGTGTGTGGTCTTCGAGGAAAATGACAGGAAGAATGAGAGATGGAGCTGGACCAAATTTTGCGTAAGAAGTAGACTATCTGTGCGTGTGTCTCAAAGAGAGAAGAAAGATCTTTGGCATACACGCAACTACATCTAAAACCGAGCTGGCAGTTGACTGGTTGATATTCGATTGTTGATACTATTTTCTTTTACGCAGTAGACAGCTTGGAGAATAAAATGGCAGAATGGTTCAAACGTTCGCCTGCCTGTAACTAAAACTCGATGTTCCAGAGTTCGTTTCCTGTTGAGACCTCGACTTTTCTCCTCAGTTTGACCGGAAATTCGAACTGAACGTCTAGTCCTTCGGAATGCGACGAAAAACGAGTCGGACACATGTACCTTCTGGCCTGCGTAACTTAAGATCCCACGGCAGTTGAAAATTGTGAAAAAACAGGCATTCGCCCCGACAGCCCTGGTGTAAAATATTGGAGAGATGGGTTCATTTCTAACATCCGTCCCCTCTCGGGCCTGGTTGACGCCAGGATGCGTTTTTATAACGGTAAGTGTAGAATACGCTCTGTCGCTACGTCTCAATCCTAGATGGGACTCCATATCATCGTGGTTATCATCGTCATCGTCATCATCATCATTGCATCTTAAAAACTGTCGGCTTCTGTGGCCATTAAGGTGGCACAGTAAACAGAAAAAACCCAAAAACATCAACAAAAAAAAGAAACGGGGGGAGTACAAAGGAAATATCCTAAAGTGCAATGACCGTAAAAAAAATATAGATAAAATAAATAAAAAATGTTCAGGATATCATCCATCGGCTGCTGTCTCTGTTTCAGGTATAGACGCGTCTCTGTCATTTTGGCTGGAAACCTACGTATACATATTCACGCATACTATTACACGCACGCGCGCGCGCGCGCGCACACAACACACACACACACACACACACACACACACACAAATCCACCACACACACACACCATCCACACATACACACACACACATACATCAAACACACACACACACACAAACACACACACCACACACACAAACACACAAACAACACACACATAACACACACAAACACACACACAACACAATACACACACACACAACACACACACAAACACAACACACACACACCACACACACACACAACACAAAACACACACACACACAACAACACAACACACACACACACACACACACACACACACACACACACACACACACACAACACACACAACAAACACACAAACACACACACACACGAATACACACACACACACCACACACGAAACACACACACACACACGCGAACACACACACACACACACGCGAACACACACACACACACACACGAACACACACACACGACACACACACACACACACACCACACACACACACACAACACACACACACACACACACACACACACAACAACACAACACACACACACACACATACACACAAACAAACAAAGAAATACACGCACACGCCCGCATGCACACTGTCAGTCTGGTTTTGTTTATCAAACTGGTGCTTATGATTTTTTCATACTCAGGTACTTCGGAAATTAGATCTAAATGGAAGTTGGTTGGGGAGCAAAGTGCTCAAATTGGGGAGTGGGGGGGGGGGGGAGGACAAACAGTGAGGGAGAGGGGGAGAACATACAGTGAGAGAGAGGGGGGAGGAGGACAGAGGAAGGGGGATAGGGAGAGAGAGGGAGGGAGAGAAAGAAAGGGAGGGAGGGAGAGGGAGGGAGGGAAAGAAAGGGAGGGAGAAGGATAGAGTGAGATATAGAGAGAGAGAGAAAGACAGAGAGAGAGAGACAGAGATAGAGAGGAAGAGATACAGATAGAGAGAGAGAGAGAGAGAGACAGAGATAGAGAGGAAGAGATACAGATAGAGAGAGAGGAGACAGACAGACAGAGAGACAGAGAGACAGAGAGAGACAGAGAGAGATTGATTCGATTTAATTTATTATCATGTTTGCGCCTGCCTCAGGAAATTATGGCTAATGGGGATGACCATCACAATTATGAGAGGATAAATACGTGAGTTGTTTTAGCCTACATTGATACAACTACCATGACAATTAAGGAAGTAGGCCGTTTAACATAGCGCATACCATGGTTAAACTCAAAGCCATTGACATGTGAATTCAGTGCTCAGCTAATATTAAGCTTTGTGTATTGGAGAGACAGAAACTGAGACTTCAGATGGTTTATTGCACTGTGGCCATTTTTCCCTATATACGAACCACCCTCGTCTGGATGCCGGGGGATTTTTTTGAATATATACATGTAGTATCTCCATCTTTTGGAAATGCTGTGGTAGACATCTGCTCTTTTCTTTCACTTTCTTGTTTTCCGCTTTGTTCCTTTGCGTTCTGTATTTCTTTCTATCATTTTCTGCCTTGCTGGTTCATTCACCTGTACGGTATCTGTTCCGTAGATTTTAAAGTCCTACCACTCTCCGAGTATACGAGGACTAGCAAAAAAAAATTGCTTTAAGAAACCTTTAAAAAATTTAGGAGCATTGTGAGATACCGATGCTTTTTTTGGTTTCTCTGTCGATCTGGATCAGATCGATTGTACGGTATGAGTTCTATAGAGCCTTACATTCTTTCTCTTGGAATTGATAACTGGATTCTATGTTGAGTGCACTTTCGGCTCAGGGGGAAATATCTTTATTTAGATGTTTGGTTTTCTTGGTTGTGTTTATATTTGTGTTTAGGTTTATTTTTTGGGCCCTCTAGTGATCGATTGGACGGAGTGATCGACCCCAGGGGCGTGTCCTTGGATTGTTTACGCGGATGAATTGATGATTGATGTGTGTGCTCAGTTTTCTTTTCCAATTTTTGTTTCTCTAGTGGGAAGCGATGTGCTTTTTGAGATGGAAATAACTCTGAGATCGCTCTGCTCCATCGGCTGGGCTTTAAACAACAGCAATGATATAAACGACCCACACATAAAACGAATACAACAGATAACAAAACAGGAAGGAGCGACCATTAAAAACATGGAAACAGAGAAGAACAGTCAGTATGTTTTGGACTTTGACAAAAAAGCAAAAGTACTTGTCGCTGTCATTATTTATCTGTACTGGAATAATTGCTGTGGGTGGTGATAGATGGGGAGGGATTGGTATAACTGATTTTTGTACAAAACGATGCCGGTTACGATTTCCAGTTTTATTGGTACATGATTTCTTCTGCACATTCCTACTTCCGTCATACACCACGCATTAGGGAAGAAGACAAAGGAACACAGATAGATAAACAAAGAGTCAGGCGCTTGGCGTCAAACAAACAGAGAAAGATAAACAAACAGTCGGACACTTAGCGTCAAACAAACAGAACGATGAACAGTCATACAAACTGACAGACAGCAAAACCTGAAAGACTGGAACTGACAGGGCGGCTACAAACTCAAAACAAATTATTCTATAGACTTCTCTCAAGTGGATTAAAACTCTCCAGTTCAATGACACTGCCAGCGAAGCATTGAAATATTGATGACGTCTAAACCGCTTCCCAAACCAAACCATTCTCACGTGCACTGCATACAACATGCAAAACAACGGTTTCTAAAACACGCAGATTACTGGACTGTTGAGGCTCTCTGTTCCAATAGTCTAATGGGGTATAATCAATTTATCAGGATACGGACAAAGACCAGCTTTGAACATGTCTGGCTTTTTGTTATCTGGCCGAATATGGTTTTAGGTCCAATCATTAATGGGGAATCACAGGCTCCAACCTGTGTCGGTTTTAGCCTTACCGCTCCACCGGTGTGCGGGGAAAGGGAGAGCATGCCGCATTGACAGTAGCAAGATTCTCCATTCCGCCATGGGGATGCCGGGGGCTCTTTCAGTATAATAATAATAATAATAATAATAATAATAATGATAATAATATGATATATGATGCTGATGATGATAGTAATAGTAATAATAGCAATAATAATAATAATAATAATAATGATAAAAATAATTAGAAGAAGAAGAAGAATTACAGTATTTATACTGCGCCAAATCTTGACGGTTCAAACCAAAACACACTCACCCACTAGGCATACGCGTACAATCGATAAGGACTATCTTACCGTTTAGTTAGATCTGTCGATTATGCATTGTATACAGTTCAAGATGTTATGAATGTTATGTATTTGAAAATGAATAAAACAAGAAAAGACTACCTTACAGAGAGAGAGAGAGAGAGAGAGAGAGAGAGAGAGAGAGAGAGAGAGAGAGAGAGGAGAGAGGAGAGAGAGAGAGAGAGAGAGAGAGAGGTTACCACAACTATGTACGACACTTAAAAAAAAGAAAAAGAGCTTTATCATTGAAGATCTCTTCCCTTACAACAATTGTTTCCTATCATTTTATGCTCAAGCTTACCATGCTACTATCGAATATCTGCAGGAAGTGTTATTAGTTGATTCCAGATTCGTTAATTGCATGCAGCTGTTTTGCTTCTGTCAGATTAACAAGCTTTGTTCTCTTATCACAAACCTTTGACCAGTTTGACCAATTGGACTGTCCGTTTCTTGATGGATGACGTTTTGATTGGTCATTGAGTGGTCGAATTATCGATTTCATTCAGCTCTTATCGTTCAGTGGCTGTCAGGATTTCGGTTTGCTGGCTGGGGATGAGTGTGTTCGTATGTTTCAAGAGGTGTTGAGTGATACCCTTGAAGGATAATTGTGGGGTAGTACAATTCTTTGGGCAGTGTGTATACATGTGTATGTATGTATGTGTTGTGTGTGTGTGTGGTGGTGGTGTGTGTGTGTGTGTGTGTGTGTGTGTGTTGTATGTGAATGTATGTATGTATGTCATGTATGTATGTATTTATATAATGTATGTATGATGTATGTATGTTGATTATGTAATGTATGTAATGTATGTATGTAAAGTATGTATGTAATGTATTATGTATGTATGTATGTATGTATGTATGTATGTATGTATGTATTTTGTATGTATGTATGTATGTGATGTATGTAGGTAATGTATGTTTTTTATGTTTGATGTATGTGTGTATGTATATGTGTGTATGTATTTGTAGTATGCATGTATGTATGTATGTATGTATGTATATGATGTATGTATGTATTGTATGTATGTATGATGTATGAATGCATACATACTGAAATCTGTGTGTATGAGAAAGAAAGAGAGACAGATGAGAGAGAGAGAGAGAGAGAGGGAGATGTGTATGTGTGTGTGTGGTGTGTGTGTGTGTGTGTGTGTGTGTGTGTGTGTGTGTGTGTGTATGTGTTGTGTGTGTGTGTGTGTGTGTGTGTGTGTGTGTGTGTGTGTGTTGTGTGTGTGTGTGTGTGTGTGTTGTGTCAAACATGACGGAAATATGTCCTCAGTCTTCATGATATTTGAAACAAGGATGCTGACTATCAGTTTGATGAACAGCTTCAATCTTGTCATTTCACTGCTGCCATCAAAGACCTTGGTGAACCCCATTAGGGAGTAACACAAGCCATGGCGGACAAATAAACCGTCATTCTTCTGTAAAGGTTTTCATGTGTTATCGCTTCCCTGGCATACATAAAGGGGAGGAAGTGAAGGGAGTGATCAGAGAGAGAGGGGGAGAGAGAGGGAGAGAGAGAGAGAGATGGAGAAAGAGGGGGAAGAGAGAAAGACAGGCAGAAAAAGACAGAGAGAAAGACAGAGACAGAGACAGAGAGAGACACAGACAGACAGACAGACAAACAGACAGACAGAGAGCGGGCAGAACAAGAAGAAATAACAAAGAACAAGGGAAGAAGGAACGTTTTGAGAGAAAGTGTGAATGAATGAATGAATGAATGAAGTAAAGAACGTGATGTAGGGGGGGGGGGGAGGGGGGAGAGAGAGAGAGAGAGAGAGAGAGAGAGAGAGAGAGAGAGAGAGAGAGAGAGAGAGAGAGAGAGAGAGAAGTTGACAATTTAACAGAAATACAGACACAGACAAACTGAGACTGAACAAGAAAAAAGGAAAGACTGACGACGAGAAACGAATTATTGTGCAGACTCCCAGCCCTAGACAGTGAATGAAAAAGACATAGGCAGTAAAACGTTTATGTCTAAACTGCTTTTCTGTCTAATCAAAACTTTTTCTGTCCAATCATTTCTCGTATACATAACATGCAAACTGCATGGCAAATGTTTCTGAAACACGCCGATTACTGAAGTGCCATAGCCCTTGTCCCAACAGAAAAGAGGCCAATGACAAATTTATCAGCAAATAACAATGGCAGGGCTTTTGATTGAACGTGTCTGGCGTTTTGTTGTGTGGGGAAATAGAGCATGGGGATTTAATCAGTAATCTAAAATTCACTGTTTTGTTAGTAGTTGTCGGCCTTGATAGTTGCTGTTTTGTTAATCTTTCATTTTTGTTGTGGTCGCGGTAGTGACCTTTTGTTCTGTGAAATTGTAAATGCTGACACTGCTGCTGCTGATGTTGTTTCTACAGCTGCTGCTGTTCTTATGTCGGTTTTGTGTACTAGTAGATGTTGTTGTAAGTTCAGAACTATGAATGTACTCGAAATCTATCAAACAGTTATATAAAATTCAAATAAAGTTAATGAAAGCAGTACAAATGAAAGCTAAATAGAAACTACTTCAGCCCAAATGCATCGGAGGCTACAGTAAGTGTTGCTTTAGTCAAAGAAACCCGAACATTTCAAGTCAGACGATGTTCAGTTATATTACAGATTGCACGCACATCGAGAGAGAGAGAGAGAGAGAGAGAGAGATAGATAGAGAGAGAGAGAGACAGACAGACAGAGAGACAGAGAGACAGAGACAGACAGACAGAGAGACAGGGAGAGAGAGAGCACAGACAGACAGACGAAGGCAGAGAAAAACAGAACAATTCAACAGAAATACAGACTCAGACAAAACTGACAGTGAGCAACAAAACAGGAAGACCAACGAACAGAAGCAAATTATTGTACAGACTCTTAGGACCCTGACAGTGAATGAAAAAGAAATAGGCAGTAAAACATAGTTACGATGTCCGAACTGCTTCTCTATCAAACCAAAACTGCTTTTCTGTCCAGTTATTTCTCATGTACATAACATGCAAACTGCATGGCAAATGTTTCTGAAACACGCCGATTACTGAAGTGCCATA
>JAPXFY010000029.1:13976704-13996704 GCA_030674185.1 Monoplex corrugatus
ACCCGTACATATACAGATATGTACACAAATATATTATACAAATACACTATACCACGACAATGTACATATGAATAAAAAGTCCTCTAACTCCATGACGAGTCGTTGGGGAATGAGGTGGCAGAGACTTGACTGCTCTCAGGCCAGCTTTTTGAGGGCTAGGGGTCACACTCCTCTCTCTGTTTCTCTGTTTCTGTGTCTGTCTGTTTCTGTCTCTCTCTGTCTCTGTCTGTCTCTCCCTCTCTCTCTATCTCTCTCTCCACACACACACACACGCGCACACACACACCCACACACACACACACACACACACACACACACCACACACGCACACACACACACGCGCGCGCACACACACACACACACGCGCACGCACGTACGCACGACGCACGCACACACACACACACCACACACACACACACAAATCTCGCACACACAGACAGACGCAGACATACTGATTACTAATTTTTCTTCTCTCTCTCTTTCCGTCTTTCTAAATGTCAGGATATGCAATTACGTTTTGATATCCTTGTGTAGTCTTATATTAGTGAGGTTTTTTTATAACTGATTTGTTGATACTTTTCTTCTTCTGTATTTTCAATTATTGGCAGATATGTAGGTTATCAACAGCATGTTTGAAAAAGTAATTTCTGCTATTGGAAAATAAAGTGCCATTGAGAGTGTCATCATCTCTCTTCTAACTCTGATGTGTTAGACTGTGTGTCTGTGAGAAAGATACAGAGAGAGGGAGGGAGGGAAAGAGAGAGAGAGAGAGAGAGAGAGCAAGAGAGAGACAGAGACAGAACGAGGGGGAGACAGAGGCAGAGGAGAGGAGAGAGAGAGAGAGAGAGAGAGAGACAGACATGGACAGAGACACACAGAGAGAGAAACAGAGAGAGAGACAGACCAACAGAGACAAACAGACAGACAGACGAAGATGCAGGCAAAGAGCAAAGAGAAACACTGGAAACAATTCAATGACAGATGGAAGAATGTCCAAAACAGAACTCACGACGTTGTTTCAAAAACCTTGACAGAAACATCTCTTCATCAAACGTGAAGACAGGAATGGTGAAACGCTGACACACATCTTCAACACTCTGATTCCACTGCTGCTGTCAAAGTCCTTGGTGAACCCCATTAGGGAATGATATGAGGCAGGGCTGACAAATGAACTGTAATTACTGGGTAACAATCAAACATCAACGTGAACTGGGTGGAAAAAGAAAAGAGACAGAGAGAAGGAGTAGGAAGAGTGGGGATTGAAGTGAGTGAGAGAGAGAGAGAGAGAGAGAGAGAGAGAGAGAGGAGAGAGAGAGAGAGAGAGGAGGTGTATTTTCTTTCAAGGTAGCGGTCATCAGTTAAAAGCCATTTTTCACGTTTTTGACCAGAATACACATCTGCCATTTTCTCCTGC
Organism: Monoplex corrugatus; assembly: GCA_030674185.1. Taxonomy (NCBI): domain Eukaryota; kingdom Metazoa; phylum Mollusca; class Gastropoda; order Littorinimorpha; family Ranellidae; genus Monoplex; species Monoplex corrugatus. The sequence continues at coordinate 13,978,119 of JAPXFY010000029.1, forward strand.
CATCTGCCATTTTCTCCTGCTATCTGCCATTTCTCCTGCCATCTGCCATTTTCTCCTGCCATCTTCCATTTTCTCCTGCCATCTGCCATTTTCTCCTGCTATCTGCCATTTCTCCTGCCATCTGCCATTTTCTCCTGCCATCTGCCATTTTCTCCTGCTATCTGCCATTTCTCCTGCCATCTGCCATTTTCTCCTGCCATCTGCCATTTCTCCTGCATACATTTTCTCCTTTGTATACACTTGACAAAGGACACTTGGCCAAACTTCAGTGCCTGTCTTCTTTTGCTGTGTTAAATGCACTTTCTGATTTTATCTTTGTGTTCTTTTCTGGATTCTAGAAATTTGTTGTTGCTAAGTGTAAGTGAGAGAACAAGAACAAGAGGAGAGAGAGACAGACAAACAGAGAGAGAGAGAGAGAGAGAGAGAAAGAGAGAGAAAGAGAGAGACAAAGACACAGAGAGACAGAGACAGAGAGACAGAGAGAGGAAATGAGGGGAGGAGAGAGAGAGAATGAGAGAGAGAGAGAGTAAATGAGGGGAGAGAGAGAGAGTCAATGAGAGAGACAGACAGACAGACGCACATGCAGACAAAGAGCAAAGAGAAAACACTGGAAACAATTCAATGACAGATGGAAGAATGTCCAAAACAGAACTCACGACGTTGTTTCAAAAACCTTGGCACAAACATCTCTTCATCAAACGTGAAGACAGGAATGGTGAAACGCTGACACACATCTTCAACACTCTGATTCCACTGCTGCTGTCAAAGTCCTTGGTGAACCCCATTAGGGAATGATAAGAGGCAGGGCTGACAAATGAACTGTAATTGCTGGGTAAACAATCAAACATCAACGTGAACTGGGTGGAAAAAGAAAAGAGACAGAGAGAAGGAGTAGGAAGAGTGGGGATTGAAGAGAGAGAGAGAGAGAGAGAGAGAGAGAGAGAGAAGAGAAGGGATAGAGAGAGAGAGAGACAGAGAGAGAGAGAGGGAGAGAGAGAGAGGTGTATTTTCTTTCAAGGTAGCGGTCATCAGTTAAAAGCCATTTTTCTTGTTTTTGACCAGAATACACAGCCATTTTCTGCTTCATACCTTTTCTCCTTTGTATGCACTTGACAAAGGACCGTTGGCCAAACTTCAGTGTCTGTCTTCTTTTGCTGTATTAAATGCGCTTTCTGATTTTATCTTTTTGTTTTTTTCTGGATTCTAGAAATTTGTTGTTGCTAAGTGTAAGTGAGAGAACAAGAACAAGAGGAGAGAGACAGACAGACAGACAGACAGAGAGACAGACAGAGAGACAGAGAGAGACAAAGACAGAGAGAGACAAAGACAGAGACAGAGAGAGCAAATGAGGGAGAGAGAGAGAGAGAAAGAGAGAGAGAGAAAGTGAATGAGGGAGAGAGAGAGAGAGAGAGAGAGACAGGCAGACAGACAGACAGACAGATAGGCAGACAGACAGACTGACAGAGACTAACAGACAGACAGACGCACATGCAAACAAAGAGCAACACTGGAAACACTTCAATGACAGATGGAAGAATGTCCAAAACAGAACTCACGACGTTGTTTCAAAAACCTTGACAGAAACATCTCTTGATCAAACGTGAAGACAGGAATGGTGAAACGCTGACACACATCTTCAACACTCTGATTCCACTGCTGCTGTCAAAGTCCTTGGTGAACCCCATTAGGGAATGATATGAGGCAGGGCTGACAAATGAACTGTAATTGCTGGGTAAACAATCAAACATCAACGCGAACTGGGTGGAAAAAGAAAAGAGACAGAGAGAAGGAGTAGGAAGAATGGGAATTGAAGTGAGTGAGTGAGTGAGAGAGAGAGAGAGAGAGAGAGAGGGGTGGGGGGTGGGGGTATTTTCTTTCAAGGTAGCTGTCATCAGTTAAAAGCCATTTTTCACGTTTTTGACCAGAATACACATCTGCCATTTTCTCCTGCCATCTGCCATTTTCTCCTGCTATCTGCCATTTCTCTGGCCATCTGCCATTTTCTCCTGCCATCTGCCATTTTCTCCTGCCATCTGCCATTTTCTCCTGCTATCTGCCATTTTCTCCTGCTATCTGCCATTTTCTCCTGCCATCTGCCATTTTCTCCTGCCATCTGCCATTTCTCCTGCCATCTGCCATTTTCTCCTGCCATCTGCCATTTTCTCCTGCCATCTGCCATTTTCTCCTGCCATCTGCCATTTCTCCTGCATACATTTTCTCCTTTGTATACACTTGACAAAGGACACTTGGCCAAACTTCAGTGCCTGTCTTCTTTTGCTGTGTTAAATGCACTTTCTGATTTTATCTTTGTGTTCTTTTCTGGATTCTAGAAATTTGTTGTTGCTAAGTGTAAGTGAGAGAACAAGAACAAAGAGAGAGAGAGACAGACAAACAGAGAGAGAGAGAGAGAGAAAGGAGAGAAAGAGAGAGACAAAGACACAGAGAGACAGACAGAGAGACAGAGAGAGCAAATGAGGGGGGAGAGAGAGAGAATGAGAGGAGAGAGAGCAAATGAGGGGAGAGAGAGAGAGTCAATGAGAGAGAGAGAAAGACAGACAGTCAGACAGACAGACAGACAGACAGATGACATGCAGACAAAGAGCAAAGAGAAACACTTAAACATTCAATGACAGATGGAAGAATGTCCAAAGCAGAAATCATGACGTTGTTTCAAAAACCTTGGCACAAACATCTCTTCATCAAACGTGAAGACAGGAATGGTGAAACGCTGACACACAGCTTCAACACTCTGATTCCACTGCTGCTGTCAAAGTCCTTGGTGAACCCCATTAGGGAATAATAAGAGGCAGGGCTGACAAATGAACTGTAATTGCTGGGTAAATAATCAAAAATCAACGTGAACTGGGTGGAAAAAGAAAAGAGACAGAGAGAAGGAGTAGGAAGAGTTGGGATTGAAGAAGAGAGAGAGAGAGAGAGAGAGAGAGAGAGAGAGAGAAGGGGAGAGAGAGAGAGAGAGCAAGAGAAGAGAGAGGAGAGAGAGAAAGAGAAAGAGAGGGATAGAGAGAGAGAGACAGAGGAGAGAGAGAGGGGAGAGAGAGAGGGTGTATTTTCTTTCAAGGTAGCGGTCATCAGTTAAAAGCCATTTTTTTTGTTTTTGACCAGAATACACATTTGCCATTTTCTTCTTCATACATTTTCTCCTTTGTATGCACTTGACAAAGGACATTGGCCAAACTTCAGTGCCTGTCTTCTTTTGCTGTATTAAATGCGCTTTCTGATTTTATCTTTTTGTTTTTTTCTGGATTCTAGAAATTTGTTGTTGCTAAGTGTAAGTGAGAGAACAAGAACAAGAGGAGAGAGAGAGAGACAGACAGACAGAGAGAGAGAGAGAGAGAGAGACAAAGACAGAGAGAGACAGAGACAGAGACAGAAAGACAGAGAAGCAAATGATGGGAGAGAGAGAGAGAGAGGACAGACAGACAGACAGACACAGAAAGAGAGAGAAAGACAGAGTCAGAGACAGAAAGACAGAGTCAGAGACAGAAAGACAGAGAGAGCAATGATGGAGAAGAGAGACAGACAGACAGACAGACAGACAGATGCACATGCAGACAAAGAGCAAAGAGAAACACTGGAAACATTCAATGACAGATGGAAGAATGTCCAAACAGAAATCAGACGTTGTTTCAAAAACCTTGACGAAACATCTCTTCATCAAACGTGAAGTATAGGAATGGTGAAACGCTGACACACAGCTTCAACACTCTGATTCCACTGCTGCTGTCAAAGTCCTTGGTGAACCCCATTAGGGAATGATATGAGGCAGGGCTGACAAATGAACTGTAATTACTGGGTAAATAATCAAACATCAACGTGAACTGGGTGGGAAAAGAAAAGAGACAGAGAGAAGGAGTAGGAAGATGGGAATTGAAGTGAGTGAGAGAGTGAGAGGAGAGAGAGAGAGGAGAAGAGGGGGGGGTATATTCTTTCAAGGTAGCGGTCATCAATTAAAAGCATTTTCACGTTTGACCAGAATACAATCTGCCATTTTCTCCTGCATCTGCCATTTCTCATGCTATCTGCCATTTCTCGGCCATCGCCATTTATCCTGCCAATCTGCCATTTTCTCTGCAATCTGCATTTTCTCGCTATCTGCCATTTCTCTGCATCTGCTATTTTTCCTCCATCTGCCATTTTCTCCTGCTATCTGCCATTTCTCCTGCATACATTTTCTCCTTTGTATACACTTGAAAAAGGACACTTGGCCAAACTTCAGTGCCTGTTTTCTTTTGCTGTGTTAAATGCACTTTCTGATTTTATCTTTGTGTTCTTTTCTGGATTCTAGAAATTTGTTGTTGCTAAGTGTAAGTGAGAGAACAAGAACAAGGAGAGAGAGAGAGGACAGACAAACAGAGAGAGAGAGAGAGAAAGAGAAAGAAATAGAGAGACAAAGACACAGAGAGACAGACAGAGAGACAGAGAGAGCAAATGAGGGAGAAGAGAGAGAGAATGAAGAGAGAGAGCAAATAAGGGAGAGAGAGAGAGTCAATGAGAGAGACAGACAGACAGATGTACATGCAGACAAAGAGGAAAGAGAAACACTTTAAACACTTCAATGACAGATGGAAGAATGTCCAAAGCAGAAATCATGACGTTGTTTCAAAAACCTTGGCACACAAATCTCTTCATCAAACGTGAAGACAGGAATGGTGAAACGCTGACACACAGCTTCAACACTCTGATTCCACTGCTGCTGTCAAAGTCCTTGGTGAACCCCATTAGGGAATAATAAGAGGCAGGGCTGACAAATGAACTGTAATTACTGGGTAAACAATCAAACATCAACGTGACTGGGTGGTAAAAGAAAGAGAGAAGGAGTAGGAAGAGTGGAAGTGGTAGAGAGAGAGAGCGACAGAGAGAAAGACAGAGAGCACAGAAGAGAGAGATGACAAAACAGACGACAGACAGACCAGACAGACGACAGACCAGCAACCAGACAGAACCAGACAGCGACCAGACAGGACCAGACAGACAGACAGACCAGACAGACAGACAGAACACACAGAGACAAATGGTGAGATATATTTGCAATGATATTTTTATTTCAAGGTAGGGGTCATTAGCTAAAACCCATTTATTTCTAGTTTTTGACCACAACACATGCATTTTCTCTTGCCCGACTCATGTTAGGAAGTTCTCTTCTGTTTTTTTTTTAAACTGTGTAGTGCATTGATTCTTTGTTGCCTTTACACAGGCCAGTTGGCTCAGCTATTGCACCTGTCTTCTTTTGTTGTATTAAATACGCTTGCTGATTTCATTTTTGTCTTTTTGTGGTTACTCGAAATTTGCTGTTGCTAAGTCAAATACATGTAGACAAAGAGAGAGAACGAAAGAGGATGAAAGAAAGAGGGAGGGACGTGAGTGAGAGAGTGATAAGAGAATCAGAATCAGAAATGTATTCAGTAAGGCCAAAGCCCCATTTGAAGGGATGTGAACACATTTTAAACATTGTCCAATATGCCTCTCTGTTCCTGTGTCTCCTAATACGTGTGTGTATTTGTGTGTCCATGAGAAAGAGAGAGGGGAGAGAGAGAGAGAGAGAGAGAGAGAGGGAGGAGGAGGATGAGGAGGAGCAGGAGGAGGAGGAGAGAGAATCAGAATCAGAAATGTATTCAGTAAGGCCAAAGCCCCGTTTGAAGGGATGTGAACATATTTTAAACATTGTCCAATATGCCTGTCTCTGTCTGTGTCTCCTAATATCATCATCATCATCAAGTGCCTTGCCGCATGGCGTTGGCAATCATGGCCTTCCATCTGTCTCTATCTCCTGTAGCCGCAAGCACCTCTTCCACCCTCTCTGTCTCGAGCCACTCTGCAAGTGCGTCCAATATTTTCTCCCTGGGTCTACCTGGTGCTCTCTTTCCCTCCAGCTTTCCTGTTGTCTCCTAACACGTGTGTGTATTTGTGTGTCCATGAGAGAGATGGAGGGTGAAAGAGAACGAGGGAGAGAGACACAGACAGAGAGAGAGAGAGAGAGAAGAGGAGAGAGAGAGAGAGAGAGAGAGAGAGAGATTGACAAGACTGACAAGACTGACAAGGACAAACGGAAAGACGGAAAAAAAAACACTCTAATCTATCTCCGCTCCCACTCCCCATCATTTTGTCCCAGGATCAACAAATGCACACGCATTTTCTGTTTCTTTCCTCCTTTGCCATAGTAAGACGAATTTCATATCGGGACTGTTTAGTTTTGGTCTTTTAAGTTTGGAGGATTTTTTAAATTAAATTATTCTTTTGTCTCACCATTGCAAAGAAAGTCTATTTCTTTGAGATAACAAACTAAGCAGACAATCACAAAAATATAGAACTAAAATGCGATTTGGTATAGCATAACGTGACACGCTTATTTGTTTGGCCAACCAGCCATTATGAAGTGTATGAAGTGTATACAATAAAGTATAAAACGCACATCACTTAGCTCCAAAAACAAACACATAAATAGATAAATAAATTAGATAAATAAGCAATTAAATAAATAAATACATTGAATTAAGTACATGAATGAAATAAAAAAAATAATTGTAAATAGATAAATAAATGAATAAATAAAATAGATAAACAAATAAATGAAAATAAATAGTTGACAACTTTCAAGACATAGCGCCTGGCAGGAAAAAATGGCAGATGTCTGATTTTGTTAAACTAAATACAGGTTCTGGTTTTATCTCTGTATGTTTTCTGGTTCGTGTTTGCTGGAACGCTGGCAGTCTCTTTGCTTCAGATTTGAGATTATTCAGTTTTTAAAATTCCCAATCCTGGAAACGTGTGTAAAACAAACGGATGTATCCTTTGGTTGCATGACTAAATTGCATCGTGTATACACATTCTCTACTTCGTTCTGCTTTTATTTTAAGAAAGAAAGATCATTGAAAAGATATGACTATTTTCTCTCCACTCATTCATCATAGTTCTACCTCTTTCTTTCTCTTTCTTATTCTCTCTTCTCTCTCTCTCTCTCTCTTCCCTGTGTGTCTCTGTCTGCCTGTCTGTCTCTCTTACTCTTTTTCTCTTTTTCTATCCCCCCTCTCTCACCCTCCTACTGTATCTTTTTCTGCCCCTCCATCTCCCTCCTCCCTCTCTCTTTCTCTAGCAAATACGAAAACCACACATAAAAGAACAATAATCTATTTAGACTAAGTCTGTCTGTCTGTCTCTGTCTCACTCACAACCACCACCACCCACTCACCCCACACACACACGCACGCACGCACGTACACTTACACGAGCGCCTGCGCGCGCGCGCGCCCACACACACACACACACACACACACACACACACACACACACACACACACTACACTAACGTGACTCAAGGGGCTATTTTTCTTCATTGTTTTTTAAGCCTGAAAGTCACTGACCCCTGTTCATCTTGCAGTGAGACCACTGCCACGACCTTCCAGAACGATGCCGAATGATGGCGACAATGTCAGGAAGGTGGACAAACGTATGCCGAAAATCTCTTCCTTCTTTTGACTGACACAGTGGGAAGCGCCGACCTATCGCCATTAATAACTATCCTTTTCTCCTTCTGTGCCCTGTGACAGAAGAGTAACGCCAAGGGAGGCAATTTGCCGCCTGTCTTGAGGTGGACTGACAAAAGCTTCCCCTCTCCCTCCCCCATTTAAATTAACTACGTCTTCTCGTCGTCCTATATCTCTTCTTCTTTCCTTCATTTCTTCTTTCTTCCTCTGCAATACTTGTCTGTCAGTCTTCTGATTTTTTTCTTCTTATTTTGGTTCTTCAATTTCATCTTGTCCTCATCCATCACCTCCTTCATCAATCTTTGGCTTAAGTTTTTATTTATTTTTTTATTTTTTGCAACATCCTTATGCTGTGTTGTTTTAACATAAATAGATTTGCACTGGAATGCACGTAAATTGGCCTATGTGCTAGTATCTATACCTTTGGAAAAATGGTTTCATTTCATTTCTTCATCTCTTTCAATCCAGTCCTGCTCTTCCTTCTTCCACTTCTTCCACCTCATCATCATCATCATCATCATCATCTCATCATCATCGTCCTCATCACCATCATCCCATCACCATCATCACCATCATCACCATCATCACCATCATTACCATCATTACCATCATCATCATCATCCATCTCCTTCTTATCTAATTATTATTACTGCTGCTGTTGCTTTTTTTCTTTTGACTTTTTCTTTCTCTTCCTCTCCTTTTTCCTCTTATTCCTTCGTCATTTTCGTCGTCTTCGTCGTCATTTTCTGGCCACTTCCTTTTTTTGTTTCTGTGTGTTATTTTGTAACGTGCATGTGCTTGCAGGGAAGGGAGGGGGATACAGTTTTGTTAAATAGGGAGACGGAATGTGGTGAAGGGTGATGAGGAAAGGGGTGGGAGTGGGGTAGAGGAGAAGGGGCGAGGGCGGAGATTGTGGAACGGGATTGTGTTGGGGTTTGTAGAGTAAACTGTGTTTAAAAGGTCTCTCTGCCATGACGATTCTGTCTCTGAACGACAAATACAGAGAGTGTGTGTGTGAGAGAGAGAGAGAAGAGAGAGAGAGAGAGAGAGAGAGAGAGAGAGAGAGAGGAGAGAGAAGAGAGAAGGACGGACAGACAGACAGACAGACGGACAGACAGACAGACAGACAGACAGACAGACAGTGTATGTGTGGGTGTGAGTGTGTTTGGGGGGGTGTTTCAAATGTGTGTATGTGTATTGAAATGTTGTGTGTGTGTGTGTGTGGCGTGCGTGCGTGCGTGCGTGGTGTGTGTGTGTGTGTGTGTGTGCGTCAGCTTGGGGACAGTAAGCAAGGAGAAAGGGGGGGGGGAATGTTCATAATGATTTTAAGCCTGAAGGTCGTCGGTCGGTCTGTCTGTCTGTTCGTCTCTCTCTCTCTCTCTCTCTCTCTCTCTCTCTCTCTCTCTCTCTCTCTCTCTCTCTCTCTCTCTCTCTCAATCTCTCTATCTCTGCTGATCAGTCTGTCTGCATCTATCTCTCTATCGCTGTCTCTCTGTTTCTTTCTCTATCTCACTGTCTGTCTGTCTTTCTTTCTCTGCCATCCCCGCCTGTCTGTCTCTCTATCTCTCTCACTGTTCGTCTGTCTGTCTCTATCTCTCTCTCAAGGCATATATGTAACACCAAAGGAAATAAGAGGGAAGCAAGGAGAATTTTAGATATTAACTAAGCAACATACCTCTTGAGAGTTACGGAGTTATCTCCCATGTAGAATTTCTCAAATCCAACACATTTTGCATGTCTGTCTGTTCTGAGCTTACATTTTTATGCTTTGTGGCTGCGTCTATGCTAGCTGAATGGGTAGCATGCCTGTGTGTCTGTCTGTCTGTCTACCTCTGTCTCTCTCTCACTCTGTTTCTGACTCTGGCAATGTTCTGAGCTTACAACTTTATGCTTTGTGGCTGCGTCTGTGCTAGCTGAATGGGTAGCGCAAACTGTGTTGGGTTTGAGAAATTATACATGGGAGATAACTCCGTGACTCTCAAGAGTTATATGTTGCTTAGTTAATATCTCTCTCTCGTTCTCTTTCACTCAGCAAGAAAATTGTTATACATCGACCAAATGAGGCTCTCTGCAGCGTGCAGGTACACGTATATACATGTGTGTGCGCGTGTGTTTTGTGTGTGTGTGTGTGTGTGTGTGTTGTGTGCGCGCTTGTGTGTGTGTGTTTGCGTGTGTTTGTGTGCGTGTGTGTGTATGTGTGTGTGTGTGTGTATGTGTGTGTGTGTCTGTGTGCGTGCGCGCGCGTGCACGTGTATATATGTGTCTTTGTTGTGCCCTGGTACCGTGTATGTGCCCGCGTGCAGGCGTGTATATCTAACACAGATTGTCAGCACGCTTCAGTGTTATATAACCTCAGGGCAGTGGCCCGCATCATAACCTGAATATCGCTGATCCAATTGATGAAAGTAGAAAACGCCAGTGTAAACATTTGAGTCAACATTGAATCCCCCATTTCAACTTGAGGCAGAGTGGCTCGGAGGTCCAGCAGAGCAGTTTCTGTTGAATCTGTTATGGAATTTCAGCTCAGAATACTTTTTTTCTTCTTCTGTCTCACCTTGCTTCTCTCACTCTGTTTCTGACTCTGTCACTGTTTGCCTGTCTGTCTGTTTCTCTCTTCTCTGCCTGGTTGTAAGTCTGTCTGTCTGTCTGTTCTGACTCTGTCACTGTTTGCCTGTCTGTCTGTTCTGTCTTTGCCTGGTTGTATGTCTGTCTGTTGCCTCTGTCTCTGTCTCTCTCTGTCTGTCAGTCTCTGTCTTTCTGTGTGTGTGTCTGTCTGTCTCTGTGATTGCCTGTCTCTCTGTCTTTGTCTTTCTATACGTCTGTCGCTGTCTGTCTCTGTCTCTATCTCTGTTTTCTCTCTCTCTCTCTGTCTGTCTGTCTGTCTCCTGTCTCTCTCCCCTACTCCCTCCTCTCTGTCTTTTCTCTATGTATGTCTGTCTGTCTCTCTGTCTCTCCCTCTCTCTCCCCTACTCCCCCCCCTCTGTCTTTTCTGTATGTATGTCTGTCTGTCTCTGTCTCTGTCTCTCTCTCTCTCTCCCTCTCCCTACTCCCCCCTCTTTGTCTTTTCTGTATGTCTGTCTGTCTCTGTCTCTCTGTCTCTGTCTCTCGTCTCTGTCTCTCTCTCTCTCTCTCCCTACTCCCCCCCTCTCTGTCTTTTATGTATGTCTGTCTCTCTGTCTCTGTCTCTCTGTCTCTGTCTCTGTATCTCTCTCTTCCCCTACTCCCCCCCACCTCTCTGTCTTTTCTCTATGTCTGTCGGTCTGTCTGTCTCTGTCTATCTGTCTGTCTATCTGTCTCTCTTTCTCTCTCTCTCTCATCTCTGTCTCTTTCTCTCTCTCTCTCTCTCTCTCTCTCTTCTCTCTCTCTCTCTCTCTCTCTCCGCCTGTATTCAGCCCACCGTTCTAAACGCGATAATTTATCGTTAATCTGTGGAATATGTATTTACCTACGCTGTGGGAACTGACACTTGATCGAATTATAAGGGGAGAGGGAGGGTAAGTGTATATATATATTATTCGTTTGGTGGTGCATTAAATTAGGTTTGCACATGTAAGCAAAACATCAGTGTATAAAATTGATTTGTGAAAAATTTGATCTCAGGGAAGAGCGGTTACACTGCAGGATATTTACATGAACACACAGAACACAGTGTGCAATAGATCGACAAGATTTGATGTTTCTAATTTTATTCCAATTTCTGTTTGAAGCCCAGCTGACCACTAGGTTCAAGAGATTTCTCTGGCATTGCACCGTGCTTAGAAAAGTGGTCTTTTGAATATGTTGAAGAAAACAGCATAGAGTGCTGAAAAAAGACAAAACAGAAAGAATGGAAGAAAGAGAAAAAGAGAAAAAGCAAGCAAGCAAAAAGAAAACATGAAACAATAACGAAAAGAATGGAAGAGAAAGAGAGAAAGAGAGATTGAGAGAGAGAGAGAGAGAGATTGAGAGAGAGAGGGGGGGGAGAGAGAGAGAGAGACAGACACAGAGAGAGGGGGGAGAGAGGAGAGAGACAGAGAGAGAGAGAGACAGACAGACAGAGAGAGAGAGAAGACAGACAGAAAAGACAGAGACAGACAGAAGAGAGACAGACAGAAGGAGAAGAGAGAAGAGAGAGACAGAAGAGAGAGAGAGAGAGAGAGAGGAGGCCCAAGCAAGGAAGAAGAAAAACACGTGAAAGGACAGAGAAAAGAAAGAACGGAAGAGAGAGAACAAGCAAGGAAGAAGAAGAACGCATAAAACAAAGTGGAACACTCGATTTTGTTTACTGTAATATATCTCAGTTACTTGATCAAAGTATATCTGATACAAAACATACCGGCTTAGTTAACAATAATATTAGATATGAATGAATTTAGGACGTCTCTGACTCATATTATATTGAGCTAGTCCGTTTTGAATCATTTGAAAGATAATGTATGCAAGAAATCGTATTCAGTAAACATACTATTAAACAACCAATCAGTCAAAACTTGCCATGCGCATCCATTTGAAATAAAATGTCGAACTGAAACGTAACTATACCTTTAAGACACACACGAGATTCTTCTTCCTCCTCTCCCAACCCATCTCCTTAGTGTCTTCTTAAGAAACAGTTATGTCTGAGAAACATTACAAACTTAAACGAACACTTACCTGGAAGTGAATTTTGTGTGTAATTCCATGATGTAGTTGAAGAAAAGGAGGGATAGGTGAGATGCGCATGCGTAAGGACGACCATTCTTTAAAGGTTTGATCATCACTGTCGATGATCTAACCAGTATTTTTCATACATACGTGTTCTTGAAATACAGTTTAATTGTCTGAAACACACTGCCTGCAACGTCATAATAACATCCAAAACAAGCATGTTTGGTAAAGATAAATTCGCTTGTAAATATAGTAATATTTCATCAAAGATTCCCAGGGTGGGATCATTTGGGAGGGCACATATCCCTCCCTTTCTTCAACTACATCATGGAATTACACACAAACTTCACCTTCCAGGTAAGTGCTCGTTTAAGTTTGTAATACCAAATCACGTAGTTTACGAAACTACGGGACAGGTGAGACTTTAAAGCTTGGTTGTTTTGGATGTTTGTATAGATTATTAGATATCAAACAATGGTCGTCCTTACGCATGCGCATATCACTTGTTCCGTAGTTTCGTAAGCTACGTGAAATGGAATTAGCGTGACTGTGGCATAGGGGGTGAGGGTGTTGGAGGGGTGGCAGGGTAATAAGGAGGGTGAGGCAGAATGGAGGCAGAAAGGAAAGTGTATGAAGATGATATTATGTTCTCCTTGTGAAATGTCAGCTTGATCCTTAGCATAATCTGTTTCTTCTTGAGACTGGTTTGTAGGTGGAGAGAAATTTGACTCTTTGAGTTTTCGTTTCTAGAGGGTGGGTGTGGGTTGGTGACAGGGTGTGTGTGTGTGTGTATGTGTGTGTTGTAATAGAAATACATTAAAAGTCAAAAAAGTGAAAGTTCGCCAAAACGCAATTATTACGTGTTGCATACAATGACGCAGTTTTGTGAAAATACGTCAGAATGCAATTAATACGTGGGGGACAAGGACGTAATTTTGGGATAACGGGAGGAGACCGGGGATAGCCAAAGAGAGAGGCAGGGCTTGCCACATCTTCACTGATTTTTGGATCAGTTGTTCTTTGTTGCCAACTCATGTTGGTTTATTTACTGATTGCTAAAGAATATGGAGTGGAGAACAGAGGTTGTTACGTTTTGAGAACGTTAATTGTTGGTCAAAGAGGAATATTGCTGATTGTGTTCTCAAGAGAACAAAAATCTGCAGTCGTTCAGAACACTGAGGTGCCGCTGATTCACTTTTCTGTCATAGTGAAGATGGAACAAGGTGGTGGACAGCTCATGGAGATGAACTATAAGCACAACATTTCGGGTTGTAACCAAAAGCTTCATTCGTTGGAGCAGGACATAAGAATGTGCTTATAATTCATAATGCATCAAGTGTCTACTCGTCATGTGAACCAGCAAATTGTGTGGGCATGAGATGAAACATACATGATTGAGAGAATTCAGCGAAATATGTATCAGCTGGCGTAATAGATGATAGTTCCCAACATACGTGCGTAACTGTAATAACTGTTGATTCGCCTGAACACAATCTACTGGACCTGTTCAACCTTCTGGAGGAGAACCCAACAAACGGTGTGCGTCTCCTTCACCTGTTGTCAACATCGGTCACGAATCATCGACGCTGCTGTCAACAAGGCTTGAGGATCTCCACATCAACAACGACACAATGCATGAGTACGATGTTTAAAGTTTATGCATGCCTCACTTCTTTCATGCACGGCCGACAGGTACTCGTAAAAACGTTCCTTTTCTTAGTGTGTAGTAAATTCGTTTTCATATCAGTGATCGATTATTCAACTTGTATGGATCCGAAAATGTGATCGAGCTCTTGACACCCTTTTCTCATTACAATGTGTGTGTGTGTGTGTGTGTGTGTGTGTGTGTGTGTGTGTGTGTTGTGTGTGTGTGTGTGTGTGTGTGTGTGTGTGTGTGTGTGTGTGTGTGTGTGTGTGTGTGTGTGTGTGTGTGTGTGTGTGTGTGTGTGTGTGTGTGTGTGTGTGTGTGTGTGTGTGTGTGTGTGTTATGCACTGACGTATGCTCATGTTTGTCAGACAGACAGACAGACAGACTGCAAAAGAGATAGACAGAGAGACGGAAAGAACAGAGAAGAGAAGAGACAGAGAGAGGATAAGAAAAAGAGAGACGTTGAGAGAAAGAAAAAAATGAAGCCCACAAAAAGCACAGCGTATCACTGGACAGAAAATTCACATTAACACAAGTAAAAACACCCACAGAGAACAGTCACATTCTCCAGCAACATTGGCACAAATGTTGCCTCTCTCCCCATCAAACTTGGACATGAATGGTGAAATTCTGACAGACATCTTCAACACTGTCACTTCACCGCTGTTGTCAAAGTCCTTGATGAACCCATTAGGGAATGATAAAAGCCAGAGCTGACAAATGAACCGTAATTGTTCAGTAAATAGTCCAGCACTGGAAACGACAAAGCGAGGAAAGGAGGAAGGGACAAAAACAGGGACAGAGGAGGGGAGATGAAGAGAGAGAGAGAGAGAGAGACAGACAGACAGACAGAGGGAGGGAGAGTGGCAAAAATAGATTAGCGAAGAGAAGACTAGAAACAGAGTTAAGAATGCATGAGAGAGAGAGAGAGAGAGTGTGTGTGTGTGTGTGTGTGTGTGTGTGTGTGTGTGTGTGTGTGTGTGTGTGTGTGTGTGTGTGTGTGTGTGTGTGTGTGTGTGTGTGTGTGTGTGGCAGAAAAACAGATTAGCGAAGAGACGACTAGAAACAGAGTTAAGTGAGAGAGAGAGAGAGAGAGAGGGGGGGGGGGAGGGAAGTGGCAAAAAATAGATTAGCGAAGACAGGACAAGAAACAGAAAGTTAAGAGTAAATGAGTGAGAGAGAAAGAGAGAGAGAGAGACAGAGACAGAGAGAGAGGAGAGAGACAGAAAGAGAGAGAGAGACAGAGAGAGAGACACAGAGAGGAGAGACACAGAGAGAGAGACACAGAGAGTCTGGGGATTCCAGATCATTTTCACTCAGACCTCACTCAATTGATCCTGGGCATTACACCCACATGAATTCCACCCCATGCTATCTTTTCGTTCTCTTTGCCTGATCCATCTGCATGTTTATCATGATATGTAGCACATTTCACTGTTTGAATCAGTATACGATAGTCAGATATCTCTGTATCAGCAAGGCACATATGCAGTCTTCACTTAATGGCTTCATCAGCCATGGCATCAACATCGTCAGCTGGAAAGACATGACCGCAATAGGATAAGTTGGTGACAGCAGTGCACGCAGGGCATAAACACATTTGAACACCTGTTGTACAACAGAAGAGGGACCAGCAGGTAGCAGAATCCAAGACAGTAGACACCTTTACGTACAGTGTCTATTGAAGAACATGTACTTCCAGGACCGCACTAATTTCCGTGCCAGGCAATAAGAACCAGTATGCCTATTCATTGTTGGATTTATTGGAGAGTTCAGTGTCACTTGACAGCAAGATACATAAATGTCCATGATAATAACTGTCATGCAATACATATATTTGTTCTCAGGTTTTCTCCTTGGTTTCGTTTGGGAAAAAATGATAGTCCCCATAGTACGGCTTTCTTTGTTATTCTCTTCAATAATCTATGTAGATATATTACCAGCGAAAAATGAAATGCAAACAAAAAACAAGCAATGCCGAAAGTCTCTTCCTGCTTTTGACTGACAGACTAGGAAATGTCGACCTAGCGCCATTAATAACTATCCTACCCTCATTCTGTGCGTCTGTGACAGAAGAGTAGTGCCAAGGGAGGCAATTTTCTGCCTGTCTTAGGAGTGGAATGACAAAAGCCTTTCTGTACCCTTAAATTAACTGCGCTTCCTTCTCCTCCTCTTCCTGCGTCTTCTCGTTTCTATCTCTCTGTCTGTCTCTATGTCTGTCTCTCTGTCCCTCTCTGTCTCTCTGACTGTCTCTTCTCCTTTCTCCTCCCCTTTCTCCAGCCGTACTTCTCTCTCTCCTCTCTCTCTCTCTGTCTCTCTGCCTCTCTCTCTCTCTCTTTCTCTCTCTCTCTCTCTTTCTCTCTCTCTCCCCCAGCTTCCATCGTCGTCTTCTCTTCAAATGATTCTTCTTCTTCTTCTTCTTGTTCTCTCCTCGTTTTCTTAGTCTCTGTCTGTCTGTTTGTCTCTATCTCTGTCTCTCTCTGTCTCTGTCTCTCTCTCTCTCTGTATGTCTGTCCGTCTCTCTCTGTCTCTCACCCACTCTCTCTCTCTCTCTCTCTCTCTCTCTCTCTCTCTCTTTCATCATCTCTTCTCCTTTCCATCTTTTATTTTCTTCCTCTTCCCCCTTTCCTTTTCTGCTGCTGTTATGAAGTTGCTTTTTCTTTTTCTGCATGTTCCTTCTTTTTTCTGTCTTTATCATCTTCATCATCATCATTGTCGTCGTCGTCATCATTGTTATTATTAATAAGTATTATTAGTAGTAGAAGAAGTAGTCAGTAGTTACATCTAATAGTTAATAGTTAGTAGTAGTAGTAGTAGTGCTGTTATTGTTGCTGTTGTTATTCCTTCGTTATCTTCGATGTTTCCTGTTTTTCCCGTTCTCCCTTTCTTTTTTTTTCTTCTTTTTTTTCCTATTTTTTCCCATTTTTTTAATCTCCCACTGTACATCTCCTATACATGCCTTTCGCTTCTCCTCATTCTTTTGGTTATTCTCCCTCTTCTGTCTCGTCGTCTTCTTCTTCTCCTCCTTCTTCTGCTGCTGCTGTTGCGACTTTATTTTTTCTTTTCTTCTTCTTCTCCTTTTGCTTGTTTTCATGTTCTTCTTCTTTATGTCTCCTTGTGTATCATTCATGTGTTTGCAGGCGATGCAGTTTGTCTGACAAGGAGATTGAGTGGGTTTGAGTGAGGGGTGGTGAGGAAGGGGGAGGGGGTGGTGGTATGGCAGATGGGGGTATAGGTGGGGGTGTGGTTGAGATTTGCCGATTGGGATTGTGTTAGTGGGTTGTGGGGGTAAACAGTGTTTAAAAGGTCTTTCTGCTGAGAAGATTCTGTTTTTGATTTTGCTCTCGTTATCTCTCTCTCACTCTCTCTCTCTTTTCTATGTCTCTGTCTCTCTGTCTCTGTGTCTCTGTCTCTCTGTCAGTGTGTCTGAGTATGTGTGTGTGTGTGTGTGTGTGTGTGTGTGTGTGTGTGTGTGTGTGTGTGTGTGTGTGTGTGTGTGTGAAGAAATACAAAAAGAAATGTAATAAAATAACAGAGGGAGGGAGGGAGAGAGACGGAAACAGAGAGACAGAGGAGAGAGAGAGAGAGAGAGAGAGAGAGAGAGAGAGAGAGAGAGAGAGAGACGACACAGACACAGACAGACAGACAGACAGAGCAGAAACGACAAGAACATTTATATTTTCGAGCGTAATGGCATAAGCACGTTAATGCTTTTTTTTTGCATCCAGCCACAGAGAGAGAGAGAGAGAGAGAGAGAGAGAGGGGGGGGGGGGTAATGACAGATATGGGGAGGGAGGAAGGATACTGCTTGATTTCAGTTTTCACAAAAGCATTCACGGACGATGGGAAGCTGTTCCATCCACTTTACATGTATTGAAACAGGCGTCAGTTTGTCTGGACGGAACATGGATCTGCACCTTTAGTTGACATGGTGGACTGCTTGCAGTACTCCTGCAACCCTTTGTTGTGACTGCAGAGGCCAGCGCGTGAATGACAGGTTTTGTTGCATCTGACACATCTTGGAGACGTTGAATCGTATCTGTCTGCCTGCTGCATTTTTTCTTTTTTTTGTTGGTTGGTTTTGGTTTTGGTTTTTAATTTAACCCTTTGACTCCTGCACTCTGTCCACCAGCATCCTGCATTGACAAGCATGCTAGCAAAGCAAAAACTTAAGCCTTTGAGTCCCTCACCCTATCCACCAGCTTCCTGCAGAAACCTGATGGATAGGGTGAAAGACTCAAAGAGTTAAGTTTTTGCAATTGTTGGATAGGGTGCGGGAGTCAAAGGGTTAAATCAAGAGATGGTTGGTTCCTTTGATAGAGCCATGGAATCAAAATTTGATATCTCGAGTTCAGCCCCAGCCATCAACATTAGAAACTGGCCTGTTCGCTGCCCATTTTAACCCTTTGACTCCCTCCGCCTGTCCACTAGCATCATGCTTTTTCAACCGTGATAGCAAAGAAAAACAATTAACCCTTTGACTCCTTTATCCTATCCACCAGATTCCTGCAGAAAGCTGGTGGATAGGGTAAGGGAGTCAATGGGTTAAATTTTTGATGGTGGTGGATAGGGTGCGGTTGTGGTGTTGTCAGCTTAATGTTTCATGGATTCCTTCTCCTCTCCCCTCCATCCCCTTCCCCTCCCATGCTCTCCTCATTTCAAGAACTTTCCAGTGCATAGTTTTTGTTTTATTTCTGTTTTTTTGCAGGCTCACATGATTGCTGGCAGATTTGGGTGAAGCGGGTATGGAATTAACCGAGTGCGATGGATCCCTCCTGAATTAAGTCCAGACTCCCGTCCTCTGGTGAGT
>JAPXFY010000029.1:14011704-14026704 GCA_030674185.1 Monoplex corrugatus
AGTGTTTGCAGGTAGGAGTCAAACCATCTACTTTACTATTTTGGGCAAAAAGTTCCACAAAAGTTTCAGCTTTGTCCATGTCGGAAAGAAATTTGTGACTTGTATCAATCATTATTGCACACCTAGGTAAGTTGGCTCCATTTTTCATTTGATTCATTTTTGTCCAGACTTTATGGAAATCCTTGAAATCTGAAATTTCTTTTGTGCAGTATGATGCCCAATAATTTTTCTTTGCTTCAGCGATGATTTTATTACACTGGGTGTTAGCTTTTTTCATTTCCATATGATCTTCAGGTTTCTTGCTTTTGATGTAGATTTTGTATTTCTCTTTTTTATACTGAACTGCTTGCTCACATGCCTCCGTCCACCAAACATTACCCAAACGGTTATTAGACTTAAAAGTTTTGAGTTTCGGGATAGAAAGGTCTGCAGCAGCTAGAACTGACTCCTGGAATTTAGAAAACATAACGTCTACATTTTCACTTTCATAATGTGTGAAATCTCGATTAGAAAGAACAGTCTGAAACAAGGACCAATCAGCGCGTGTACAATTATATTTTGGTATAATATCAGGAATGCTGTCTTTCATCCTGATGTTTTCGTTAGTTAGTGTTATGAGGATAGGTAAGTGATCACTTCCTAAAGTATCTCTGTGAGTGTCCCAGGTACAGCAGGGTACTAATTCGGGATGAGATTAAAGACAGATCGATGGCTGTTGCCCGATGTTTGGAAATATCAGGAATTCTAGTGACACTCCCATCATTCAAAAGGTAAATCGAACTGTCAACTATATTTTCTACTAAACGATTGCTTGTCACAGTGCAGCAATCTTTTTCCCAAAACGGGGAGTGGGAATTAAAGTCTCCACCTATTAGCCATTTACCGTGCAGCAGATCCGGAATCGTGCGCAGCCATTCTGTGTTGTGGTCATTTGGACCTGTTGGCAGGTAGACTGACAAAACGTTCAGGATAAAAGAATTACTGAATTGTACTGTAGCGGCACAAGCGTGTAAGTCTTCAGTTGACGTTAAAACTGGGGAAGTAAATATGTGATATTGTAACTCTTTAAGTATGTATATCGCAGTGGCTACTTTCTTCCCGGGATTCCCATAGGCATACACTGGTGGATAATAGTAATTTTGGAAATTGGGAAGTTTGGTTGGTATAACATTAAGTGACTGCAGAATCAAGACTTCACACTGATTTGAGGCGAGGAAATGTTCCAGGTATGCTGAATTGGTGGAAATAGACCTACAATTCCACTGTAAAAAATTGATTTTCATTGTTGGCTAATCCCTTATTTTCAATTAACGGTGATTTGTTTGAAAAACACGTATGCTTTGGTTTTCTGTGTACGAGGAAAATGGGGAGGGGGAGAATGATTACTTTTACTACAAAGGAAAGGTAGAAAAAAATAAAAAATAAAAAAAGAGTAAAACTATGGAGAAAAGAAGTCCTACTAATCAAGATAAGACTTTGATCTAGAACAGAAATAAATTATAAATAAATTAAATAATAGTATACACGCCTTCAAATGTACAGAGATTATAGTCTGAGTCCTGACTGACTAATTCCTAGCGTTTATACACTTTCAACAAGAGAACTGTCAGAGATGACGAGGAAAAAGTCCTGTGACATGAAACGTTGGTCACTGTAGATCTACTACGATTCATTCAAAACATGTTGTATGATAGCCACCACGGTTCATACTGTCAAAATAGGGGAACGGTCCTCGGGGAATCTAGAGGCGTGTGGCCGTGAAGATCATGATCCTCCTGGTCTCCTAGGCATCTCCCAAAATAGATCCCGAATGTGTCTTCCCAGGTTCCCCGCTATCACGCTGCTTCCTCTGGCGGTGGGGTGAATATTGTCGTGTAGAAACTGCTGGTTAGTTCGAAGGTTGTCATGGGAGACAAATTTTAGGTTTTTTATGTTAACAAGCTCAGCAGATAAAAAGGCATTAAACAAATTCCGCCGAACTTCCATACGTGAATGTCATACAGGGGCGACCTTGCTGATGACTATCTTTGAGTTTGGATATTTTTGTGTTATATGTTTGATGCAAGAAGCTAAATTTTGTGTTGTTGCTTTGAGATCTTTGCTATTCAGTTCGTGGACACCACAGTGTAAAACAATACAGTCTGCAGGATTGTCAAAGGTGGAAGGTGTCTTGTCTAAAGATTTTTGTGTCATGAATGTTATTCACAGTACTTGAGTCTCCTTCAAAACCATAAGATCGTCCCAGTCGTCTCGAGTTGACACCTTTCAACACCGAATCATGGATAGTCAGAACATAGGGAAGGTCGTGGTTTGTTTTACGTTGTTCTGAAATCTTTTTGGTGTGTGACGTTGCGTCCTTGAGCTATGATGTGACGTCTTTAGCTTTTTTGATGTCATGGTGTTCTTTCCCGTCTTTGGTTTTCTTTTCAAGCTCTGTTTTCGCTCGTGTACTGCTGCTAGTTTTTGTTGTGTTTGATTGTTGTGCCTGTTGGACGTCCTGCCTGCGTGTGTGCTTTTGTTTTAGAACGTCTGCGTACGTGGGAGTTGTGGAATTATCTGTCTGTGTATGACTTCCTGGTCGGTTTGATGGTGGCGGTTGCTGTCGACCGGGCCTCGATCTGCGCAAGCACAGTCCTTTCTAAGGTACTGACCTGGTTGCGCAGATCCAGTACGATGTTTTTTAGTTCAACGATCGTACTCACGAGTTCCGCAGAGCTGGGTATAGATGTGATGGAAGTTGTCCCGCTCTGCGTGTCCGTGGTAACCGCGGTCGAAGCGCCATTTGAAGGGACAGTCTCTGCCTTTTCCATCCTGTCTCGCTTGTCACTGGTCGACGGCCTCTCGTAATCGGTCTTTTCCGCAGACGCAGCTTCTTGCCTCTGTTCAGCAAGGCGCCCCCGTCTTGTTCTGGTCATTTGAGACTATTTCCTGTTATCTCTGACTGCCGAAATTTTTATCCGTCAGGAGTCTCCGCCATCTTGAGTGTGTGTGTGTGTATGTGTGTGTGTGTGTGTGTGTGTGTGTGTGTGCAAGTGGACAGAAAGATAATGAAAACGTGGGTCAATGGTTACATGCCTAACTGGTTGAGTGTATCCTAGCTCAGCATCCTCTGCGGGCGGGCGGCGACGAGCGCGCGGGCGTGTGTGTACGTGTGCGTGCGTGCGTTCATGTAACAGGTACAGAATGAAAATTTGGGTCAGGAGTCATACGCCTAACATGCTGAGTATACCCTTGCTCAGCATATTTGTGGGTGTGTGTGTGTGTGTAAATGTCTGTGTGTCTGTGTGTGTGCAGGCGCATTGTTTGTTCTATACGTGTAAAGAGCAGTGAGCATGCTTTTAACGTAAACTGTATGCAGTACATCAGTGAACTCATCATTATAAATAATAGTACCAGTATCAATAGCAGTAGATGATAACAAGGCAGTGGTGGTTGAAGGTTGAATCTACGATTGACTGGCTGATGTTAAGCTTTTGTCTCATGTTCAAACTGATATGTCAATACATGTTGTTTTCATATCGCGAATCACAATGGGCTATATCTAAAACCTGGTGAACAGATTTTCTTCAAAAGAACTGCTCAAACGACTCAAGTGTTCACGACGTACCAACCGGAGGGTTGTGTGTTTGGATCCCATCAGTTCTATCAACACTGTTGTGGGATTGTTAGGCCCCAATCGCCTCCAATCCAACGTTGAGCTATGGGCTTACTGGGAAGACTAAGACCACAATATAAAGTCTCATCCAGTTAATGGATGGATCGTTAAACATGTTGCTTAAATCTTCCGACCAACATTGCAGGTGTCTCCATCTCTCGGGCCTGGTTGACGCAAGGATATGTTATGATTGTATGCATAGAGTGCAGGCTTGTCAGTCTCGATCCTAGGTGGAACTCCATAGCATCATGATTGTCATCCCCATTGCCATCTTTATTACAGCAGTGTGAAAGATTGTTCCATACTCTTGGTCAACAAGGTAGCGTTGGAAATGCGACGGATCAAAGTGTATAGCGCAGACATTTTAGAGTATTACTTGTGGTCTGAATCTAACTCGAGGTTCCCCGTGGAGATGCCGAGGGCTGTTTCAGTATAAATAGTATCCCCCACCTTCTGGAAATTCTGTGCTAGAAATTTCCTCTTTTCTGTCACTCTTTTTGTTTCTGCCTTATTCCTTTCCTCTCTGTCATTTCTTCCTGTCATGTTCTGCCTGCCTGGTCCATTCACATGTATGTGTTCGATGAAGTGTTACGTACTTTCTCTTAAGACTGATAATTGGGTATATGCATTGAGTGCATTTTGGGCTGTAGCGAAGTGTGATATGCGGAAGCAATTTTGGGTCATTTAGGCCCGTTTTATGTATGTTTTATTGTCCTTGGTTATGTTTGAATTTATAATCAGGTATATTTTTACACCCCCTGTGTGATAAATTGCATTGAGTTGTCATTGCCAGGGGCATTGCCTTACATGTAGTTTATGTTTGGGAATGTATTGATATGCGTACTTATTTTTTCTTTTTTGCACTGTTGAAGTATATTGTCTGTTTTGTAACAGTTGCAGCCCTGATACAGCTGTATGCAGTCGGTTTGGCTTTACTAAAAATAACAGTAACAATCTAACTCTTGGAACGTTTTTAGCATGTGTCCTCTAGCTATGAATAGTTAGATCAGTTAAGATAATGAGGTAATGCCGATGGGCACCCACACAAAATGATTGGCTTTTGTACTTGAGCTTAGCTCAAAAATCTCTTATTCACTGTGTCTTACCCCCTACCCTTCAGTCCCTCCACCCTTTCATCACCGTAACTTACTATCATGCTTACCCCATGTTTCATAGAGACTACCATAGGCTGGGGAAGAGGAGGGGAAGGTTCTGTGTGTGTCTTGGGTAGAGCCCTGGAAAGTTTGTAAACTTGTTAGTTCTCTTTTCCATCTTCAGCGGTTGCCAGTAAGTCCGTGGTGATTGATTGAACCGTTGGTCGAGTGGTTGGAGTTGGATGAAAGCGTCATAAAATTCCATTTATGTGGAAGGCTTACATTTACGTCGCACCACGTTTCCCCGAATTTCGTTAAGCCTAAGATCGTTTCGTCCAATGCAGTCGTTTTGCCAAGACTTTCAAGACCTTGTTCGTTTTGCCTATAGAATTGTTAGTAAAATCATTACGAGCCGAAACTGGTAAAAAAAATCTTCAGAAATGAATGTCATATTCACAGAAGTCCATGAGATCCATGAGTGTCTTCTATCTGTTGCTGAATTCTCTATGGAATATTTCCATTTGCAGATTTCGTCAGCGTCCCCCGTGGAGATGCCGGGGGCTCTTTCAGTATAAATAGTATCCCCACCTTCTGTAAATTCTGTGCAAGAAATTTCCTCTTTTCTGTCACTCTCTTTGTTTCTTTATTCCGCCTTTGCTTTCTGTCATTTCTTTCTATCTGTTCGATAAAGTCTTACGTACTTTCTCTTAGGATTGACAGTTGGGTATATATATTAAGATCATTTTTGGCTGTAGGAAAATGAGATATGCGGAAGCAATCTTTGGTAATTTAGGCCCGTTTTTATATATGTTTTAATGTCCTTAGTTATGTTTAAAATTATGTTCAGGTAAGTTTTTTAGATCCCCTGTGAGATAAAGTAGACGGAGTGGTCAACGCCAGGCGCATTTCCTTAGATTATGTGTGCAAATGCATTGATATGTGTATTTCATTTTCTTTTTCACCTGTTGAAGTATTGTATGTTTTGAAACGGTTATAGCCAGGATATGGCTCTACGCAGTCGGCTGGGCTTTAAACGAAAATAGTAACAGTAACGGTAACAGTTTCGTCAGCGGATAGCTGTCCATGGTGCTTTTCGTGTTTGCAGTCCAAGCTACACCTGCAATCCGTGGACAGTCTTGAAGATATTGGAGTGTGACACCATCTCAGTGCACCCCACCCAGAATCTGATGAATGGAAGAAATGAATTCACATCCTGTTGTCACATTTCTTTTCTGGGAAAGGCAGACAAACACCAATGTTAACAAAACACCTTCAGTGGAAAAAAATTAGGCATATGGGTTTTTTACAAATAGAGAAAGTCAAAACACCCCCTCGAGAGTGGAATGGAGGTACTTAAGAAAATTTCTTTAAAGAAATAGAGAGAGAGACAGAGAGACAGAGACAGAGACAGAGACAAAACAAAAAAAACAAAAAAAGAGAAAGAAAGAGAGACAGACAGGCAGAGAAAAAAGAGAGAAGACCTACAGACGCATGAACAGACAGACAGGTATACACAGGGAGATGAGATAGCAAAAAATGACTAAAAGATGAGAAGCAGAGAAAAACAAAATTCAGCCTCCATTAACAGAAAATTGTTCATTTTTTCCTATGTTTAATTTACATATTATCACAACGTGACAGCTCTTCGTTCATATGAGGGATTCCCACCAATTGACATGGCACACTTATTTCTGCATACACGTCCAAACCTGATTTCAAGAAAAGCAAAAACAATAAAATCAAACGATGTGATTTTCCCCATGTTCCCCTCCCCACCCTCATTTTGTCTAATTCAATAACGTATCCAGTCCTATAGCAAATGTCAATACTCCTTTTCCAGAATAACGGTAGATTTTCATTCCCAAGTTCTGGGAGAAAAACAAAGTATGAAAGAATGTTAGGGACAAAGACAATGACAATGACAGTGATACGTTATTTTCCAACGATAGAAATCACCAGCTCAAAGCCAGACTACAAACTTGCCGTTGCTAATTTGCATATCTGCCCACAGTTAAAAATATCGACGAAGAAACACCTCATTAAGACATAGCACTCTAGGGAATGAAAACGTAACAGTAATTGTTGTCGTTTGTGAGATAGAGAAATAGACACGTGTGTTGTGTCGTTAATGGATTCCCGTCGCAAACAGGTTGCAAACCCGAAATGCGCGTGCAGAAATAACGAGCGTTCCCCACGGCGTGAAGAGCCTGAAATGCGCGTACAGAAATAACGAGTATCCCAGCCCCGTAAAGCGAGATGGTACGTTGTGTACCGTATTTGTTGAAATCCCTAAAGGGGTGGAGCTTAGCGCCTCGCGTTGCATGGAGTGCAGTGGTCCTTATCTCCCGATAAAACTAGGGAGTGTTTATTTTACTTTGGAAGTCTCGACTGAGCTTTTGTTTGATAAACTTTCAGGTATTATGCCTGTTTTTCGCATATACTTTTTTCCCATCAGGAAAAGACGTGCCACTAACCTCTAAAATAATTGCTAATTAATCTGCATTTTTCGCAGTTCAACATTTTATTCCCTTTAGTGACAGCAGCTCCCGTTAATAACACAACAGACGTCAGAGAGAGAGAGAGGGGGGGAAGAGAGAGAGAGAGAGGGAGGGAGGGAGAGAGAGAGAGGGGGAGGGAGGGAGGGAGAGAGAGAGGGAGGGAGGGAGAGAGGGGAGAGAGAGGGATGGAGCGAGGGGGAGGGAGGGAAGGAAGGACGGAGGGAGGGACAGACAGACAAACGGACAAACAGACTGACAGACAGATAAAGAGAAAAGTAGGCACACAGGGTTAAGAATCCAAAAGAGAGAAGGGAGATAAACAGATATACTCCAAACTGATATTGCACAATATTCGTAGGAAAACCTGTGCCCCAGATCCCTCGCCCATTGTGTTCAGAATTGCATTAGGATTTATTGTGGACTCAAATTCTCTCGTAGGCGTTTTCCACTTTCATCGCCTGCATGGGAGATGTTGTGATTATGATCTGGGCCATTGCCCTGGGGCTGTAACACTCAAGTGTTTGAACATTTCAATATCACATTCATACTACACAGACACACAGGCACATAGGCACACAGACACACACACAGACACACACAGACACACACACACAAGTAAGCACGGACTCACACACACACACACACACACACAAAACGTAAGCACGGACTCACACACACACACACACACACACACACACACACACACACACACACACACACACACACACACACACACACACACACACACACACACACACACACACACACACACACACACTTCATCCATCCACCCTCACCCCACCCCAACCATACACACATTGAAAACAAATCTGCCTTCGATTTTTGCTGACCGAATTCAAACACATTAACAGGATGACAACCTGCGATCTCCTCTTCTCTGTCTGCTCTCTCTCTCTCTCCTCTCTCTCTCTCTCTCTCTCTCTCTCTCTCTCTCTCTCCTCTCTCTCTCATCTCTCTTCTCTCTCTCTCTCTCTCCCTCTCGCTCCCTCCGTCCTCTCTCACTTTCTCTTCTCTCTCACTCTCTCACTTTCTCTCTCTCTCTCATTCTTCTCTCTCTGACACACTCTATGCTCTGTCTCTCACTCTTTCTCTCTCCCTCTCTCTCTCCACTCCCCTCTGTCCATCTCTCTCTGTCCTCTCTCTCTCTCTTGTCCATCTCTCTCTCCTGTCCATCTCTCTCTCTCTGTGTCCATCTCTCTCTGTCCTCTCTCTCTTCTCTTCCATCTCTCTCTCCTCTCTCTCTTTTCTCTCTCTCTCTCTCTGTCCATCTCTCTTCCTCTCTCTCTCTGTTCATCTCTCTCTGTCCTCTCTCTCCCTCTTTCTCTCTCTCTCTTTCTCTCTCTCTCTCTCTGTCCATCTCTCTCTGTCCTCTCTCTCTCTGTCCATCTCTCTCTGTCCTCTCTCTCTCTCTTTCTCTCTCTCTCTGTCCTCTCTCTCTCTCTTTCTCTCTCTCCTCTCTCTCTCTCTCTCTCTCTCTCTCTCTCTCTCTCTCTCTCTCTCTCTCAGTACAATATCGGTAAATACGACAAGACAATCTATTTGAATCAATAACTAGTTATGGAATTGTCACTCTATGTTTATAACGATCAGCCTCTGCTTTTATTTCAAGAAACAAAATTGGATGAATAAATTTTTGTTAGTATCATCACATGTAGACAGTCTCCTGTGTGCTTGCCTTTTCTTTTCTTTTTCTTTGCTTCTTTGTTCATGGCGACAGACAATGGGGTAGTTTTTATAGTGCTATGTGACACAGTGCTAATTGCAGAAAATGGAAAAAGACCTACAAAACCTTGCGAATATAATAGAAATGGGAAGTAAAAATACAGGGCTGGAACAAAATAGCAAGACGACTGAATGAAGTCATGGTAATCAGTAAAAAACAAAAACAAAACAAAATAAACAAAAAACCCCAGAAATCCACTCATGCAAAATAACAGCAAATGGCACAAATTTGAGACAGGTTGATAAGTTTAAATATTTGGGAACGGTCATCTCATCAGACGACAGATGCACATCAGAAATAACCAGCAGAATTGGCCAAGCCAAAACAGCATTCAAGAAGATGGAAAGCGGTCTTACCAACAAATGCCTAACAGTTAACATCAGGAAGAGAGTTCTTGCATATTATATAGAACTGATCTTGTTGTACGGTTGTGAAGCGTGGACAGTCAACACACAAAATCAGAACAACATTGAGGCAACTGAAATGTGGTTTCTGAGAAGAATATTGAAAGTTCCATGGACAGCAAAGAAAACAAACGAGACAGTCGCAACACCTAGTCACAACAGGAAAGATGGAGGGGAAAAGAACACCTCCACTACTGCCGCTAGTGGGCAGGGTTATTAGTTCGATCAGAACAACTTATGGTTGAACTGTATCAAAGTGTCACAGCAGCCATGCAGGATCTCCTGCAGTGGGTAAGCTTATGGGTGCTTGACGCCTTTGGCGCCCTGTGGGTTTCCTGCCACTTGGATTTCGACTTAATGAACTTGGAATGGTGGTGTGTTGTGGATTGTGAATGAGGGTAAGGGGATCAGCGCCACCAGGGCTGCACGAAAGCTGACACAGCCAGAAAAAAACCAACACACACACATACACACACACACACACACACACACACACACACACACACACACACACACACACACACACACACACACACACACACACTCACTCACTCACTCACTCACTCACTCACTCACTCACCACTCACTCACACACACACACACACACACACACACACACACACACACACACACACACACACACACACACCACACACACACAAACGGTGAGACAGCAAACAAATAAACAAGCAGAGAAAGAAAGAAAGAGAAGGAAGGAAAGAAAGAAAGAAAAAAAGAACTTCCAACCTCCTCCCCCCCCCCCCCCCCTTAAAGAATCGCTACTTTTGTTCCCACTTTCAGAACCAGCTACTTCATGTTTTGATACTAGTTTGGCTCGATCGTTTTCTATTTTTCTAAATGGATTCTTCAAAACTTTTTGTTTCTTTTTTACTTTTTGTTGTAAAATATCTGTTTTCAAACTCTGCCTCCATGTGTTTGCTTCATCGTTTTCTCTGAAAATATGATCTTTAAAATCTAGTTCAATACCATCCTCTTTCCCTCCCCTTTGATTTATTCTATACCTGACGTCATAAAAAATCGATCATCGTCCGCATTCTGTCCTAAACGGTTTTGCGTGTGTGGCTTATAGCATGGTGAGCTTTTCTTGTACAAAGCTTTATCTTCAGATTTACTCGTTCTCTGTATTTTTTTTTCTGTTTATTTATCTTTTATGTATGCTACAGTTTACACCGTAACTTTTTGTTGTTGTTGTATCGTTTTGAATTTATGGGTAATTTAGCTATTGTTATTTCTTTCTTTCTTTCTTTCTTTTTTCATAGTGCAGTCCGTAACTATCTTTCATACCTTACGCAATGAAACTTATTCTTTTAATAAATGAAAAACATTTTTGATTTTATACACGCCACCTCACACATACTTGCTAGTTTGCCTTTGTTGTTTTCTTTTTTCCCAAATTATAATAATTCTGAGATCTGTCCTATCTTAGACACTTCCTTCTCTAGCTTAGGACAGAAATCCACTCGAACAGCGTACTCTGCTTCATACATTTTTGCCCTATTGACTTCATAGCCTTCTGCATTTGTACCTTAGGCCGTGGAATTTTTCTTATTGCCAGTTCCTGATTTTTTCTCCTTTTTTGTATATTGTCATGAAATCTGTCATTTAGCACAGTTCCACATTGTCTCATAACACTCATGGCGTGAAGGTTTTCTTTCAAAACAAAATCCCTGAATGCCCAACTGTCCTTCCCCATTGTTACGTGTTTCATCAAACATAAGCACATCCTGCAGGCGGAATCCCAACGAGGGGAAAATGATGAAGGAATTGACGGGAACCATCAACATCACCAAATCGCCAATGGGCCACACAACAGAGGATGCTGTGCACTATTTCCAGAAAAATTCCGTATAGTCTAGTAGTGATCTCTTCTCCCCCTTCCACAACTCTGCGTATTGATAATGAATTTTTGTTTTGTACTCCTAATACTTTTTGTTTCAATGCAATGCCTCATATGTGTTTGATCGTGTGCTTTAAGAAATCTGACTTTAAGAAATCTTCAAATACACCCTTATGTACTTCATATTACAGTCTTTCTTTTGCTGCATGTCGCATCATGTGTTTTGTACTAACATGCTTTAATCGTTTTCTGTCAAAACAAATTTTAGGACTTTACATTTTTTCGGATTTGTTTTTCTCCCTGTTCGTTATCTCACGTTGTAAAATACCTCAGCGTCCATTTTGTCTCAATGGCTTAACTGTTTTCTTACAAAATAAAATCCTTCAATCACGTTGCCCTTCTTTCGACACTCTCCTTCCTACTTTACGTGTTTATCAAACAGTAAGCATATCCTGCAGGCAGAGCCGAAACTAGGGGCAGAATCAAAACTCGGTGAAAAGGCCAGGATTGATCAACGCGACAAGTCCATTACGCAGGGGAAAAACAGGGCATTTTGTCCCGACAAAAAAGCCCAGGCCGGGACAATGGCCTACGAAAAAAGGAGAAGCTGCAACGGCCGAAGCCTCGTTTCGACAAACTGTCCCCAGGCATGATGGAGTAACTCTCACATCACAGGCCTGCCGCTAACAGAGTGGTGCCCCCTGCTTGCGGTATTGGCGACCTGGGGAGTTTGCTGTTGCGTCTGCCGCACGGTTTTTATTTTATTTCATTTTATTATTTGTTTTCTTTATCTTTACAAAAGCAGAATGGATCAAAGAAGGTTACTTCTGATTGCGATGAGACAATGCTGTATTTGTCTGTCTGTCTGTCGTGGGTTGAATTATGGACAAACTATTGTATCAAGCGAGAGGTGAAACTGTGTATTACTGTAAGTGTAAGTCAACAGAGTTAACAAGATTAAGTTAACAAGAAATGGCCCAAGGTGGTGGTGGATGGGACCCGGAGCAACAATGCCTCACCGCTGACCAAAGTCACCTCCAGCTCTCGATGCTACATGGTGGCAACTTCGCCAAGTCAAGGCAAAACGTGTTTTGCTTGTAGCTATCTGTGTTATTTTGTATGTAAGCATAAACCTTGGTAAGCACTGTTTTCTAAGCTGCTTGTAGAAGCCTTTCTAACACTATGGGTATTTTTGTAGGTAACCAAAAGTCATTACGTTTCGTCAGGATCTCACTGCAGAACAGTGCTCTGGTAAAAGTCTCAGGATGAAAAACAAAGGAAACAAAACAGAAACCACACATAGTTGATGAGGTATTTTCTTATTTCGATCTTGTTTATGGCAGAATCAGAGATCGTTAAACCTTCTCAATGACTGACACGAAGTTTTTCTTTCATTTATTGAAATAACCTATACTAATTATAATAATAATTATAATAATAATAATTACAATATTTATATAGCGTAAAATCTTGATAAAATCAAATCTAAGCGCTGAAACAGACACACACACACGCACGCACGCACGCACGTACGCACGCACACACACGCACGCACGCACACACACACACACACACACACCACACACACACACACACACACACACACACACACACACACACCGCATGGCTATAAATGGGGAGAAAGAATAAAAGCAATAAAAGCAAGAATAAAAGCAATGGAAATTTATAGAGAGCATATCATATACAATTATATATTATAACAATGTGATTCCCCTCCGAGCGGAGACAGGCTGCAGATGGGGGGGGGGGGGGGGGTTGAGTGAGGTTAGGATTTTATGCAGAGGAGAAAAGGTGAGTTTTGAGAGCGGACTTGAAGGAGACAAAAGTAGGTTGCTGACGGACTGAGAGAGGAAGTTTGTTCCAGGAGAGTGGACCAGAAACAGAGAAGGCTCGTGGACCATAGGTATTGAGCTTAGTGCGTGGAAAGCGAAAAGTCAGAGGATCGGAGGCAGAGCGGAGGGTACGTGAGGGAACATAGATCTTAAGTAGGCTTGACAGGTAATCGGGGGCTGCGTTATTGAGGCTTTTGTAGCACATGGTGTCTAGTTTGTACTGTATGCGCTTTGATACAGGGAGCCAGTGAAGTTGTGCCAGGAGAGGAGATATGTGGTCAGCTTTTTTCTTTTTGAGTACAAGGCGTACAGCATTGTTTTGAATGCGCTGTAGGATGTGAATGGTGGAGGCAGGAAGACCAGACAGGAGTGAATTGCAATAGTCAATGCAAGACATTATGAAGGAGAGAACGAGTTTTGCAGTTGTTTCGACAGAGAGATACTTCCTGATCAGGCTTATACGATGGAGATGATAGTAGCAAGATCTGGTAGTTTGAGAAACAAAGTTGTTCATGGAGAGGGTAGAGTCAATGCAGACACCAAGGTTTTTAGCTATATATATAAGCATGAACCATGAAATTCACTAGATAGATAGAAGAGCAAACTCCACAGGCCGTTATTATCACAAGCACGGGGCATCACTCTGTTAGCGGCGGACCAGTAATGTGAGAGTTACCCCATCAAGCTTGGGGGGGGGTGGGGTGGGGGACAGTTTGTTGAAACAAGGATTCGACCACCGCAGCTTTTCTTTTCTGTCTGCCAGGTCCCATTCCGGACATCACCCGCTCCCCCATCTGCAACCCCTGGTGTGGGTGCATGTGCGTGTATGTGCTTGTACATGTACTTATGGGATGCAACACCCATGTGCATTTAAATATATGTATGGGCTTTTACGTATATGACAGTTATTTTACCCTGCCACAAAGGCAGCCGCACTCCGTTTTCGGGAATGTGAATGCTGTGAGGTTTCGTGTTTCCATGAGCTACCCAACTGGCATGGGTTACAGGATTTTTTTCTACGTGAGCATTTGATGTTCATCGTGCGTATATATACCAAGAGGTTCCGCGAACAGGCCTGTATATAGTTTGACCCGGGAAGATCAGGATAAATCTCCAACCTATACCCACAAGCAGGTTCGAACACTTTTCAATTGACAGACCAGCGTCTTAACCATTCGACCATCACGCCTGTTAGTTTTTGTTTCAGGTTAGTCTATTACTCAACGGTGGTAATAGTAACCCCGGAATGGAAAGATTATCAGAATAGCATGATCATGTTGTCATGGGTAGCGTTGGTCCTGCTGGTGCTGGTGTGGGGGTGATGGATGTGATTGGTTACGTCAGTGAGGAAGATGATGCAGGTGGGGGCAGGGGCAGGGGCAGGGGCAGGGGGCACGGTTATGGATGGGAGGGATGGAAGTGTCGAGGGTAGCTGGCTTGGCAACTGTTTCAGTTTTTCTTGTTACTTCCGAGTAAGTGTGTGTGTGTTGTGTTGTGTGTGTGTGTGTGTGTGTGTGTGTGTGTGTGTGTGTGTGTGTGTGTGTGTGTGTATGCGCGCGCGCTCGCATGAGTGTGTGTGTGCGTGTGTGTGTGTGTGGCGTGTGTGTGTGTGTGCGTGTATGTGTATTTTCTTCTCTCTCCCCCCTCTCTCTCTCTCTTTGGTGTGTGTGTGTGTGTGTGTGTGTGTGTGCGCGCGCTTACGTATGTCCGTGTGTGCATGCGTACGTGTGTGTGTATTTATGTGTGTGTGCGTTTATGTGCGTGTCCTGGATTTACTCATAAAAATCTGTGTACCAACCAATCTATTATCTCGATTCTGTAGAGAGCGGATGTAGGGCGAGAGTGAATGAGAGAGAGAGGAGAGAGAGAGAGAGAGAGAGAGAGAGAGAGAGAG
>JAPXFY010000029.1:14031704-14034204 GCA_030674185.1 Monoplex corrugatus
GCGTCTATTCCTACGTGTGTATTTGAACACCTGAAGAATGTCGTGAGAAAATGGCCACTGATTGCCGCGATTTGTCCAAGCAGTGGATGTCAAACGTTAAATGGATATAGCTGGTGTGTTTTGTCAGTTTTGTTTCATTTTATTTCATGTCATGCTATTTTGTTTTCTGTGTTTATTTTGGAAGGGGAGTGTAGATGTAGCAAGTAGATGGAAGTTCACTGATGCAAAATATAGAGAATGTTGTACGAAGGTTTGTTGTATTCTCTCTCTCTCTCTCTCCCCTCTCCCTCTCCCCTCTCTCCCCCTCTCTCTCCCCGTCTCTCTCCCTATCTCCCCCTTTGTCTCCCTCTTTATCTCTGTTCCTGTCTTATCATCCCCACCGCCTCTATCTCCGTCCTCTCCTACCCCGGTAGTTGAATCATTCAGCATGACAGACATGCTGATACATCGATTCATAAAAAAAAACGAAAAAAAACAAACAAACAACCGTGTGCGTGCGTGTGTGTGCGTGCACGCGCGCGCGCGTGTGTGTATGTGTGTGCGTGTGTGCGTGTGCGTGTGCGTGTGTGTGTGTGTGTGTGTGTGCGTGTGCGTGTGTGTATGTGAAGAGGAGGGGGTAGGGTTACTCCTATTCTTGTTACTTGTCTCTTCCAGTTCAACACAGCAGCGGTCGGAATGAATAAGTCACGAACCGTTTATCTTTGCTCTGTCACTCACCATCGGCACTACTTACATGACGCGCATCAATAATGCACGCGCCGCGGAGAGACACCCAGGTTTTTGCTTTACGCGCGGATGAATATGCATCACAGGGCGCCTCCATGTTAGTTCTGGCCTGACCTGCGTATGAAGTTCGTTCCGAGTTTGTTCAAGAGGAATTCACCGCATTCGTACAGTTCCTTATGCGCTCTATCCAAGTCTGCCTGTTTCCTCCGTGGGGATGCTGGGGGCTCTTTCACTATAAATAGTATCCCCACCTTGCTGAAATTCTGTGCTAGAAATTTCCTCTTTTCTGCCTCGCTCCTTTGCTTTCTGTCATTTTCTCCTATCATTTTCTGCCTTGCTGGTCCATTCACCTGTATGTGTTCGATAAAGTTTTATGTACTTTCTCTTAGGATTTAATCCTGAGTACATGTATTGAGTGCATTTTTTGCTCTAGGGAAGTGAGATGTGCGGAAGCAGTTTTAGGTGATTTGGGCCCGTTTTTGTGTGCTTTATTGCCCTTAGTTGTGTTTGAAATTGTATTCAGGTCTGTTTTCCAATCCCCCTCGAGATAATGTGTGTGTGTGTGTGTGTGTGTGTGTGTGTGTGTGTGTTGTGTGTGTTTTGAGTGAGATTGTGTGTGTGTGTGTGTGTGTGTGGTGTGGTGTTAGTGGATTAAGTGTGTGTGTGTGTGTGTGTGTGTGTGTAGACAGCCTTGAAAGAGGCAAACACACACAGAACATACAACACACACACACACACACGCAGACACATACACACACACACACACACACACACACACACACACACACACACACACACACACACACACACACAGAGTAATGAAGATTGCGAAAAGACGACCAACATTTATAGAACGTGTTATGAGGTATGAGAAATTTGAGCACCTAGTAACAATCAGAAAGGTGGAGGGGTATAGAGCCAGGGAGAAAATGTTGGACGGATTTGCTGAGTGGATGAAGACAGAAAGGGTGGGAGATATACTTGCAGTGACAAAAGATAGAATCGTATGGAAGGCCATGATGGGAAGCGCAATGCGGCAGGGCATATGATGATGATGATGATGATGGTACGTGGACACAATGGCATATGTATGCATATTCATATACATCTACACTACGTCCAAAAAGCTCTTTATCATATCTGTACAGTAGCTTCTTTGATCGTTTCCTTCAGATCTGCCCACCACACCCCGTGTTGCGCTGATACAGATACTCCATCCGGTCCTGCGCAGTCGTGGGTGTCCCCTGTACAGTAAACTGCACGTCAAGCGCTATCAAGACAAAACAAGCCAAGGAGGGGGCGTTATTTATTTAGTCAAAGACACTTCACACTTTGCAAAGAAAGGGAGAGGAGGGGGAATGGGGAACCCAGGTGTTTCTTGATGTGGTAGTGTTCTGGGGAGTATGAGGGATGGATGGGGTGGGGTTGATGTATGTGGTCAGAAAGGAGGCTCTGTAGATTTGTAATCTCTGCTCGTTTACTTCCCTGTTTAGCATGTCAATGCTGGAAGTGCCTATGGTGAATATATTGTCTTCTATGGAAAAACTACATAATACAATTCTAACAACTTGGTTGAACATATTAATGTAAACTTAGAACGATAGGTCTTGAAAGTTTTATTGAGAAAAAAAAGTCGCATAAATACTCATAATATTCTTAAATCTAGAAGAATCATCATCGTCATGTGCCATGCCACATGGCATTGGCGCTGGTGATCATGGCCCTCCCACAAATCTATCCTTTGTCGCTGCAGGTACATCTCCCACCTTCTTGT
>JAPXFY010000029.1:14041704-14159204 GCA_030674185.1 Monoplex corrugatus
CATCACTAATCATAGATCTCAGGTTAGGGAATCTTTAATTCCCAGCTACAGTCCATGGGTAATTATATCGGTAGTAATAGTGGTGGTGTTGCTGGCCGTCAACTTCATCTTCCAGGCGCTGTTTTCCATGCCATATCATGTCAGCGTGTCACCTAGTTGTTTTTTTTAACAAGCCAAGTGAGTTCTTGCTCACTGCTTGTCAGACCATCAGCATAATCTGCAAAGCAAATGTTCATGATGGTTCTTCCTACATTGCCGACTGTGCTGACGTGATCCTCAAGTATGTCAGTCATGATGCGTTCCAGGAATATTTTGAAAACAGTGGGAGACAGAAGTCAGCCCTGACAAACTCCAGCCAAATGATAGAACCACTCTTCAGTAACACCCGTATAACTACTGCACTGGTTGCTTTGGAGTATAATGTGGCCCACAGTGCCTTCTGCCAGACTGTCAAACGCCTTCTTGAAATCTATGGAGACGAGGTAGAACACAGAACTCCCTCTGGTGTTGAAAGTGATTTTTGCAAAGGATACGCAGGTTTAAGATCTGTTCAATGGTACTTCTGCCTTTGCAGAATCCGGTCTGTTTTTCAGCAGTAATGATAAATGCTTGCAGCTGTAGACTGGGTGCTGAAGAAGGCTGCATGAGGGAAACACGCCCAGTGGCATGAAAGAGAATACCTGTCTCATTTGGACTTCACAGACAACATTCTGCATAAGCTAGTGATACTGAAGACTTCCGGTTACTTGTTAGTGATAACAGTTAAGATGCGGACAGTATTGGACTTATAATCGGTGCCAACAAAACAAAATACATGCTTGTTGGATACCTCCATCAGGAGTGTTTATTGGACAGAACGAGACTGAGGTTGTCGACAACATCACTACCATAGCAGTTCAATCAACAATTCGATGGTTAAGACTGAAGAACTGAACTGTCACTTGAGCAAAGCAATGGCAGCATTCAACAAGCTGTCAAAAATCTGGAACGGCAAGAAAATATCCCTCAACCTATGCCCGTTCTGTCAACTTTGCTGTACAGCTATGAAAAGTGGCGCCTGGAAACAATAGCTTCACTTCTGTGACAGAGCATGCCTACACAAGATCGTAAGTTCTAAATGGAAAGATATTTTATGACAAACGATGAAGCAAGATCAAGAAGCAAACAGATTCCAGTTACCTACATTATCTGCACGCGTCCACTGAGCTGGCTGGGCCATACTGCTAGACTGCCGTCTTCCAGACCTGCCAACAAAGTCCTGAACTTGAACTCAACAGGACAGCAAAGGAAGGGAAGACCAAAATAGAACTGGTGCCAGACGATTGACAGAGATCTACAACTGATGGATAGCTGGAATGATGCCTTGAGACTTCTGACTAATTCCGTTGGAACGCACTTGCTGCCTCATGCATCGCTTGACACGGGAGTGTCTCAGTAGCTTATATTCCGGCCATGATCTATTCAGGATGACTGAGCATTATCTTGCTGGCATGGCTGATCAAATTAATAGTGCCGCAGATCTGGTTGTATTGGAAATATCGTTTCCAGTCAGGATGACGATGTGCGATTGGGTCCATGACGTGGGCCAAATACCTTGTGCCAGATTTTGTTGCAGATAGCTGCTGGTAGAATACCCGTTACTGTCTCTCTGCCAGGTTTCAAGAGTTTTGCAGGGATTGTTTCAATGCCCGCTGCTTTATCACATTTCCGGCGTTAAACTGCCTCTATAAATTTGTCTCGAAATATGGGGAAGTTATCTTCATTTCATCAATCTTACACTGTTGAGATATTTGGATTTTCTTTGCTCTGTTTTTTTTTAACAATTCAGAGTATTACTCAATGCGCCTTCTATGGTGTCTTTTTCCTGTGTGAGTCAGTTGTTATATTTGTCTTGAATGATGATTACTGTAACTTGCTTTTGTTTGGTCGAGTCTTTTACAGTTTAAAAGGCTTTCTTTGTGTCGTTGTTGTCAAGGACTTTTTTCGTATGTCTTCATATAGATGCTGATCCAGCGTTACTTTGCTTTCTTCATTTCTTGACTAATCCTCTTGTTTATAGCATTGTATTTTTCATTTCCTCTATCAGCTTTCTTTTGTACTTTTAAGCTTCTGTTGGTGTCACACATCTGTAAAATATCACTTGTGATCCATGCCTTGGATTTCCATCAGCTTATCCCTTGGAGTTATGTTGCTGTTTCAGTCATCACTTGGTTGAAATTGTTCGTGATGACTTCAAGATCTATTTCAATGTTCGGAGCTTCCGACTGCTAACTGTCGAGACTATACAGTAGAAAGGGAACAGGAGCTGACAGATATTGATATGAAAGCTGGTGGCAGGGTGGGCTGCCCGAAAGAGATGGAGACCAGAGTGGTGCGAGAGAGGGGTCTTTCATTTTCTCTTGGTCCGGAGGCTGGGCTGGACCTGGTTGGCGCGCGTTGTGTGGCTGTGTCACTGGGTTTGTCATCTCCCCACCTTGCCATTCAGTTTGTGAACAAGGTCATTGATGACTGGGTCCGAATGGGTCATGCAACGCATTGACAGCACCCTTTGCTTGATGAAATGAATTTCGAGTTGCGCCGGGAGCTTGGGAGGTGATTGCATGGAGAGTGGCGAGGTATTGGTGCTTCGGGTCCCATCCGCACCCTCGTGGTGTATGTTAACTTTGTGGAGAACTGTATTGAGAAGCCATGAAAGTACTTCTTCAGCATTCCTTGGATGTTCTCTGGGACATGATACATCTCAGTAGCCAGTTGAATCATCCTCCATAGGTCTGATCCATACGTATTTGCCAGAACAATGTTTCTTTGTCCAGTGTGTGTCCCGTACTTCAGCTATTCGAATAGTAGTTTCTCTAACCCTTGCCTCCTTGTCCAATGCGAGTGTCCCGTATTATGGCTGTTCCTATGGTAGTTTCTCTGACCGTTGCTTTTCAAATTCTGAGGTAGCCTTCAATTGTTATTCAGGGTTTTTCCATTTGTTCCTCCGAATGTCTATCTATTCTTGACATCTGGATTTTTAGGACCTGCTTCCCCTTTGGCAATTTTATTCCATAAGCTTCCTACGGATTGCATGTGCAGTGTCTCCAAATGTGGCCAGAATTTGTTCCATGTGCTCTTTCCTCTCAGCACATTTAAGTTTTGGACTGTTTCTTCTTCCAGCCTCTCTCACTCCTCTTTTGTACCCGAGGCAGCCAGTTTAGTTTCTGGCGCTTGGCATTAAGAGTCTGCACAACTTCCTGGTCTGAATCATCAGTGCTGATGTCCTTGGTACTGTGGTTGATGCCTGGCCGTGGTTTTCTGACGCTTGTCTTCTGGTGCAGAGCACGGCTGCTCATTAATCAGTTTCCATAAAAGCCCCCTTTTTGTCCTGTAGGATATTCATGCCACACTCGGTAGAAAATCTCCTTCTACAGACGCACGGAAATTCCATTTATACTGTATTCATTTCGTTTGTGGATTTCCAGTCGAGATTAGTTTGTCGCTGAAGGAGTTGTTATTCTGTTACCGTGTTAATGAATCCTGGGAACATCTTTCGTTTACAGGGAAAGACCAGGTGAAGAGTCAGCCCACAGGGCCCATATAACTAGTCTTTCTCCCAGCGTCATTCAATCTTTCCTTCTTTCATTATCTGGACCGTTTCTGGATGACATGATCTAGCCATGTGCCAGCTGGTAGAGGCTCCGGGAAGAACTAGACAGCAGAATGTCCTCAGGAGAACCCCCCCCCCCCCCCATACTCCCTCAAGCAAGCGTCTAAGTTCTGAACTGCTCCCACACTCAGGGGGCTGGGCAGCACCCAAGTCATGATCCATGGAAACCATTCTGCTGTTGGTACTTTATCCTCTTGGAAACTGCGACCAAGGTGGTCAGACGCCTCAGGTACAAGTGACTCTTAACCATTAAGTTACTGGACACCTGCCGTACATGGGGAATTTTTCAGTCTTTTGAAGTTCACTTTTGTTCCTCCTTGACCAGATCAATCTGGAACACTTTTCAGCTGCTTGTGCCATAGAAATAGAGACGTACAGACTGGTCCTCATACATTTTAAACGCAACATTTTCATAGGTACTGAGATAATCACAGAAGGCCGCTCACTACATATAGCTTGATTACCGATGACTGTAGGTCTGATATTGATAAACAATGGTGGTAGTGGTAACTGAGAAGGTGGTAGTGGTGTGTTATATTCTATTTCTTGTATTTGGTGACAAGCTGCAAAGCTATAAATAATTTTAATAAATAAACGGTAAATTTTAGTTGTCTGTGGAGTCCATAAATCTTTTGTGTTGCGGGAGACAAGTTTGAGTGTGTATAAGGTCATAAATCATCTGGAGGAGCAAAAATATATCGTAATATTGACTTCGCGTGAGTCATATACAGCGAACGAAGATAGCTCTCACATTGTTCGAAATTGAATCATATCAGTCAGTGGATTTAAACTATGTATTTCTCTGAGCCCCTCATGGGGAGGCAAGGGGTTCTTTCAGTATAAATAGTATCCCTACCTTCAGGAAATTCTGTGCTAGAAATGTCCTTTTTTCTGTCACTTTCTTTGTTTCTGCATTGTACCTTTGCTTTCTGTCATCTCTTCTCATTATTTTCTGCCTTTCTGGTCCATTCACATATTTATGTTCGATAAAGTCTTACATGCTTTCTCTTAGGATTGACAGTTGGATACATGTATTTAAGTGCATTTTGGGTGTATGGAAATGATAAAGAAGGAAGCAACTTTAGGTAATTTAGACTTATTAATGTATGTTTTGGTGTTCTTAGGTATGTTTAAATTTGTGTTCAGTTGTGTTTTTTAAATCTCCTATGTGATAAATTGGAGTAGCAAAATTGGGATCACAGAGTCGAGTATCAACCCCCCTGGGGATGCCGGCGGCTCTTTCAGTATAAATAGTATCCCCACCTGGAAATTCTCTGCTAGAAATTTCCTCTTTTCTGTCACTATCTTTTTTTCCTTGTTCCTTTGCTTTCTGTCAATTCTTCCTATCATTTTCTGCTTTGCTGGTCCACTCACCTGTATGTGTTCGATAAAGGCTTACGTATTTCTGTTAGGATTGGCAATTGGGTACATGTATTAAGTGCACTTTTGGCTCTAGGGAAATGCGATATGTTTTTTTATATATGTTTTAGTGTCATTATTTATGTGTCAGTTTGTACCCAGGTTCGTTTTCAAATCCCCTTTGTGATGAATTGGATGGAGTGGTCAAAGCAAGCCAGGGGCGTCTCCTTAGATTATGTGCGCGAATGCATTGATATGTATTCTTAATTTTCTTTCCCTTATTTACCTGTATTCCTTATTGTCCTGATATGTTCCTATGCAATCGGCTGGGCTTTAAACAAAACTGACAGTAACAGTAAGAGTCGAGTATCGTTCACTTCACTGTTCGTAATGTGTCACTGAGGGCATTGCTCAAATGTCCTGACCAACGCTATACGTGTTTCTTGGGCCTGGCTGACACCAGGTTGTGTAGAATGCAACCCCATCATGAGGCTCAGCTCGAAATGGAACGCCATGTCAGTATAAGTATGAGCCTAATTTTTTTTAGTTTTTTTTTTAAAAACAGGCTAGGCAGGACCTCAGGACCTGTCCAGCTCATGGGTTTGTGTGTAGGCTGAAGGCTTGTGCCATGATCACCATATATATGGCACCTGTGACGTCAACGCATATGGAATTCATTCCGAGCGCGGGGACGTCACCTTGAGAAACTGAAATTGAAACTGAAACTGTAGCACTTTAATGTTTTGAAAAATTGTTCCAGATGTTCTGGCCCTTCATGCTCTCATCTTATGATGATCTGAGTTTCAGTGGGTTTTCGAGGTGTGCTGGAGAGCTAAGCATTCGATCAGTGACACAGAGATTTGTGAAAAATAGGGCCATAAAACAAAAAGAGAAAGTTTATTGATGGAAAGGGTACAGTGGAGGCACAGAGGCATACCCCCAAAATCTTTGACACTCGATGTAGGCGCACTATTATGGCCATCCTCTGATATAGGTGTGTTTCCAAGGAGGAACTAAAAATGTTTTGAAACAAAATCCAGAACATTTGTCGGATGAATCACTGCGATGTAAGACATCACAGGCCATCCACTGTCTAATAGTGCTTTTTGTATCAGATGACTAATGGGATGTCAGACGGTCAGGCACTGTCAGACAGCTGCATGTAGCGTGCATATTTGTAGTCTTTAATGATACAATCAGCTATGATGCCTGAAGCTGATTAAAATATGTAATGTGAGCCGCCTAGCCACTGAACCGAGCCGTAAGACGAACAGGCTCAGAGAAATGGTGATTAAGAGCAACTTGTGTTTAAAAGACAGATTTGAAGAGAACCAGCTGAAAGCAGATTACTGTGTCTTGAAATATCGTATTGTCCAGAGAGAAAAACATGATGATCAATAGTAGCAAATGCTGCTGACAAGTTAAGCATTGCAAGTACGGAGACATTCTCAGAATCTTCCTTGAATAGAAGAATATATTCCTGCTGAGTTTTGTGGGCAAGATCTTCGCCCAAGTTGTCCAAACTTGATTCCCAAGTGCTTATCTATTACATCAACCCTGAATCCTGGTACGGATTCAGAGCTAAGAGATCCACAGTTCACACAATTTTCTCTGTACGTCAGAGCCAGCAGAAATTTCAAAGAACAGCAGATGCCGTTGTACATCGCCTCCGTTGATCTCACAAAGGCGTTCGACCTCCTAAGAAGGAGAGGTTTATTTCTGCTGCTCTAGAAGATTGCTTCTTCCCACAGTTGCTCAGCATTACCACCTCCTCCCATGAGGACATACAGGCTAAGGTCAGCTCAGAACCCTTCCCAATTCAAAGCAGCGTAATACAAGGATGTGTCCTTGCCCCAAAACTTGTTTGGCATTTTCATTTTGCTGCTGTCGAACTTCACGTTCGAACATTCTGGTCAAGGTGCCTGCTTACACACAAGAAGGGACAAAAGGCTGTTCAGTTGAGTCACCTGCGGGCCAAGACTGAGATTCGTACAATCCTCTTCAGAGAAATGTTTGCTGATGACGCAGTCCTGACCTTACACACCGAAGAGGACTCCATCAGTCGATCAACCAGTTTGCTCATAGAATGTAGGCTGACTGTAAGCATCAAGAAAACCAATGTCATGGAACAGTCACTGACCACTTACACTATCTGGGCTCTATCCTGACTTGCAGCCTATCGCTCGACAGATGATTCGACAAGCGCATTGCTAAAGCTGCTGGCGTCGTGGCTAAATTAGGCAGGATAGTGTGGAACAACAACCAGCTGGCTTTGAATACCCAAATCAAGGTGTACCAGGCATGTGTCCTTCGTACCTTGTCAGAGTTCTGAAGATGTATCCTGTCTCGTGGTCTTATATAGCATTTTAGGATTGTGACTTTACATCTACTTTCAGCAATTATCTTTGGTGTGCGAGCGTCGTCTAGGAAATGTGGACAACGTTCATGCCTCAGACAATTTCTGATTTTCAGAACACAGTCGACAAATGTTCGATTCGTGACCTCATTTCAGTCATAAAAAAGTTACTTGATAACATTACCTGATAAATACAGTAGCAACAAATTATAACTTTCAGTCTATTGGTTCTCTCTTGTGTCAGAGCATCTGTTTTCTGACCATTAGCTTTAATTAGAAATATGTCTTCTCTTGTACAGATGATAAGTTAATCAGTATGTCTTGTCTTGTTCAAATGATAAATTAATCTTTACGTTCCAAAGGCCAAGTCCAGTGGAAAATAGTTTTCTTCTTGGTTGCTAATTTATCACGCAAATGAATGTATACTACTACAGCCCTTTACGTTCCACAGGCCAAGTCCAGTGGAATATAGTTTTCTTCTTGGTTGCTAATTTATCACGCAAATGAATGTATACTACTACAGCCCTTTACGTTCCACAGGCCAAGTCCAGTGGAATATAGTTTTCTTCTTGGTTGCTAATTTATCACGCAAATAA
This sequence comes from Monoplex corrugatus, assembly GCA_030674185.1. NCBI lineage: Eukaryota > Metazoa > Mollusca > Gastropoda > Littorinimorpha > Ranellidae > Monoplex > Monoplex corrugatus. Next base: position 14,049,665 of record JAPXFY010000029.1, read on the forward strand.
ATGTATACTACTACAGCCCTACGTGTCTAAAATAGTGTCTCTTAGTCTTAACTCGGATCATTGGTTTGGGGATTTTTCCTCATTTTTTATTCACTGGCCACATCTTAATTGTGAAAAGCTAGAGATGGGACCTTGGTGACTGAACGTCCATAACCAGGCATCCAATTATCTTTCAAGAGGATTATTAGCAGCCCAAACATTTGGTGGATACTTTTGCTGGTGTGACTCGCTGAGGAATCACACAGTTTAAAGCCGAAACAAGTCACAAACTCTACAGTTTAAAGCCAAAACAAATCACAAACTCTACAGTTTATGGCAAAACATATTCAGGATGTCACAAACTCTACAGTGTATAGACAAAACCTGTATACGATGTCACAAACTCTACAGTTTAAAGCTAAAACATGAACACGATGTCACAAACTGTACAGTTTAAAGCCAAAATATGTCAGAAACTCTACAGGTTATAGCCAAAACATGTCACAAACTCTACAGTTTAAAACCAAACATGAACATATAACAAACTCTACAGTTTATAGTGCAAACCTGTAACCATGTCACAAACTCCACAGTTTAAAGCCCAAACATGTCACAAACTCTACAGTTAAAAGCCAAAACATGTCACAAATACCACAGTTAAAAGCCAAAAAAACGTACACAGTATCACAAACTCTACAGTTTGAAGCCCAAAATATGTACACGAAGTCATAAACTTTACAGTTTAAAGCCCAAAATATGTACACGAAGTCATAAACTTTACAGTTTGAAGCCAAAACAGGTACGCTATGTCACAAACTACAGTTTAAAGCCAAAACATATCACAAACTACAGTTTAAAGCCAAAACATGTCACAAACTACAGTTTAAAGCCAAAACATGTCACAAACTACAGTTTAAAGCCAAAACATGTCGCACACTACAGTTTAAAGCCAAAATATGTCACAAACTACAGTTTAAAGCCAACATATGTCACAAACTACAGTTTACAGCCAAAATATGTCACACACTACAGTTTAAAACCAAAATATGTCACAAACTACAGTTTAAAGCCAAAATATGTCACAAACTACAGCTTAAAGCCAAAATATGTCACAAACTACAGTTTAAAGCCAAAATATGTCACAAACTACAGTTTAAAGCCAAAATATGTCACAAACTACAGTTTTAAGCCAAAATATGTACACGATGTCATAAACTTTACAGTTTGAAGCCTAAACATGTACACCATGTACAAACTAGACAGTTTACAAGCAAAACATTTACACTATGTCACAAACTCTTCAGTTTATATTCAAAACATGTCACAAGCTCTACAGTTTAAAGCCCAAACATGTACAGGATGTCTCAAACTATAGAAGACATAATGCCAGGTCGAAGTTCAGACATAGTCCATTTTTATTCAGAACTTATCAACACACTTTATTTTTCCCCAACAAGGAAGTTTTTACAGACTTCAACATACAATGTGGAACGAAGAACGATATCAGTTTATACACATAGGAAATATTGTAGGCATATGAACAACACGTAACATACAATATATATATATGTATATATATATATATATATACATACATATGTATATATAAATATATATATATTTATATATACATATGTATGTATATATATATATACATATATATATATTATATATATATATATATATATATATATATATATATATATATATATATATATATATGTATATGTTAACAATATTTTGTACATTAAAGGATTCAAGTGAACATCAAGATTTAAGCACATGTCACACAGACGAATTTGTTCTCTATTCACAAAATATTGGCATACGGTTATTCCACTGAAATTTAAAAATGGACAAGTGAACGTTTAATTTGGCATCATTATGGTATTCGATTTGGAATTAAGTAGTTAGTAGTCTTGGACAATAGGTATATTTGGAATACATTTGTCAAAGACACTTGATGACTCATAATTTGACCACGCTGTGTAAAAAATCAGGCGGCTTTGAAATAAAAGAACTAATTCGGTTCTCCCTAGTTCTTACTTCCAGCTCAGTTTTTTTTCTCCAGCTCCCCAAAATTTCTTTCATTCTTCAGTCGTATTTACGTCCCAGCGCAGAAGTGTAATTAGGGACTGTTCTGAATCCCTGAACTCTGTTGTCGTTGTTGCGATGAAAGTTTCGTGACTTATTACCTATTGCTGGGGCTTGTACGATGTAAGACAAAAGCACTACCTCTTCCGAGACGTCCCTCCTGATGCAATTTTCCAGTTTTTACAAGAGATCAATAGATTTCACCAGATCTGATTTTACGGCTGTTTTTCTTTAATTGCATTTTAGACTTGCAAGGTTAACGGTGAGCATGGTTTTTAACTGTTGTCTTTTATCGTAACGTGGTTGTCGTTTTGACGTGGTGTTAGCCCTGATATGGCTGTAGTAGTCGGCTGGGCTATAAGCAGTATGAACTACCTTAAGCACGAAAGGTCAAGGTATTTGTAGGCAGGGTTCACAAATAGAGGATAATTTTCTCTTCACTACTTCGGTCTCTGTTTGTTCGTTATTGGGGGTAGTGGTCGTCATTCCCTCCGTGGGGATGCCGAGGGTTCTTTCAGTGTAGATAGTATCCCCATCTTCTGGACATTCTGTGCTAGAAATGTATTTTTTCTGTGACTCTTTGTTTCTTTCTTCGTCCTGAACTTTCTTTCATTTCTTCCTATCATTTTTCTGCCTTGCTGGTCCTTTTACCTGTATACGTTCGATAAAGTCTTACCTACTTTCTCTTAGGATTGGTAATTGATTATACGTTTTCAGTGCATTTTTGGCTCAAGGGAAATGATATATGCGGAAGCAATTTTAGGTAATTTAGGTCCGTTTTTATGTTTTAGTGCCCTAAGTTATGTTGGATATTGTATTCAGGTTTGTTTTTTAAATCCCCTGTGCGATAAATTGGACGAAGTGGTCAACGCCAGGGGCATCTCCTTAGATTATGTACGTGAATGCTTTGATGTATCTACTGAATTTTCTTTTCTGTTTTTCCCTGTAGAAGTACTGCGTATGTTTTGAAACAGTTATACCATATGTGTTATATCATTGATTTTATGTATATAATATATATATATATATATATAATATAATATATATGACAAAGTCAGACAGAAAAGATTGAAAAGATGCCCCGAGTTTATTAGCACTCTCCTTTCATTCTATGAAAAATATAAACGTGTGCAATCGTACAAATACACGAGCAAACATACACATGTATGCGCACGACCACAAACGCACACACAAACGCGCGCGCGGACACATACACACACACACACACACACACACACACACACACACACACACACATACACACACACACACGCGCGCGCGTGCGCGTGCACACACACATCTTGTTTGCATGGTCGTCGTATCTGGAAAAGTCCTTACAAAAGATATGTGTGATGCTCTCTCTCTCTCTCTCTCTCTCTCTCTCTCTCTTCTCTCTCTCTCTCTCTGTCTCTCTCCCTCTCTCTCTCTGTCTCTCTCCCTCTCTCTCTCTCTCCCTCTCTCTCGCTCTCTCTCTCTGTCTCTATTTCTCTCTGTCTCTCTGTCTCTCTCTTTCTCTCTGTCTTTCTCTCTGTCTCTGTCTCTGTCTCTCTCTCTCTCTGTGGGCGCGCGAATCTGTTTCTGTTCTGCGAAAAATGGAGACTGTTTGAATGATTGATTATCTCGTTTCTCGTTGTGGTTTAGTATGACAATAAAATGTGGCATTTGCTCATTTGACCTTAACGTATCTGCAATTAAACCAACGCACAGACCTGTGACCCAAATTACCTGTCTGTCGATCTGACTGATCATCTGCAAATTTTAACCCTTTGGCTCTCTCACCCTATCCTCCCGCGTCCTGCATTGTCAGCCATGAAAGAAAAACAAAAACTTAACCCTTTCACTGCTTCACATTATCAACCAGCCTAATGCAGGAAGCTGGTATATAGGGTCAAGGAGTGAAAGGGTTACAAGTGTTTGTAGCTGGTGGATAAGATGGGGGAGTGAAAGGGTTAAAGGTCAAACTTTATTGTACGTGTATTTATTACAAACATTGGTAGTGTGTTTTTATAATGGTGGTACTGGTTTTCTTTCAAAGCAGGAACAATGTAAAGATATAAGCTTACTTTGGTTTTGTTTGGCAATTGTGTATTATATTCAACAAATCAAGCATTCGTGAATGTGGGGCATGCTCAGTCTATTGTGTCAGCAAAAGCAACTGTGTTGATAATTGAATTTGTTGGACACTTTCAAATGCTGTATCAACAGTTGGTTGAATTGCTGATATGAGTAAACAGAACAATTTACAGTCAGTGCGTATAGCTCAAAACAAAAATAGGTTTCCGTGAAAGAATTGATATAACTGAAGTACAAAGTTCCAGAGTTAACACACTTAATGGTACAAGTGTACAGCCCCTACTTGTTAGTTTGTTCGTTCTTTGATTTAACGTCCTTTCACTATCCCGGTATTTCAATTTATGTACATAATGAATATGATCAATGCAGAACTAACTTCACGACAGACCAGATTAAGCAGCATCTACTTCAAGAATAAATCGGATCCATTGAATATCAGTCACGTGTGTCCAGGTATTGAATATCTTTTTATATATAACAAGTCAGATGTAACTATTCAACGGGCGAACGTGTCAAGCTGTGACCATTTCGCTCTACCAACATTTACAATAGATCAGGGAGTGGTGTATGGTACATGTGGTGCTTCTGGTACTTTCTGTAAACTTCATGTTAAAACATCAAAAGATAGATTCAGTCTACGAGCTCGTATTAAAAGGTTAGCATACTGGTGTGAGACCAGTCCTTGGGAAATGCATGTGCGTAGTGTTGATTATATTTATACTATGACGATGAAATGCAGTCTTCATTCACTGGAAGAATTCGTGATTGGTTCGTATGGACTTAAGGAGGATATGTACTTTACTCACATAAATATTCCACCATTTCGCATTCAGCTTGAGACAGTAAAAGAGTATGGTTTCATCAGAGAATACACATCATCACATTCTGGTTATGTGATATTACCACACGTAATAGGTTGCCTCCCACCTTCCATTAATATTTCTGCAGAAGTAAAGGGGCCCATTGGTTTTATTATCATGCTAAGCTGTCAGGTAAAATACACATATGATAGGTATCGTCCACGCTTAGAAGTGATGTACAGAGAGTCAAATACGGGTCATCAAAGAGACACATGTGTGTGTGTGAAATATAGCACACCCTCAAGTGTGTTCCCTACGTCATCTCTTCATATTCAGGTTCATATTGTATCCGAATTTGTGCATGACAGAACAGATCAGAAAATGATTTTTTCTTTCCACCCAAACGCTGTTCAACCCAAAAGCTGTCTACTGGTCTGTTCAATTGTTCTGTAGACCATTATTCTACCTTTCACCACCACCTGGACTGTAACCTGAAGACAGAGTGTGAGGGAGGACAAGATGAATCAGAGCACTGCTCTTTCAGCAGTTCTGGTTGTCGTGGTTTGGTGGCTTCTCGAAACAAGTGTTTCAAATACACTGAATTAAGCAAATCACATTCTTATCAAAAAGCATGGAACAAGTGCATTGCCACTGGTGGAAAGCTAGCTTCTGTGAAAACTAGGAAGGAACAAGACGACTTTCTACATATTTTTCAGGAGAAAAGTAGTCTGAAGGTAATTATGGGTAATTTTGCAAAGAGAGACTTTGCCCCTGTCATGTACAGCAAGTTTCGTCACTGGTCTGACAACACACTGATCTACAATGTTGACCACTTTGTACATTATCAACCCTATTACCCTTCATCGAACCCACATGTCATGGAAATTTACAACATGTTGTTATTGTTCATAGACATATGGGTAGAAACAGTGGATGAACTGGTCTGTGAAATTGTATCGTATGCAGATACGATATCTGTCCAAACAGTTGATTTCCCGGAGTTGCATTTATTTCAGTCAATATTCACACAGACACAGCTGATCTTACTATGGTGTCCAGATGGTCATGTGGCACATTCTATGTTCTCATGTGATTTCAATAATCCCTGTGGACAGGCGATATATTCACAGTTTTGTGTGTTTTTTGACATGAGTTCTCACAACAATACACTTGATCTTCCAAGTACAAACGTTTCCTATATTCTTGAGATGTTTGAATGTGATGACATAACTACAGTACCTTACACATTGGTGTGTGACTTCAGACAGGATTGTCCAGAAAACAATGATGAATCTTTCTGTGAACCTTCTTTGTGTAACGACTTTGTGTGCTCCAACTGTCAGTGTGTATTGCAAAGCCAGTATCATAACGGACATTTTGATTGCCTGGATGATTCTGATGAAAAGTATGGCAGGGTCTCACGAGACACCTTTAAACACAGAGAGGCAAGCAGAAAGCAGCGACTTTTCATCACGTTGGATGGCACAGGCTACTTCATTCAGCAAGCAATGAAAGCTGAACATTCTTGTCCTGATACCCATTACTGGTGTACAGATGACTGGTTCTACTGTCTTCCTGCTTACACTCGATGTAACGGATTTTCTGACTGTACTTACGGAGAAGATGAACAAGACTGTGAAAGTGTAACCTGTCCTGGTTTTTACAAGTGTCAAGCTTCCAGAGTGTGTGTGCATGGAGATCATTTATGTGATGGCTGGGGTCAGTGCCCACAGCGTGACGATGAATGGCTGTGTGATATGAGCTGCCCTGAAGGTTGTCTTTGTCAAGGTCACGCTTTTTTCTGTCCTCAACCTTTTCCTGCCGACCTATTTCCCCATCTTCGCTATCTAGATGCAACAAACTCAGGAATGACACTGTACAATTTCAGTACCAGTGAATACCTTATTTGGCTGAGTCTTTCACACTGTTCTATAACTGATATACCACACTTGAAGCTTTCAAACTTGCGATTTCTCAATTTGTCTAGTAATCAAGTGAACTCTGTTTTAATGAATGTATTTTTAGAATTATTAAATCTGAGGATTTTAATTTTAGCAAACAACCCTATGTTATCATTGCTAAGAAAATATTTTGGTATTCATTACACGTTGAGGAAAATCGACTTATCAAGAACTTTTCTTCAGCTGTTTAATAATAAAATAATGTTGCACTTACCTCAGCTACATTATTTGAATATCTCGTTTTCTGCCATCACGACTATTGGATCTCAAGCATTTAAAAATACACCAGAATTGGTAAAATTGGATATTAGAGGAAATCCTGTAACCAACTTTACTTTCGACTTATCCTTGGGATTAATTCATTTGAAAACTATCTTTTCGTCAGTCTATAAATTTTGTTGCACAACTGTATTTCCCAAAGGATCAAGTCAGTTTACCTGTTTAGCACCACAACCAATGTTTTCTTCATGTACAAAATTGTTACCAACTGAAGTACACAGGCTTTTCTGTTGGTTGGTTTCCATCTGCGCCACTGTAGGAAATTTAGTCAGTTTCATGCCTTTATTTTCAATACAGAAAATATTTTCTGAGAATTTTATCATATTGTTTGCCAATTTTCAGATTGCCAACATATGTATGGGTATCCATAATCTTGCAGTCACAGTAGCCAGCGAACTATTTGATGGAAAATACATTTATTTAGAACACATATGGACCAACAGTGTGACATGCAAGACAGCAGGTTTCCTTTCTCTTCTGTCAAGTGATGTGTCAGTTTTGACCATCTGGTTCATTACACTTGACCACATTATCGTCCTCTGTTTTCCTTTGACAAAGTGGGGATTGTCAGGACGTTCAACAGCTGCAGCTTGTGCAATTGTGTGGTTGTTTGGAATTCTGTGGGCCATGATACCTTTCCTTCCTGGACTGTCACAATGGGGTCCTGAAGGCCAATCTGGTTTATGTCGTCTGGCTATATTTGATTGTTCACATTGTAATAAACAGTTCCGATGGTTTACGGTCAATGTGACATTTAAGTTTATGTTGTGTTTAGTGGTTTTACCTGGTTGCATGATCATATACAAAAGAACACCAAGATATCAGATTGTCGCTGATCCTATTAAAAAGTCAGTATGTTCTTCGGTCCACCTTTTGGTTAAAAGTGGCCACAATAGTAGCCGTGTGTTGGTTTTCATTTGGCCTGACCAGTGTGATGACCATTTCTGGTGTTGCTTCATCAAACAGTATCCATGTGGCCATGGTTGTGTTCATGTGGCCACTCAGTTCAGCACTCAGCCCATTCCTGTACATATGGACTGTTGTAACACAGCTACGACAGCAAGCGCAAGAGGAGAAAGTCTTACATATATTTAAATCACGACATTCTCGAAGTTGTAACCGCTGAATGTGGGGCGTACAGATGTAATTCACCTCCTTCTATTGCGTGAAGACTTTTTGCCTGCATCCTTTCAATGAGGCTTACTTTCTGTTTCCTATTTTCTAGGCCACATTATTGGCGACAGAAGCAGGGACAATTGTTCACTGTGTTTTGATGGATGAAAGCAATATCGATAATGTATCCTGGATGCCAGGACTTTCAGTACATTAGTACCCCTGAGATGCATGGGTCTCAGTACATTAGCCACCTGAGGATGCATGGCTCTTTCAGTACATATAGTACCCTGAGGATGCCATGGCTCTTCAACTTACCCCGTGGGGATGCCATGGGCTCTTTCAGTACATATAGTACCCCCTGGGGATGCCATGGACTCTTTCAGTACATATAGTACCCCCGTGGGGATGCCATGGACTCTTTCAGTACATATAGTACCCCCGTGGGGATGCCATGGACTCTTTCAGTACATATAGTACCCCCGTGGGGATGCCATGGACTCTTTCAGTACATATAGTACCCCCGTGGGGATGCCATGGACTCTTTCAGTACATATAGTACCCGTGGGGATGCCATGGACTCTTTCAGTACATATAGTACCCCCGTGGGGATGCCATGGACTCTTTCAGACATATAGTACCCTGGGATGCCATGGACTCTTTCAGTACAATAGTACCCCCGTGGGGATGCATGACCTTCGTAATATAGTACCCGTGGATGCATGGGCTCTTCAGTACATATAGTACCCCCGCCTTCTGGAAATCTGTACCAGAAAATTCCTCTTTTCTGTCACTCTCTTTGTTTCTTTCTTACTCCTTTGCTTTCTGGCATTTCTTCCTATCATTTTATCGTACATATGTACGACTTAGCTGTTCTCATCAGTGGCCAACACAATTAAGTCAAACCACATATGCTGTAAGCCCACTTTTTCACTTCATTATCATCATTATCATCATCAAATACCTTGCCACATGGTGTTGGCGATCATTGCCCTCCATATGCATCTGTCCCTTGTTGCCGCAAGCATATCTTCCATTCTCTCTGTCTTCAGCCACTCTGCAAGACCGTCCAATATTTTTTCCCCTGGGTTTACCTGGTGCTCTCTTTCCCTCCAGCTTTCTTGTTGTGACCAGGTGCTCCAATTCCCCTTTCCTCATAAAATGTCCTGTAAGTGTTGCCTGTCTTTTCCTAATCTTCCTTATGAATGATCTTCTTGTGTCTGCCTCCATCAAGACTGTCTCGTTTATTTTCTTTGCTGTCCATGGAACTCTCAACATTCTTCTTAGAATCCACGTCTCCGATGCCTCAATCTTGTTCTGGTTTTGTTTGTTGATTGTCCACGCCTCACAACCGTATAACATTGTCGGTTCTTTATAACATTCAAGAACTCTCTTCCTGATGTTAATTGATAGGCATTTGTTGGTAAGAATGCTTTTCATCTTCTTGAATGCTGTTTTGGCTTGGCCGATTCTGCTGGCTATTTCTGATGTACATCTGCCGTCTGGTGAAATGGTCGTTCCCAGATATATAAACTTATCAACCTTCCTCAAGGTTGCGCCGTTTGCTGTTATTTTGCCTGAGGGGATTTCATGTGGTTTGTTTTTGCTGATTACCATGGCTTCAGTCTTCTTGCTGTTTAGCTCCAATTCCTTACATTTGCTTTCTATTTCTATTACAATTCACATGGTTTTGTAGGTCACTTTCATTTTCTGCAATTAGCACGGTGTCATCTGTGTATCGATTGTTGTTTATCATTTTTCCTCCAGCCTTTAATCCAGGGTATTTTCCAGGTTTCTCATGATGTTTTCGCTGTAAAGTGAAAACAGATCTGTGACAAAAGATAACTTTGTCTGACTCCTTTTGATATTTTGGAAAGAGCTTATATCCGTTTTCTATTCTCATTGCATCTGTTTGTTCCCAATACATACTTCTGATTATTCGTAGATCTTCTCCGTCAATATTCAGTCTTTCTAGTTAGTTGATCAATTCTTCATGTCTTACCTGATCGAAAGCCTTGGTATAATCAACAAAGCATAAATATAAATCCTTATTCATCTCGATTGACCTCTCAGTGATAATTCTTAGGATGTATATGGCACTAATAGTTCCTTTCCCTTCGACAAATCTACACTGTTCTTCTATTTCGCTTTTGATGCTGTTCCTTTTCCTCATCATGATTATTCTTGATCTTTGTTACATGATTGTGCAATGGAGTTCGCTCCTATAGCCCCTGTTTTCTTTGGAAGTGCAATGAAAATTGATGTTGACATATCTTTGGGGATTTTTCGAGTGTCATAAATCCCATTTAGGAGGTCTGTTATTTTTTTTAATACCAAATTCCTCCAGGGCTTCAGTCATCTCTGTAGTAATATTGTCTGGTCCTGGGGCTTTTCCTGCAGACAATTTCTTCAATTCTTCTGTACATACCCTGTGGATCCGTTTTGTGTCGGTCTTCTATTTCTTTGCATTTTATTTTCAGCCAAGCTTCCTTAGCTTCATTGCACCTATTCCTGATTTCTTTATCTTCCCGTATATTTCTTCCTTTCTCTTTGCCATCCTCCGTTCCTCCATCAAGCCTGGACTTTGTTTTGTCATCCAGTTCTTTTTTGTTTTTCTATCTACTTCAGGGATTTCTTCACAAGCTTCATTTATCGAGTTTCTCAACTTTGTCCATTGTTCCTTACTGTCACCAACGTCTTCCAGAGCACTGAATTTGTTTTGAACATGTACGTTAATTTCTTTACGAACCGCTTCATCTGTCGTTAAGAGTCCAAGATTTAGTTCGACGTTGCTTTTGGTCTGTTTCCTTTTCCTTAATTTCAGCGTTAACTTTCCCACTACAGGATTGTGGTTACCGTTGCATTCTGCGCCTGGTAGTGTTTTTGCTGTCAGCAAAGAATTTCTAAATCTTTTGTTGATCAGGATGTAGTCAATCTGATTTTTGGTATGATCTTCTGGATTCATCCAAGTCTATTTTCTTCTATTACATGTAGACTGCTCAAACCAGGTGTTTCCCACTATGAACTCATTCATCTGGGCCCATTCTACGAGTTTCCGTCCCCTTTTATTTTGTGTACCAAGGCCATGAGGTCCGACTTTATCCTCCACGCTATCTTGTCCCACTTTAGCATTAAAATATCCCATTATTATTGTAACTTCTTGTGATTTCATTGGGCCCAATGTAAATCACAAGATGTTACTCTTTCCCTTACGTGCAAAGACAGTTAATGGAAATCTGAAACTTTTTTCCGACATGTGCGATAAAGGGGAACAACAAACACGGAAAAGTTCTAGTGATGAAAACAGTCCCCCAAGAGAACCGTGCCTAGTATTCAGGTAAAGAAAAAGATCTACGAGCAAACGTAGACGACGGAAAAACAGCAGCAACAGCTTTATGCTTTATGTAACAGTACAGATGACAGGCACACACACACAGCATGTGTCAAGATAGAGGAAGACCGGGAGTGTAAAGGGAAGGACAGTCACTGGTAGCACCTGCATGTGCCCGTGTCTCTATGTGTCCCCGTCTCATATGCTCTGTCTGTGTGTCCCCGTCTTGTAAGTGCCCTGTCCCATGTGCCCCGCTCATTATATGCCTCGTCTCTATGTGCCCTGTCTCTATGTGCCCATACTTGTGCCCTGTCGTCCTATGTGCCCTGTCTCCATGTGTCCCGTCTCTTTATACCCTCATTGTCTGGTGCCCATTGTCTCTATGTGCCTTGGTCTGTGTTGCCCTGTCCTCTATTGTGTCCCGTCTCTATGTGCCCGTCTGTGTGCCCCTTTTTGGTCGCGTTGCCTCTGTTGTGGTGCCTGTCTCTATGCACCTGTCTCTATTATGTCTCATGTACAGTGTGCCTGCTCACCTAGTGTCCCGTCTCTATATGCCCCCGTCTCGGTGTGCCCCCTGTTCTTCTTAGCCCCTGTCCTCTATATGCCCCCGTCTTGTGCCCCTGTTCTCTATTTCCCGTCTCTATTGCACTCTGTCTGTTTGTGCCCCTGTCTCTATGCCCCTGTCTCTATATGCCCCTGTCTGTGTGCCCCTGTCTCTTTATGCACCTGTCTCTATAGGGCCCCTATTCTGTGTGCCCTGTCTCTATGTGTCCCGTCCTCTATAGACCCCCGTCTCTATGTGTGCCACCTGCTCTATGTGTCCCGTCATCTATATGCACCCCGTCTCTATGTGCCCCCAGTTTCTATGGGCCCATGTTGTGTGCCCCTGTCTCTATGTGCCCCTGTCTCCATGTGTCCCGTCTTTATATGCCCTGCCTGTGTGCCCTGTCTCTATATGCCCCTGTCTGTATGCCCTGTCTCTATGTGCCCCTGTCTCTATGTGCCCCGTCTCTATATGCCCTGTCTGTGTACCCCTGTCTCTATGTGTCCCGTCTCTATATGCCCCTGTCTGTGTGCCCCTGTCTCTATGTGTTCCCGTTCTCTTATATGCCCCTGTCTGTGTGCCCCTGTCTATGTGTCCCGTCTCTATATGCCCCTGTCTTTGTGCCCGTGTCTCGTATGCCCCTGTCTTGTACCCCTGTCTGTGTGTCCCTGTCTCTATATGCCCCTGTCTGTGTGCCCCTGTCTCTATATGCCCCTGTCTGTGTGCCCCTGTCTCTATTGCCCTGTCCTGTATGCCCCTGTCTTGTTGCCCCTGTTCTATTGCCTTTTCTGTGTGCCCCTGTCTGTGTGCCCCTGTCTCATATGTCCCTTCTGTGTTCCCCTGTCTGTGTGCCCCTGTCTCTATTGCCTTTCTGTTGCCACTGTTGTTCCCTGTCTCTATATGCCCCTGTCTGTGTGCCCCTGTCTCTATGTCCCGTCTCTAGTATGCCCTGTCTGTGTGCCCCTGTCTCTATGTGTCCCGTCTCTAATGCCCCTGTCTCTGTGTGCCCTGTCCCTGTCTCTATATGCTCCCATGTTTTATGCCCTGTTGTTGTGCCCCGTCTGTATGTGCCCTTGTCTCTGGTGTCCGTCTCATCATGTGTCTATGTCCCCATCTCTATATGCCCCTATCTATGATGCCCCTATCTCTATGTGCCCCTTCTCTATGTGTCCTCTGTCTCTTATTCCCCTGTCTATATGTGCCCCTTCTCTATGTTCCCCTGTCTATGTGCCTCTGTCTTCTATGTGCCCTTTCTCTATGTGCCACTATTCCATGTTACTCTCTGTCACTATGTGCCCTCTTTATGTCCCAATCTGAATGTGCCCTGTGTCCAATGTGCCCATGTCCATGTGCTCCCTGTTGCCCCTGTGCCATGTTTTTATGTGCCCCGTCTTATGTGCCCCTGTCTGTATGTGCCAATGTCTGTAGTGCCCCTGTCTGATGTGCCCCTGTCTCTATAGCCTCTGTCTCTTATGTGCCCCATGTCTCATGTGCCCCTATCCCTGTTTGTGCCCCTGTCTCATGTGCCACTGTTTATGTGCCCCTGTCTTATGTGCCCCTGTCTGTGTGCCACTGTCTCTATGTGCCCGTCTGTCCTGTTGTTGCCCCTGTCTGTAGTGCCACTGTCTCTGTGTGCCCCTGTCTCTATGTGCCCCTGTCTCTATTGCCATTCTGTGTGCCCCTGTCTCTATGTGTCCCGTCTCTATAGTGCCCCATGTCTGTGTGCCCCTGTCTCTATGTGTCCCGTCTCTATGTGCCCCTGTCTGTGTGCCCCTGTCTGTGTGCCCCTGTCTGTGTGCCCCTGTCTCTATGTGTCCCGTCTCTATATGCCCCTGTCTGTGTGCCCCTGTCTCTATGTGTCCCGTCTCTATATGCCCCTGTCTGCTGTGCCCCTGTCTCTATGCCCTGTCTCTATATGCCCCTGTCTGTGTGCCCCTGTCTCATGTTGTCCCGTCTCTTATGCCCCTGTCTGTGTGCCCCTGTCTCTATGTGTCCCGTCTCTTATGCCCCCGTCTCTATGTGCCCCCTGTCTCTATGTGTCCCGTCTCTTGTTGCCCCTGTCTCTTGTGCCCCTGTCTCTATGTGCCTCTGTCTCATGTGTCCCGTCTCTTATCCCCTGTCTGTGTGCCCCTGTCTCATGTGCCCTGTCTTGTTGCCCCTGTCTCTATGTTCCGTCTCTATGTCCCATGTTCTGTGTGTCCTTCTCTATCCGTTATATGCCCCTGTCTGTGTGCCCCTGTCTGTGTGCCCTGTCTCTATGTGTCCCGTCTCTATTGCCTCTGTCTGTGTGCCCCTGTTGTATGTGTCCCGTCTCATTTGCCCATGTCTGTTGATGCCTCGTCTCTATGTGCCCCTGTCTCTATATGCCCTTCTGTGTGCCCCTGTCTTATGTGCCCTTGTGTCCACTGTTATCCCTGTCTCTATATCCCCTGTCTGTGTCCCCTTTTAATGTCCCTCTTATGTGCCCCTGTCTGTGTGCCCCTGTTTCTATGTGTCCCGTCTCTATATGCCCATGTTGGTGCCTCTGTCTCTATGTGTCCCGTCTCTGTATGCCCCTGTCTGTGTGCCCCTGTCTCCATGTGTCCGTCTCTGTATGCCCCTGTCTGTGTGCCCCTGTTCCATGTGTCCCGTCTTGTTTATGCCCCTGTCTGTGTGCCCCTGTCTCAAGTGTCCCTGTCATGTGCCCGTCTCTATATGCCCCGTCCTGTGTGCCCTGTCTTATGTGCCCTGTTCTGTGCCCCGTCTCTATATGCCCCTGTCTCTGTGTCCCTTCTTATTCCCGTCTCTATATGCCCCTGTCTGTGTGCCCCTGTCTCTATGTGTCCCGTCTCTATTGCCCTGTCTGTGTGCCCCTGTCTCTATGTGTCCCGTGTCTTTGCCCCTGTCTTGTGCCCCTGTCTCTATATGCCCTGTCTGTGTCCCTGTCTCTGTGTCCCTGTCTCTATTGCCCCCGTCTTTGCCCCTGTCTCTGTGCCCGTCTCTATTGCCCCTGTCTGTGTGCCCCTGTCTCTAGTGCCCCTGTCTGTGTGCCCCTGTCTCTATATGCTTTCCCCTGTCTGTGTGCCCCTGTCTCTATGTGCCCTTCTTATGCCCTGTCTGTGTGCCCCTGTCTCTATGCCCCTGTCTCTATATGCCCTGTCGTGTGCCCCTGTCTCGTATGCCCTGTCTCTGTTGCCCTGTCTCTGTGTCCTGTCTCATGTGTCCCGTCTCTGTGCCCCTGTCTCTATGTGCCCCTTCTATGTGCCCCTGTCTCTGTGTGCCCCTGTCTTGTGCCCCTGTCTCTATGTGCCCCTGTCTCGTGTGTCCCGTCTCTGTATGCCCTGTCTGTGTGCCCCTGTCTCTATTGCCCTGTCTGTGTGCCCCTGTCTCTATATGCCCTTCTGTGTGCCCTGTCTTATGCCCTGTCTCTTGCCCCTGTCTCTATATGCCCTGTCTTGTGCCCCTGTCTGTTGGCCCCTGTCTCTATGTGTCCCGTCTCTATATGCCCCTGTCTGTGTGCCCCTGTCCTCTCTATATGCCCTGTCTGTGTGCCCCTGTCTCTATTGCCCTGCTCTATGTGCCCTGTCTCTTTGCCTGTCTGTGTGCCCCTGTCTGTGTGCCCCTGTCTCTATGCCCCTGTCTTTGCCCCTGTCTTGTGCCCCTGTCTCTATGTGCCCGTCTCTATATGCCCCTGTCTGTGTGCCCTGTTCTATGTGTCCCGTCTCTTATGCCCCTGTCTGTGTGCCCTGTCTCTATGTGTCCCGTCTCTGTATGCCCCTGTCTGTGTGCCCCGTTCCATGTGTCCGTCTCTATGCCCCGTCTGTGTGCCCCTTTTATGCTCTGTGTCCCCGTCTCTGTATGCCCTGTCTGTGTGCCCCTGTCTCTGTGTCCCCGTCTCTATGTGCCCGTCTCTATTGCCCTGTCTGTGTGCCCCTGTCTAAGTGCCCTGTCTCCATGTGCCCCGTCTCTATATGCCCCTGTCTGTGTGCCCCTGTCTCTATGTGCCCCTGTCTCTATGTGCCCCTGTCTGTGTGCCCCTGTCTCTATGTGTCCCGTCTCTATGTGCCCCTGTCTGTGTGCCCCTGTCTCTATGTGTCCCGTCTCTATATGCCCATGTCTGTGTGCCCTGTCTCTATGCCCCTGTCTCTTAGCCCCTGTCTGTGTGCCCTGTCTCTATGTTCCCGTCTCTTTGCCCTGTCTGTTGCCCCTGTCTCTATATGCCCCTGTCTGTGTGCCCCTGTCTCTATGCCTTTTTCCCTGTCTCTATTGCCCTGTCTGTGTGCCCCTGTCTCTATATGCCCCGTCTCTATAGCCCCTGTCTGTGTGCCCCTGTCTCTATGCCCCTGTCTCTATATGCCTGTGCCCCTGTCTCTATATGCCCTGTCTGTGTGCCCTGTCTCTATGTGTCCGTGTCTGTATGCCCCTGTCTGTGTGCCCCTGTCTTCCTGTTGTCCCCTCTCTGTGTGCCCCTTCTGTGTGCCCCTGTTCTGTGTCCCGTCTCTATATGCCCCTGTCTGTGTGCCCCTGTCTCTGTTCCGTCTTGTTGCCCCTGTCTGTTTGCCCCTGTTCTATGTGCCCGTCTCTTATGCCCCTGTCTGTGTGCCCTGTCTATGCCCCTGTCTTGCCCCTGTCTCTGTATGCCCTGTCTGTGTGCCCCTGTTCTATGTGTCCGCCTTCTATTGCCCCTGTCTGTGTGCCCCTGTCTCTATGTGTCCCGTCTCTGTATGCCCTGTCTGTGTGCCCTGTCTCTGTGCCCCTGTCTCTATATGCCCTGTCTGTGTGCCCCTGTCTGTGTGCCCCTGTCTCTGTATGCCCCTGTCTGTGTGCCCCTGTCTCTATATGCCCCTGTCTGTGTGCCCTGTCTCTATGTGTCCCGTCTCTATTGCCCTGTCTGTGTGCCCCTGTCTCTAATGCCCCTGTCTCTAGTGCCCGTCTCTATATGCCTTCCTGTCTCATGTGCCCCTGTCCTCTATGTGCCCCATGTCTGTGTGCCCCTGTCTCTATATGCCCCTGTCTGCCTGTGTCCCTGTCTCTATATGCCCCTGTCTGTGTGCCCCTGTCTATGTGCCCCTGTCTGTGTGCCCCTGTCTCTATGTCCCGTCTCTATGTGCCCCTGTCTGTGTGCCCCTGTCTCTATGTGCCCGTCTCTGTGTGCCCCTGTCTGTGTGCCCCTGTCTCTATGTGTCCCGTCTCTATATCCTGTCTGTGTGCCTCTGTCTCTATGTCCCGTCTCTATATGCCCCTGTCTGTGTGCCCCTGTCTTCTGTTATGCCCCTGTCTCTATATGCCCCTGTCTGTGTGCCCCTGTCTCTATGTGTCCCGTCTCTATATGCCCCTGTCTGTGTGCCCCTGTCTCTATATGCCCCTGTCTCTATATGCCCCTGTCTGTGTGCCCCTGTCTGTGTGCCCCTGTCTTCTATGTGCCCGTCTCTATATGCCTGTCTGTTGCCTCTGTCTCTATGTGTCCCGTCTCTTATGCCCCTGTCTCTGATGTGCCCCTGTCTCCATGTGTCCCGTCTCTGTATGCCCCTTCTATGTGCCCCTGTCTCTATGTGCCCCTGTCCTGTGTGCCCCTTTGTCTTGTGCCCCTGTCTCATGTGTCCCGTCTCTGTTATGCCCCTGCCCTGTGTGCCCCTGTTTCTATATGCCCCTGTCTGTGTGCCCCTGTCTCTGTGTGCCCCTGTCTCCATGTGTCCCGTCTCTATATGCCCCTGTCTGTGTGCCCCTGTTCTCTATGTGTCCCGTCTCTATATGCCCCTGTCTGTGTGCCCCTGTCTCTATGTGTCCCGTCTCTATGCCCCTGTCTGTGTGCCCCTGTCTCATGTGTCCCGTCTCTATATGCCCCTGTCTGTGTGCCCCTGTTCTATGTCCCGTCTTGTATGCCCCTGTCTGTGTAGCCCCTGTCTGTGTGTCCCTGTCTCTATGTGCCCGCTGTCTGTGTGCCCTGTCTCTATATGCCCCTGTCTGTGTGCCCCTGTCTCTATATGCCCCTGTCTGTATGCCCCTGTCTCTATATGCCCGTCTCTTTGCCCCTTCTCTATTGCCCCTTTCTGTGTGCCCCTGTCTCTAGTGCCTGCCCCATGTCCGTCTCTATATACCCTGTCTGTGTGCCCCTGTCTCTATGTGCCCCTGTCTGTGTGCCCCTGTCTCTATGTGTCCCTGTCTCTATGTGCCCCTGTCTGTGTGCCCCTGTCTTATATGCCCCTGTCTGTGTGCCCCTGTCTCTATGCCCCTGTCTCTATATGCCCCTGTCTGTGTGCCCCTGTCTCTATGTGTCCCGTCTCTAGATGCCCCTGTCTCTGTGTGCCCGTGTCCTGTCTCTATATGCCCCTGTCTGTGTGCCCCTGTCTGTATGTGCCCCCGTCTGTATGTGCCCTTGTCTCTGGTGCCATGCTGTGTGTCCCCATCTCTATATGCCCCTATCTCTATGTGCCCCTATCTCTATGTGCCCCTATCTCTATGTTCCTCTGTCTTTATGTGCCCCTGTCTATATGTGCCCCTATCTCTATGTTCCCCTGTCTCTATGTGCCTCTGTCTCTATGTGCCCTTTCTCTATGTGCCACTATCTCCATGTACTCCTGTCACTATGTGCCCCATCTTTATGTTTCCCAATCTGAATGTGCCCCTGTGTCCAAGTGCCCCATGTCCATGTGCTCCTGTGCCCCTGTGCCACTGTTTTTATGTGCCCCTGTCTGTATGTGCCCCTGTCTGTATGTGCCAATGTCTGTATGTGCCCCTGTCTGTATGTGCCCCTGTCTCTATGTGCCTCTGTCTCTTTGTGCCCCATGTCCATGTGCCCCTATCTGTTTGTGCCCCTGTCTCTATGTGCCACTGTTTTTATGTGCCCCTGTCTGTATGTGCCCCTGTCTGTATGTGCCACTGTCTCTATGTGCCTCTGTCTGTATGTGCCCCTGTCTGTATGTGCCACTGTCTCTATGTGCCCCTGTCTCTATGTGCCCCTGTCTCTATCATGTGCCCCTGTCTCTATGTGTCCCTGTCTCTATGTGCCCATGTCTGTGTGCCCCTGTCTCTATGTGTCCCGTCTCTATGTGCCCCTGTCTGTGTGCCCCTGTCTCTATGTGCCCCTGTGTGTGCCCCTGTCTCTATGTGTCCCGTCTCTATGTGCCCCTATCTGTGTGCCCCTGTCTCTATGTGTCCCGTCTCTATATGCCCCTGTCTGTGTGCCCCTGTATCTATGCCTCTGTCTCTATATGCCCTTGTCTGTGTGCCCCTGTCTCTATGTGTCCCGTCTCTATATGCCCCCGTCTCTATGTGCCCCTGACTCTATGTGTCCCGTCTCTATATGCCCCCGTCTCTATGTGCCCCTGTCTCTATGTGTCCCGTCTCTATATGCCCCCGTCTCTATGTGCCCCTGTCTCTATGTCTTTCATGTCTGTGCCCCTGTCTCTATGTGCCCCTGTCTCCATGTGTCCCGTCTCTATATGCCCCTGCCTGTGTGACCCTGTCTCTATATGCCCCTGTCTGTGTGCCCCTATCTCTATATGCCCCTGTCTGTGTGCCCCTGTCTGTGTGCCCCTGTCTCTATATGCCCCTGTCTGTGTGCCCCTGTCTCTATGTGTCCCGTCTCTATATGCCCCTGTCTCTGTGTGCCTGTGTCCCGTCTCTATATGCCCCTGTCTGTGTGCCCCTGTCTGTATGTGCCCCCGTCTGTATGTGCCCTTGTCTCTGGTGCCATGTCTGTGTGTCCCCATCTCTATATGTCCCTCTCTCTATGTGCCCCTATCTCTATGTGCCCCTATCTCTATGTTCCTCTGTCTCTATGTGCCCCTGTCTCTATGTGCCCCTATCTCTATGTTCCCCTGTCTCTATGTGCCTCTGTCTCTATGTGCCCTTTCTCTATGTGCCCATATCTCCATGTGCCCTTTCTCTATGTGCCCCTATCTCCATGTACCCCTGTCACTATGTGCCCCATCTTTATGTTTCCCAATCTGAATGTGCCCCTGTGTCCAAGTGCCCCATGTCCATGTGCTCCTATGCCCATGTGCCACTGTTTTTATGTGCTCCTGTCTGTATGTGCCCCTGTCTCTATGTGCCATTGTCTCTATGTGCCACTGTCTCTATGTGCCCCTGTCTGTATGTGCCCCATGTCCATGTGCCCCTATCTGTTTGTGCCCCTGTCTCTATGTGCCACTATTTTTATGTGCCCCTGTCTGTATGTGCCCCTGTCTGTATGTGCCACTGTCTCTATATGCCCCTGTCTCTTGAGCCCCTGTCTGTATGTGCCACTGTCTCTATGTGCCACTGTCTCTATATTGCCCCTGTCTCTATGTGCCCCTGTCTCTATGTGCCCCTGTCTCTATGTGCTCCTGTCTCTATGTGCCCCTGTCTCTATGTGCCCCTGTCTCTATGTGCCCCTGTCTCTATGTGCTCCTGTCTCTATGTGCCCCTGTCTCTATGTGCCCCTGTCTCTATGTGCCCCTGTCTCTATGTGCTCCTGTCTGTATGTGCCCCTGTTTCTATGTGCCCCTGTCTCTATGTGCTCCTGTCTCTATGTGCCCCGTGTCCATGTGTCCCTGTCTCTATGTGCGTCTGTCTCTTTGTGCCCCATGTCCATGTGCCCTTATCTGTTTGTGCCCCTGTGTCCATGTGCCCACACGTTGATATGCCACCATCTCTGTGTGTTCCTGCCTCTGTGCCCTCTTCTCTATGTGCCCCTGTCTCTGTGCCCCTGTCTCTATGTGCCCCGTCTCTATGTACCCCCGTTTCTATGTATCCCTGTCTCTATGTGCCCCCGTCTCTATGTGCCCCTTCTCTATGTGGGCCCATGTCCATGTGCCCCCATCTCTGTGTCCCTATCTCTATATGTCCCCGTCTCTGTGCCCCTGTCTCTATGTGCCAAGTCTCTGTGCCCCTGTCTCTATGTACCAAGTCTCTGTGCTCCCGTCCCTGTTTGCCGCTATTTCTATGTGCCCCCTTCTCTATATGCGCCCATGTCCATGTGCCCCCATCTGTATGTGCCCCTGTCTCTATATGCTCCTGTCTGTCTGTGCCCTTGTCTCTATGTGCATCCATGTCCATGTGCTCCTGTCTCTGTGCCCCCATCTCTATGTGCTCCTGTCTTTATGTGCACTCATGTCCATGTGCCCACATCTCTGTGCCCCTGTCTCTATATGCCCTTGTCTGTCTGTGCCCTTATCTCTATGTGCCCCTGTCTGTGCCCTTATCTTTGTATGCCCCTGTCTGTGCCCTTGTCTCTATGTGCCCCTGTCTATGCCCTTGTCTCCATGTGCCCCGTCTGTGCCCTTGTCTCTATGTGCCCTTGTCTGTGCCCTTATCTCTATGTACCCCTGTCTGTGCCTTATCTCTATGTGCCCTGTATGTGCCCTTGTCTCTATGTGTCCCTGTCTGTGCCCTTCTCTATGTGCCCCTATCTCTATGTGCCCCTGTCTGTGCACTTGTCTCTATGTGCCCCTGTCTCTATATGCCCCTGTCTGTCTGTGCCCTTGTCCTTATGTGCCCCTGTGTGTGCCCTTATTTCTATGTGCCCCTGTGTGTGCCCTTGTTTCCATGTGTCCCTGTGTGTGCCCTTGTCTCCATGTGTCCCTGTGTGTGCCCTTGTCTCCATGTGTCCGCGTGTGCCCTTGTCTCCATGTGTCCCTGTGTGTGCCCTTGTCTCCATGTGTCCGTGTGTGCCCTTGTCTCCATGTGTCCCTGTGTGTGCCCTTGTCTCCAGGTATCCCTGTGTGTGCTCTTGTCTCCATGTGTCCCTGTGTGCTCTTGTCTCCATGTGTCCCTGTGTGTGCCCTTGTCTCCATGTGTCCTGTGTGTGCCCTTGTCTCCATGTGTCCCTGTGTGTGCCCTTGTCTCCATGTGTCCTGTGTGTGCCCTTGTCTCCATGTGTCCTGTGTGTGCCCTTGTCTCCATGGTGTCCCTGTGTGTGCCCTTGTCTCCATGTGTCCCTGTGTGTGCCTTGTCTCCATGTGTCCCTGTGTGTGCCCTTGTCTCCATGTGTCCCTGTGTGTGCCCTTGTCTCCATGTGTCCCTGTGTGTGCCTTGTCTCCTGTGTCCCTGTGTGTGCCCTTGTCTCCATGTGTGTCCTGTGTGTGCCCTTGTCTCCATGTGTCCCTGTGTGTGCCCTTGTCTCCATGTGTCCCTGTGTATGCTCTTGTCTCCATGTGTCCCTGTGTGTGCCTTGTCTCCATGTGTCCCTGTGTGTGCTCTTGTCTCCATGTGTCCCTGTGTGTGCCTTGTCTCCATGTGTCCCTGTGTGTGCCCTTGTCTCCATGTGTCCCTGTGTGTGCCCTTGTCTCCATGTGTCCCTGTGTGTGCCCTTATCTCCATGTGTCCTTGTGTGCCCTTGTCTCCATGTGTCCCTGTGTGTGCCCTTGTCTCCATGTGTCCCTGTGTGTGCCCTTGTCTCCATGTGTCCCTGTGTGTGCCCTTGTCTCCATGTGTCCCTGTGTGTGCCCTTGTCTCCATGTGTCCCTGTGTGTGCCCTTGTCTCTATGTGCCCCTGTCTGTGCCCCATCTCTATATGCCCTGTCTGTGCCCTTGTCTCTATGTGCCCCTGTGTGTGCCCTTGTCTCCATGTTCTGTGTGTGCCCTTGTCTCCATGTGTCCCTGTGTGTGCCCTTGTCTCTATGTGCCCCTGTCTGTGCCCCATCTCTATGTGCCCCTGTCTGTGCCCTTGTCTCTATGTGCCCCTGTGTGTGCCCTTGTCTCCATGTGTCCCTGTATGTGCCTTTGTCTCCATGTGTCTCAGTGTGTGCCCTTATCTCTATGTGTCCCTGTCTGTGCCCTTGTCTCCATGTGTCCCTGTGTGTGCCCTTGTCTCCATGTGTCCCTGTCTGTGCCCTTGTCTCCATGTGCACCCATGTCCATGTGCTCCTGTCTCTGTGCCCCCATCTCTATGTGTCCCTGTCTGTGCCCTTGTCTCTTTGTGCCCCATCTCTATGTGCTCCTGTCATTATGTGCACCCATGTTCATGGGCCCTATCTCTGTATGCCCCTGTCTGTATGTGCGCCATCTCTATGTGCCCTTGTCTCTATATGCCCCCATCTCCATGTACGCCACTGTTAGAAGAGAGCAACCACGTTTCACGTGCTTTCTTTTTTTCACAAGTGTGTTTGTGTGTGTGTGTGTATGTGTGTGCGTGCGTGCGTGCGTGCGTGTGTGTGTGTATGTGTTTGTGTGTGTGTGTGTGTGTATGGGTGCCCGCGCGCACGCGCGAGCGCAAAGTCCGTCATTCAATTGGTTCAAGACAACTCCTCATTTCAGTCTTAACTGCATCAGTGATATCCCCGCAAAAACATAAATCCGTAGTCTCTCCAGAAGCAAAGACTTAATTAACATCCGTATTGACTTGTCACGACCTCTCAGTCTTGTTATTCGTGGCCCAATCTTCCACAACTACAAGGACTAAGAGTCCGTAGCAGTCTCACATAAGTGTAGTTTTTAACCGAAATAAAACTGCAATAAGACCAAGACCTCGATAATTTCGCGACCTTTGATAGCGTTATATGGCGTTTTTCACGAGCGATGTACTAGTTTTCACTGACACATGCGATCTTCAAGACAACTCCACAACATTCGTACGATACTCGTGTTCTGCTGGGCGAGAATCTCTGCTAGTGTCATACGAGTATAGGCGTGTGTTAAACGAGTATGCTGACACTGACCCAACTGAGAAACTGAAAAACGAGGGGTGCACGAGTTGCACACGACTGTGCAGACCTTTTCCACATCTCTGTAAGATCGAACACAATCAAAATTGGTCAGGTATGAATGTATAGTTTGATCGTGGCATCCCCGTTGGGTGCCGGAGGGTATTTCAGTATAAATAGTATCCTCACCTTTTGGAAAATCTGTGCTAGATATTTCCTCTTTTCTGTCACTCTTTGTTTCTGCCTTGTTCCTTTGCTTTCTGCCATTTCTTCCTGTCGTTTTTTCTGCCTTGCTGGTCCATTCACCTGTATGTGTTCAATCAAGTCTTAAATACTTTCTCTTAGGACTGATAATTGGGTACATGTATAAAGTGCATGGGCCTAGTGGTCGGCTGGGCTTTAAGCAATATGAATTTGAACTTGCATTAAGTGCATTTTTGGTTCTAGGGAAATGAGATATGCGGAAGCAGTTTTAGGTAATTTAAACCCGTTTTCATGTATGTTTTGGCGTCCTTAGTAATGTTTAAATTTGTAGCCAGGTTTGTTTTTTTAAATCCCCTGTGTGATAAATTGAATGGAGTAGTCAGCGCCATGAGCTCTCCTTAGATTATGTGCGCGAATGCATTGATATGTGTACATAATTTTCTTTTCCTTTTTTTCCTGTTGAAGTATTGTGCACGTTTTGAAATGGGTTCTAGCCCTGAATGGTAAATGTGACCAAATATTAGAAAAACTGCCCCAAAAACATAACAATAAATGATTGAACATTGAAGCTTCAAATGTTATCTAGATTAAAAATTTTAAAACAAAACAAAGCAAAACGAAACAATGAATGGAAATACATTGCTGGCAAACTATACAATTCCACTGACAAATTTGGAAAATAATGACCCAGCTATACCATATATGAAGGCAGTGACATTTTATTTCGGGAAACACACCTTCATGGTATGGTATCAATTCTGTAATTGAAGGATTCAATAACGCCAATTGATTTGTTTGATACGATGAGAAAATCACTCATGGGAATAATATAAAATAGATGGGATAGAAAGGAGTCTGTTGTATTACACACATTTTGAATGGTATGTATCATTTCTGATACATCATCAGTTCAAGAGAAAAAAATGAATTGAATGTAACTTTCCTCATCTTCACTGGATGTAAAATGTCTAGTGTTTGCATACACACATAAAACAAAGCTGTAAACGAAACTACGCATGATATTTCTACGTCATTGAAAGCAATTTAATCTGTGCCAAAAGAAACATAGTTATACTATGAAATATTAACGTGATGCACTTCCAAAATTTAGTTTTAAATGGTTAGAGAAATTGGGAACAGAAGTTCCATGGACTCAATGTATATATGAAAATTTATGCAATATAAGGACTTAAATTGAAATAGCTACAGATCTGTATTGTACGTAACATTCTTGGAACTGACGTCATAGTGAAAGAAATTGGAATTCTGTACAACTAACTTTGTGATTTTGTTTGTGTACGAAAGATATTACTAACAATATATTGTAAAATTGTTTATGTATTTAATGATTCTGGGGAAAGATTCAGAATTCCTCAACTTAGAATGTGCAAATATTAGATTGATGAAAACATAGTATTCTTTGATGTCAGTGAATGTATGCAAACAGGTTGATTATTTGACGTAAAGATCCTTCTCCATGAAATGTACAGTTATAATACAAATATGGACAGACTGTCAACTAAACCTTTTTTTCTGAGGAAATAAATTTTGCCCCAAATATCACATAGAAAATGTAATGCAAAACTGGCATGGAATTTGCACACGATTAAAATGAATTGAAATTCGAAAGAAAAAATCATAGCGCTTTGCTCGCCCTGTTTTCTGGATTGCTGTTTCCAGTGTTAAATATCAATCACAAGAGGCATCGTGTAGATGGACAGGGTGAACGAAAACACCGTCCTACAGTCATCACTAACTGTCAGGGTGGGGTGACATTATGTAACCATTGCTACAAACACTTCAGCTATGACACTCCAAATAATTTTGATCGTTGGGATGACTGTAATGGTATTAGTATATATACTTACAAAAGAGCTAGTGACTTCTGTAGTTCTTTAGGGGGCACATTTGGGATTCCTATATGTGTCAACACAGGGAAAGAGATATTAACAAAGTTGTTGCATACCATTAAGTCACGGAGTGTTGATATTTTTACTGGTTTTTGTATTGGAGATATGTCTTTACCTAATATGTACAGATACAATTTTATTTCTCAAGACAAAACCGTTCTTTATCATTCTCTCGATGGTATGTATAGTGTCACCTTTTTCAAGGACAAGAAATTTTGCGTTAAGCTCAGTTTGTCTTATACCACGGTTGAACAGTGCTATAGGAATATTCTCAGTACTGACATAATCTGCGAGTTCATGACAGAGGCACCCACACAACCCCCTCATCCTTCAACAGTTGTATCTCTAACAAGTTCAGACTTGTTATTATACCTGCGTCGGCAGTTTCTGATGACGTGTCCTAATGGACACTTGACACATACTTTTTTGCAATGTGGTTCTCATTATTGCAGTTTATGTGGAAATAGGAGCACATCAACCTGTACTTTGCCCACTCATTTATCCTGTGCACACAACACGTTTAATTCAAGAGATGATTACGTTATTTCAGTCCCTACGTTTACGTGCAATGATGACATCACAAAGCTGTCATACACCTTAGTTTGTGACTTCATACCAGACTGTCCAGATAACAGTGAAGAATCCTTTTGTAAACATCCTCCTTGTGTCAACATGTTTACCTGCATTAATGGTCAGTGTGTATCCAGTGACAGCGTGTGTGACCGGGTGTACCACTGTCTGGATGAATCTGATGAAAAAGAATGTGATGGAATACCAGTGGATCGATATTACGCTCGTGTTCCATTTCCCGCACTTATTAATTTTGATGGTATCGATGTTTTCACTTCAACCCCAATGAAGTCCAACGAGTCATGTCCTGACTCACATTATCGTTGTCCTGGTATATACAATGACTGTCTACCTGTCTACACACGATGCAATGGAATGTATGACTGTATCCACCATGAAGATGAAGAGGGCTGTGAAGACATGTTGTGTCCAGGATTCTTCAGATGCAGACTTTCGAGAATATGCGTTCATGGTGACCATCTGTGTGATGGCTGGCCTCACTGCCCACTGTATGACGATGAAATGGCATGTGATGTGTCATGTCCTGTGGAATGCTTGTGTCAAGGTCTCACTTTTGTGTGTTTTCAGCCCTTTGCTGCATCACTCTTCCCTCAGCTTCGTTACTTGGATGCCACAGGATCAGGTTTGAGTCTGTCTACAGTGAGTAACAATACATATCTTATTCATCTCATTCTTGCTCAGTGTTCTTTGATTATATTGCCTCATACAAAATTGTTCAATCTTAGATTCCTTGACCTCACTGACAACAAGCTGCAGCATGTCAACATGACTCGCTTTGTACACTTACAGAATCTGCAAACTCTATACATGTCCAAGAATCCTCTTGTTTCACTGTACATAGATACTTCATCTGTTAATCAGCAAAGTACGCTAACAATGATAGATTTGTCACGAACTACACTAAAAGTATTGGACACTGAAGTCTTTTCAAAGTTTATGTGCTTGCAGAAAATTAATTTAACTTGTACCACCATTCATACTGTCAGCCCCAGTGGTTTCCAATTCGTCCCTCGCTTAACTGAGCTGTATATGGATGGCAGCCCAGTGAAAACGTTTTCACCTGACATATTCAAAGGCAATTCCTATCTACATATCATATCAACGCAAAACTATAGACTATGCTGTATTGAAATACTCCCATATAACTTTGATGATACTTCCTGCTATGCCCCCAAAGATGAAATTTCTTCGTGTGAAGATTTACTGCAATCAGAAATGTATCGAGCTTTTATGTGGCTGATCTGCTGTCTGTCTATATTTGGTAACCTTTTGTGTTTTATTGTTCGTTTGTGTGCAAGTACAGCGACCTCACTTAGTGGTTTTAGTGTGTTTGTCACTAACCTGACCCTGGCTGATTTCTTCATGGGCGTTTATATTGCTATCATTGGTGTGGCAGATGAACTGTTCCGTGGTCAGTATCTGCATTATGATGACGCATGGATGAGCAGTGTGGCATGTAAGGTGGCAGGATTTCTCTCTCTCTTGTCCAGTGAAGTGTCAGCGTTGATCATCTGGCTGATCACGCTCGATCGTTTCATCGTTCTTCATTTTCCTTTTAGTTCCTTGAGATTTGATAGAACATCAGCAGCAGTGACTTGCTTGTTCACTTGGGTGGTTGGCTGGTGTCTTGCTATGTTGCCTTTACTTCCAGTAACAACACACTGGGAGTTTTATAGCCAGACAGGTATCTGTATTCCACTTCCAGTTACCAGACGAGATTTCAAAGGACGAGCATATTGTTTTGGTGTATTAATCATTTTTAACTTTATTTTGTTTTTATTTATCTCTACGGGTCAAGCTTTCATTTACTGGTCAGTACAAAAGAATGCCATGACAACCAACACGACCAAAGTGTCACGTGACATGACCATTGCTAGACGGTTGATCAGTGTTGCTGTGACAGATTTCATGTGCTGGTTTCCCATTGGACTGTGTGGAATATTGTCCACAGCTGATATTCCTATTCCTGGAGAGGTGAACGTTGCCTTGGCTATCTTCGTGCTGCCCTTAAATTCAGCTCTTAATCCATTCATGTACACCTTTAATACGTGGGCGGAAAAACAGAGAGCACTGAACGAGATGAAACTTCTTCAATGGTTAGAATCTCATGTTGACTTGCTTGATATTGGTAGTTAATCAACTTGGTGAATGGCTGTTCTATAACCAATCCCACACACTATATTTTTGTATTAAACCTTCGTTTTTGGGATAGCATTTCCAACACATTTGCCATGAATATACACGATAAACATCAAAGAACTAAGGATATATGTATAATGTACAACATCACAGGTAACAGAGCTCCTTAGCAGATTGTATCTTAGATATCATGTGGAGTAAAAGGGAAAGTAAAAGCTGTCTTGAGAAATTAAACTATACCGTATCAGTCTGTATGATCAGCCCTCTTATGATTTAGAACTGGGGCTCAGAAATAAACCGTCTTAGGTTTAAGCATTCTCCAGTTCATGACGAAAGATGTCCATTTCGTTTATCTGAACCAAAAGACGCGATCCACGTCACATGTCTCTGTCCTCAAGACTTGAGAACCAAGTTTCTGAATATCAGTTCTGTACCATTTCATATTCATATGGCTAAAGTGTTTACAAGTGAAAATGAAGATGTCATTTATAACTGTAGTACATTCATCTGTTTCATGTCACAGGCGTAAGTCACTGGGTGACTTAATGGCTACATTGTGGTGTTGTTTCATAATGCAGACGCGTGTTTACTCATTACAGATTAAGGCATGATTCCATTTCTTTAACGATGTTGGTTTCAGTGCGACATTTGCTCCCTATATACGTTTTTACGGTTTGTTATACTATAGTGATAAGGGGCTGTTGCCTTATATACGATAAATTTCGTGGTCGTGTTCGTGTTCATCCTCTCTGTCTCTCTGTCTCTCTGTCTCTCTCTCTGTCTCTCTCTGTCTGTCTGTCTCTCTCTCTCGCTCTTTCTTTCTCTCTCTCTCTGTTTCTCTCTCTCTCTCTCTCTCTCTCTCTCTCTGCGAGTTTCGTTTTTGAGGCAGCGTTACTGTCAACATGTCATCTGTTAGATTATCAACGATCAGCTTTTGTAGGAAGCAGAAAAACGCTCAAAACCACCTGAGAGTGTTATTACTTTGTTGATAGTCTCTATCTTGGTTCCTGAACCCAAACCATTGAGTCCTTTTGTCCCACTGGACGAAACAGCAGGGAAGTTTGAGTCTTTTTCTTCCATTTTTAAAAAAAAATGTTGTTTGTTCTTTTGTGATCTTAATTTTACGCTTGACAGTTTCAGTTTCAGTTTCTCAAGATGACGTCTCCACGCTCGGAATGAATTCCATGTGCACTAACGTCACAGGTGCCATGTGATGGAGAAAATCTAGAATGATCAAGACACAAGCTTTAAAACTGCACATAAAACCACGAGCTGGCCAGGTCCTGAGCTTCTACCTAGATGGTTCCATAACCCTTGGATCTTAGGGGAGTGAGATGGCAGAGACCTCAGCTTTTCCCGGGACCATCCCCTCTCCCTTGATTCAAATTCGTATTCACATTTTTTCACCAAGACTTCAGAAAGACAAAAAGGCTAATTGATCTTCAAGGGATGGGACCTGGGAAATCAACCAATCATTTCAATATTTTTTAACCAAGGCAGCCGGGCAATGACTTGCTCTTCACAAATTTCAACTGCCATGGGATCTTTAGCGTGAGCAGCCAGAAAACACACGGGTCCGACTCGCTTTTCGTCCCCTCCCGAAGGACTAGACATTCAGTTCGATTTTCCGGTCAAACTGAAGAGAAACGTCGAGGCCTGTATGGGGAGCGAACCCTGGAACCTCGAATTTAGTCGTTGGCAGGTAAACGTCTGAACCATTCTGCCGCTCTTCTCCCTTACGCTTGACAAAAGCCAGTTGGTCGAAAATTTGCTCTTGTCTTGTCTGGTTGTATTAAATAGGCGTTCTGATTCTATTTTCGTGTTTTTCTGGTTCCTGTTTGTTTGAACGCGTGCAGTCACACTTGTTTTGGCTTAAACATTTAATGATACATACTGAAAAAGAAGAACACATACAATTAGACTGAGCGTCTTATATTCTTAAACTTTTGTAGACATTGTAAGGATTTTTGTTACATAAAGTACAGTAACATAAACTTTTGGGGAGACCCAGCTACTAATCACTGTGACTTTGAAGAAATTTCAGATGTGATAAAACTTAATGTTTTGCGAAAATAGCAGTAAACTGGCAAGACAGTGAAGACAGAAATGAAATATGTAGAAGTTTTCAAGAAAGTACCGTCATATACTAATGTTGAAAAGCGACGAACTATTTAAAGCACTTTTTGCCATGTGACCTTCATCTTGGTACCATTCCTTTACGACTCGGCAGCAGCCTCATTCAGCCAACAAAATTCGTTAAAGATCCCACCATGAAGAGCTGACATGTGCACATGCACAGATAGAAACACGAGCGCGCGAGCGCGCGCGTGCACACATACACACATACACACACACACACACACACACACACACACACACACACACACACACACACACACACGCAACACACGTGTGTGTACATGTATGTATGTATGTGTACGTGTTTGTGTGTGTGCTCGCGCGCGCGTCTGTATATTTCTGTGTGTACGAGAGGGTGAGAGGAGAAGAAGAAAAAGAAGAAGGAGAGAGAGAGAGAATGTGTGTGTGTGTGTGCGTGCGTGCGTGTGTGTGCGTGCGTGCGTGTGTGTGTGTGTGTGTGTGTGTGTGTGTGTGTGTGTGTGTGTGAGAGAGAGAGAGAGAGAGAGAGAGGGAAAGAGAGAGAGATTAACAGACAGACAGACAGAAAACAGCATGGCCGTGATTGGACACTGATTATTCATTAACCCCTGTCTGGGTCTCATCGACACAACCCGTAGAAAAATTAGGGGATAGGTTATCCCATTGCTCCCGAGTCATGAGGGAGTCAGGTGATATAGACCTCATCTTATCTCTGCGAAAGTGTATCGTATATAACGGTTGTCCAGAAATCCGGAGGACCTAGACGTTTCTTATTTCCCCCTTAATTAGAGTGCTTGCCAATGTTCAAGCAAATGGAAACCAGAAATATCAAAAATGAATCAGACCACGTATTTGTTAAGACAAGGCAAGACAAGACTAGTCAGAACAAGACAAACAAAGCAAGGCAAGGAAGGCGAGACAAGGCAAGGGAAGGCAAGGCAAGGCTGTTCTACCAGCTGACATTTGTGAAGGCAAGGCAAAACATGGCAAGGCAAGGCAGGACAAGACTAGGCTGGGAAAGGCAGGACAAGAAAGTACAAGGCAAGACAAAGACAGGCCAAGACTAGGCAGGGCAAGACAAGGCAGAGCAGAGCAAGACAGGGCAAGACTAGTCTGGGCAAGGCAGGACTAAGACGAGGCATGGCAAGGTAGGACAAGAAAGGACAGGACAAGACAAGGTAAGACAAGACAGGCCAAGACTAGGCAGGGCAAGACAAGGCAGACCAGAGCAAGACTTGGCAAAGCAGGCAAGGCAGGGCAAGACAAGACAAGACAAGACAAGGGCATGATGAGACTAGGTAAGGCAGGACAAGACAAGACTAGGCAGGTCAAGACTAAGCAAGGGAGGGCAAGACAAGACTAGGCAGGGCAAGACTAAGCAAGGGAGGGCAAGACTAGGCAGGGCAAGGCAAGACTAGGCAAGACAGGGCAAGGCAAGACTATGCAAGACAGGGCAAGGCAAGACTAGGCAAGACAAGGCAGGGCAAGACAAGACTAGGCAGGGCAAGACTGAGCAAGGGAGGGCAAGACTAGGCAAGGCAGGGCAAGGCAAGACTAGGTAAGGCATGGCAAGGCAAGACTAGGCAAGGCAGGGCAAGGCAAGACTAGGCAAGCAGAGCAAGACCAGGCAAGGTAGGGAAAGACTAGGCAAGGCATGGCAAGACTAGGGAAGGTAAGGGAATACTGGAAAAGGCAAGAAAAGACTAGACAAGGCAAAAAAAGACAAGACTAGGCAGTACAAGACGAAAGGAGACAAGGCAAGGCAAGGCCAGGCCAGGCTCGTCCACGAACAGACGTTTTTTTCAAGCGTACACAAACGGCAAAGAATGAATGCACAGAACATGATAGAAAAACTTCTGCTTAAACGCTTGTTATATTTTGTTTTGTCAGCAACAATTAAAAAAGTGCCCCCAGCCAGAACTTATTAAAAAGAGGTGTGTGAACAACATCTTTTCAGTCACTTCCACCAAAGTTTTAATTGGTTCCACATGTATATAACAATATACCATTTTCCTCGCTTCACGGCAAATTTTTTTTTTATCTTATGCTTTGATAAGGTCGCAGTACCTTGAGAAGCACAAGATAGGGCTACCTGTACATCACTTCATCTCACAAGAACCGAAAGTACTTTGGAAAATTATTAGTTGCAGAGACAAAACTACGAATGGCATAACCGTCGTATTTGTTTAGCGTTTGTTTTCTTCTTCTCCTTTTCAAGCCATATTCTAACATGTGCAGTCACACTGGAGAATAGGTGGTTTGCTTGTACGAGGGAAAATCCTTCACTAAAATCACTGACCATTACTGGACACACGTTTGTTAATGAACTATCGGTGTACTCATCCCTATCGGTATACTTAGCCCTATCAGTATACTCAGCCCTATCAGTATACTTAGCCCTATCGATAGACGCAGCCTTTCAATATACTTAGCCCTATCAGTACACTTAGCCCTGTCGGTATACTCAGCCCTGTCGGTATACTCAGCCCTATCGTATACTCAGCCTTACCGGTATACTCAGCCCTATCGGTACACTCAGCCCTATCAGTATATTCAGCCCTATCAGTATATCTAGCCCTATCAGTATGGAAGCAGGTGTTTTCCATCTCACACATCTTGACTAACAACTCCTCTCCAGGAGCATTTAGCACTGGCAACTGGGTCTGTTGATAGAGCGTGGAAGAAAGGGGAGTGGCAATGGCGGCCTTTCAGGCGTGTCAGCCGGCCGCCATCTTACTACGGCGCTCTGCCCTGACTGGCTCGCTTTAAGCCGCCGTGTTTACTACTATCACTTACTTGCCATCTGTACGCTGAACTAGTGACTGATCGCTAACAGATACCACCAGCATGGAAAAATATGTTGACGTACTAGCACAATATACATCAAAGTCATTTAAATAATAACTTACAAGTAGCCTAAGCTTGTATTATGAATACTTACAGAAAATGATTTGCTCGCGTGAAGCTTACAAAAAGTCCCTTAACACGCCCCCGTATGATCAGATCAGTTCAGATCAGATCGGATCAAAGCGAGAGAGAGAGAGAGAGGAGGGGGACAGAGAGAGAAGCAAAAACATCACTCAGAACTGATAATTATATACAGACCTGTGAAAAGTTCTTCCTTTTTGACAACGTTCTCGGCAGTCTTTATTCGTGCAGTTAATGGCCGCACACCAAGGCATGCCTGTATCGATACAAACACACATGGATCAGTGTATGAGGTCAATGCCTTCAACGCTGCCAGTACTGCAAGTGACATCCCAGTCCAGATTCTCGCATTAGCAATATGGCGGCCAGCTGCCACGCGAGCAGACACTGCTAGCGTCTAGAATCACCACTCCCCTTCCTTCTACGCTCTATGGGTCTGTTACCTGTATCTCATCATTGGTCTGTTACCTGTATCTCATCATTGGTCTGTTACCTGTATCTCATCATTGGTCTGTTACCTGTATCTCATCATTGGCACCGGTTGTGAGCCAGCGCGCATCGCCATGCAAAAATTCATAATTCCACTTTATATTTTATGTACATTCCTTCTGTTTTAGAAACATCACAAACTTGTTTATATAGAATGAATTAAAAATGTGTTTTCTTTTGTGCACATGAGATCGAAATAGGATTGTCTACCCAAATGATGAAATGGCTTTGAATAATTTCTGGGGGTGCAAAAAAGCTGAAAAAGCAGACGAAACCAGAAGTAGGTAAGGATAGGGAGGCCAAATAGTACCAAGGATTTAAAAAAAGCGCATTTCTAATTTTATCATGACTTGTTAATTTTCATTGTATACATATTTATAGTCTTCCGAAGCAACACGTTGAATCGTTAAGCTTTAGATTTCGTAAATATTGTTGTGAATACTGTTTTTAGGATCATGGCAGTCAGGGAGGTTTACCTTTGTCATCATCCTTTTTTTTTTCCCCGTCCCATTTTCTACGCCACCTTAATTGCCATAGAAGCTGGCACTATTTCTACAATGCGCTGAAAATGTCATTAAGTATGATAGTCATGATGCTATGCAGTTCCATCTAGGATTGAGACTGCGTGATAGGGCTGTACTCTATGTCCTGGCGTCAACCAGGCCCGAGAGATAGACACCTGCGGTTCTGGTCAGAACATTTGAGTGACACCCTCAGTGACGCATGCGTGAAGTGAAAGTGGATGAGACTCGACTGTATGGTCCCAGTCTTCCCAATGAGCCCACAGCACGCCCAAATCTGTGTAGGAGCCGGTTAGAGCCGAAAAGTCCCACAATGATTTTTG
Organism: Monoplex corrugatus; assembly: GCA_030674185.1. Lineage (NCBI taxonomy): Eukaryota > Metazoa > Mollusca > Gastropoda > Littorinimorpha > Ranellidae > Monoplex > Monoplex corrugatus. The sequence goes on from JAPXFY010000029.1 coordinate 14,084,665, forward strand.
AAGGGACTGATGGGGATTTGAGCTCACAACCTTCCAGTTGGTAGTCCATTGCACAAACCGCAACACCACGGCGACTAGTTTTGTGTATACTGTTTTCAACGAAATATACCGATGGGACTGAGTATACTGATAGGGAGTTAACAGACGTGGGCAGCAACTGGTCAGCTGAACGATACCAAGAAACAGATTTGTCCATTACTGCACATGAACTTCATGATTTCTTGTCAGAGTTACCTCAGCCGGCTAGAAACGTAAGATCAGTTCCGGGGGATGTCGTCGCACTGGACCAATCCCACATGTGTTCCACCACAATCTGCAACTGGTGATCAGGCAGACTCCTCGAGCCTGTGCAAAAACCTTATCTGCTGGCAAAGTCATGACTTAGGAGAGGGAATGTGGGGGCTGGGGGGGGGGGGTGTCTATGAAACACTAAGCTGACAACACCGAATTGATTTAAGCATAAAGATGTTCAGCCTACAGGCCAATTTTTATGTTGCAGAGAGCTTGAACCCCAAACCTCAATTTCTGAGTATGTGGCTATATCGACTGAGCAGCCAGCCCACTTCGCAAATCATGGGGCCCACATGAAGTTCAAACCTACGACGACCTCTGTGTTAATAGCATGGCACACTAGCCTACTGATCTTATAGGCACCATATTAATGGATGTACACTCAAACTTAGGACCTCTGTGTTAATAGCACGGCACACTAGCCTACTGATCTTATAGGCACCACAGTAATGGGTGTACACTCTAATTTGCTTCTGTCAGGGAGAGCCTGTCGAGGCAGCGCAGCGCCGTCATATTTTTTCTTTCTAAATTTCTGTACACTTATAGTTATGCTTACGTCTGAAAATGGGATTCTGTCTACATGATTTTGCCATGCGTTTTTGGGTAAGATCAACACAGCGTATATTGGCAACACATAATGGGTATAAAAAATAACGTTTTTTTTTTTCATAGAAGCGAGTAAGACACCTTGTGACAAATATTTTGGGAAAATACAGTGGTACAGTCGTTTTGGAGACACCTCGCAGCAGTCCTCAGTGGTCTTCTTTGCTCCAGTGTTTAGTCTTTAGATATTACCGAAATTATTATAATGATCGGAAATTACACCAGTTTCAAATCAGATGACGCCTTAGACTCAGTTACGTTCCACGAAAAGTCTGATATTTACAAAAACAAATATAGAAACAACACCACATGTCAGTTTATTCAGAAAGTATCTAAAATAGTTTCCGACACAGAAAGACACATAGCGTTGATAACGAAAAAAATGTAAATTATAACACAAAATTACCAAGGGTAAATTTGTTGCTGCCGTGGGATTTTTAACTGTACCAAATGGGTGCTACACAGATAACCTTGGTTATATCCGAAAATAATCACCTATGCCACCACTGAAGGTAAAGTGGGTAGGGTGAGGGGATGCCAAAAATCCCTATCCGATCCATGATGAAATGAAAACCACATGCTTACAGTTTTATTCAAGTTAAATCCAAATTTACACAGTGCGCCTGGAAGGTGGGATCTCTACCACTGTGTCAGAATGGCCTGGCACTATTGTTTGACCATCTTTTCAATTCTTTGCGTTCTGCTCAGCGCTCCCCGTGAGAGAGACTGGATTCTCACAGTACACTCCCCAGAGTCCAGACACAAAGACAGAAAGAGAGAGAGTGAAGAACGATTAGGGAATTATCGCACCTGACTACACAACGTGTACCAGAAAAGAAAGGCGATGAAAAACAACTGTGGCCGACAAGGGACACCACCCATGAAAGTACTGACTAACACAAGGTACCGTTGAGACCTCTGGCCTGGGGATTTCAGAGTGCAAGGTCTGTTTATAGAGGGACTCGTGGATAACACATACGAGGGCTTACTCTACTGCTAACTCTTACAGAAGAATAATAGACCAGTGTTGAACACGCCCACCTTAAAACAACACGAGATCTGCTGGATTTGGGGTGTCTACCCATCCCAACAGACCCTGAATAGTGGTCTGGTGGCAAGTCTTTCTGATGACGACAGAATGAAATCCCGTGTGCAGCTCCCACTTAGCGTCATTGCAATATATAAACAAACAAAACACAAAAAGAAAATAAACAACGTAGTATACACACACACCATCATTATAAATACTTAAATATCAGTTTAACATAAAAGAGTGTACTGATATGTTTAATATAAGCTTAACTTAATGAGGAAATAATTTAAACAAACACATTATGGACGAAACTACACAAACATTTTAAAATTTATCAAAATACAAGGGTACGCACGCACATTCGTATTTTACCATGTTCAGTCTCACTAAGAATGAAAAGTGGTTGAATGAGAGACCAAATAAACAAGCACACGCACTCGTGCACGTTCACATACAAACTCACACACACACACACACACACGCACACACACACATGTGCACACAATACAACAAAAATACTTTATTTTGTATAGCGCAAAATCTTGATAAAATCAAATCTAAGCGCTAAAACAGACACGCACGCACGCACGCACACACACACACACACACACACACACACACCACACGCACACGCACACGCACACGCACACGCACACGGCTAAAATGGAGAGAAAGAATAAAAGCAATGGAAAATTATAGAGAGCATATTATATACAATTATATATTACAATGTGATTCCCCTTCGAGTGGAGACAGGCTGCAGAGGGGATTGAGTGAGGTCACGATTTTATGCAGAGGAGAAAAGGTGAGTTTTGAGAGCGGACTTGAAGGAGACAAAAGTAGGTTGCTGACGGACAGAGAGAGGAAGTTTGTTCCAGGAAAGTGGACCAGAAACAGAGAAGGCTCGTGGACCATAGGTATTGAGCTTAGTGCGTGGAAAGCGAAAAGTCAGAGGATCGGAGGCAGAGCGGAGGGTACGTGAGGGAACATAGATCTCAAGTAGGCTTGACAGGTAATCGGGGGCTGCGTAATTGAGGCTTTTGTAGCACATGGTGTCTAGTTTGTACTGTATGCGCTTTGATACAGGGAGCCAGAGAAGTTGTGCCAGGAGAGGAGATATGTGGTCAGCTTTTTTCTTTTTGAGTACAAGGCGTGCAGCATTGTTTTGAATGCGCTGCAGGATGTGAATGGTGGAGGCAGGAAGACCAGATAGGAGTGAATTGCAATAGTCAATGCGAGACATTATGAAGGAGAGAACGAGTTTTGCAGTTGTTTCGACAGAGAGATACTTCCTGATCAGGCTTATCCGATGGAGGTGATAGCAGCAAGATCTGGCAGTTTGAGAAACAAAGTTGTTCATGGAGAGGGTAGAGTCAATGCAGACACCAAGGTTTTTAGCTGAATCAGAAATTGGGACTGATGTGTTTCATAATGGGAGAGAAAGAGGAGGCAGCTGAGAAAGTTTCTGACGGGTGCCAATGAGGATAGTTTCTGTCTTGTCGTCATTAAGCACACACACACGCACGCACAGACGCACACACACACACGCATAAACACACGTACACACATACACACACACACATGCAAAAACACACGTACACATACACACACACACACACACACACACGCAAAAACACGTACACACACACACACGCACGCACACACGCACACACATCCAGGATTAAAAGAATTGCCTTGAATATGCTTTAGTACAGATTTCCACCTTGATAGGTAACAAAAAAGAAACAATGAACTGAATGAATAAAGCACATGTATATTCAACACTAATGATAAAATGTTAATCGTCTCTGCCTGTCACACAGAGCCTAACCCAGGCAGATGGAGCTCCACGGCCCTGGACTGGATAGGATACAGAAAACTGTGATTGTAAATTACACATAGTGCCCCAGTTTCTTGTACACAACACACACACACACACACACAACACACACACACACACCACACACACACACACACCACTATATATATTATATATATATATATACATATATATATATATACATATAGCTGTGTATGTATAAATATGTAGATAGAGAGGATGTTGTTGTTATTGTTGATTAAAACCCATCTGACAACACAGAACCATATCAAGGCTACAACCATTCAAAACATATACAATACTTCAACAGGAAAAAGAAAAGAAAATTAAGTACACATATCCATGCATGTGTGCACATAATCTAAGGAGATGCAACTGACGTTGACCATCCGTCCAATTTATCGCACATGGGGGATTTAAAAACAAACCTGAATACAAATTTGAATATAAATAAGGACACTAAGACATGTGTAAAAAGAACGGGCCTAAATTACCTAAACTTGCTTTGGCATATCTCACCTCCCTAGAGCCAAAATTGCTCTTAACTCATGCACCCAATTATCAATCCTACGAGAAAACACGTAAGACTTTATTGAACACATACAGGTACTAGTGAATAGAGCAGCAAAGCAGGAAATGATGAGGAAATGAGAGAAAGCAAAGGAATTGGCAGAAACAAGGAGAGTGACAGAAAAGAGGAAATTTCTAGCACAGAATTTCCAGAAGGTGGGGATGCTATTTATGCTGAAAGATGCATACATAGATAATACAGAGATAGATTAATGGATGGATTGATGGATGGATGTATGTATGTATATATGGATGGATGGATGGTTAGATAGATAGTTAGAAACGCTATCTTTACTATAACAAAGCGTAATTCCTTTCTACATTTTGCAACACATAGCTGTGCGTATCGACTTCACGAGAAAAACGAACGAATATACACGTTACCTGATCATAATGTATACCGTAGTTCAGATATAAGAAAAGACTTCTGTTTATCTGATGGTATGTTTTTACATAGTTTAAACGTACACGCTTTCAGTTGCAGTTTCTGAAGACGACGTCTCCGTACTCGGAATGAATTCCAGACAAACTAACGTCACAGGTGCCATGTGATTGTGATCATGGCACAAGCCCTAAGCCTGCACACAAACCCATGAGCTGGCCATGTCTTAAGGTCCTAGTCTGCCTATGTTTTCCAAAACCTACTTTTTTTTTTAATCTTATACCAGTATTATATCATTCTATAATTGGAACAATCTTCGATACATGGAAATGATATGTGTATCTGTGTATCTTATCTTCAAAGAAAAGAACAGATAAACAAACAAAAATAATGAAGGTCTGAATCAAAACACAGCTTTCATACATCACAGCCCTCCCCCCCCCCCCCCCCACCAGTCAATACACAAAGCCTCCTGTGCTGATCAACAAGACGAAAATAACATTTCCTTAATCATAACCCTGCCAGTCTGTCGTCCACTTCTGACGAAAGAGAGGAGGAAATAGCCACGGAAATAAATCACTAATTAAATAAATAAATCGATAAAGCCCCAACCACTTTCTGTTCTACTCTATAAGAGTCTGTACAGTGTTACGTTTGAGATGGTACTAATGTTACTTCTGATTAATGGTAGCTCTTGTCTTTCCTTTCATAGTAGATTTTCGCCCACTTTTCTCTTCATCATCATGTTCGCTGCCACATGGCCTTGGCGATGATGGCCCTCTATACGAATCTATCCCTTGTCGCTGCAAGTACAGCTCCCACCCCCTCCGTCCTCAGCCACCCTGCAAGTCTGTCCAACATATTTTCCCTGGGTCTAACTGGTGTTCTCTTTCCCTTCAACTTTCCTATTGTGACCAGGTGCTCTAATTTCTTTTCGTCTTAAAATGCCCTTTAAATGTTGCCTTAATGATCTTCTTGTGTCTGCCTCCTGTCTCGTTTGTTTTCTTTGCTGTCCATAAACTCCCAACACTCTTCATAGAAACCACATTTCAGTTGCCTCAAATTTGTTCTGTCTTTGCGTGTTGGCTCTCCACGCCTCACAACTGTACAATAGTATCGGTTCTATATACCATTCAAGACTCTCTTCCTGATGTTAATTGATAAGTACTTGTTGGTAAGAACACTTTTCATCTTCTTGAGTGCTGTTTTGGCTTGGCTAATTCTGCTGGCTATTTCTGATGTGCATCTCAGAGATCATGAGTAGGGGCTAGGTGTACGACAATGGAGCATTCTCTGTCCAGCACTTTCAATCATTAAGATCAACAACATAGTCAAGTCAGTACAGCACGGCTGACTGTTTGTGAATGATTTTGCATTATAATAATAATAATAATAATGTTTATTTGTATAGTGCATATTCCATATAAAAACATGCTCACCAGCGCTTTACATTTCGCAAGAAAGGCAAATGGTGATAAAAAATGTTCACAATTACATACACAATAAGATAACAACAAACATTAAAGCTATACAAGTAAGAAGACACATAAGAAACCACAGAATATTAAAATTTAAACACTGACTTATGTAATGAAGAAAGATTAACAGATTTTTCATATGAATAAAGAGGCATACTGTGTTTATATATTGCTGCGTGTGTGTGCTTGCGTACGTGTGTGTGTGTGTGTACGTGTGTGTGTGCGTGCGTGTGCGTTGCTGTGCGCGTGTGTGTTTGTAAGAATGTGTGTGTGTGTGTGTGTGTGTGTGTGTGTGTGTGTGGTGTGCGTGTGCTATGTTTGCATGCGTGTGTGTGCGTTTATGCATGCAATAGTTGTACATAAAATTATAATCAATATTTTGAATGAAGATAAAAACAGAAAAATTCTAATCCATATACAGGAAAAACATTATAACTTCAGTATTACAGCATTAACACCTTGACAATCAAAATTACCTCACAAATTATAAACTATTCGCATATCACACATCACAATTTACATACAAACAAAGATTTAAAAAAGTTTATTAAAGTATTTCAGTCTCTTTCCCACTCAATTTCTCCCCTATCCCCTCCTCAGCTGTACACATGCAGTGATGCAAACACATGCTCACTCAAGCACGCGCGCACACACACACACACACACACACACACACACACACACACACACAACACACACATACACACATGCACGCACACACACACCTTGCTCTATAGGCCCTCATACAAAATACTGTTATACAGGCAGGAGAGATTAGTCTGATGACAGACTTGCAAACTGAGGCTCTTCAGGTTAGATGAGTTTGAAAGAGGTGGGTTTTCAGGTGCCGTTTGAAGGTTGAGAAACACTTAGTTTTTCTGAGAGACAGTGGTAGAGAGTTCCATACATTTGGGCCAAAGACAGAGAAAGATTTTTTACCAAAGGTGTCTAGAGAGAAGCGAGGAACAGTCAACAGTGAGGTGTCAGAAGAGCGGAGCGTTCGAGAAGGTTTGTAACCCTGCAGGAGGTTGGCAAGATAGGATGGCATGTTCTCGTGATAGATACACTGAAAGCAGAGACAGGCAACTTTATATTGAATCCTACCCTTTACCGGGAGCCAATGAAGTGTTCTAAGCAGAGATTTTGCACTCTCACGCCTGGGCTTGCGGAGAACAAGGCGAGCCGCGTGGTTCTGTATGCGCTGGAGTTTAAATAGTTGATTGTCATGGAGACCTGCGAATAGAGAGTTACAATAGTCCAGTCTAATAGTATGAAAGAGACAGCAAGCTTGTTGGTAGCATCAGTGGAAAGGAAGGAGCGAATCTGACCTATTCTGCGTAGCTGATAGTACAGAGTACGGCACAACTGTTTGACATGGGCTTCCATAGACAGTGTTTCATCCAGGTAGAAGCCAAGGTTTCTAACAGTTTGTGAGAAAGATACATCACAACCAGAGATAGACATGGGGGCATGAGTAACCTGATTGACCTTTGACTTAGTACCAGTAACAATAAGCTCAGTTTTATCATCATTCATCTTCAGCTTGTTTTCACTCATCCACTTGGAGACATCCTCTATACAATCTCTCAGACTGCACGCAAGAGCGTCAAAATCTGATGGGGCAGAGGAGCTATGCAGCTGTGAGTCATCCGCAAAGAAGTGGTATGAGTGACCTGACTGATGAATGATAGACACAAACGGAAACGTCTATAATGCTGTTAAGCGGCGGCTGCAACTCTGTGTAGTTAGAATCCAACAGCTGTCAGCAATAAATGGATTTGCAGCTAGAACACAATGCATCCACTGTCATAGTCTTCAACAATTCTTTGCTGAACCAGAAATCCAAGTGGACAATCCGTCATTCCAGCTGTAAAAGAAGCTAGATTTTTGAGAGTCATTTTATACCAAAAATTGATTTTCATGAGTGATATCCAATATCTTAAAACAGTTCTGAATGTTCTTGGAGTCGTAGTTCACACAGATTTGGGTGCCGACAAGAAAACTCAGCTTGACCTGCACAGATCTTTAATTCACTCAAACCTGGACTGTGGCTGTGCAGCGTGTGGCTCTGGATGACCCTCTTATCTAAAACTACTGGATCCCATTCACCATCAGGGGCTCCGCGTCTGTCTTGGTGCATTCAGAACAACAACTGTATACAGTTTATTCAGAGGCATGGAAACCCTTCCTCTCCTACTGCAGACTGAAACTACCTTAAATGTCTGTTTAAAATTGTTATGTGAACTGGAAAATCCAGCCTATGACAGCATTTCCAGCCCCAAACTTAAAACCGAATTAAAAAAATCCAAAAGACATTCTTGCCTTGGGAATCCGGGTATGGCCATGCAAATGGAAGCTTTATCTTTATCAATGGTTTCAGACTTTTCCAAAATTTCAGACATCCCACCATGGACCTTAAAAATCCCTGAGGTCTGTTTTGATCTTGCTCCCATCCTTAAATACTTGCACTGTTCATTGGCGTACAAGTCGTTTTATGCAGAATTCTGTCAGAAATTTCTGTGATCCAACTGAATATTCATTGATGAATCAAAATCTGATGAAGGTTTTGCTTCTGCTGCTGCTGCCTTCTGTTCCACCATTTCCAACCCTGCAATTTGGAAACATAGTCCCTCTGACAGTTCCGTTTATACTGCTGAACTGACTACTCAGGTTTTGGCGCTGAGGATTTTTCTCATCTTTTCTTACCCCCTTTCTGCGTTGCAAGCAATTGCTGGTGAAACAGTAGTCAGCCAGAGCTCCTGAAATTCTTTGAACAATCTTATTCTTTTAGAGTTGAAGGTCACTACATTGTTTTTGTCTGGATTTCTAGACATGTTGGTATTGGAGGTAATGAAGAGGCTGACTCCCTGACCAAGAACGCCACATGGGGAAAGATGTCTAAATCCTTCATTCCTTGCATAGTATGAAAGGCAAATTGCACAGTTATATGTATATGAGAAATCTGTGGGAGGAGGATTTGATCAAGCAGACAGACAACAAACTTGTCTGAATCCACCCCAACGTTACAGAGATTCTCCTGTCTGCTCCTGGATACCATAGGAAAGAGACCGTGTCATGTAGATGACTCATGGGTCACACATCCTACGCCAATTCCTATCTTTTAAAAGAAATGAAGAACCAACATGGTGTATACAATAAGACCAGCCGTTAAGCATCAGACACCTTCTAATTGACTGCTTGGATTTGCACAATGTGAGACATAAGCACCACACAGGGGACTCCTCACAGAACCTCTTCAGAGACCTTTCTCCAGGAGTGATTTTCAAGTTTTTACAGGAGATAAGTAGACTTCGTTTGATATCATTTTACGAATAAGAGCATATTTTACATGAATTTTAGGCTTTAAAGTATAGTGGTGAGCTTGGGTTTTAATTGTTAATTTTTTAGTTTAACTTGTGTGTCGTTTTTAACCTGGTGTTAGTCCTGGTATGGCTTTAGTAGTCATCTGGCTATAAGCAGAATAAAATGAACCTGAACCCAACTTTCCTTCTTACTGCCTCTGTTAAATTACCTTTTGCTTCCAAATTGTGTGTGCGTTGCTCAATGGCTTTTCTTTCTCCTCGTCGTCGTTTCTGTACTTTTTTCTTTGATTATATAACGTAGTTTTTCACCTTATTTTCATGAGAAAAGTATGTAAAAGTGACTTATCTGAAATAACGAATTGCTCTGCTTAATTGCACTATTGTAGCCAATAAGTCATTGCTTGTTGTGTACTATTTTCAGCATCATGTTTCATGTTTTTCACTTTCAATGTGACAGAGTGGATCTCTTTCATATGTTCAGTGTCTGTCAGCCTGTATGTGAACAAATGTGTGTGCTTCTTTGTGCATATGTCTTAAAGTGCATTTATCTGTGCCCCTGTGCAAAGCGTGTGTGTGTGTGTGTGTATGTGTGTGTGTGTGTGTGTGTGTGTGTGTGTGTGTGTGTGTGTGTGTGTGTGTGTGTGTGTGTGTGTGTGTGTGTATGTGTGTGTGAGTTTGAGTGAGATTGTGTGTGGTCTTTGATTTAATGTCTATTCACTAAAGTGATTTTAGACAACAACAAAAAAAAAAAAAAAAAGGGGGGGGGGGAGTGATAGAGGAGGAGTGAAGAAGATATTTGAAAATTGTCAATTTTGAATTTGAGAAAAGATGATCCAGAAAACAACTGTTTTGAAGAGGGGAAGGTAAAACTAACAAATAATGTTACCATAATTATCGATTTAAACAAACAAACTGACAAACAAAATTAGTAAATATCCGGAAGAAATGAATAAAAAGTAAAACTAATAATTGACTAACCACAACAATGAACAAGTCAAATAACATTTTAAAGGTAATTCGCTATAGGACTTTTTGACAGGCTAACAAAAAATTCATACAGTAATGATGATGAGGCAAATATGTCAGAAACTGTACTCACAGATAGTGTTGGAATATGTCGTTTTACCCTAACGCAAGAAAGAATATGACTATGTGTTATCTTCTTTCCACACAGACACACTATGTTATTGGTATATTTTGTTTTGAATGCATCAAGTTTCCATCTGTACATAAGGGACTGTATAGTTCTGCTGGCATGAAGCTGCTTAAGTATTTTGCTAACTTCAAAGTTCATGTGACATTTATCATACTTTTTCTGTTTTAATTGGAACTGCTTCCAGACGTAGTTGTCCACTAAAGTGTAATTCTCGTGCAACGAGAGAGAAAGCTGGATATTGTTTGAATCTGGTGAGTTATTAGCTCCCCGTTTGGCAGCCCTGTCAACTTTATTATTATAACTAAAAGAACTATGAGAAGGTATCCAGCAGAAAGTAATATCAGTGCCTCTTAAAGATAAATTATGAATCAAGTGACTTATTTCCAGAATCATTTCTGATCTTGTTTGTAATTTTGATAATTCAAGAGCCTGAAGTACTGATTTTGAATCAACGCAAAGAAGTATCTGAAAAATTGTCCTAGGAAGACTTATCAGAAAGTTTAAAGCCATTAATATTGCAAAGAGTTCAGCTGTAAAGATAGATTTATCAAGTCCTATGTAGAAAGATTTTTCAATTTTGAGAGCAGGTATTAAAAACGCTGAGCCTGCTTTTCTTTCAATTACTGACCCATCAGTGTAAATTTTCAAATGATCAGAATATACGTCGTTTATATGACATTTAACCTGACTAGCCAGTAAGTTTATATTGTCTCCTTTTTTTAAATTAGTGTGGTGTACGTCAAATCGTGCTCTTTGGAGTTCCCAACTGGGTACTGGCGAAAAGGAAGGTCGTATAGATACAGGATCTACGTCTAGATCAATTCCTGAGCCTTTCATGACGTCAGATGTGTATGTTGCAAGTGTGACCTGTGAAGATATTGATTTAGCTCGTTTTGGAAAGTCGGTATCTGATCTCAGTTTAATTTCTGTTTCTGAGATGTTTTCTACGGTAGTGTTTCTTAACAAAAATTTAGTAGAAGCGACTTTCCTTTGCTCATCAAGTGGCAACAGTTTGATTTCATTATATGTCCGAAGACAGGAAGCATGCATTGGAAGACCAGTGCAAGTTTGAAACCTTTACAATCTATGCTCTGCAGTTTTTTTTAGTAAGTGTTTCGGTGCACTGAAGAAGATTTCTTGAGCATAGGTTAATTTAGATCTAACAAGCGATTTACAAAGATGAACAAGTGTTGATGAATCTTGACCCCATGTCTGTTTGCGAACTATTTTTATGAAATTTAAACTTTTTTGAGCTTTGGTTAATAAGTATTCAATATGCTGATTCCAAGATAATTTTGCTGTAAGGAAAACTCCTAAGAATTTAATCGACTCGTTAAACTGAAGAAGAGTATCTCCCAGTTTGAAAGTGGGAATATTTACTGGGTTAGCTCCATTATTAAATAAAACTATTTTTGTTTTTTCCAGGGATAGATGTAACCCATTTTCTACCATGTATCGCGCTATTTTATCAAGTTCTAATTGGTAGCATTTGCGTGTATAATTGATACAGCGCAAAGGAGTTTTCTTTTTCATATTTACCTGCATCCACATGCATAAATCGTCAGCATATTGAGCTAAAACTACATGCTTAGATACTTTACTGGGTAAGTCATGCATTAATATCATGAAAGAAGGGGAGCTATAACGGATCCCTGAGGGATACCCATTTGAAGAATTCGTTTCGTGGAATATACATTTTCAATCCTCGTTTGAAATACTCTGTTTTCTAAGAAACACTTAACATAGCCAAAATGTGACCTGTCAGCCCAATACTTTTAAATTTGAATAACAATCGGGAGTGCCACACTTGATCGTATGCTTTCGTTATATAAAAAAATGTAGCTAAAACACATTGACGTCTTGCAAATTGTTGTTTTATATTAGTAGTTAGCTTTGTTAGGATCTCTACTGGTGACCTGCCTTTTCGAAATCCTGCCTGATTTACTGGTATTTTTTATTCTTTTCACAATAGTGCATCAGTCTCTTTAAGATTATTTTCTCCATTAGTTTACATACATGTGATGTTAATGCAATTGGCCTGTAGTTTTTCAAATCGGTATTACATTTACCTGGTTTTAATACAGGAACCACTATTGTTTCTTTCCAGTTGTTAGGCATTATCCCACTATTCCAGCATTTTTAAATATGTCATGTAGCAAGATTATAAAATTTTCTGGTAAATTTTTCAGCATCTCATTGGAAATTGCATCTAGTCCAACTGATGTTTTTTTACTTGGAAGGGACTGAATGGCATCTTTTAATTCTTGAAGTGTGAGTGATGCATTTATGTAGTGAGTATTGTCAGAGGCAGGGTCCTTATATACATCTTTCTTTTCATCTCGTTCCCTATAATTTCTATCAGAGACAGGGAGTCCTTCTACACGACAGGCCTCAGCAAACACGTCTGCAAAAACTTCTGCTTTTTCCAATGAGCTAGGAATAGGGTTATTTTCTAGCTTTACTGGAATTGATGGCAACTTAATCCCGTTTTTCATTAATTTTAGTTTTTCCCAAATCTTTATCGTGTCTTTGTGGTTATTTACTTCACATTTACAAAAAGATGTCCAGTGTTGTTCTTTAGCTTGCTCTATGATTCTGTTACACTTAATGTTGGCACTTTTCATCGCTGTATGATTTTCAGGTGACCTGTTTGCTAAATAAATTTTGTATTTTTCTTTCTTTTCGTTCACTGCCTTTTGACAGTCCTCATTCCACCAGACATTTCCATGATGTTTTCCTATTTTTGACACTGTAAGTTTTGGAATTGAAATGTTAGCAGCCCTTAAGAGTGAGTTACAGAAAACTTCGTACGTTTCGTTTATGTTCATTGCTTCAGATAGATCTGTTCTTGTCTTTTCAAGGATTGCCTTAAAACTGATCCAGTCAGCGTTTTTATAATTAAACTTGGGTAAACTATCTTGTGGTATGGCGTCTACTTCTGTAGTATGGTTTAGGGTAAGACGTATGGGGATGTGATCTGATCCCAACAAGTCATCCTCTGTTTGCCATGTGGCGTTTGGGGCTAGGGATGGTGAGATTAAAGTAAGGTCGATAGCTGTGGGTCTGTGGGTTGGTATATCGGGGATCCGGGTAACGTGTCCGTTGTTAAGTAAATATAAATTGGAATCTACAATATTTTCAATCAACCTGTTGCTTGTTATGTTTGTACAATACTTTTCCCAAAATGGGGCATGTGCATTAAAATCACCTCCAATTATCCACTTGTCGTCCTGATCTTGAAAGTGTTTTAACCATTCAGTGTTCACAGAGTCTGGGCCTCTTGGTAAGTATACAGAGGCCATATTCACAACTAACGATGAGGAAAATTTTATAATGATTGCACATGATGAAATAAATGCGGTAGATTTAGGTACTGGCGATGATCGTTCACAATAGTTCAGTCCTTCACGAATGTATATAGCTGTTTGTATACGGCCACCGTCATTTACAGAGTCACATATTGGTGGATAATAAAAACCGGATATTTTAGGTAATTTGGTTTTGATGGTATTCAGCGATTGTAGGAGCATGACATGGACGTTTTTAGAAGAGAGATAGTTACTCAAATATGAGATGTTTTTAACAATGGAACGTGCGTTCCACTGAAAAATGTTGATATCACTTACTACACACGTCTTCATGAGGAACGGTTGAATAACTTTAGAACAATATGGTAAGTTTATATAGATTTCATTTAACTTTGAATTAAAAGGTACAAATAGGATAAAAATGAAGTATGTGAACAAGAAAATAATTAAGTAAAACAATATAGCTGAGAACTGAACGAAGAGAAACTGAATCTGGGCTGAATCTAAAATGACCAAGGAGAGAAGAAAAACGGAGATTGAAAGCCGGGTCTTTGTTGATGTCGTTGTCGGTTTGATCTCCTCCTCGGTTTTTCCCAGAAAAGCTGATGGATTTGCCTCCCTAAGTTTCTGGCCAGAACGCTCGCCCCTCTGATGGTTGGATGGACGTCGTCCTGGCTGACTTGAGTGTGACTGATAGTTTGAAGATTGTCATTGTTGACGTATTCGACACTCGCTGCTTTAAGAAGTCGCACTTTTGTTAGGGCATTTAGGAGCTCTCTTTTAGCGTTTAGGTGTTTGTCCCTCACAGGAGCTACCTGACTTAAAACTACCCTGGCTTTTGGAAATTGGGTGTTGATAGTTTTCACACAGGTGTCAAGAGTTGTGCTACATTCAGTGGGCTCCTTTGTTTTTAAATCTGTGATCCCCACATGTAAAACTACACAGTCAGGTTCAGGTGTCAGCTCTTCTTTTGATTTTTCAATTGCAATCTTACAGTCCTCGATGGTATGGATCTTTCTCGTGGCCACCTGAAAACCGTATGAAGAGCCCAGTCTTTTTCCATCCACCTTATTGAGGACTGAGTCGTGAACGATAAGGACACGGGGAAGAACATTTGATTGTGGTCTGGAACGTGTTGACGATAGCGCAGTTTTGACGTCACGGTTAGGTTTTGTGGAGACGTCTGGTCTATGTTTGACGACATTTCTCCTGCCATTTTGTGTCCTCGCCCGATCTTCCAGTTTGGGGGGTTGAGCTGCGCATTCCGCGTAGGTGGAGAATTTGTCCATCGGTGACATGGTGGTGAAGTCACCGTGGACTGCGGAATCCGTCTGGCACGCAACGGTGTCGTAAGTTTGGTGCACTTATTGACGTCGCGCAGCTCTTTTAACGTTGTATTGTTTTCCAATAAAAGTTTTCTGTCTGAATGTAGCATGGTTGTGAGAGTGTGGATTTGTTTAGACATTTCTTGAATGGTGTTGTTTAAAATGTCTATCTCCCTTACCGCCTCTTGACAGCGGCAGCCACATGATGATCTTGATTGTAGCTGTGCGATGTGTGGCTGACTCCTGGATGGTGAAAGGGTGCGACCGGAGGTCTGTTCTTTTTGATGTTCTTCGAGTTCTGGGGTCTCTGAAGGTGGTGATGTCTCTGCCCTGGTGTTGTCTGTCCCACGGGTGGTTTTCTTTACTTTTTCTTTGATGACACAACGTTTGGACTGTGTCATTTTCAGCCTAGACGATTCCTTTCTGAAAACGTTCTGTTAGAAAGCCGCCATCTTGGCGTAGGAATCTTCTAGAGATTGTGTGTGTGTATGTGTGTGTGAGTGAGATTGAGTGTGTGTGTGTGTGTGTTTGTGTGCGTGTGTGTGTGTGTGTGTGTGTGTGTGTGTGTGTGTGTGTGTGTGGGCGGGTGGGTCAGTTTGTGTGGTATGTGTATGTGTGTGTGTGTGTGTGTGTGTGTGTGTGCCATATGTATGCTCATGCAGTTTAATCATGTAGTTGAATATGTTTGTGACTGATTTCCATTTCTTTTAGCTTATGTTCTCCATCATGCACAGCACTTGGGAACTAACTGATAATTTGTGATGTTGTTTATTACAAATCTGTAAATAGTTTTAGGCCTAGCATGTCATGTCCATTGTAGAGGTTTTGGAAATGTTATCTGAAGAACCAAGCAATAATGCAAAAATACATTGTCAGTGGGAGGAATGATGGAGGGTTATAAGTCAACCATTCATCCAGTAGGTTAACTACCAGGATCAACATGAGATTCTAACCATTGAAGAAGTTTTACCTCGTTCAGTTTTCTCTGTTTTTCCGCCCAAGTATTAAAGGTGTACATGAAGGGATTAAGAGCTGAATTTAAGGGCAGCACGAAGATAGCCAAGGCTACATTCACCTCTCCAGGAATAGGAATATCAGCCATGGACAATATTCCACATAGTCCAATGGGAAACCAGCACATGAAATCTGTCACAGCAACACTGATCAACCGTCTAGCAATGGTCATGTCACGTGACACTTTGGTCGTGTTGGTTGTCATGGCATTCTTTTGTACTGACCAGTAAATGAAAGCTTGACCCATAGCGATAAATAAAAACAAAATAAAGTTAAAAATGATTAATACACCAAAAGAATATGCTCGTCCTTTGAAATCTCGTCTGGTAACTGGAAGTGGGATACAGATACCTGTCTGGCTGTAAAACTCCCAGTGTGTTGTTACTGGAAGTAAAGGCAAAATAGCAAGACACCAACCAACCACCCAAGTGAACAAGCAAGTCACTGCTGCTGATGTTCTACCAAATCTCAAGGAACTAAAAGGAAAATGAAGAACGATGAAACGATCGAGCGTGATCAGCCAGATGATCAACGCTGACACTTCACTGGACAAGAGAGAGAGAAATCCTGCCACCTTACATGCCACACTGCTCATCCAAGCGTCATCATAATGCAGATACTGACCACGGAACAGTTCATCTGCCACACCAATGATAGCAATATAAACGCCCATGAAGAAATCAGCCAGGGTCAGGTTAGTGACAAACACACTAAAACCACTAAGTGAGGTCGCCGTACTTGCACACAAACGAACAATTAAACACAAAAGGTTACCAAATATAGACAGACAGCAGATCAGCCACATAAAAGCTCGATACATTTCTGATTGCAGTAAATCTTCACATGACGAAACTTCATCTTTGGGGGCATAGCAGGAAGTATCATCAAAGTTATATAGGAGTATTTCTTTACAGCATAGTCTATAGTTTTGCGTTGATATGATATGTAGATAGGAATTGCCTTTGAATATGTCAGATGAAAACGTTTTCACTGGACTGCCATCCATGTGCAGCTCTGCTAAACGAGGGATGAATTGGAAACCACTGGGGCTAACAGTATGAATGGTGGTACAAGTTAAATTAATTTTCTGCAAGCGTATAAACTTTGAAAAGACTTCAGTGTCCAATACTTCTAGTGTGGTTCGTGACAAATCTATCATTGTTAGCGCACTTTGCTGATTAACAGATGAAGTATCTATGTACAGTGAAACAAGAGGATTGTTGGACATGTATAGAGTTTGCAGATTCTGTAAGTGTACAAAGCGAGTCATGTTGACATGCTGCAGCTTGTTGTCAGTGAGATCAAGGAATCTAAGATTGAACAATTTCGCTTCTGGCAATAGAATCAAAGAGCACTGAGCAAGAATGAGATGGATAAGATATGTATTGTTACTCACTGTAGTCAGACTCAACCCTGAACCTGTGGCATCCAAGTAGCGAAGCTGAGGGAAGAGTGATGCAGCAAAGGGCTGAAAACACACAAAAGTGAGACCTTGACACAAGCATTCCACAGGGCATGACACGTCACATGCCATTTCATCGTCATACAGTGGGCAGTGAGGCCAGCCATCACACAGATGGTCACCATGAACGCATATTCTCGAAAGTCTGCATCTAAAGAATCCTGGACACAACATGTCCTCACAGCCCTCTTCATCTTCGTGGTGGATACAGTCATACATTCCATTGCATCGTGTGTAGACAGGTAGACAGTCATTGTATATACCAGGACAACGATAATGTGAGTCAGGACAGGACTCGTTGGATTCATTGGGGTAGAAGTGAAAAAATTGAAACCATCAAAATTGATCAAAGCAGGAAATGGAACGTGAGCATAAGATCGCACCACTAGTATTTCATCACATTCTTTTTCATCAGATTCATCCAGACAGTGGTACACCCGATCACACACGCTGTCACTGGATACACACTGACCATTAATGCAGGTAAACATGTTGACACAAGGAGGATGTTTACAAAAGGATTCTTCACTGTTATCTGGACAGTCTGGTATGAAGTCGCAAACTATGGTGTATGACAGCTTTGTGATGTCATCATTGCACGTAAACGTAGGGACTGAAATAACGTAATCATCTCTTGAATCAAACGTGGCATGCACTGGTAATGAATGGTTGGCAAAACTACAAAAGAATGTACTCTCAAGTCCACAAAAATTGTAATGGATAGAACCACACAACAAAAACGTATGTGTCACATGACCATTTGGACACGTCATCAGAGACTGTTGTTGCAAGTAGGGCAGTAAGTCTGAACTTGTCAGCGATATAACTGTTGCAGGACGAGGTGTTGTTATTGATGTATTCATCTTAAACTTACAGATTATATCATAACTGATTAGCTTCCTCCACGTTATAAACATGGTTCCACGAAGACTTGATATGAGGCACAATTTCTTGTCCTTTGAAAGGATTCTCTTATCTACAAAATCGAGTGAATGATAAAGAACAGTTTTGTCTTGAGAACTCAAATTATGTCTATACATATTAGGTACAGACACATCTCCAATACATAAACCAGTAAAAATTAAACCATCGCCTAGGTCGATAGCTTCAATTAACTTTGTTAATGTCTTTGTTCCGAAGTTGACACACGTAGGAATCCCAAATGTGCCCCCAACAGAACCACAATAATCACTAGATCTTTTGTAAGGGAATGTTTCAGAACTATCAAAATTATTCAGACTCTCAAAGTCCCTGATAACATCATAGATGACGACTTTGTAGCAATGATTACATAATTCCACCCCACCCTGACAGTCAGGGATGATGGTAGGACAATGTTTTGTTTCAACCTGTCCATCTATGCACTGTCTCTTTTGATTGGTATCTAACACTGGAAAAAGCAATCCAGATAATACAACCAACAGAAATCTTAGATTTGAAAAGTTTATCCATGTAAACATTTTTAAAGATTGATGTTTTGCATCTTACAGATATAACAGAGGGGAAAAGAAATTGTCATAATTTTATAGTATTTAGAGTATTATTTTTTGAGGCCCAATTCATAGAAGTTTAAAAAATCCGATGAAATGGTTAGAACAATTGACCACTGACATGAAGATGATGATATGAACTCCAACCAGTCCAGTGGGATTTTTCAGACTTCCGACTAAAAAAAAAAGTTATTCAAGACAGGCCTTAACCCTTACTGAAGGGGTGCTTATAAGCATAATGAAATAATCAGATAGCATATCATTTAGGATTAACAATCAACAACAAAATAAACTGTATATTACGATAAAGCAATTTCCCTGATTTTAGCTGCTTTAAGCAGGAACAAACCAAAATTCTTACTATAATCGAAACGAGTTGAACACATTAACAACACAGTTTAAACATATATATACTTTTGAGGGGTAAACCTTGAATGGATTTCATCTAAAGCCGAACAACACAAGACTCTCTGTGCTGCTGTATCTCAATTGATGGGCTTTCAAATTGATAAAAAAAACCGTCTAATTTTTGCTGTTATTTTTTTCAGATCAATAATATCCAGATCAAGGCTCATGTATGGTTTAACACTGTGAGAATCTATGACATACCTTCCACTTGTCTGTATACGGTCATTGCACTTTTGCCATCTACAATCAGTCAGTCTTTGTCGGAAATCACGAATAAACTGTATCTCATCGCCTGCTCCTTGGAAAAACTGCATACTACAGTCTACCTGGTAAAGGCTCTGGAACCAGGAATAGGCGTTTTAAGTCGGATGAGTTGTCACACGTTTTCAATACTTCTATGCCAGAAGTAGCCCCCCCCCCGCCCCCACCAAGATGGTGATATGAACCCCACCAGTCCATAAAAATTATGGGGGAGTTCTCAGCTCTGAGGCTGATGCGTAATGAGCTCTTTAGGAAGACTGAGACTACACAGTTGAATTTTATCCAGTTCATGGATATGCTATGCAAGCTGATGCTACATATCCAGACCGACATTGCATGTGTTTGTGCTTCTTGGGCCTGGTTGACACCAGGTACATCATAATGATAATAATGACATTAAATTATTCTTATGTAGCTGTATTCTTCAAACTCAGTTAAGACTCATCGTACTTTGCATACTGTATATGTCAACATATGCGTGCATGCACACACACACACATATAACATATATGTATATGTATACCACACACACACACACACACAATATATATATATATATACATATATATATATATACACATACATGTATATACATTAATCATATGGGTCATTCTCCTGAAGACTGGTCAGTTCTGACCACTGCTTTTAAGAAGCCAATATAAAATTTTCTTTTTTAAATCTTACGATACTGTTATATTTCGTTTTTAAATGTTCCAGTAATTGAAAAAAAAAAAAAGAAAATAAAGTGTGTGTTTCGTTTTTTCACTCTACAGCACTTTTTGTCGGAAAAATGAGCGATTTCTGTAGGCAGATTTGTGACATGAGTTCACACTGGTAGATCAATCAGAGTTATTTCCTACATACATGACCCAAATCAATACAAACTGTTTCGACAGTGAAGAAAGAATATAAATGTGTCTCTGACATCAATTTTTACTGCATAGTATCCATGGACGATTGATATATGCTTGGAGATCGATCAGTGTCCTGAGCGTTTCAAACGGTGTCGTCACTGTAGCGATAACTTAATAAGTCGTGCCTTTAATATAGAAAGTATTTGGAATTCGGATGTGATTCATTAAAAACACAAACATTTTTCATAATGATTCACGTCAATAAGTGATATGAGAGAGAAGAGGAGACTGAGAAATAATCACTTGATTACTGATTACGAATTGTGGGCATAGTGTCTTCAAAACCATGAAACGCTCGAGACAAACAGAGAATCTATTTCGTCAACTTTCCTGAACTTTGACCGACCTTGGCGTATGAATCTCACATTTCCGGCAGGATTTTGCACTACTTCACAAAGGATATGTCATTATTCAGTATATTTTGAAAAATGTCACTTCATTGAGCATTTTAACAAGCAAATAAATGCCTTTTCGGTGTCTCATGCAACACGTGAGACACTGCATTATGATGCAACAGTTTATTATACTTCACCAAGTTCCAAATATTGTGTCAATTTATGCATTACAGTTCTGTATACTACAGCTATCAAGCCTTCATTTTCAGTTAACATTAAAAAAAATTGTTATAAATAAAATTTTGATTTTCTACTTGTCATGTCACAATATTGACCAGTCTTCAGGTTAATGACCCATGTATATATATATATATATTATATATATATATGTGTGTGTGTGTGTGTGTGTGTGCATGTATATATATATGTATATATATATATATATATATATATATATATTATATATATATAATATATATATATTGTGCTCCCAGGATTCACCGAAAGGGGGAGAGAATGATGAATCCATCGGCACTGACTCCATCACGACTGGAAACGCACAACGGACCATGATCAATGACCAGTTGGAATTTCCGTGTGCGTGTGGAAGGAGATTCACCACCAAACGCGGCATGAAGATCCACAGGACAAAATGGGCTGTTTGAAGACACATACGAACCAGCAGCAGCGCACTGCGATAGCAGGTGAGACGATGGATGACCAAGGCCAGGAATTAAACCATAGTGCCAAGGACATCCACGCTGACGGTTCTGATGCGGATTTTGCACAAGCTCTTAACGCCAAACGTGGAAAACTCAATTTGCCGCCTGCCGGTGCAAAAGAACAATGGGAGAAATTAGATGAGGAACTTCTCCTTAAGCTGAATGCGCTAATAGGGAACAGTACGCTGGAACACAAACTTGACACATACGGAGACATCATATACTATATCTGCAGGGACACTTATGGAGTGAAGCAGCCAAAGACAAAAACGCCTCCCCAGAAATCCAGAAGACAGCAGCAGATGGAGAGCATCCGGAGGGAGAAAAGGAAGCTTAAAAAGCGAATGAAAACTGCCTCAGAATTCGAGAAGCAAGGGCTCCTGGAACTCTGGAAAGATCTGAAGGCCAAACACAATGCTCTCAGCAAAGTGGAATCAGCAAGGCGAAGAAAGAGCAAAAAGAAGAAGACTCAAGATCGTTTCTTCAAAGATCCCTTTGACTTTGCAAGAAAGCTGTTTGAACAACCCAAATCAGGGACTCTCACAGTGGGCAAGGAAACCCTAGAGCAGCATCTCAGGGAAACATATTCCGATTCTCAGCGCGAGGCACCACTTGAAATCCAAAATCTGGTTTGGCCTGCAGCGCCAGAAGGAAAATTCAATAACAAACCACCAACACTGGATGAAGTGAAGAACGTAGTAAAGAAAGCCAGAGCCAAGTCAGCACCTGGACCAAACGGAATACCATACCTGCTCTACAAGAAATGCCCAAAAGTGCTCGAGTGGCTCCACAAGATGATTCGATCAGCATGGAGGAACCAGAAGATCAGCGACCAATGGATGAGAGCTGAAGGAGTGTACATTCCGAAGGAGCAGAACTCCAGCAGCATCAATCAGTTCAGGCCAATATCACTTCTGAACGTCGAGGGGAAAATCTTCTTCTCTGTTATGGCAGCAAGATTGACAAAATACCTGACTGAAAACAAGTATCTGGATATGTCAGTCCAAAAGGGAGGCATACCAGGAATGCCTGGATGCTTGGAACATGCCACGTTGATTTGGGATGCCATCCAAAAAGCAAGAACAGAGAAGAGAGACATTGACGTAGTTTGGCTTGATCTGGCGAATGCATATGGATCAGTTCCACACGATATGATCCAGCTGGCTCTTGAAATGTATCACATCCCAGAAAACATCCGAACAATGCTGAGGAAGTATTTCCAAGGGTTCTCAATGCGGTTCTCTACCAAAGAATACACCACGGACTGGATAGACCTAGAGGTGGGCATTGCAATGGGCTGTGCAATCTCTCCCATACTGTTCGTGTTGGCAATGGAAGTCATCTTGAAAGCTGCAATGAAGAGTTCAGGTCCAGTGAATCTGGGAGATGGATACCAGATGCCTCCTCTGAAAGCTTTCATGGATGACACAACAGTCTTGTCCACGGATGAGGAAGAGACACACCAAATCTTAAAGCAGCTGGATGAGCTGGTGGCCTCTTCAAGAATGAGGTTCAAACCTAAGAAATCCCGAAGTCTCTCACTGCGAAAAGGAAAAGTGGCAGATTCAGTCAAATTCATGGTAGCCAACCAAGCCATCCCCACTGTCACAGAAGAGCCAGTAAAAAGTCTCGGAAGATGGTATGATGACTCCCTGAAAGACACACAAAGGGGATGTGAAACCAAGCAAACAGCAGAAGAAGGCCTGAAGAAAATAGATAACTGCGGACTGCCAGGCAAATACAAAGTCTGGTGTCTACAGTTCATGCTGATACCAAAGCTGCTGTGGCCACTGCTAATCTATGACATTTGCACCAGCACAGTCGAAGCAATGGAAGCCAAAATCAACAAATACACAAGAAAATGGCTCGGTGTCCCACCTGGTCTCACTGATGTTGCATTCTACTGTCGTCAAGCAATGCTAAAGCTACCTCTGAAATCCATAGTGGAGGAATACAAAGTTGGAAAAGCAAGACTGTTGAGCATGCTGGAGGAATCGGAGGACAATATCGTGAGAGCAGTTCATCCAAAGCTGAGAACTGGCAGAAAGTGGAAAGTCCAAGAGGCTGTAAACAATGCCAAGAGAAACCTCAGCATCAAAGAAATAATTGGACACACGCAAACCAACAGACAGGGACTGGGAGCAACAAAAATGCAGTGGTGGTCCAAAGCCAAAGGGAAGGAAAAAAGAGACATGATCATACAGGAGTTGAAGGAAGAAGAAGATGTCAAAAGAGTGCAGAAGGCAGTCCAGCAAGGTCAACAGGGGCAATGGACAACATGGGACAGTGCACTCCAAAGAAGTCTCAGCTGGAACGATATGTGGCACATGGCTCCTCTAAGGATAAGCTTCCTCCTCAGATCTGTATATGACCTGCTCCCCTCGAATGCAAACTTAGTGAAATGGGGGAAAGCAGACGACCCAGCATGTCCGCTCTGTCAGAAGAAACAAACAGTGGAACATGTCCTAAGCTCTTGCAAAGTAGCGCTAGCCCAAGGAAGGTATACATGGAGGCACAACCAAGTTCTGAAAGTGATCACAGATGTGGTTAGCGAAAAAACCATGACCCCAAACGCACCAATTGCTATGACAACGTTCTACAAAGCAGGAGGGAAACAGGTCTGGCCCAAAAGGGCTATGACAACCAGCACATTGCCAAAGGGTCTTCTGGATGGAGCAGTCGACTGGGAGTGTACAGCAGACCTCCCAGAGTGGAGAAATTACCCAGATGTCATCAGCAAGACAGGCATGAGACCAGACATCGCTCTCCACTCTGACTCCTCGAAACAAGTGATTCTGATAGAACTCACTGTGCCATACGAAAGCAGAATGGAAGAAGCACATATCTACAAGACCGAAAAATACGCCGGTCTTGCCAGCACCCTGAAGAAAGCAGGTCTGCGGGTCAAAATCTTCGCCATAGAGGTCGGGGCAAGAGGGTTTGTGGGCACCTCCGCTTATGATCTCATGAAACAACTCGCCATTTCTGGGAAGAAGAGGACTAGAGCCCTTAAAGCGATGGCAGAGGCAGCAGAAAGGAGCTCAAGCTGGATCTGGGCAAGGAGGAACCAAAAAAGTGAACTTCATAAGGATTAAATTCCCTACAGATGATGTGTGCCCCGTTAGCACATTGGTAAAACCGCGTACCGCAGTTCTGAAGCGCAGAATCGCCCAGGTTCGATCCCCGGCGTGGGGAAAAAAAAAAAAAAAAAAAATAGACAACAGCAGAAGGGCATCCAGGAGTCATGACCTGGATGTGGCCCGGCCCCCCGAGAGTGTAAGGAATTCAGGGCCGAAACACTTGTCTAAAGGGGGTTACTTCTCTGAAGACCTTCTGTTGTCTAGCTCTCCCTAGAGTTTCTTTCTACCTGTGTGTGTATTTGTGTATCTGTGAATAATTTTTCATTGGATCTTACGTGCATGTAGCTACATCAAGAACTTTCTTTTCCTTCTTTATTGCTCTTTGTAAGTGCTGCACATGTCTGTCACTGGTCTCCTTTTTTCTTCTTTGTTTCACAGCAGCTACAAGTGGAAGTATACACTGGCGGATTACAACTTTGTTATCAGTAAAGACAAGGCCCGAGTGAGCAGGTAAGTCTTTAACTGTGAACTGAAGTGTGAAAGGGTGGACAGGTGCCTTCAGATCATACAGCAGTGGGTTCCAAATAGATGGCGCAATGAAACTGAGTTCATGTTCATCAGCTGGTTTAAGATTGCGGTTTTGCGCCGTCAGAATTTTCATTTTGAGGATCGTAGGGTACGCGATGTCTGACATACATGAAGAGAGCCGATCTGAGAGGTTTCATGGTAAATATCCATAGAAATGACGACATACGAATATTGATTTTGTACTGGCAGCAAGGTTTGAGTGGTATTCAGTGTAGTTTCTTGACTAATGTTATTAAATGGACATGGCATCTTTTCTTCGTAATTAGACGTGCTTCGTTATCCTGAAGCCTTTGCAATCGAGAAATTTGTTCTGATTACAAACCAGTTAACATAGACATTTTACTATATTTTTAGCCCCAACCATTGACAATACTAATAGCTACTTGGGAACACCTGGGACCATAAGGTCCAGTCATATTCACTTCACTGGTGTATCATTAAGGTTGTTGCTCATCAATATCACGTATCCAACATTTCATGTCTTTTTCATTTGGACTTGCTTCATGCCATGGTACATTAATTAAATGAGCGTTTAGCACAGCACTGTCTGATAGTTGCAATCCAGACTAGAACTCTGTAGTATTACGATTGTCATTTTCATCGTTATTATAATCAAATCATTTAAAAAAAGTGTCTCAACTTCTGTGGTTATTACAATGACCTAGAAAATGACACAGAAAAGGCTTCTTCAGGATGATGTGGGTAACAGTTTTCCCTGCATATCTGTATTTCCCTAGAGTCAGCGGTTCTAACTCACAGAGAATGTTGTGATTTCAATATGTGTAAGACTTTTTCCTCTAGCACTTGTTGTCGTTGCTGTGTTACAACAGTCCATATGTACAGGAATGGGCTGAGTGCAGAACTGAGTGGCCACATGAACACAACCATGGCCACATGGATACTGTTTGATGAAGCAACACCAGAAATGGTCATCACACTGGTCAGGCCAAATGAAAACCAACACACGGCTACTATTGTGGCCACTTTTACCAAAAGGTGGACCGAAGAACAAACTGATTTTTTGATAGGATCAGTGACAATCTGATATCTTGGTGTTCTTTTGTATATGATCATGCAACCAGGTAAAACCACTAAACACAATATAAACTTAAATATCACATTGACTGTAAACCACCTGAATTGTTTGTTACAATGTGAACAATCAAATATAGCCAGACGACATAAACCAGATTGATCTTCAGGACCCCATTGTGACAGTCCAGGAAGGAAAGGTATAATGGCCCACAGAATCCCAAACAACCATACTATTGCACAAGCTGCAGCTGTTGAACGCTCTGTGAATCTCCGCTTTGTCAAAGGGAAACATAGGACGATAATATGGTCAAGTGTAATGAACCAGATGATCAAAACTGATACATCACTTGACAGAAGAGAAAGGAAACCTGCTGTCTTGCATGTCAGGCTATTGGTCCATATCTGTTCTAAATAAATGTATTTTCCATCAAATAGTTCGCTAGCTATTGTAATTGCAAGATTATGGATACCCATACATATGTTGGCAATCTGAAAATTGGCAAACAATATGATGAAATTTCTAGAAAAGATTTTCTTTATTGAAAATAGAGGCATGAAACAGACTAAATTTCCTACAGTGGCGCAGATGGAAACCAACCAACAGAATAGCCTGTGTAGTTCAGTTGGTAGTAATTTTGTACACGAAGAAAGCATTGGCTGTGGTGCTAAACAGGCCAGTTTAGTTGATCGTTTAGGAAATAAACTTGCACAACACAATCTATAGACTGATGAAAAGACAGTTTCCAAATGACTTAATCCCAAGAATAAGTTGAAAGGAGAGTTGTTTAAAGGATTTTTTCTAATATCCACTTCTATCAATATTGGCGTATTTTTAAATGCTTTAGATCCAATTGTGTTGATGGCAGAAAACGAAACATTCAAAGAATATAGCTGAGGTAAATGCAACATTATTTCACTGTTAAATACCTGTAGAAATGTTCTTGATAGGTCTACTTTCCTCAACATGTAATGGACATCAAAAGATTTCCTTGTTAGTGATAACAGAGGATTGTTTGCTAAAATCAGAATCCCCAAGTTGGATAGTTCTAAAAATACATCCATAATAACAGATCTGAGTTGGTTATTAGCCAAGCTGAGAAACTGCAAGTTTGAAAGCTTCACGTTTGGTATATCAATTATAGAACAGTGTGAAAGACTCAGCCAAATAAGGTATTCACTGGTACTGAAATTGTACAGTGTCATACCTGAGTTTGATGCATCTAGATAGCGAAGATGGGGAAATAGGTCGGCAGGAAAAGGTTGAGGACAGAAAAAAGCGTGACCTTGACAAAGACAACCTTCAGGGCAGCTCATATCACACAGCCATTCATCGTCACGCTGTGGGCACTGACCCCAGCCATCACATAAATGATCTCCATGCACACACACTCTGGAAGCTTGACACTTGTAAAAACCAGGGCAGGTTACACTTTCACAGTCTTGTTCATCTTCTCCGTAAGTACAGTCAGAAAATCCGTTACATCGAGTGTAAGCAGGAAGACAGTAGAACCAGTCATCTGTACACCAGTAATGGGTATCAGGACAAGAATGTTCAGCTTTCATTGCTTGCTGAATGAAGTAGCCTGTGCCATCCAACGTGATGAAAAGTCGCTGCTTTCTGCTTGCCTCTCTGTGGCCAAAGATGTCCTGTAATGACCTGTGATACTTTTCATCAGAAGCATCCAGACAATCAAAATGTCCGTTACGATACTGGCTTAGCAATACACACTGACAGTTGGAGCACACAAAGTCGTTACACAAAGGATGTTCACAGAAAGATTCATCATTGTTTTCTGGACAATCCTGTCTGAAGTCACACACCAGTGTGTAAGATACTGTAGTTATGTCATACATTCAAACATCTCAATAGTATAGGCAACGTTTTTCATGGGAAGCCTCTGAACATGTTCCTGAGACCTCATGTCAAAGAACGTGCAAAACTGTGAATATGTCACCTGTCCACAGTGATTGTAGTAGTCACACGCCACCATAGAATGTGTCATATGACCTTCTGGCCACTCAAATAACACCAGCTGTGTTTGTGTGAATATTGATTGAAATAAATGCAACTCTGGGAAATCAACAGTTTGGATAGAAATGGAATCTGCGTATGATTTGGTTTCACACACCAGTTCATCAACTGTTCCTGTCCTTCTTACTAGTATGTTACTTAACAACATGTTCTCAATCATTATGATCTCTAGGTCTGATGTAGGGTAATACGTCTCGAAACTTGCAAAATGGTCAATATTATAGATCAGTGTGCTGTCAGACCATTGGCGAAACTTGCTGTAATAACAGGCATTTTTGCAATATTACCTACAATAATTTTAAAACTATTTTTCTGTTTAAAAATATGTAAAATATCTCTTGTTCCTTCCTTGTTTTTATAGATGCCAGTTTTCCACCAGTTCCAATGCACTTGTTCCATGCTTTTTGATAGAATGTAATTTGCTTAATTCAGTGTATTTGAAACACTTGTTTCGAGAAGCCACCAAACCACGACAACCAGGACTGCTGAAAGAGCAGTGCTCTGATTCATCTTGTCCTCCCTCACACTCTGTCTTCAGGTTACAGTCCAGGTGGTGGTGAAAGGTGGAATAGTGGTCTACAGAACAATTGAACAGGCCGTTAGACAGCTTTTGGGGTTGAACAGCATTAGCGTGGAAAGAAAAAATCATTTTCTGATATATTTCGAGAATATATGATCCAAATATTCGTGTGTTATATGAACCTGAACATGAAGAGATGACGTAGGGAACACACTTGAGGGTGTGTCATAGTTCAAGCACACAGATGTATCTCTTTGGTGACCGTATTTGATTCTCTGTACATCACTTCTAAGTAAGGACGTCGATTATCATATTTGTATTTCACCCGACAGCTTAGCATGATAATAAATCCAATGGGCCCCCTTAGTTCTGCAAAAAATCCAAAATGGTACCGTAATCCTGTGAGGTCTGTGATAATATCACATAACCAGAATTAGATGATGTGTATTCTGTAATAAGACCGTAATCTTTAATGGTCTCAAGCTTGATTCGCAGTGGTGGACTATTTATGTGACTAAAGTACATGTACCTATACAACCTAAATCAATAACGGTTTCTTCCAGTGAATGAACACCGCATTTCAACTTTAAAAGTCTAGTAACCTCACAGCATTTCCCATGGACTGGACCCACACCAGTATGCTAACCTTTTGATACGAAGCGCGTAGAAGCAGTCTATCTTCTGGCATCTTAATACGAAACTGACAGAAAGTACCAGAAGCACCACATGTACCATACACCACTTCCTGATGTCTTGTAAATGTTGTAGTTCGTAAGGGTCACAGTTTGACACGTTCGCCTGTTGAACTGTGACATCTGACTTGTTTACAGATATTCTATACCTGGACACACGCCACTGATATTCAGTAGATCAGAAGTATTCTTGATAAGATGCTGCTTGATATCTCTGTTGTGAAATATCGTTTGCATTAAACAAAAGAATTAGGCACACAAAGTAAAATTCTGACACAAATAAAGAGGGGCAGAACAGTTCTACATTTTCATGTAAGGTCTTGGCGTCTATTCATCATTTATTTATGTTGTTTCTTTCATGGAAACATATTTTCATTAAACGCCAAATATACTAATAGTGAACTGTTGTGTTTGTTCTCATTAGAGAGTTCACCTGTGGTTGATAAGGCATTTG
This sequence comes from Monoplex corrugatus, assembly GCA_030674185.1. Lineage (NCBI taxonomy): Eukaryota > Metazoa > Mollusca > Gastropoda > Littorinimorpha > Ranellidae > Monoplex > Monoplex corrugatus. The sequence goes on from JAPXFY010000029.1 coordinate 14,114,981, forward strand.
ACAGTGTTCGAATTCAGAGTTGCTTTGGTCTACACAATAGACTAAACACAACCCTGATTCATGATTGCTTGACTTCCTAGGATTGCATATAGTTGCCAAGCATAAATCGAGGAAAACTGAAATGTTTTACATTGCTTTTACTCACGAAAAAAGAAAAAAATCCTAAATATTCAGTACCAGCATTGATAACGATTGCTTGTGTAAGAACATTTGTCCCTTAAAATTATTTGCAAATAACAATCAGTTCAACACACAATTATATGAATGTAATGCAATAGTGTGTGTGTGTGTGTGTGTGTGTGTGTGTGTGTGTGTGTGTGTGTGTGTGTGTGTGTGTGTGTGTGTATGTGTGTGTGCGTGCGTGCGTGCGTGCGTGCCTGTGTGTGTGTGTGTGTGTGTGTGTGTTTGTGTACTTGTGTGTGTGTGTGTGTTTGTGTGTGTGTGTGCGTGCGTGTGTGCATGCGTGTGTGTGTGTGTGTGTGTTTGTGTACTTGTGTGTGTGTGTGTGTGTGTGTGTGCGCGTGTGTACGTTGTGAGCTTACGTGTAATATATGCGCTTGCATGCTTACGTGCACAGATGTATGGGTGTGTTTTATATTTTTACGGTTTTGTGAGCAGACGTGTCCATGTTGATGTGTACTAGGTAATTATATTTATTATTGTAAGCATTTTCTTAATGCTATTTATGAAGAAGAACTTAAGAAATAAGGCCCATCTCAGCTGTGTAGACATAGAATCAGTGTTTCAAATTCTTGTCTTCTTTACTGTCCATGGAACTTTTCACAATTTTTCTTATAAACCACATGTCAGCTGCCTCAATCTTGTTCTAACTTTGCGTGTTGACTGTATGCACTTTGCATCCATGCAACAGTGTCGGTTCCGTATAAAACTAAAGAACTCTTTTCCTGATGATAATTGATTGGCAATTAAACAACTCCGCATTGCTCTTCTGCTATGTCTGTTTTGATTGTGTTCTTTGTTCTCGTCATCATTTTTCGTAATAGAATCTTTGTAACCTTGCTCATCAAGCAGCAAATTTGTAGATATTGCATATGCAACATGTAGGGATGCTTACAGAATAAACCAGCCAAACTTGAAAACACCTCCCCAAAATCCAGACATTGACGTGAAAAAGGAAAATATCTAGAGGAGAAAAAGGAGGCTCAAAATACTTATGAAAGTTGCCTCTGAAACTGAAAAGAAAAAGTTGGAGAAAATATGGAAAGACCTGAAAGCTGAATACAGTGCCCTCATCAGAGGAGAATCAGCAAGATGGAGAAGGAAGAAAATGAAGAAGCTCCAAGACTGCTTCTTAAAAGACCCCTTTCGTTTTACCTAGAAATTATTGGAGCAGCCAAGATTGGGGCATTCACAGTGGACAAAAAATCTTGGAACAGCTTCTCAGAAAAACATGGTTCGACCACAAAACAAGGTACTAGGTTCCACTTAAAGTGCACGGTCTGATGCAGCCTACATCACCAGGGAAAATGAGAAGCCACCAGCACTGGATGAAGTACTTTCAGTTCTCCACAAAGAGTAAAACTACAGACGGGATCTGTGTGGAAGATGGTATAGCTATGGGCTGTGCAATTTCTCCAATACTATTAATTTTGTCTTGGCAGTGGAAGTCAAATGAAGGCAGCAGTGAACAGTTCGGGTCCATTATGCCACGGAAATGTATACTGGATGTCATCTGGTAAAGGTGACATAACTGTTCTTTTCACAGAGGAAAAGGAAGCACACAAAATGCTAAAACGGTTAAACGAGGTGGTCGCTTCATTCAGGATGAGTTTTAAATCATGGAGATCACGGAGCCTCATTCACAAACTGAAGAGTGTCCCAAACAGTAAAGTTTATTGTAACCAACCAAAGCATCTAACCAAACGATTTCAACAACGACAATAGAGCCTTTGAAGGTGGTATGATGACTATTTGAAAGATACAAAAAGATGTTGTGAAAGGACAAAAATTTATACCAAGCGTCTCTATATATATCATCATCATCAGATGTCCTGCTGCATGGCGTTTGGCGATCATGGACTTCCATCTGTCTCTATCTCTTGTTGCCTCAAGCATCTCCTCCACCCTTCTCGCCTTCAGCAAACCTGCAAGTCCGTCTAGTATTTTCTCCCTGGGTCTACCTGATGCTCTCTTTCCCTCCAGCTTTCCCGTTGTGACCACGTCTCCAAATCCCCTTTCCTCGTAAAATGGCCTATAAATGTTGCCTGTCAAAAATCCTGTTAAGAATAATCATGATGAGGACAAGGAATAGAATCAAAAGAGAAATAGCAGAAGAACAGTGTGGATTTGTGGAAGGGAAAGGAACTATTAATGCCATATACATCCTAAGAACTATCATAGAGAGGTCAATTGAGATGAATAAGGATTTGTATTTATGCTTTGTTGACTATACCAAGGCTTTCGATCGGGTACGACATGAAGAATTGATCAACCAACTGGAGAGACTCAATGTTGATGGAAAAGATCTACGAATAACCAGGAATATGTACTGGGAACAAACAGCTGCAATGAGAATAGAAAACAATATAATCTCTTTCCAAAACACCAAAAGAGGAGTCAGACAGGGTTGTGTTATGTCACCAGATCTGTTTTCACTTTACAGAGAAAACATCATGAGAAACCTAGAAGAAGACCCTGGATTAAAGGTTGGAGGGAAAATGATAAACAACATTCGATACGCAGATGACACCATGCTAATTGCAGAAAATGAAACGGACCTACAGAACCTTGTGAATATACTAGAAATAGAAAGCAGAAGTAAGGGGCTGGAACTAAACTGCAGGAAGACTGAAGTCATGGTGATCAGTAAAAAACATGAAATCCCCTCATGCAAAATATCAGCAAATGGCATAACCTTGACACAGGTTAATACGTTCAAATACCTGGGAACGGTCATTTCATCAGACGGCAGATGCACATCGGAAATAGCTGGCAGAATCGGCCAAGCCAAAACAGCATTCAAGAAGATGACAAGCATTCTTACCAACAAATGCCTATCAATTAACATCAGAGAGTCCTTGAATGTTATATAGAACCAAAACTGTTGTACGGATGCGAGGCGTGGACAGTCAGCAAGCAAAGCCAGAGCAAGATTGAGGCAGCCGAAATGTGGTTTCTCAGAAGAATGTTGAGAGATCCATGGACAGCAAAGAAAACAAACGAGACAGTCTTGATGGAGGCAGACACAAGTAGATCACTCATAAGGAAGATTAGGAAAAGACAGGTAACATTTATAGGCCATTTTATGAGGAAGAGGGATTTGGAGCACCTGGTCACAATGGGAAAGCTGGAGGGAAAGAGAACACCAGGTAGACCCAGGGAGGGAATGCTGGACGGACTTGCAGAGTTGCTGGGGATGAGGAGGGTGGGGGACATGCTGGGGGCAACGAGAGATAGAGATGGTTGGAAGTCCATGGTCACCAACGCCATGCGGCAGGGCATCTGATGATGATAATGATGATGAAATAAGGACACTAAAACATATATAAAAAAGGCCTCTATTATCTAAAATTGCTTCCACATATCTCGTTTCCCTAGAGCCAAAAAATGCACTTAATACTTGTACCCACGTATCAGTCTTAAGAGAAAATATGTGATATTTTGTTGAACACATATGCGTCTGATGGTGTGTATGTGTCCAGATGTCGATCTGTTTTGGCAAAACCCATTTTGGTTTTTCCTCAGAACTGGATCTATTTCCGGCCTTATCCTACCTAGGAGCATTAGGTTGTAGATCTTTGCAGAAATTGCAGTTAATGTGATTCCACGGTAGTTCTTTGTGATTCCGAGGTCAGCTTTCTTGGGGAAAGGAAGCAGGCATCCTTTAGTCCATTTGTCTATTGGGTCTTGGTTATAAATGTTGTTGCAGCATTTCAGCAGTATCTGGTGAAATTCCTCTATTTTCCATATTTCTGCTGGTATCTCATCGAATGTGCATGCTTTTCCACACTGAATGCTTTTCAAGCTATCAGTAGTTCGTCCAACGGAAATGATCCTTTCTTGATATTCAGCTCCTTCGTGAAGACTGGAGTTATTTCTTCTTCAGAGATTTCTGGAGGTTTCCCGAGTTTGTCTTGGAAGTGTTGTTGCCACAGTTTTACTCACTCTTCTTGGCTAGATGCTTTTAGCTTAGCTCTGTTACAGCTTTTTCTACCACTTGTTTCGTTCACGGTTTTCCAGGCAACAGCAGACTTTTTGTTGCTGACAGCATTTGTGATCTGGTCGATCTTGCTCTGTAGATAGTTCGTTTGCTCTGCTTCATAGGTCTCTATGAGAGCAGCTCGAGCATTATTGAAGTAGAAGATGTTCTCAGGGGATGGTTGAGAGTCTTTTAGTTGTGCAGCTTCTTGTAGTTGCTTGCGTTTTTGACAGATTTCCTCATTCACCCAGGGAGTTTGTTTTTTTACTTTGGGTTTCAGCGGGATAGTGTCTGCAGCTGTTTCTTTACATGCCATTTCAAAGTGGTTGTATGTCATGTTAGCACTCTGATGTGGCTGTATCTTGTAGGGCAGCAAATCTATTTCTCACCCTCGTTATGAAGATATTAGGAATTTCAGGGCTGTCGTTTAGATTTGACCAGTCATATGGAGTAGTGTTGCAAGGTTTCTTTTTATTTGCTCGAAGGCTCAATCGAAGTCGAGCAGAAATAATGCGGTGGTCTGATGCAACATGACAAACGAGTTGAATGCTCTGCAATTTTTTGCACTATTTTTCCATTTCTTATTGATGCTAATATAGTCGATTTGTGCTTTGCTCCCATTTGGAGATTTGTGTGTCCTTAGCTGACCTGGTCTTTTCTGGTATAGAGTGTTGAGGCATAAAAGATTGTTTTCATTGAGATAGTCTTTTAGCATAGAGCCGTTTCTGTTAGTCTGAGAATGACATGCATATTTGAAGCCATCAAAGTGTCCAAGTTGTGCATTGAAGTCGCCACCAATACTGAGGATGTTGTGCTTCGAGACTTGTCTGATGACTGATGTTAAGTCCTGATAATATCTTAAGACTTCCACTTCATCACTTACATTAGTGGGACTGTAACAGGAGACTATCGAGGTTCGAGGATTTCCGTTGAAAGTAGCTATCATAATTTTTGGAGATATCATTTCCGCATTGCTAAGTGTATTGTAGGCCTGCTGGCTGAAAAGCATTCCAATTCCGCCAGTTGCAGCATTCACGCTGGTCTTCCAGGCTGAACATGTAATCAGCTTCCAACTTCCGAAATTGTGTTCTTTTGTTGCAATGTCTTCATGTATGAATCTATGTTCTTGCAGGCAAATGATGTTTTGGTTTGTAGATTCTGTTGACGCAATTAGTTCAGGTATCTATCTCTTCTTCTGAAGTGTACGGGCATTGAGAGTAGCTATGAAGATGTCTTTCTTTCCCTTCATCAGTCCTACATTGAAGTTTCGAGTTTTTGGTATTTTGATTATTTTGGTCTCAGTAGCTGATTTTTCGACTGCAGCCTGAGACACCGTTGCAGGACATGCTCCTTGTTTGACCGCGCGACAAGCGATGCGGGATGAACTTAAAATTTGTGTCATTTCATTGCTTTCTTTAGCTAGATAAGCATGTGCAGACGCCACTCCATACAAGTGTGAGCAGTTGTTCTCTGACTGAACTAGGTGACCTTGGGCGTCTCTGTCCAGCGTCTTTTGTACTTCACCGTTGACTAAACAAAGTTCGTCCACTGATGTGCACACCCACCATGCTGCTCTCCCTGGTTTCACTGTGACCCTAGCAAGGGTGGCTGATGGATGCTGGGCCTTGCCAAAGGGCCTCCCATGATTTGGTACGGAACTGCTTATTGGATATTCACAGTTACCCCACAATAGGGCATTCCCCTATCCGCTATCTGGGGACCCGCTGCGTTGCAGCATTTGACTTCTCCTGGTCTTGACAGGCCTAATTCCTATGAGTTGACAAGTAATGTCTACAAATTGTCTGAAAAAAATATAGCTTTGTACTATTCTTAAATATATCTACAGGTTATGTGTCTGCTTATTTACATTTTCCAAAACACATTATATAACTATTACTTCTTTAAATCATGACATTCAACAGGTTATGTGGCTGCTTATTTACAAATTTCCAAAACACATTATATAACTATTACTTCTTTAAATCATGACATTAACAAGTTATGTGGCTGCTTATTTACATTTTTCCAAAACACATTATATAACTATTATTCTTTAAATCATGACATTAACAAGTTATGTGGCTGCTTACTTTACAATTTTCCAAAACACATTATATAACTATTACTTCTTTAAATCATGACATTAACAAGTTATGTGGCTGCTTATTTACATTTTTCCAAAACACATTATATAACTATTATTTCTTTAAATCATGACATTAACAAGTTATGTGGCTGCTTACTTACAAATTTCTAAAAGAAAAAAAAGAAATTACAAACTTTTTACTTTATTACATCATGATATCAGCAGGTTTTGTGGCTGCTTTCCTACAAATTAAAAACATATACCTTTCACTTTATTACATCATGATATCAACAGATTGTGTGGCTGCTTTCCTACAAACTAAAAACATATACCTTTCACTTTATTACATCATGATATCAACAGATTGTGTGGCTGCTTTCCTACAAATTAAAAACATATACCTTTCACTTTATTACATCATGATATCAACAGATTGTGTGGCTGCTTTCCTACAAACTAAAAACATATACCTTTCACTTTATTACATCATGATATCAACAGATTGTTGGCTGCTTCCCTACAAATTAAAAACATATACCTTTCACTTTATTACATCATGATATCAACAGATTGTGTGGCTGCTTTCCTACAAACTAAAAACATATACCTTTCACTTTATTACATCATGATATCAGCAGGTTTTGTGGCTGCTTCCCTACAAATTAAAAACATATACCTTTCACTTTATTACATCATGATATCAACAGATTGTGTGGCTGCTTTCCTACAAATTAAAAACATATACCTTTCACTTTATTACATCATGATATCAACAGATTGTGTGACTGCTTAACTACACATTTCTCAAAACATTATATACATTTCATTTTCTTAAATCATGACATCAACAGGTTAATTGGCTGCTCACCCTCTGGACTTGACAGCATGATGCCCCTGGTAGGATTACCCATGTCAGACAGGTCAAGGAGGAGGTATGAGACGAAGCGTGGTTCCAATCTTGTTTCCATTTTCTTCATACCCATCGTCATGTTCACGAATGGTTGCCGTAAGCAACCTGTAATCCCGAGCTCGAGTGACTTGGCCATGAGATGTTTGGCTGTACGTTAGTCAGTCGTGAAAGTACACTGCCTGGATTCATGCGGGATGGTTCCAGGCGGACGGACGTCAAGAGATTGGCCATCCATTGCCCCTTCCCCAGCACGCCAGCTTTTCTGGTGCTACCAACAAACTTCTGCCATCGTTGAGCCTACGCTCATGTCAAAACCAAACAAACCATAAAGAAAAAGAGACAACTATGATTCGGATTCAGAGGAGGAAGTTCTGCAGGAGACAGGCTTATGGGCAGCATGGTTGGTTGTGACAGGAACCGATGACGAGAAACTGGTATCAAGACTCAGTCCTTTAGCGATACAAGGCCCTCATCAGCAACCTAAAGACCCTCAAGAAGTGCAGAAATGGCGGTTACCTTGAGGAATGCAAAGACTATAAATAGCCTGAGCGTTTGCTAAAATTGTCCATGCTTGTAGCTCGGGGGATCAAAGTTTAACCACGCAAGGCACTAAACAGCAGCAGGGGTGTGATCAAGTGCCCTGAATGAGGGGGAGTTCCCGAGGAGGGAGATCAGAATGAACTGAAGATCCAGGGCTTTATAGAGGTACGCTGGTCCATGTTTTGGAAGAGGCCAGAGAGAGTCCTGACCAACACACTGTTGCTGACGTTCTGCTGTCCCGATATTCCACAACCACTGGAGATTGGGTATTCGAATGTGGAAATATCCTTGTATGTTCCATTACCCATGCAGTGTTTTCGATACCAAAAGTTGGGGCATATCAAAGACAGACGTGCTGACACAGAAGAGTGTGCCATGTGTGCCAAGGAAGTACACGTGAAGGACCACCTATCTGTCTAAATTGTGGAGGTAGCCACCCTTCATCCTCCAAAATTGCCCCGTATGGCAAATAGAACAGAAAATTCAACGAGTCAAAACAGAAAAAAGAATACATCTCCATGAGGCCAAATGTTTAGTGGAAGCTAGCAGCTCGACGACAAAAAGCTACGCATCAACGTTTAAGAAAGTGAATAAAGTCTCCATAGCCTGTCAAACGGACCTAACATGAAACAGTGCAAGACATAAAGGCCCTCAGAAGGGGTATTAAACCCACTGCATCTCAGGCTGCTCAGCAGCCAAAACCAGATAGTGCTGGACAGCCAGGGAAACCTAGTCTCCCTGGGAAACCAGCCTTCCTGCCCCGGCCATCTGGAAGCAGGTCCACAGTGAGTGGAGGAGGGCAGAGAGTTATGATGGTGGAGATGAAAAACTTTCCCCCGGCACTTAAGGGGCCTACGCCCTCGCTTCCTACAGGCAGGTCAACCGTCAGGTCTGACCGCCTGAAAAAAGCAGAAGAAAAGAACCTGGAAAATAAGTACGCTCCATTGCAAGTTGAGGATGATGAAACGAATATGGACTGAATTTGTCTTCTTTTGTTCCACCTACAATGAAGAGTATTGTCTATTGGAACATAAAAGGTGTCAGCTGCTATTTAGAGGATTTCCAACTACTTTGTCATGACATGCAGCCTGTTGTACTGGCTCTACAAGAAACGTTACTGCGTGAGGGGACAAGTTTTTTGGTTAATGGATTTCAACATTATTTCGAAACCAGCACAACCTAAAGCTGGGAAAGTAACAGGTGGAGTGTGTTTGCTCCAACACAAGTCCGTTTTGTTTAGCCCTGTTAATCTGAACACTAGTTTGCAAGCAATAGCACGAAGGGTATCTCTCGACAAAACCATAACCATTTGCTGTCTGTACCTACCTCCATGTGCTCCTGTTACAAAAGAAGAACTGGTTGATCTGATTGAGGAACTTCCCAAACCTTTTCTGTTGTCGGGTGATTTGAATGGCCATTCCCCGCTTTGGGGTAGTGAAGATACTTTAGCCCGTGGTCTCTTGCTGGATCTCCAGTTTATATTCACCCTGCAAATGGTAACCTTTTTCTTTAGATCTATCAATGTGTGATGTTTCACTGGTCTTGGATTATGAGTGGAGAGTTCTGGATGATCTACATGGAAGTGACCATCTTCCAGTTCTCATAAAAATACAAACGTCATACATGAATCATTAACGGAACGATTGAATTTTCAGAAGACTAACTGGGATTTATTCGCAAGGACCATCCAGAGCGACTTAAAGGAAAAGAAAGACCTGCAAAGTGATGACTTGTTAGACACTCTAACACAAGTCAGCCTGAATTGTGCCAAAAAAGCAATTTCCACGTCATCAAAAAACCCGCACATGCCTAAATCACCGTGGTTGACTTCCGAATGTAAACAAAGAAAACAAAAACGCAAGAGAGCTCAACGTCGCATCTTCCAAACTCCATCAGAGGACAATGTTCCGGCTCATCAAAAACTGCAAGCAAAGTCGAGGTATGTCTATGAAACAAGCAAACGACAGTTGTGGAGAGACTTTTGCTCCAAGCTGACGTCCCGAACTCCAAAAAAGAAAGTGTACAAAATTATCAGAAAAATTAAAGAGAAAAACACTTGTCCCTCTGTTAACCATATGAAACTGTCAGATTATATGATTACTGATAAAAAAACTGTTTCTAACCTGTTGACATCCACCATTGAAAACAACTCTTCTTCGGCCAATAAGTCAGCACTTTTTCGTAAACACAGATCCCTGAAAGAAAAGAGAGCATGTAACTTTGATCTGATAATAGGGAAGAGTACAATCTTCCTCTGACGTTAGGAAAACTAATAGGTGCTCTTCTGACTTGCTCTGACTCTTTCTCCTGGTCTAGATAAAATTCATTACAAACTCGTGAAGCATCTCCCGGAAATAGGTTTAGAAACTCTGTTGAAAGTGTACAATTATATATGGACAACAGGATTCTTTCCTCCCTTGTGGCGGGAAGCCCTGATCACCTTGTGGCGGGAAGCCCTGATCATCCCTCTGCCTAAACCTGGAAAGATCTATCCAATCCTTCCAATTATCAGCCAATAACCCTAATCAGTTGTCTTTGGGAAAGTGATGGAAAAACAGCAGACTGATGTGGAACCTGGAGAATGACAGCATCTTGGCTGAAGAACAATGCGGTTTTTGCAAGCACAATTCCCAGCAGAAAATTTAATCCTCCTTGAAACGACCATCCGTAATGCATTTCTGAACAAACAGCATATAGTGGCTATCTCTTTTGATCTGGAAAAAGCATATGATACCACCTCGAAATCAGGAATTCTTATGGATCTACTCGAATTGGGTTTTCAGAGTCATCTACACCTGTTAATGCAATCTTTTTTTGACCGAGCGACAGTTTCAAGTGTGGGTTGGTACTACTCTGCCCAACATCCATGAGCAAGAGCTGGTCGTACCACAAGGGAGCAGTCTCTCTCCTGCGGTGTTCAGTATCAAGATCACCAATATAGTCATGTCTGTACTGCAGGGCTCCGACTGTTTCCTGTTTGTGGACGCAAGCATTCAGTGGCAACTGCAGCTGTGCATATATAGGATCCAGCAATGGGCAGAGACAAATGGCTTTACTTTTTCCGCAACCAAAACACAGTGTATCCACTTTTATAACCTATGACAAACATTTACCAATAGAGAAATTCATCTGGGAAAGTCCATCATTCCGGCTGTAAAAGACTCAAAATATCTGGGCTTGATCTTTGATGAAAAGTTGAATTTTCTCAGTCATATCCAACATCTTAAACCCTCGTGCCAGATAGCTCTGAATATTCTTCAAGTTGTACCTCATACAGAAGGAGGTGTCGACAAGAAAACGCTACTTCACCTGTACAGAGCTTTAATTCGCTCTACATTGGACTATGGCTGCGTAATATATGGCTCTGTGAGACCGTTTTACCTAAAAGCGCTGGATCTCATTCATCATCAAGGGCTGCACCTCTGTTTTGATGCATTCAGAACAACTTCTGTCTGTAGTTTGTACGCAGAGGCAGGGGAGCCCTCCTTGAGCAACTGTAGACTGAAACTAATCTTAAATTTCTGTTTGAAACTGTTCTCTGAACTGGAGAACCCTGCCTTCGACTGTGTCTTCAACCCCAGATTTCAAAGTGAATCTGAAAAAGCATCAGAAAGTCACACCTCCTTTAGGAATCCGTATCCGTCCCCATATGAAAAATGCAGGTAGAAATTTAGCAGTTATTAACATCTTATCGATATTGCAGACAGCCCACCGTGGACCTTGAAATTACCAAAGGTTTGTTTTGATCTTGCTTCTTTTCCTTAAGACATTACCGTTCACCGGCGTACGAGTCGTTTTATGCAGAACTGTGTCAGAAATTTTCGTCATCCCACAGAATCTTCACTGATGGATCCAAGTCTGATGAAGGTGTTGCTGAGACTGGCTTCTGCTCCGTGACTCCCAGTCGAGCATTTTCAAAACATATTCCGTCTGACAGTTCTGTTTATACCGCTGAAGTGACTGCTTTGGTTTTGGCCCTAAAAATGGTGTCCAAATCCAAGGATAAAGAGTTTCTCTTTTTTTTTCAGACTCCCTTTCTGCTTTGCAGGCAATTGCTGGCCGAAACATTAGACACCCTGAACTTCTGAAGTTCTTTGAACTGTTTTCTACTCTAACAAATGAAGGTTACCATATTGTTTTTTGCCTGGATTCCTGGCCATGTTGGTATTGGAGTCAATGAAAAGGCTGACTGCCTGGCCAAGAAGGCCACAAGGGAAAAGATGTCTAAATCCTTGATTCCTTCCGCAGATGTAAAGTCGAAAATACACAGTTACGTTAGAAATCTCTGGCAGGAGGATTGGAATGAACAGACAAATAACAAACTTTTTCAAAAGGAACCCTAGCCTGAAAGAAGTTATCCCATTTGCTGCAGGAAACCATAAGGAAGAGACAGTGTTATGTGAATACACACAGGCCACACATCCTACACTCATTTGTACCTTTTAAAAAATGAAGAAGGACCATGGTGTATAACATGTGGCGAGCCGTTGAGCATCAGACACCTCGTCCTTGATTGCCGGGACATGTACGATGTGAGACAAAAGCACAACATGGTGGGCTCCTTAAAGAACCTGTTCCAAGACGCCCCTCCTGATGCATTTTTACAGTTTTTACAAGAGATCACCAGATTTCACCTGATATGATTTTATGGCTGTTTTTCCTTAATTGCATTTTAGACTTGATGCAAGGTCAAAGGTGAGCACAGTTTTTAACTATCTTGTATCTTAACGAGTTGCCATTTTTGACGTGGTGTTAGGTCTGATATGGGTCTAGCAGCCGGCTGGTTATAAGCAAAATGACCTTGAATAGATTACACCTGATATAGTTTTACGTCGTCCAAGTATGATTTTTTATAATTGCATTTTAGACTTGCAAGGTTAACAGTGAGCATGGTTTTTAACTGTCTTTTATCTTAAGCTGGTTGTCGTTTCTGACGTGGTGTTAGCCCTGATATGGCTGTAATAGCCGGCTGGGCTATGAACACTATGAGCTTGAACTTGGCTGCTTACCTACAAATTTCTAAAACCTTTATATACGTTTCACTTTCTAAAACCATAACATCAAAATACTAGAAACATTCGTCAAGTTGATTTTTCCGTGGCACAGTGACGATCTCTGCATATGTCGTTACCTCCATGGAATTATTTGTTCTGTCAAATAAATGGTGTACTTTGGTGGCTTGTTTTTGTCTTTCTGTTCGTTCGTACCTTTGCAAGAGAGACAACCTTACTGTCCTGTCTTGAGGCTGCAACAACATACATTGATTTTACTTTACTTGGTAATGCGTACCTGGCAGTCATTGTCTTTTTCATCAATATTAAACGACACAAAACTGCTTCTCTAGATTGGAAAAAAAATGTGTCGTTTACTTTCCTTCAAAGATTTTTCTGTTACCTTCACGGTGCGCTCTTTTATATGTTTAGCTGATATTTCTATACTTTGTATCATTCTGTTATCTTAACTTTACGTGGCTCGGTCTAGACGAATGTGCATGCCCCTGTCTTCTTGCCATCCCAGGCAATGCGTCTGACAAGGTCCACAGAGAAGGTCACCTGATTTGGGAGTATTAAGTTTTTTCCTTTGAATGATGTTAACACCGACAGAGCGCTCTAGGAGGGTCACCTAGGCTCCTCCCAACCCTTAGCATTTTACTTCATTTTATCTTTATGTATTTTGTTACCATTGTCTTTCTTAAACGTTTCTGTTTCGTTTTGCATTTCAAACTAGACAGGTGGTCCTGTTGAGTTAAATGTCCATTTCGCTTGCTTACTTTTGTCTTTCTGTTCGTGTGTGCCATTGAGGGGGAAACAACCTGATATTGCAATAACGTACCCACATTTATTTTAAATCAATGTCAGGATCTGTTTGTTTGTTCATACCTTTATTTGTGTATTCATTTATTCTAGTACGCGCTTTTTTTATTCTCTGAATTACAGTTAACCATATTTTCAAGCTGACTGAATGGAAGGTTCAACAATACGTTTTCAGTCCTGCGAGAATATAGGATGACAACAAGATTACAAGAATTTAATGTTTATTTCCAGTGGTAGTAACATGTTGTTGGTCATCTAGCCCTTGCGGTATAGCAGACTATACCATCTAATCTAAAAGACTGAATACTAAAACATATCACTTATAGATGCTCATTACCATCATGTGCTCTGCTGCATGGCGCTTTCGATCATGGCCCTGCATACGAATCTATCCTTTGTCAGTGTAAATAAATCTCCCATCCTCTCTGTCTTGTCCACTGTACAAGTCCGTCAGATATTTTTCTCTGGGTCTACTAGGTAGTCTTTTACCCTGCAGCTTTTCGAAAAGGAAAGCAGAGTGCGTAAGTCTCTGTCTGTCGGTACATAGCCTCTCCATCTCTAAGCCCTACGTTGTGCCTTCCAGTGGCGACACACGGTAAGTGAACACTTCATGAACTAAAGATAAATCCTCAACGGCTTGGAGGAGGTCTGGCCGCCAGACGTGTGGCATGCGGGCCCACCAGCGTGTGGACATGCTTTGATGCCCAGGAACCAGACCTCCAGCTATGAGTTAATAGCACCACTGCCTTGTGGGTGTCTTGGGAAAGACCAAGGCTAAGGGAGTGATCCCGTACAGAAAATCACTACTACTTTGTAGTCATGTCAGAAGAGAACAAAGCTAATGGTGTGAACTCTGACAGGAAACCACTCCCATTGCCTTGTGGGTAGTAACGGGATTGACAAAGGCTAGTGGACAGTCCAAAGAGAAACTGATGGAAGGCAATAGGACACCGCTAACATATTTTCCTACGTATCATTGCCAGCTGAAAAAAAATTAAACAATGTAAACAGGGATGCCTATGAAACACCTTCATTTGTTTCGGAATGTCATGCTGCGCAGGTTACACCTGAGCATTATCAAACTACCTCAATAAGATTCAAAAACATATTTTAAAAATCGCTTATGCCATAACACATAAAGTAATATGACAAACATGATAGATAAATCAAACCGAAAAACGTGAAATAAGTACGTCATATGTGATGATGTGAGTAGATGTCGCGCCAGCAGGCAGCAAAAGTGTGTGTGGTGTTTTACAGTGATTTTATCGTGGTTCTATTTGATTTTATGCATTGAATTTTGTATCAGTTTGTTGCTTTTAAATCCCGACACACGGTGATGTAAATATTTTTTTTAAATTTTGAATATTTTACCAGATAATCTGATTTTAAAGTTTTTATACCTACTTTTCATCATTTTAATTCAGCTGCTCAAGTCGGACATTTTATCTGTGAACTGTGTTTACATTTTAGCCTACTGTGTTCGCCCAACGCTACAGCTTTCCCAAACCTTTGTGTTCTCTGGTTTTAAGTGTTGTGAACTGACCAACCCACATACCAACCTGCAAGTATCTTCCTCTCCTGACTGGCTCACAATTATGGACCCGTCTTTTATAAAACAAATTGGACTGACACTTTTTAAACACAGCAAGTGCTACCTCGGTGGAGACGTCTACTAGCGCATACGAACACTGGGGCTCTGTCCTAAGCCCCGCACTGCGCGATCCTGTCGTGGCGGACGTCTCCACCGACTTTGGCACAACCTGCCTCCTGCTGTGCCAGTCAGACACCACTTTTCGTCTTCTGCTTCTTCGTCTCCTCCACTGCCCCTGCACTCGACCTTGCCACTGCAAACTTCGTCTCCTCCTCTGCCGTCTTCGCCTTCGCCTGCACCTTCTGTTCTGCCGGTGCCGCCTTCGCCTTCTGTCCCGCCGGTGCCGCTTTTGTCTTCTGTCCCGCCGGCGCTGCCCTCGTCTTCTGTCCCACTGGTGCCGCCTTCGTCTTCCGTCCCGCTGGTGCCGCCTTCGTCTTCTGTCCTGCGTGTGCCACCTTCGTCTTCTGTCCCGTCGTTGCTGCCTTCGTCTTCTGCCCCGCTGGTGTCGCCTTCATCCTCTGTCCCGTCGGTGCTGCCTTCGCCTCCGTCTCGGCCACCGCCATGTGATAAACTAAAACTATGCCTTTTTATCGCTCAGTCAACATGTGCAGATGGCAAAGCCGATGTCATTGCTGACTTTATTGAGATGAGCATGTTGACATTGTTTTTATCACAGAAACATGGCTTAACCCCCTTGGTCATGAACCTATACATGCGAGTCTCACTCCGAGTGGTTACAGGCTTGCCTCTTTCCATCGCTCATCCCGAGGTGGTGGTATCGCCATCCTCTACAACGACTCACTCCATTCCCGCCTATCTTTCTCGCAGTCTCTGCCTTTCTCCCATCCTTCTTTCGAGCACGTTGAAGTATCCTTCCAATCCACCCCTCACCCCATCACTTTCTCCTGTGTCTATCGATCTCCACCTAGCTCTGCCAACAAGCTCACCACATCCATGTTTCTCTCTGACTTTGATCAACTTCTTGATTACTACTGCCTCTTACCTGGAAATCTCATCATTCTAGGTGACATCAATGTCCACTACGACAACACTCACCGTTATGACACAAGACATATCATCAACTCTCTGTCCAATCACAATATGACAACATATTTCTGAACCAACCCATCAAAAAGGTCACATTCTTGACTGGATCA
The DNA here is from genome assembly GCA_030674185.1 of Monoplex corrugatus. Taxonomy (NCBI): domain Eukaryota; kingdom Metazoa; phylum Mollusca; class Gastropoda; order Littorinimorpha; family Ranellidae; genus Monoplex; species Monoplex corrugatus. The sequence goes on from JAPXFY010000029.1 coordinate 14,131,240, forward strand.
TTTCTCGTGATCACCACAATTCAGCTACTGACAACTGCCTAGTTCTTGCTACCCGTCTAACTTCAGCCCTTCCATCTGACCACTCTGCAATTCTCTGTTCTTTTGACATTTCTCCTCCTTCCCGTACCACGCGCACAGTGACTCGACGCAATCTCAAATCTATTGACCTCTCCACATTTTCATCTGATGCCTCCCGCCTCCTTTCTGAAAAGTCACATAACCTTGCTGATGAATTCTATACTACTCTCCACCATCTTCTGGACACTCATGCTCCAGCCACAACCCGTCTTTTACCTGACCCCCCCCTACCCCCTGGCTCACTCATGAGATTGCCTGTGCAAAACGTGCCCACCACAGAGCAGAGCGCCGCTGGCGCAAATCCAAACTCACTATACATAGGCAACTTTTCCAAGCCTCTAAAACAAAAGTATCCACCCTCATTGCATCTGCAAAAACAAGCTATTTCCAAACCAAAATCCTGAATGCCTCTTCTTCAAGAGAACTCTTTACAACCATGAATCATCTCCTTGGCACACGAAAAGATTTACTTCTCCCAACAAAACACACAAATGAAGAACTCCCATCTGTATTTTCCAAGTATTTCACCACCAAAATACAAACTCTTCGTGACAGGCTCGACAGGACACCTTGTCAACCATGCCCACCTGACCCTTCCTTCTCTGGCACACCTCTTACTATTTTACCCCAGTCTCACAAGAAGAAATTCTCAACACCATCAGATCCATGTCGTTCAAAACCTGCGAACTGGATCCTCTTCCAGGTTCTCTCTACTCTGACTGTCTCCCTACTCTCCTCCCATTCATCACTGACATCATCAACACTTCTCTTCAAACTGGAACTGTCCCAGATTCTCTCAAGTCTGCTATTGTTCACCCTCTCCTCAAGAAATACAATTTAGACCCAAATGAACTGAAAAATTACCGGCCTATCTCTAATCTCTCGTTCTTGTCAAAACTCATCGAAAAAGTTGTCCTCAACCAGCTGAACTCTCACCTGTCTGCAAACAATCTCCTCAATCCTTTCCAGTCAGCTTATCGCCAGTGCCATAGCACTGAAACTGCCCTGCTACACATTCTCAACAATCTCCTCCTTGCAACTGATACTGGCAAAGTCTCTTTCCTCACACTCCTTGATCTGTCTGCTGCCTTCGATACCATTGACCATGGTATTCTCCTTTCTAGACTTCATCATACTTTTGGCATCTCTGACATTGCTCTCTCCTGGTTCACTTCATATCTATCAAACAGAAAACAAACTGTTCTCATTAATGGCACTTACTCTCAACCTGCATACCTGACCTGTGGTGTTCCACAAGATCTGTCCTTGGCCCCGTTCTTTTCACTCTTTACACCTCCCCCTGTCCACCATCATCAACTCCCACTCTATAAAACACCACTTCTATGCTGATGACACCCAACTTCTAGACAGTGACACACCAGACAATATACAGCGCCTCTTGACTCGCACCACTGAGTGCTACTCGGACATTAAGAACTGGATGACGTTCAACAAACTTCAGTTTAATGATGACAAGTCAGAAGCTATCCTCATTGGCACCTGTCAGAAACTTTCTCAGCTGCCTCCTCTTTCTCTCCCATTATGTAACACATCAGTCCCAATTTCTGATTCAGCTAAAAACCTTGGTGTCTGCATTGACTCTACCCTCTCCATGAACAACTTTGTTTCTCAAACTGCCCGATCTTGCTACTATCACCTCCATCATATAAGCCTGATCAGGAAGTATCTCTCTGTCGAAACAACTGCAAAACTCGTTCTCTCCTTCATGTCTCGCATTGACTATTGCAATTCACTCCTGTCCGGTCTTCCTGCCTCCACCATTCACATCCTGCACGCATTCAAAACAATGCTGCACGCCTTGTACTAAAAAAGAAAAAAAGCTGACCACATATCTCCTCTCCTGGCACAACTTCACTGGCTCCCTGTATCAAAGCGCATACAGTACAAACTAGACACCATGTGCTACAAAAGCCTCAATAACGCAGCCCCCGATTACCTGTCAAGCCTACTTGAGATCTATGTTCCCTCACGTACCCTCCGCTCTGCCTCCGATCCTCTGACTTTTCGCTTTCCACGCACTAAGCTCAGTACCTATGGTCCACAAGCCTTCTCTGTTTCTGGTCCACTTTCCTGGAACAAACTTCCTCTCTCAGTCTGTCAGCAACCTACTTTTGTCTCCTTCAAGTCCGCTCTCAAAATTCACCTTTTTTCCTCTGCATAAAATCCTGACCTCACTCAATCCCCTCTGCAGCCTGTCTCCACTCGGAGGGGAATCACATTGTAATATATAATTGTATATAATATGCTCTCTATAATATTCCATTGCTTTTATTCTTTCTCCCCATTTATAGCCGTGTGCGTGTGCGTGTGTGCGTGCGTGCGTGCGTGCGTGCGTGTGTGTGCGTGCGTGCGTGTGTGTCTGTTTAGCGCTTAGATTTGATTTTATCAAGATTTTGCGCTATATAAAATATATTATATTATATTATATTATATTATATTATATTATATTATATTATATTATATTATATTATATTATATTATATTATATTATATTATATTATATTATATGCACACATTAAATAACTAACTAAAAACAAAGGAACAAATATGATGAAACCTGGAACAATAAACGGAGGATGGTACAGAGCAAAAAAGTTCATTTCGTTTCGTGTAGTGCATGGTAGTTGAGTAGTGCAGTGCAAAGTAGTGAAGTGGTGTGGAGCGTTGTGTTCCAATAGTTTTGTTTTCTTAAATTCATTTTGATCGTACTGTTAGTCTGCAATTAGTAAATGGTTTCATCTGTTTTTCAACCTTCAAAAACGGTAAACATTCGTGAAAATTCTGCTGCATACATTCTGGGCCCAAAGAGAATATTGAAAACATGAAGAGAAAGACGACATACTTGTCACTTTGAGATGTACAATAGCAATGAAATCACACCGCACATTACAGAGACATGTATGTATAGTAAAACTCCATTTATTGATTTAATTTCCAACAGTGAGAGAGCTGTCTTCGTTCGCCATATATACACCTTGCGAAGATAACATTACGATATATTTGTTCTCTTCCAGATGATTTATGACCTTATACACACTCGAACGTGTCACCACCCAACACAGAAGATTTATGGACTCCACAGACAAATACAATTTCCGGTTGATTTATTTAAAATGATTTATCACCTTTGCAGCCTGAACCAAATACAAGCAATAAAACATAACTCACCACCACCACATTCTCAGCTACCACTACCACCATTGTTTATCAATATCAGAACTAAAGTCATCGGTAGTCAAGCTGTAAATAGCGAGTGACTTTCTGTGATTATCTCAATATTCATGGAAACGTTGTCTTGAGAAAACGTAGTTGGCCTGGCCTGTAAGTTTGTATTTCTATAGCACAAGCAGTTGAAGAGCGATCCAGCTGAATCTGGTCAAGAAGGAACAAAAGTGAACTTCAAAAGACCAAAACTGTCCCTGTACATAGCAGGTGTCTGATAGCTAAGTGGTTAAGATATAGTCATAATAGTCACTTTGTCTTGAGGCATCTGTCCACCCTAGCAGCAGGATCAAACTTCTGTGTAGGTAATAATAGAGTAACAAGAGCAGAAAGGCATCAGAAATCATGACTTGGGAATGTGAGGAATTTAGGACCAAAACACTGGCTTGTGGAACGGGGGATGGGGGTGGGGGGTGTCTCCTCTGAGGATATTTTGCTGTTTAGCTGTTGCAGCTGTCATATTTCTAGACTAGTATGGACAACTGTCAAGAAAGTACGAATAACACAGAGAAAGAGTACATTCATGTGCTCTTTGGACTGGGTCTCCACCTTACCTTTCTCCAACTGGCCTAAAGTTCTATAAACGAAAGATGTTCATGGGATTCACCACACGGGGAAGAAAATAATCACTCGATCTGTGCCAAATCAGTCATGACTTGCAATCCACAGCGATAATGGATACAGAACAAATTGAATTCCCTTGTGGCTGTGGTAGGAGATTCTCCACTGAATGCAATGTGAAGGTCGAATGGATGAGAAAGGGCTGTATGAAGACTGATGAATTATTAGTGGTATCCCATGCCAGCAGATGAGATGTTGGCAAACCAAGGCTGGGATTCAAACCACAGTGACAAGTCCATCCATGCTGATGATTCAGATCAGTAATATACAGGCTTGAAGCCAAGTGCCAGAACTGGCTGCCCTCAGGTGCAAAGGAGGAATGAGAGTGGCTTAGTGAAGAAAAAGTCCAAAACCTAAAGACGCTGAAAGGAAAGAGCACCTTGGAACACACACTAGCCACGCTCAAAGATACTGCATATGCAACCCATAGACATGCTTAGGAGATAGGTCAGCCTGACAGATGTACATCATCATCGTCATCATCATCATGTGCCCTGCTGCATGGCATTGGCGATCATGGCCCTTTATACGAATCTGTCCCTTGTTGCTGCAAGTACATCTCCCACCCTCTTTGTCCTCAGCCATCCTGCAAGTCCACCCAATATTTTCTCCCTGGGTCTACCTAGTGTTCTTTTTCCTTCCAGCTTTCATGTTGTGACCAGGTGCTTTAATTCCCCTTTCCTCATAAAATGTCCTCTAAATGTTGCTTGTCTTTTCCTAATTTTCTTTATCAATGATCTTCTTTGTCTGCCTCGACAGATGTACATATGTTTTTTTTCCACGGGTTAATTCGTATTTAACAAGGTTTTATGACATGCTACCAACAAAGCGGAATCTGTTGCATCCCAGCTTAAGATTCAACATGAATATGATGACGATGATGATGATACTGAAGATGGTCGATGATGATAATGACGATGACGACGACGATGATAATGACGACAACTAGGATTATGATGATGATGATGATGCTGTAATGATGATGATGACGACGATGAAGACATGGTGACGAGGAGGAAGTTGATGATGACGATGACAATAATGATTATGGACCCTCCATCTGATAGATAATTACGTGCATATTACCAGGTATAGGTCTTTCATGGAGAATATAAGACTGACTCTGGGGGGTGCATATTCTTCTGCAGGCGTTGTGTGGAAAGGAATTATGTGACCTTGATTTCAGCTTCCATCAGCGCTGGTCCCTTTTTTGTTGAATACCAGTAATTATTGTGTTAAAATGTGATTGTGACCTGTGTGAACTACTGTTGGCTGCTTACTCCGTTACGGACAATGTCATCAGAGTTGGTGGTGTTGATGCAACAGCTGATGAGGTTGGCCTTCAGAGTATCCTTGTATTGATTAAGTGGAATTCCATGATCACGATATCCCTACTTCAGCTTCTGTACAGGAACATTTTCGGGATGCAGCTGTCGTCCATGTGGACAGCATGTTCCGTCCAATGAATGTGGCACTCTATGAATATACACTGTTAACTTGGCAAGCCACACTTCTTGAGAATTTGAAGGCTGAACACGCCACGTAATGTTGCAGATCTTATGCAGACGTCTTTTGTAAAACCATTGCAGCTATTGAATGTGCCATCTTGCAGAAATACAGCAGAATGCTGTAGACTGCTGTTCTGTACACAGCAATGTTTGTGGTGAGTTTGATGCCATGGTCTTCCCACATCCCCTGGTCAGCTTCCCAAAGATAGAGATAGCCTTGGAGATGTGCAGTGCCACCTCATCATTCATGGTAGCATATCTGGTCACTGTATTGCCCAAGCAGCATTGCTGGTCACTGTATTGCCCAAGTAGCAGAATTTGTCTACAGTCTGATGGTAATTTGAGGTTGTGAAGTATCAGGTGCCTGAGTTGGTTTGGCTGAAACATAGCTGTCTTGCTCAGAAGTATAAGGCTGAAACGTTTCTAGGTCGCAGCAAGTTGGTAAATGATGCACTGGATGTTCTCGCGCGAGTGTGCGACGAATACACAGTCATCTGCGAGGAGAATTTCCCCTAGGATGTCTTTGTGCATCTTGCTTAGAGTCTCTGTAGGATGAAGAGCATTCCATCAGAGTGGAACTGGATAGACACTCCCCTGTCAAGATCTCTGCATGCTGCACAAAGGGCGTAGAAGATGTAGACGCTATGTCACGTCACTGTTTCGCTCTGGTCTGCACTGGAAACGGTTCAGGTACCTCCTTATCCTCCTGCATCTGGCCTGTATGCCATTACGGAAAGGAGCAGTCAGCAAGATAAACTCCTGAGGTTATTCAAATTTTCGTAAACTCTACCGCAGGCCCCACTTTATCAAATATGTCTGTCAGATCTATAAACACAATATGAAACTCTTGGTTATGTTCGGAAGACTCCAGCGTATGGCAAATACTTTGTCACTTGGGCCTTTTCCACCAGAAAAGCCATGCTGAGACCCAGAAATGATGGGCTCAGGTGCATGGGTGTTAAGGTGGATCTTGTGAGAGATTTGAGTCACGCAGGTGTAAAATTAGTCACTAAAGTTTACTTAATTATGCCATCCTTTCCATCTAACTTTATAAGACGTTGTTTCAGACAATGCATGAACAAGAGTTGTGATTGACCTCGACTATTTTTACCAGACAAATCCATATCTGTATCTGCAGAATGTCAATCTAATATTAGTGATCCACTTTATCTGCGTGTAATAACTATGTGTTTGCCTTTCAGGCTACAGTGACCTTGCGAAAAACAGGATCTTGATTTTTCTGTGATAGTGTTTCTCTAAAAGGAGAGATTACTAAAATGGCTTGATCATCCTGGTTTCTGTCTTTTCGCCACTTTTTGTCTACATTGTTTTTTTTTCTGTGGACATATCAGGTATGTTTTTGTGTGTTGTTGTTGTTGTTTGTTTGTAGAAATATCAGCTATGCTTGGTTTAAAGCAATCTCATTTGCATAATTTGAAGGCCAAACATAAGTTCTAGGGACAACAAGAGTCAAGGTTTGATTTAAGTGATAGTTATGTATTGTTTTTTTTACCCAATTCACTATCGCTGATGAGTTTTGTCTATTTTGTTTCATTTCATTTCATATCATATTCTTGTGTTTTCTCTATCCTTTCCAGAAGGAGAAGAGGGTACATATCACCGGGAGATGTAGTTTTTGGTCAAAATACCAGGAATAGTGTTCCAAGGTTTGTTGCTCTCTCTCTCTCTGTGTCTATGTCTGTCTGTCTGTGTGTCTATCTCTGTCTGTGTGTCTGTTTGTGTATTTGTCCTTTTCTGTCTCTGTCTCTCTCTCTATGTATGTATGTATGTATCTATCTATCTATCTATGTCTCTGCCTGTCAGTGGGACCTAATGCTTCTATCCTTGAGTGATTGTGTTCTGAAGTCTGAATTCTCTCTGTCTCTGTCTCTGCCTCTGTCTCTGTCTGTCTGTCTGTCTCTCTCTCTCTCTCCCCTGCTCTCTCTCTTTTTTCTCTCTCTCTATCTCCTCTCTCTTTCTTTCTTTCTCTTTATCTCTCCTTATTTCTATCTCTGTCTCCATCCCTCAGCCATATATCTCTCCCTCTTTACACCTCCTTCACAAAGGGAGACAAATGAGGTGACACAAACTAATTACACGAACAATGACGACCAGACAGCCAGACGCAACCAGATCACAGCCATAAACGCCACAGCCGACAGCGACGCTTGACGTATCTTTGGAAAGTCATCCTACACTCCACGTCATTTGATGACGACATGAGTAGGACTGGTGACGGGATTTATGTCAGAGTTAGGACGCTCAAGCAACCAACACCTTGGATACCTGTCCTCTCCTCAGAGTGTGGGCCTGGGGAGAGTGAGGGGGGGGGGTGAGGGAAGGAGAGCAGGGAAGAGAGAGAGAGAGGGGGCAGGGATATTCAGAGACGACTAACGCGTGTCTGTTGGGATTAGTGCACTCTGGCAATTGATACTTTTGATAGCCACCTCCCCCTCCCCTTCCCCTTGAGTGAGGAGGAAACAGAAATACATAGAAAGCTGGAGAAGTGGCGTTTATGAGAATGGGAGGGAGGAGACAGACAACGCTTAGCAGAGGAGAGATGATGACGATGACAATGATACCTAATTTTCCAATCCTAAAAGATATCAAGCTTAAACCATTTTTCAAATGTGCGTTTGCTAATTACTCAAAAAGAAATATATGAATAAATCAATGATATCAGACATGCTAACCAGGGAAATTAAAGAGTACTAGCATTTGTTGGCATCTCTTAGAGGTAGGAGAGACGTTGGCAGGAAATTAGTACATGATGTGAGTAGGAAAAGGGTAATAGAATGTGTGTGTGTGTGTGTGTGTGTGTGTGTGTGTGCGCGCGCGCGTGCCTGCGTGTACGTGTGTGTGTGTGTGTGTGTGTGTGTGCGCGTGCCTGCGCGTGTGTGTGTGCGTGTGTGTGTGCGTGTATGTATATGTGTGTGCGTGTGTGTGCGCGTGCATGTGTGCGTGTGCGTGTGCGTGTGTGTATGGATGTGTGTGCGTGTGTATATGTGTGCGTGTGTACGCGTACGTGCGCGTATGTACGTATGTGTGTGTGTGTGTGTGCGTGCGTGTGTGTGTGTGTGTGTGTGTGTGTGTGTGTGTGTGAGGGTGGGGCAGAGAAAACATGTTCAGTGTATGTATGACACAGAGTGAGTGAAGTGAGAGAGAGGAGTAAAATGAGAGAGAGAGAAAAACAAAACAAAACATGGATACTTTCCCATAAATAAATTATCAATATAACTGCAGAGTAGCTGGACAGATATTGTTGAATTAGATCAGTTGTTAAGGGAATGACAATCAAACAAATTCAGAAATTTAGGGAATAAAATCAATTCAAATATCACTTCACATAATCATAAATGATCATCAGTCATGACTAAGAGAACAGCACCTCATCTACAAAGACCTGAAGTGTTTTACAGAAGTCTAAGAAAAAAAAGCAAGTACAGCAAACACATAACAACTATAATGGTATGATGAAACAAGATGGATCCTGATGCCTACAATGTTAAAGAAGTTATAGAATAAATTATTGTAAAGACATATCGACTTTCATATGTCAATCAGTAAAGAGAGAGAGAGAGAGAAGAGAGAGAGAGAGAGAGAGAGAGAGAGAGAGGAGAGAAGAGAGGGAGAGATTCTGACTGGATGATTTATTCATAGTGTTTTGTTTGTTTGTTTGTTTGTTTGTTTGTTTGTTTGTTTGCGTTAGGCCAGTCATGAAGTGCCTTGAAAGAAACGCATAAATGGGAAATAACCAGTACAGAAAAAAAATGACTCATAAACCATGCAGTGCAACTGGTATATTTCTATATTTAAATGCCTTATACAGAAAGAGATGAACAACATAAAACATCAATGAAACTGATGGTATAAGGAGAGAGTGTGTTAAAATGTGAAGGGAGCATTTGTTATTTTGCTTGAATAAATCTTTTTCTTGAATATTTCAGAGTGATTATCAATAAAATACAGAGTATACTTCATCAGCTTTATAGATATTTATCAGTTTGTTTATTTTTACATGATGAACTAAAACCATCACTACCTATGCGAGTCCTTTGTCAAAGGTACTGGACATTTACGTGTGATATACTGAATCGAATTTTTGTTAAAAAAAGATGTGTGCTTTGACTTTTTGAGGTGCTTATTGAAAGTAAAGAGACAGCTGTTTTGTCTTAAGGACACTGGATAAGAGTGTCATGCCAAAAACAGAAAAAGCGTTTTTTTTGTTTTTTTTTCTTTTTTCTTTTTTGGCAAGTAGTGTATGAAAATGTATAATTTCTAATATGACTGACTGTATATCTTAATGTCTACTCTATTTCTTGTCATTAACTGCATTTATTTACACTCCCCTTTCCTGAGGGACGTTGGTCTTTGATGCTGTTAACCAGCCCTTTCTCTGTCTCTCTGTCTCCCTTCCACCTCCCCATCTCCTCCCTCGCTCCCCCTCCCCCCCAACTCTTGACAAAAGAAGACAAACGAGATGACACGAACTAATTATTCCAATACTGACGACCGGACAGCGAGACGCAACCAGATCACAGCCATAAACGCCACAGCCGACAGCGACGCTTAACCTATTTTTGGAACGTCATCCTACACTCCACGTCATTTGATGACGGCATGAGTAGGACTGGTGACGTGATTTATGTCTGATTAGGACGTTCCAGCCCTCACCTTGGATACCTGTCTCCTGTGCGTGTGGAGAGAGATGGGAGAAGGGGGTTAAGGAAGGGAGAGAGTGAAGTTAGAGGAGGAGAGACAAGGAGGAGAGAGGGGAGTAGAGAGATAGAGAGAGAGACAGAGAGAGAAGGGGTAGAAAGAGAGAAAGACAGAGAGAGAGAGAGAAAGAAGAGAGAGAGAGAGAGAGAGAGAGAGAGAGAGAGAGGAGAGGGGAGAGAGAGAGAGAAGTTTTTACACAGGAATAATGGGCCAAGCAGATACATTTCATTACATCGATCCTGTGCTCTTGCCCTGTTTCACCATCACCATGACTGCTACTCTGTCTGTCTGTTTGTTCATCTGTGTGTCTGTCTATCCGTCTGTCTGTCAGTCTCTGTCTCCTCTTTCTCTCTCCACCTCCCTCTTTCCACCCATCCCCTATCTTACTGTCTGACTCCTTTCTCTAGGTTGAATGACTCAGTCTTTGTGTAGCCAGATGAACGATTTGGCAAACATCTGTAGATACGCTGAACGACGTTTACATATACGGGATCAACACCCTGTCGTCTGACTGCTTCAGTGACTTTGCAAATCTCTACAGAATTGAAAGCTTTGAGGTAATCAACTAGCCCTGTGACGAGGGATTTTCGGTATTCATTGCATTTTTCAATGACTTGGTCAGTCGTGTGGAGGTGGTCGTTTGTTGCGAAGTCTTTCCTGAAACCAGCTTGTTCTTTATAAGGTTGGTTTTTCTCCAGGCCGTTTGAGACTTTGTTCGTGATGATTTTGGTGAACATCTTGTAGACACAAGTTAGGAGGCTAATGGGTCAGTAGTTAGATAGGTCCTTCAGATCACATTTCTTATGAAGAAGAATTATTATTGCCTGATTCCAGCCTTCTGGTGTTTTGCTTTCTCTCATTCATTTGTTGAAAAGTTTAGCAAGTTTGCCCTTGATGACATCGCCAGCCTCTTTGAGGAGATCAGTGGTAATGTTATCTGGGCAGCGTGCTTTTCCTTTTCCTCACACTGGACGGAGCAGCAGGGAATTTTCAGTCTTTTCCTCCTAATTTTTGTATCTGGTGTTTGTTTGTGATCTTACGCTTGACAAAGGTCAATTGGCAGAACAATTTGCTCCTGTCTTGTCTCATTGTATCTAATACGCGTTCTGGTTCTTTTTTCGTGTTTTTTTTTCTTCTGGTTCCTGTTTGCTTGAACGTGGGCAGTCATACTTGTTTTGTAGTAGGTGTATTTCAAGTTTTGTTTCAACTAGGGCTTTGTGAAGTTACTGTGTTCTTATTCATTTCGAAGACACTGAGTATCTGAAGTCACTGAGTGCAACATTTGTATGAGAAAGGAAGATATTTTGAATGGCTTGACCATCTTCTCTCCTTCATATCTGTCCTTTCCTTTCTTTCTTTTTTTCTCTCTCCACAACGGTGCATGTACAATTGCAGCGCACGTTTCAGCGCGTGCATTCTGCCGTGGGATCGATAACCTGCGACACTTCTGTTCACCACAAGTTTTCTGCATGTACGCCTTCAGTAGAGTGTCGTGCGTGAAGGGTCTTACCGTCTGGGTACTGAAGCGTACACATAGGAGGAAGCACACAGAGGCAGGTTGTGTGGAAACTGGCTGGGGTAGAGGTGGGGGTGGGGGTGACAGTCATTGAACAAAGACATCCACAGGTTCAGGTTTGGAGTCAGTTCCAAGACTGTTGGGCATTCTATGTGATGGAAAAGCCCTTTTAGGCTGAGAACATTATTTTTTTTCTTATCTCTCCACGAAAAAACACAAACAAACAAACAAAAACCACACAAAACAAACAGGGATGTTCCTTTCTCATTATACACATAACACACGAAACGAATGAATAAATAAGTATATGTATATATAAATAAATAAGTATATATAAATAAGTAAATAGATAAATAAATAGATAAATAAATAAATGAATAATTAATTAAATAGTTATATGCATATTTAGATGGACAAATAAGTAATTTGATTAACATGTAAGTAAATGAATAAACAATTAATGAATACAAACAAATAAACACATGAATAAATAAACAAATAAACAAGTGACGTATAAAAACAAACAAATAAACGAATAATTAACTAACCAACCAATAACTAAGTAACTAACTAACTATCTAACTAACTAACAAACTAACTAACTAACTAACCAACCAACCAACCAACCAACCTACCTACCAATCAACCAACCGACCAACCAACCAACCAACTAACAAATAACCAACTAACCAACTTTCCAGCTATCTAACTAACTAACTAACTAACCAACCAACCAACCAACCAACCAACCAACTAACTAACTAACTAACTAATTAACTAACTAACTAAATAACCAACTAACCAACTAACCAACTAACCAACCAACCAACCAACCAACCAGCCAACCAGCCAACCAGCCAACTAACCAACTAACCAACTAACCAACTAACTAACTAACTTACTAACTAACTAACTAACTAAACTAGGAACACACAAACCTGCAACAAAAAGACCGCCCCTCTGCAATTGTTATTACAACTTTGCTGGCCCTTCACGCTCCATGGCAACCAGCAGGTGCTGAATGAAAAGGCAGCGTTCATCACCAGGCTTTGCCACACCATGTAAATGGTGAATGACAGAAGATGTCTTTTTGGCAAAAATGTACCGACAAGATCACCTCACAGCCAAACAAAAATATACATAAAAATGGAAATATAGCAAAGAGTTGACGTAGGGAGGGCAGTCCGAATTTCACCTAGAAATCCATCAGAACCGGTGTAATATAACACAATATCATACGATAGAATACAATACAATGTATACAATACAATACAATACAGTACAGTGCAATGCAACGCAATGCAGTGCAGTGCAGGGTAGGGCAGTGCAAGGCAGGGTAGGGCAGTGCAGGGCAGGGTAGGATAGGGTAGGTAGGACAGGGCAAGGTAGGGCAGTGCAGGGTAGGGTAGGTAGGGCAGGGCAAAGTAGGGCAGTGCAGGGTAGGATAGGGTAGGGCAGTGCAGGTAGGGCAGGGTAGGGTAGGTAGGGCAGGGCAAGGTAGGGCAGTGCAGGGTAGGATAGGGTAGGATAGGGTAGGGCAGTGCAGGGTAGGGCAGAGTAAGGTAGGGTAGGGCTGTGCAGTGCAGGGTAGGTTAGGTTAGGGTAGGGTTGTGCAGTGTAGGATGGGGTAGGGCTGTGCAGGGTAGGTAAGGCTGTGCAGGGTAGGGTAGGGTAGGTTAGGGTAGGGCTATGCAGGTTAGGATAGGGTAGGGCTGTGCAGGGTAGGGTAGGATAGGTTAGGGTAGGGCTATGCAGGGAAGGTTAGGGTAGGGCTGTGCAGGGTAGGTAGGGCTGTGCAGGGTAGGGTAGGGCTGTGCAGGGTAGGGAGAGTAGGACTGTGTGCAGGGTAGGGTAGGGTAGGACTGTGCAGGGTAGGGTAGGGTAGGACTGTGCAGGGTAGGGTAGGACTGTGCAGGGTAGGGTAGGACTGTGCAGGGTAGGGTAGGACTGTGCAGGGTAGGGTAGGGCTGTGCAGGGTAGGGAGGGTAGGACTGTGCAGGGTAGGGTAGGGTAGGGCTGTGCAGGGTAAGGAGGGTAGGACTGTGCAGGGTAGGGTAGGGCTGTGCAGGGTAGGATAGGACTGTGCAGGGTAGGGTAGGGCTGTGCAGGGTAGGATAGGGTAGGGCTGTGCAGGGTAGGATAGGGCTGTGCAGGGTAGGGTAGGGCTGTGCAGGGTAGGATAGGGCTGTGCAGGGTAGAATAGGTAGGACTGTGCAGGGTAGGATAGGGTATGGCTGTGCAGGGTAGGATAGGGTAGGGCTGTGCAGGGTAGGATAGGGTAGGGCTGTGTAGGATAGGGTAGGGCTGTGCAGGGTAGGGTAGGGCTGTGCAGGGTAGGATAGGGTAGGACTGTGCAGGGTAGGATAGGGTAGGGCTGTGCAGGGTAGGATAGGGTATGGCTGTGCAGGGTAGGATAGGGTATGGCTGTGCAGGGTAGAATAGGGTAGGGCTGTGCAGGGTAGGGTAGGGCTGTGCAGGGTAGGATAGGGTAGGAATGTGCAGGGTAAGGTAGGGCTGTGCAGGGTAGGATAGGGTAGGGCTGTGCAGGGTAGGGTAGGGCTGTGCAGGGTAGGGTAGGGTAGGACTGTGCAGGGTAGGGTAGGGCTGTGCAGGGTAGGATAGGGTAGGGCTGTGCAGGGTAGGGTATGGCTGTGCAGGTAGGTAGGTAGGACTGTGCAGGGTAGGATAGGGTAGGGCTGTGCAGGGTAGGATAGGGCTGTGCAGGGTAGGGTAGGGTAGGGCTGTGCAGGGTAGGATAGGGTATGGCTGTGCAGGGTAGGGTAGGGCTGTGCAGGGTAGGGTAGGGCTGTGCAGGGTAGGATAGGGTATGGCTGTGCAGGGTAGGGTAGGGCTGTGCAAGGTAGGGTAGGACTGTGCAGGGTAGGATAGGGTATGACTGTGCAGGGTAGGGTCAGGGCTGTGCAGGGTAGGGTAGGGTAGGGCTGTGCAGGGTAGGGAGGGTAGGACTGTGCAGGGTAGGGTAGGGCTGTGCAGTGCAGGGCAGGGCTGGGCAGGGCAGTGTAGGGCTGTGAAGGACAGGGTAGGGCAAGGCTGTGCAGTGCAAGGTAGGGCAGGGCTGTGCAGTGCAGGGTAGGGCAGTGCAGGCTGTGCAAGGTAGGGTAGGGTAGGGTAGGTAGGCTGCGCAGGGCAGGGTAGGGCAGTATAGGGCTGTGCAGTGCAGGATAAGTAGGGCTGTGCAGGGCAGAGTATGGCAGGGCATGGCTGTGCAGGGCAAGGCAGTGCAGGGCAGGGCAGGGCAAGGCAGGGCCGGCAGGACAGGGCAATGTAGGGCTGTGCAGGACAGGGCAGGGCAGGGCAGGGTAGTGTAGGGCTGTGCAGGGCAGGTAGAGTAGGGCTGTGCAGTGCATGGTCGGGTAGGCTCTGCAGTGCAGGGTTGGGTAGTGTAGGGCAGGGCAGGGCAAGGCAAGGCAAGGCAAGGCAAGCCAAGCCAAGCCAAGCCAAGCCAAGACTGAACAATGTTCATGTTTTACGACAATACATGTACAGATAGCATGAAAGATGATTACTTAAGACAGAGGTGCCAGGAGACAGGAAATATAAAGAGAAAAACCTAATGCAACCGACAGATGATACGTGCTCTGAGAAGGCGCAGTTCCACGACGTAGGATCACCTTCAACCTCTCTAGACAGACTGTACAGTCGCTGTTGTCACTCTCAAATAGAATTATACTGCCCCAGTAGACGCTGTTGACAAGTCCAATATCCATCTAATGGCACAAGACCCAACGACTTTAGGGGACAGGAAGATGCCTGCCTTGAAGCTATAAAAGATAAAGTTCTTGACATTTTGACTTTCAGGGAGTTATCAAAGAGATTAAGCCAACCGTAAGCAGTATTCTCTTTGGAGTTATTTACATATCTTTTGCTCGTCCCGCGTGCCTCTCGGATATACAAACGGACGTGTACGTGTAGGGCCATTTTGTATACCACCATGCACACACTCATATTCTATTTATGTGAACGTCGATGTCTGGTGTTTTCGTGTTTCAGATCACCTGAACCGCATCCCTCCCCCCCTCCCCCACTCCTGTATGGATGCCGGGGGCTCTTTCAGTATAAATAGAAATCCCCACGTTCTGGAAATTTCCTCTTTTCTGTCATTCTTTTGTTTCTGCCTTGTTCCTTCGCTTTCTGTTATTTCTTTCTATCATTTTCTGCCTTGCTGGTCCATTCACCTGTATGTGTTCGATAAAGTCTTACGTCCTTTCTCCTAGGATTGATAATTGGATACTGTATTTAATTCCATTTTTGGCTCTTGGAAAATGAGATATACAATTTTAGGTAGTTTAGGCCCGTTTTGATATATGTTTTAGTGTCCTTAGTTATGTTTACATTTGTATTCATTTGTTTTTTAAATCCCCTGTGTGATAAATTGGGACGGAGTGGTCAAGTCCAGGGGTATTTCCTTAGATCATGTGCGCGAATGCATTGATGTGTGTAATTAATTTTCTTGTCCGTTATTTTCCCTTGTTGAATAAGTATGATTTGAAACGGTTACAGCCCTGATATGGCTGTAAGCAGTCGGCTGAGCTTTAAATGAAAATAACAGTAATAGACCACGGAGCAATGACATAACTTACAAGAGTTTTGGCGTGCATGGTTGGTGTCCACCGTGGGTATACATACAGAAGTGAGTTCTGGCACTAGCAATTTTGCACATAATGTTGATCCGGGAAATTGGAAAAGTCTCCGGCTCCATACTGTACATACCCAAGTACCCCAGCAGGTTTGAACCCAGACCTTCTATTTGGAAGACCATTGTCTACATTGTAAGGACTGGTGGCATGTGATGGAGAGGACCCAGAATGATCACGGCATGAGCCTTAAGCCTGCACATAAACCCACGAACTGGCCAGGTCTTAAGGTCCTACCTAAATAGTTCCATAACCCTGGGGTTGTAGGGGAGTGAGGTGGCAGAAACCTTGACTTTTCCCGGGGCCAGAAACACGAGGATGGCGCCCATCCCCTCTCCCTCGCTTCAAATTCATATTCATGTTCACTTTTTTTTTTCATTTACCAAGACTTCAGAAAGGTAAAAATGCTAATTGGTCTTCAACGGGTGGGACATGGGAAATCAACCTACCTCTCCAATATTTTATACCAAGGCAGCCGGGCATTGCCCTGCTCTTCACAATTTTCAACTGCCGTAGGATCTTTAGCGTGCGCAGTCAAGGCACAGGGTCCGACTCGTTTTTCGTCCCCCTCCGAAGGACTAGACGTTCAGTTTGATTTTGCAGTCAAACTGAGGAGAAAAGTCGAGGCCTCTACAGAAAGCGAACCCTGGAACCTCGAGTTTAGTTATTGGCAGGCGAACGTCTGAACCACTCTGCCACTCTTCTCCCTTTAATGGCTTTGATGCTGTGCCCCTGAGACTGACACAGAGGATCATATCTGCTGCTGTGTCTTGTCAGTCCTGCCGACGACCACACACTTGTTATGAAATTAGAACATTCTTTCCTCCCTTAGCACTGCTGTGAGGTTGACATTAATTCCACTTCTTCCAGAAACTTGGTCAGAAATTTCCACCCTTCGTCAGTCGTCATTATCGTCATGTAATCCTCTTATTTGTAACACAGTAGCCACTGGAGACATGATGAGAAAAAATGGAAGACAGAATTCGCAATTTCTGTCGCTGGGATGCACAACACCTAAATCAAATATTGTTAGCAATGGTTTTTATCCAGAGTATCACACCTGGAAAATGAGTCGAGGGGGTGGTGTAACAAAATGAAGCAAGCAGATGTCGTTTCAGTTTTTGAAGAAACTGTCACTGGACCCACCTATGTAGTGATATTGCTGTGGACATACCGTTCAGGGTCAGCTTCATTATCAAATAAAATAAGAACGCGTGTTTTATACAACCAGACAAGACAGGCGCAAATTGGCCTTTGTCAAGCGTAAGATTACACACCAGATACAAAAATTAGGAGAAAAAGACAAACTTCATTGGATAGAGCAGCAGGGAAGTTTCAGTCTTTTTCTCCTAATTTTTGTATGTAGAGTTTGTTTGTTTGTGATCTTACGCTTGACAAAGGCCAGTATGCCAAAAATTTGCACCTGTCTTGTCTGGTCGTATTACATACGTGTTCTGATTTCTTCTTTCGTATTTCTTCTGGTTCCTGTTTGCTTGAACGTGGGCAGTCACACATGTTTTGGATTTCATTATCAAATGCTTAAGATGGTGTCTACGCACTGTATCTATTGAGTGTTGGTTTATAAAGTACTGGAGACTAGAGCCAGTCGCCGTGGCGTAGTGGTTAGTGCAACGAACTACCGACTGGAAGGTTGTGGGTTCGAATCCCCTTCAGTCCCTTCAAAAATCATTGTGAGATTTTTGGGGGGATCTAATGGGCTCCTACCCAGAGTTAGGCGTGCGATGGGCTCATTGGGAAGACTGAGAAAACACAGTCGAGTCTCAGCCACTTCACGGATGCGTCATTGAAGATGTTGTTCAAATCTTCTGTGCAGCACTGCAGGTGTCTGTATCTCTCGGACATGGACGAAGTCAGGATATATTATATTAGTAAGCGTAGAGTACAGCCTGTCACGCAGTAGTAGTAATCCTAGATCGAACTCTATAGATGCTATCATCCGCATCGGCATCATCATCGTTGCGTTGTAAATTCACTTCATATCATATAAAAATGTCTCTCTCTGTGCTCTGTCCACCCCCTCTTCTCTCTCTTCTCTCTCTCTCTCTCTCTCTCTCTCTCTCTCTATATATATATATATATATATATATATATATATTTGTACTGGAAACTAAAAGCACCCTCACTTTCAAAGTTTTCATTGGTAACTGTGGAAATCACTAAAGCATGATTACAGCATACTACTTCCCGATTTGTTATCAAATTATAGGACTTGTAGAAGAAGTGAAATTCAACTTGCAAAGAAGAATTATTGATTAAGCTCCAGATGTTGTCAGTCTATGCCAATATCTATGTTTGTCTTTTCATACGCTGCTAACGGAACTCACGGAACAGATGGTACCCTAACGAAAGACTAAGTATATAAATGTTGTGATGTAATACTGGTGGTGGGTTTCATTCTGTTGCGAGATGTCCAAAACACAACCCATCTTCAGTAAGTACAAAGATTTCCTTTCCCAATATTCAGAAAAAAATATTGTCTGTAATTTCCTTTTTGTCAGTAATCACCTTCAAAAAACAAAGCTACAAATTTGAATTTCACAAATTCATTTAGTTGATAATGTGTGTTTGGATCTTACTCATAAAACGGTGAATGTTTCTAAGACAATCGGCCATGATACATTTCAATAAACAGGTCCAGGGTAGTTTTTCAATATTAACTTTTGTTGATTTAATTTCAATACCTAATAACATTATTGCAATCAGTTTGTTGGAGCGTTATTTGTCGTATTGTGTCCTCTATCTTTCATCAATATTCAAAGCGATCAAACTTTCATCTTTGCAATCAGATTCAGTACTATTAGTATAGACTGACTGAGCTATCAGGTTTCATTAGTAATGTGTGTATGGACAAAGAAGAAATTCGTCACAGAAAATGTGTCATTTTTCTCGAACGAATTTCAACATACGAGTAGATCCTCACATTGAGTTGATTCAAACGCATTCCTGTTTGACTGATTAGGACTGAGAGAGAGAGAGAGAGAGAGAGAGAGAGAGAGAGAGAGAGAGAGAGAGAGAGAGAGAGAGCGAGAGAGAGAGAGAGACTGAGACAGAGAGATAGAGAGACAGAGAGACAGAGAAAGAGAGAAAAGAGAGAAGGGTGAGTAAGTGAGTGAGTGTGTGCGTGTGTGTGTGTGTGTGTGTGTGAGAGAGAGAGAGAGAGAGAGATTCAGAGAGAGAGACAGAGAGAGACAGAGAGAGAGAGTGTGAGAGAGAGAGAGAGACAGAGACAGAGACAGAGATAGACATAAGAGATAGAGAAAGAAAGAGAGAGAGAGGTGTAGGGAGGGCAGGGGAGGGAGGGAGGGAGAGAGAGGGGTAAGGGAGTGTGGGCTGGGAGGGAGGGAGAGAGAGTGGGAATTGTGGCCACAAGTCTGTGATTGTGTACCTTTGCCTGTGAAACCCAGAGCTCAGGTCCGAGGGAGCTCATTCAAGCATAGCTGATGAGCAAGGCACTTTTCTTGTTCCCCCCCATCAGCTCCTCTTCCGTTTCCCTGCCTCTTTTTTTTCACCACCTCCTCCCCTCGTCACACACACACACACACACACACACAACACACACACACACAACCACACACACACACACACACACACACACACACATACGCCACACACACAACACACACACACACACACACACACACACACACCACACACACACACACACACACACACGCTCTCTCTCTCTCACTCTCTCTATCTCTCTTCCTGTCTCTCTCTTTTATCTCTTTCTCTCTTTTTCTCTCTCTGTCTGTCTCTCTAGCTCTCTCTCTTTCTTCTCTCTCTCTCTCTTCTCTCTCTTCTCTCTCTCTCTCTCTTTCTACTCTCTCTTTCTCTCTCTCTTTCTTCTCTCTCTCTTTCTCTCTCTCTTTCTCTCTCTCTCTCTTTCTCTCTCTTTCTTCTCTCTCTCTCTCTCTTTCTCTCTTTCTCTCTCTTTCTCTCTTCTCTCTCTCTCTCTCTCTTTCTATCTCTCTCTTTCTCTCTCTTTCTCTCCTTCTCTTCTCTCTCTTTCTCTCTCTCTTTCTCTCTCTTCTCTCTCCTCTCTTTCCCTCTTTCTCTCTCTCTCTCTCTCTCTCTCTCTCTCTCCTCTCTTCTCTCTCTCTTCTTTCTTCTTCTCTCTCTCTTCTCTTTCTCTCTCTCTCCTCTCTCACTCCCCTAGTCTCCCGTTTGTATTCTCTCCTTCCATGCATCGACCTTTTGAGCCTCTCTCTCCCTCTCCCTACCCAATACCCTTCATTTTCACACACACACACAACACACACACACACACACACACACACACCACACACACACACACACACTCACTCATTTCACACACTCCCTCTCTCTCTCTCTCTCTTTCTGTCTCTGTCTCTGTCTCTGTCTGTCTGTCTGTCTGTCTGTCTGTCTCTCTCCCCCCCTAGTCTCCCGTTTGTATTCTCTCCTTCCGTGCATCGACCTTTTGAGCCTCTCTCTCCCCCTCCCTACCCAATACCCTTCATTTTCCCTTTCCGGGTCTCCCGTGTCTACTAATCTAGCAGTAGTTTTGCTTGTGGAGAACGCTTCAGTGCATCTATTGAACCTGCCATTGACAAGTCGGGGTGGGTTTTTTTTTTTTTTTTCCTCTCCATATCTTTAAGCATCGTTAGTGGCAAGAAATTCTGGGGAAAGCTGGACCGGAGTAGGTCCGTAGAGTCAACCAGCTCCATTGCTTCCGCATATCTCACCTCCCTAGAGCCAAAATGCACTTAATACATGTACCCAATAATCAATCCTAAGAAAAAGTACGAAAGACTATATCGCACACATACAAATGAATGGACCAGCAAGGCAGAAAATGATAGGTAGAAATGACAGAAAGCAAAGAAACAAGGTAGAAACAAAGAGAGTGACAGAAAAAAGGAAATTTCTGGCACAGAATTTTCAGAAGGCAGGGATACTGTTTATACTGAAAGAGCTGCCGGCATTCCCAGGTAATTTATGCCCGTTTTTACAAGTTTTGGTGTTCTTAGGTATGCTTAAATTTGTATTCAGTTGTGTTTTTTGATCCACTGTGCGATGAACCGAACGGAGTGGTCACCGCTGGGGTATGTCCTTAGAATATGTGCGCGAATACATTGATATGTGTACTTAATTTTCTTTTCTTTTTTTTTCCTTTTGAAGTGTTTGTATGTTTTGAAGCGATTATAGCCCTGATATGGCTCTACGCAGTCGGTTGGACTTTAACAACAATAACAGTAACAATAACCCCCTTGCTCCAACGTCAATGGTGAGGACTATAGCTTGGAAGCCGCATTTCCTTCGGGTTGTGGTTAGACTGGCATGATTTTCGGGCATGCAGTTGTGGGTTTCATTGATTCTACCTTATCATGGATAGTGAGTTCGATCAGAATCATTTGTTCTGATCAATTGGAATGGAATATGTATACGGAATTGTGAAATCCCTGCTGAGGATTTATGTTATTTCTCTTCCAGTCTGAAAGATCTACTGTGCACTCTCATTTTGTGCTCCATTCAGTAGATCCAGTTGTTATTTCTTTGATTTAATGTCTTTTCATTATAAGTGATATTAAACGGGGAGGAAATGGAGGATGATAGTTGGGCGGGTTGGGTTGGGGGCAGAGGGGAGACAGAGTAATAAGTCATAAGTAGATGGGAGGATAGAAAAATGGAACGAGAACTTAATACTGAACATTAACTTGAACAATGTGAAGGGAAAATTAAACACAAAATACAAACTGCATAAACTTGGTTTAAAGTAATGCATTAACAGGACTGTGAACGAATGATTCTGAAATTTAAACTAACAAAGGCTGATCTGATGTTACTTCTTTGAAATGAGTTTCAGAATAGTTTTCTTGTGTAAACATTTATGGTGAAAAAAAGTAGCATTTTGCAGTAAAATAAACAGTGAACAGTGTGAACTGTTCAAATACAATTAACATTTTTACAATAGTTTGGTTTCAATGCGTTTAACTGAATACGAAAATGAACAGCAAGAATCGACAACAAATGAGAACCAGTTTCCATGCTGTAAATGTCTCGTCTTTTCCAGGCCACAGTTTGTTGACTCCTGCCTATAGAGCATTGTCAGAACTTCTGGTGACGTGCTTTTTTTCCCCTGGCAAGTACTGATTGCTTCTGCGATCTCTTTGTGATGTGCCTCCGTGTGTACCTTCCTTGGGTTAGCGTTATTTTGTATGAGCTGAGGACATAATCCACTGGTTGCTGCCCCGGCAGAGCGGGTATTCAGGGTCATCTGATTTCTGGTGGGCAGGAGGTCATATACAGATCTGAGGATGAAACTGATCCTATGAGGGGCCGTGTGCCTCGTGTCATTCCAGTTTAGACTTCTTTGGCGTGCAGTTTCCCTCATTGTCCATTGTCCCTGTTAACCTGCTGGACTGCGTGATGGATTCTTATAGCATTCTTTTCTTTCTTCGTCTTTCATTTTACCATGTCTCTCTTTGTTTCTCCAGCTGCTTTTGAACACCATTCCAATTTTTTTTTTATCCATGCCTATTAGTTTGTGTACGTCCTAATGTTTCTTCAGGTTTGCTTGGTGACAGTAGAGCGCAACATAAATCGACCTGGGACGCCATACCATTTCTTTGTGGATTTGTTGATTTTAGCTTCCATCGGTCCCACCGCGCTATTTCTGACACCGTGTTTCAGTAGAGACCATAGGAGCTTTGGAATCAACATAAACTGCAGGTATCCAACTTTATATTTGCCACGGAGGTCACACTGGACTCAACAGACTTTTTTCTGCCACTTTCGTAGTTTCTTTTCAATCTCTCGTATCTTCCAGGAAGTCATCTTCCATAGCTCTTTACCTGTTTTTCTGTCACTGTTAGAATGACATGATTGACTAAAGTACCTGCTATTGTTTCAGTCAGTTTTCTATTCCGCCGTGAGAGACTCTGTGATTCCTTTGGTTTGAAAATCATCCTGGATGAGATGACTAACTCGTCTGATGGCTTCGGTATTTTGCGTGTTTCTTCGTCCTCTGTGGAAAGGATTATTCTTTCATCTATTAATCCTTTTAGCGGGGCATTTGATATCCATTTTCGAGATTTTGTGGACCTAAATGCTGCACTACTGCCTTTAAGATGACCTTCTTTGCCAATATGTACAGTAGTGGAGAAATTGCACGGCCCATTGTTATGCCATCATCCAAATTGATTCAGTCTGTTGTGTATTCTTTCATAGAGAACGGCACTGAGGAGTCGTAAAGTTCTTCTTCAGCATATCTCAGATGTTGTGTAGGACACATCACGAGATCCAGCTGAACCAGCTTGTGTAGGCTAACCGATATCGTGCCACCTCACATCGAAGTCCCTTATCTCTGTTTATGTTCTTTGATTTCCTCCCCAAATCATCGTGGCACGTGCACATAGTCAGACGCTCTAGCATGCCTCCTTTTTGGACTGACATATCCAAGTACTCATTCTCTATGAAGTATTTGTCCAGTCTCGTTGCTATGACAAAAAGGAAGATTGTGCTCCTCAACGCGTAGACGTGATATTGGTCTGAAAAGGTCGATGTCACTCGAATTCTGTTCTTGTGGAAGGAACAGTCCATCAGCTATCATCCACTGGTCGGTGGACCATCCCAAGTCGAGGACCTAACAGACTGACAGAGCATCTAGGATGGCAGTCTTGCACTCTGCCTTCTCTCTGCCTGCTACCACCCCCACCCGCTTTTTACATAAATTAACAGTTTCATCGGTTTTTGCCTCAGGGTTCTCAGTTTCATTTGGTTGTTACAGAGTTTATTTTTCCTGAAAGGTCTTTTTCTTTTCACTTTCTATTCGTCTTTACCATTGCAAGCAGTTCCCCGTGGGAATGCCAGAGCTCTTTCAGTATAAATAGTATTCCCACCTTCTAAACATTCTGTGCTAGACATTTCCTCTTTTCACTCGGTTTGTTTCTGCCGTGTTCCTTTGCTTTCTGTCTACCTTGCTGGTCCATTCACTTGTATGTGTTCGATAAAGTCTTACGTACTTTCTCTTAGAATTGATAATTAGGTACATGTATTAAGTGCATTTTTGTCTCTAGGGAAATGAGATAGCAGAGACAGTTTTAGGTAATTTAGGCGTGTTTTTGTGTGTTTTGGTGTCCTTATTTATGTTTGAATTTGTAGTCAGGTATGTCTTTTAAATCCCCTGTGCGATAAATTGTATGGAGCGGCCAACTCCGGGGGAGTCTTCTTAGATTATGTGCGGGAATACATTGATATGAGCATTTATTTTTTTTCCCTTTTTCTTCCTGTTGAAGTATTGTTTAAGTTTTGAACGGTTATAGCCCTGATATGGCTCTATGCAGTCGGCTGGGCTTTACACAAGTATAACAATAACTGCAAGCAGACAGCCCTACTTGATGGCTGAGGACTACTGAGGACTGCATGCAGTCAAGTTTTGGTTGTCATAGAGAATGAAATCATTTCTTCAGTCTGACTTCCTCTCACAGAGACTTGCATAACTCCAGAGAAAGGACCAAGCACAGCGTTGGGTTGGAGACTGGAAGAGAAAATGACATCATCACTAGTGTCTGGAGACTCGAAAAGAAAAGGACAACATCACTAGTGGCTGGAGACAGGAAGAGAAAATAACATCACTAGTGTCGGGAGACAGGAACAGAAAAGGACAACATCACTAGTGTCTGGAGACAGGAAGAGAAAAGGACAACATCACTAGTGTCTGGAGACAGGAAGAGAAAAGGACAACATCACTAGTGTCTGGAGACAGGAAGAGAAAAGGACAACATCACTAGTGTCTGGAGACTGGAAGAGAAAAGGACAACATCACTAGTGTCTGGAGACTGGAAGATAAAATAACAACATCACTAGTGTCTGGAGACTGGAAGAGAAAAGGACAACATCACTAGTGTCTGGAGACTGGAAGAGAAAAGGACAACATTACTAGTGTCTGGAGACAGGAAGAGAAAAGGACAACATCACTAGTGTCTGGAGACAGGAAGAGAAAAGGACAACATCACTAGTGTCTGGAGACAGGAAGAGAAAATAACATCATCACTAGTGTCTGGAGACTGGAAGAGAAAAGGACAACATCACTAGTGTCTGGAGACTGGAAGAGAAAAGGACAACATCACTAGTGTCTGGAGACTGGAAGATAAAATAACAACACACTAGTGTCTGGAGGGCTGGAAGAGAAAAGGACAACATCACTAGTGTCTGAACTTGGAAGAGAAAAGGACAACATTACTAGGTTGGAGACAGGAAGAGAAAAGGACAACATCACTAGTGTCTGGAGACTGGAAGAGAAAAGGACAACATCACTAGTGTCTGGAGACTGGAAGAGAAAAGGACAACATTACTAGTGTCTGGAGACAGGAAGAGAAAAGGACAACATTACTAGTGTCTGGAGACAGGAAGAGAAAAGGACAACATCACTAGTGTCTGGAGACAGGAAGAGAAAAAACATCATCACTAGTGTCTGGAGACTGGAAGAGAAAAGGACAACATCACTAGTGTCTGGAGACTGGAAGAGAAAAGGACAACATCACTAGTGTCTGGAGACTGGAAGATAAAATAACAACATCACTAGTGTCTGGAGACTGGAAGAGAAAAGGACAACATCACTAGTGTCTGGAGACTGGAAGAGAAAAGGACAACATTACTAGTGTCTGGAGACAGGAAGAGAAAAGGACAACATCACTAGTGTCTGGAGACAGGAAGAGAAAAGGACAACATCACTAGTGTCTGGAGACAGGAAGAGAAAATAACATCATCACTAGTGTCTGGAGACTGGAAGAGAAAAGGACAACATCACTAGTGTCTGAAGACTGAAAGAGAAAAGGACAACATCACTAGTGTCTGGAGACTGGAAGAGAAAATAACAACATCACTAGTGTCTGGAGACAGGAAAAGAAAAGGACAACATCACTAGTGTCTGGAGACAGGAAAAGAAAAGGACAACATCACTAGTGTCTGGAGACAGGAAAAGAAAAGGACACCATCACTAGTGTCTGGAGACAGGAAAAGAAAAGGACAACATCACTAGTGTCTGGAGACAGGAAAAGAAAAGGACAACATCACTAGTGTCTGGAGACAGGAAAAGAAAAGGACAACATCACTAGTGTCTGGAGACAGGAAAAGAAAAGGACAACATCACTAGTGTCTCCATCACGCCGCATGGCGTGTACACCTTCACACTGGAACAAGGGAAAAGCGCAGACAGGAAAAGTCACAGTCCATGAATGGTTATGTTTTCCTGAGGGAAGGATTTTGTCTCCTTTCATATTCAACGCCATAACGATTGACTAAATCCTTTAATGGTGCTAGCTTCTGTAATAAAAAAAAAAGTTTGAAAAGATGGATCATCCAGTTATTTGAAAAGGCCGATCACGCAGTAATAGGTCTTTAGCCATATAAAAAAAAGTTTGTTTTTTTTTAAATTCCTTTTCTCACACTGGACGGAGCAGCAGGGAAGTTTCAGTCTTTTTCTCCAAATTTTTGTATCTGGTGTTTCCTTGTTTGTGATCTTACGCTTGACAAAGGCCAGTTGGCCGAAAATTTGCGCCTGTCTTGTCTGGTTGTATTAATTTAAATACGTGTTCTCATTTTTTTCTGGTTCTGTTTGCTTGAACGCGGGCAGTCACACTTGTTTTGAAAGCTTTTCTAACTAACGAAAAACGCCACACATAATATAAACGGAAATGTAAGTAAAATGTCACGCCATTTCTATCCCAGTTGACCACGAAGGCTGTCTCAGACTGGCCGTTTAGAGGCTGATCGTGCTATAGACAAGTCCATATGCGCTCTACCATATCTAACATCTGCCATCTGGAGATACCGGGGGTTCTTTCATTATAAATTCTATCCACACCTGGAAATTCTGTGCTAGAAATTTCCTTTTCCGTCACTCTCTTGGTTTCTGCCTTGTTCTTTGCTTTCTGTCATTTCTTCCAATCATTTTCTGCCTTGCTGGACCGTTCACCTGTGTGTGTTCAATAAAGTCTTGCATACTTTTTCTTAGGATTGATAATTGGGTAGGCCCTACATATGTTTAAGCGCATTTTTGGCTCCAGGGATATGAGATATGTGGGCGGTGAACAATTTTAGGTAAATTAGGCCCGTTTTTATGTATGTTTTAGTGTCGTTAACTATGTTTAAATTTGTCTTCAATTATGTCTTTTGGTGGACGGACTGGTCAACGCCAGAGGCATCTCCTTAGATTATGTGCATGAATGCAATGATTTGTGTACTTAATTTTCTTTCTTTCTTTTTTTTCCCCCCTGTGTAAGTACTGTGCAAGAATCAAAACAGTTATAGCCCTGATATGGCTCTACGCAGTCAGCTGGGCAACGATAAGAATCTGGCAGACTCTTTGAGCCTGCGCAAAACGGTATGCTCTGGTAATGTCTTGAAATGGAGATAAGCTGGGATATGAAACAGTGATCGGACAGCCACCAGCATGATTATAGCGCCAAGGTGGGCAGCAAACAGGTAAGTCTTTACGCTGTAAGCTGAAACTAAACTCGAGAGATATATCAAAGAAATAAAACGGAAGCATGGAGAATTTTTTATAATATTAATCAAAGAACATAACTCTTGAGAGTCACGTAGGAATTATCTCCCATGTTGTAGAACTTCTCAAATCTAACA
>JAPXFY010000029.1:14176704-14186704 GCA_030674185.1 Monoplex corrugatus
CTTGTTGATGTCTACTAGTAAATTTCTGTGATATCAAGTTCTTCCGGGGCACTTTCAGTAGTTGTTCTATGTGTCCATTTGACACGTAGTAGTCTCCGAAAAGCCACATCTCTGCTGCCTCAGTTCTTTCAATCAGCTTTTCTGAAAGTCCACCTTCGCGACCATAAATCATGACTGGCCAGCTCAAACATTTTAAAGATTTACTTTTCCATCAGTTAGTTATGCTTTTGTATTTTCAGACCTTCCCCCCCTCTCTCTCTCTTCCTTCTCTCTCTCACCCCCTCTTCTGCCTATCTCTCTCTACCCCCCTCTCTCTCTCGCTGCCTTCTCTGTCTTCTCTCTCTCTCTTCTCTCCCTCTTTCTTTCTCTCTCTCTTTCTTTCTCTCTCTCTCTCTTTCTTTCTCTCTCTCTCTCTTTCTTTCTCTCCTCTCTTTCTTTCTCTCTCTCTCTTCTTCTCTCTCTCTCTTTCTTTCTCTCTCTCTCTCTCTCTTTCTTCTCTCTCTCTGTTTCTATCTCTCTCTCTTCTTCTCTCTCTATCTCTTCTCTCTTCCCTCTCTCACAGACGGACAGGTTTGTCACCACTCATTGAATGGCCCGGTAGTAAAGTTGGTCAACGTCCATTTTCCATTTGGAAGGTCCAAGATTCAATCCGCTCAGACACCTATGCCTGGTGGGTAAAGGGTGGAGATTTTTCCCATCTCCTTTGTCAACATGTGTGCAGACTTGCCGATGCCTAGACCTCTTTGTGTGCACTCACATGCAAAAATATCAAATATGCGTTTTGAAGATCCTGTAAATCATGTTGGTGGATGGCTACCGGAAACATGAAAACACCCAGCATGGAAACAACGGCAAGTTTGAAAATCTGGCTTGTAACTAAGAACTTCTACTGTTGGAAAATAAAACATCTCTGTCTGTCTGTCTGTCTGTCTGTCTGTCTGTCTGTCTGTCTGTCTGTCTCTCGCTCAGTCTCTCTCATTGTCTCTCTCGTTCTCTTTGCATATCTTGCCTATCTTTTTGAATCCTAATGGAAGTGGCAATTGCTGCCAAAGTGTCTGCAGAAAGTCAATATAGACAACTACTAAAGGTTTTCAACAAAATACGTGTTGCCTTTTTTGTATACATTGTCATCATTTGTACATATGATTATGTTTATAGATCATACTTAGGGAGATTGTCTTTGTGCTCACATTTTCCCTATTTTCTACGTCACCTTGATGGCCACAGAAGCTGACATAGTTTCTTACAATGCGATGATCATGATAAACATGATGCTATGGATTTCTATGTAGGATTGAAACTGCGTGACAGGGCTGTACTCAACGCTCACTTTATCCAGGCGTCAACCAGGCCCGACAGATACAGACATATGCACATACATATACTTATATTCAGCATTGAGTCTTTTCAAGATTTGAAATTTGGGTTAGGAAAACATAAAGCATGAAAAGAACAATAACGGATATATAATTGACGAAACAAGAGAGCCACAATGAAATGTTGATTTTTTTTATTGTCTTTTTATGCGCTTTTGTATATTTATGTGTTTGTACTTTCTATGAACTTGAACGCTCTTACTCACGTTCATTCAGACATAAATCAAGAAACTTCCAACATAACACTAACCAACACCGAGAAACACTCATTACAAAAACGTGCCAAATCATTTTGAAAACAAAACAAAACACAAACAAAAAATAAAACAAAACAACAGAACAAAACAAAGCAAAACAAAAAATAGACAAAACAAATCAAAACAGAACGAAAATCGTCTGGACTGTGGCAAGTCAGTGTGTTACCCCCCCCCCCCCCCCGCCTTTCTATGT
Organism: Monoplex corrugatus; assembly: GCA_030674185.1. Classification (NCBI taxonomy): domain Eukaryota; kingdom Metazoa; phylum Mollusca; class Gastropoda; order Littorinimorpha; family Ranellidae; genus Monoplex; species Monoplex corrugatus. The sequence continues at coordinate 14,178,531 of JAPXFY010000029.1, forward strand.
TCAGTGATTGCTTCCACCCATCTTTAAAAGTGTTTTTGTTTCAGATCAACCGTAGGGAGATGTGTACATCCGTATGTCTGTATCTGCAGCAAAAAAAAAATTAGCAAGATGTCTCCACTGTTTCTAGCTGGATTTTTGAACAACTTTAGTTTCAAAGGTTTGGAGTGTTGGGAAAACACGGATGCGTGTTTGGAGGTCATGAGTCCAGGGTCAAGGTCACGAGGACCAAAAAAAGTATGTGCTTGGGATCAGCACTTTTTGAAGAAAACATATGAACCTAATTTTCTCAGAAACTTCTGATGGTAATTTGAGTTTCTTCACTGTTGTAACAATTTGCTGTTTTCCTCGTCGCTACACGTCAACTTTCGTTCTGTCTGAAGCTTATTCCAGATCAGAGTTATGTGCCGCAACCAACAGAATACAGAAATGAGACGCAAATGGATTGACTAACTCAAGTGTGACAGCACACACACACACACACACACACACACACAACACACACACACACACACACACACACACACACACACACACACACACAACACACACCCCCGTCTAATATCACTCATAGTGAAAAGACGTTAAATCAAAGAACGAACGAAACACGAACACACACATACACACAAGAGAGAGAGAGAGAGAGAGAGAGAGAGAGAGAGAGAGAGAGAGAGAGAGAGAGAGAGAGAGAGAGAGAGAGAGAGAGAGAGAGAGAGAGAGAGAGAGAGAGCTGACAAGCAAACTTCGCTTTTTTTCCACACGTTTAGGAAAACAAAAAACTTTATAGTGTGTGTTGGAGAGGGTGGGAGGAGAGAAAGAAAAGCAAAAAGAACTTTAACAATAGACAAAAGAAAGACAGAAAAATGTGCGTATGTTATACCATGCTTGTTAAATAAGCGTTCTCTTGTTTTTGTTGTGGGGGTGTGAGTTATCTTCTCTTGAGAAGTGTGTTGGTTTCCGGTTGTCGTCTATTCAGTTATTTTCTGCATTTCGACTTTAACGTGGGGCCTTTTTTTTTTTTTCCAGTGACTGTGTAAATGTAATTACTTCAGGTTACTTTGTTAGTCAGCCAGTCAGCCAGCCAGCCAGTCAGCCAGCCTGTCAGTCAGTCCAGTCAGTGAGTGAGTGAGCAGCAACCAGTCAGTTAGACAGCCAGCCAGCAGCTGTCAGTCAGTCAGTCAGTGATGAGTGAGCCAGCCAACCAGTCAGTTAGAAGCCAACCAGTCAGTTAGACAGCCAGCAGCCAGCCTGTCAGTCAGTCCAGTCCAGTGAGTGAGTGAGCCAGCCAACCAGTCAGTTAGACAGCCAGCCAGCCAGTCAGCCAGCCAGTCCAGTCCAGTGAGTGATGTGAGTGAGTGAGTGAGTGAGTCAATCAGTCAGTCAACTAATCAATCAATCAGTCAGTCAATCAACTATTCAGTCAGTCAGTCAATCAGTCAGTCATGTCGGGTCCAGTCCAGTCCAGTTCAGTCCAGTGAGTGAGTGTGTGAGTGAATGAACCAGCCAGCCAGCCAATTAGACAGCCAGCCAGCCAATTAGACAGCCAGCCAGCAGCCAGTTAGACAGCCAGCCAGTTAGACAGCCAGCCAGCCAGTTAGACAGCCAGCCAGCCAGTTAGACAGACAGCCTGTTAGACACCAGACCAGCCAGCCAGTTAGACAGCCAGCCAGTTAGACAGCCAGCCAGCCAGTTGACAGCCAGCCAGCCAGTTAGACAGCCAGCCAGCCAGTTAGACAGCCAGACCCAAGCCAGTTAGACAGCGCCATAGACAGCCAGTTAGACAGCCAGACAGCCAGCGTTAGACAGCCAGCCAGTTAGACAGCCGATTAGACAGCCAGTTAGACAGCCAGCCAGTTAGACACGACAGCCAGCCAGTTTAGACAGCCAGCGCAGTTAAAGCCAGCCACCAGTTAGACAGCCAGCCAGTTAGACAGCCAGCCAGCCTTAGACAGCCAGCCAGTTAGCACCAGCCATACAGCCAGCCAGTTAGACAGCCAGCCAGTTAGACAGCACAGCCAGCCAGTTAGACAGCCAGCCAGCCAGTTAGACAGCCAGCCCAGAGTTAGCAGACAGCCAGCCAGTTAGACAGCAGCCAGCCAGTTAGACAGCCAGCCAGCCAGCCAGTTAGACAGCCAGCCAGTTAGACAGCCAGCCAGCAGTTAGACAGCCAGCCAGACACCAGCCAGTTAGACAGCCAGCCACCAGCCAGTTAGACAGCCACCAGCCAGTTAGACAGCCAGCCAGCCAGTTAGACAGCCAGCCAGCCAGTTAGACAGCCAGCCAGCCAGTTAGCACCAGCCAGCCAGCCAGTTAGACAGCCAGCCAGCCAGCCAGTTAGACAGCCAGCCAGCCAGTTAGACAGCCACAGCCAGCCAGTTAGACAGCCAGCCAGCCAGCCGTTAGACAGCCAGCCAGCCAGTTAGACAGCCAGCCAGTTAGACAGCCAGCCAGCCAGCCAGTCCAGTCCAGTCCAGTGAGTGAGCAGCCAGCCAGCCAGCCAGTTAGACAGCCAGCCAGCCAGCCAGTTAGACAGCCAGCCAGCCAGTTAGCCAGCCAGCCAGCCAGCCAGCCAGTCCAGTCCAGTCCAGTGAGTGAGCAGCCAGCCAGCCAGCCAGTTAGACAGCCAGCCAGTTAGACAGCCAGCCAGCCAGCCAGTCCAGTCCAGTGAGTGAGCAGCCAGCCAGCCAGTTAGACAGCCAGCCAGTTAGACAGCCAGCCAGCCAGCCAGTCCAGTCCAGTCCAGTGAGTGAGCAGCCAGCCAGCCAGTTAGACAGCCAGCCAGTTAGACAGCCAGCCAGCCAGTTAGAAAGCCAGCCAGCCAGCCAGCCAGTCCAGTCCAGTCCAGTGAGTGAGTGAGTGGGTGATTGAGTGAGCAGCCAGCCAGCCAGCCAGCCAGTCCAATCCAGTCCAGTCCAGTCCAGTCCAGTCCAGTCCTGTGAGTGAATGAGTGGGTGAGTGAGTGAGCAGCCAGCCAGCCAGCCAGTCCAGTCCAGTCCAGTCCAGTCCAGTCCTGTCCAGTCCAGTGAGTGAGTGAGCAGCCAGCCAGCCACCCAGTCCAGTCCAGTCCAGTCCAGTCCAGCCCAGTGAGTCAGTCAGTCAGTCAGTCAGTCAGTCAGTCAGTCAATCAATCAATCAGTCAGTCAGTCAGTCAGTCAATCAGTCAGTCAGTCAGTCAGTCAGTCAATCAGTCAGTCAGTCAGTCAGTCAATCAGTCAATCAGTCAGTCAGTCAGTCAGTCAATCAGTCAGTCAGTCAATCAGTCAGTCAGTCAGTCAATCAGTCAGTCAGTCAATTAATCAATCAGTCAGTCAGTCAGTCAGTCAGTCAGTCAATCAGTCAGTCAGTCAATCAGTCAGTCAGTCAGTCAATCAGTCAGTCAGTCAGTCAGTTTTATTTGCGTACATATTTGCACACTTCGGACGGATATTGGGCAAAGATAATCGATACGTTAAATCAGACCCAATAACGATAAGACAGGCTGTCTGTCTGTCTGTCTGTCTGTCTGTCTGTCTGTCTCTCTTTAACCCTTTGAGTCCCGCACCCTATCTTCCATCTGCAAAAACGTAACCCTTTGACTCCCTCATCATAATTACCAGCTTCCTGCAGGAAGCTGGTGTCTAGGGTGAGGGAATCAAAAGGGTTACGCTTTTGCTTTCTTAGAATGGTTAACAATGCAGGATGCTGGTGGACACAGTGCCAGAGTCAAAGGTTTAAACCCAGAACGTGACATAATGTAAACGGCCAGTTTCATCATGCCAACTTTTGGTTTTCATTGTCAGAAAGTGCCTTGCTGACTATTTGGCTGAGTTGAATGCTTCCTCAGTTACAACTTGTTATGGAAAGAAAGAAAGAAAAAAGAATTAATGAACGAGTGCACGAATGAACAAACGAATGAATGAATGAATGAATGAATGAATGAATGAGTGAATGAATGGAAGAAAGGAAGGAAGGAGGGAAGGAAGGAAGAAAGGAAGGAAGAAGAAAGAAAGAAGGAAAGAAGGAATGAATAAATGAATGACAGACAAACAGAAGGAAAGCAGGAAATAAAGGAAAGAAATAAAGGAAAGAAATAAAGGAAAGAAATAAAGGAAAGAAATAAAGGAAAGAAATAAAGGAAAGAAAAAAAGGAAAGAAAGAACAGCCAGCCAGCCAAACAGACAGAAAGAAAGAAACAAAAATGAGAAAGAAAGAAATAAAGAAAGGAAAGAAAAAGAGGAAGAAAGGAAGAAAGAAAGAAAGAAAAATAAAAGGAAGAAAGAACGAAAAAGAGGGAAAACAAAGAAAACAAAGAAAGAATGAATGAATGAAAGAAAGAAAGAAAAGAAAAAAGCAAGATAGAAAAAGACAACAACAAAACAAACAAAACAACAACAACAACAACAAGGATAAACTGATACAGTACGACTTTCTAGGAATATACAACTGAGCTATTTTGTAGATGTCAGCCAATCGATTTCATGATGGTGGAATCCATCATGCAACAAAAATGTATATCAAAATCACTTTGGGCGAGTAAATTGTTATTCTTTTGAACAAATCATCGAGATTTTATTGATGATGATTAAATTAGTAGTGGTACTGGTAGTGGTAGTAGTAGTAGTAGTAGTAGTAGTAGTAGTAGTACTAGTAGTAGTAGTAGTAGTAGTAGTAGTAGTATTGATGATGATGATGATAATGATGATGATGATGATGATGATGATGATGATGATGATGATGATGATGATGATGATGATGTGATGATGATGATGATGTAGTAATCAGACTAATGATAATAATTACGATGCCGATGCCGATGCTGCTGCTGATCATGATGATGAAAGAAGAAGAAGAAGTAGTAGAACCAGTAGTAGTGGCAGAAGTAGCAGCAGCAGTAGTAGTAGTAGTAGTAGTAGTAGTTAGTAGAAGTAGTAGTAGTAGCAACAGCAGAAACAGCAACAACAACAACAGCAATGATAATAATAATAATAATAACAATAATAATAATAATAATAGTGATGTTGATGATGTAATAATAATGATGATAATAATGATAATAATAATGGTAATAATAATAATAATAATAATAATAATAATAATAATAATAATAATAATAATAATAATAATAATAACAATAATAATAATAATGATAATAATAATAATAGTAATAATAATAGTAATAATAATAATGATATAATAATAATAATAATGATGACGATGATAATAATAATAATAATAATAAATATAATAATAACAATGATGATGATGATGATGACAATATAATAATAGTAATGAAAGGAATAGTAATAATTATGCTGCTGTTGATGATACTGATGAAAGTAGTAGTAGTAGGAGTAGCAGCAGTAGTAGTAGTAGGAGTAGCAGCAGCAGTAGTAGCAGTAAAGATAATGATGGTGATAATACTAAAAGTAACAATGATGATTATGATGCCGATGCTGCTGCTGCTGATGAAAGTAGTAATAGTAGTAGTAATAGTAGTAGTAGTAATAGTATAACAATAATAGTAATAATAATGATAATCATGATGATGATAATGATGCTAAAAATAATGATGATAATAAAATTGATAATAATGATAACAAAAATAATATCAATGATGATGACAATAATAATAATAATAATAATAATAATAATAATAATAATAATAATAATAATAATAATAATAATAATAATAATAATAATAACAATACAATAACAACAACAATAACAATAACAATGATGATGATGATAGTAATAATAGTAATGATGATAATGATAATAATGATAATAATAATAATGATATACACACGAATAGATCAGTAATAAACAGATAGATGAACACAGAGATCCACATTCCTAACAAGGACCAATGTATCGCCCCGCAAGTGTCCCGCCTCAATTAGTAGCCTGTTACCTCAAATGATTAGATCGCCATGCACAGAACGCCAGGGTATTGAGTTCAATTCTCAGCTGTGCCATTTTTTTCTCAGTCCCACCCCCACCCCTGTCCTCCTTTCCCCCTTTCAAGACGTCTGCGTATAAGGCTTTCAGCAAGCTCAAAGGGATTTATCAGATAATGACTGGCAGATTGTGGTAAAGCGCATATGGAATTGTTCAAGTATGATGAATCCCTCGTGAGCAAATTCCTAACTCCTTTTCTTTATTCTGTCTTTCTCTTTTGTTACGTGTTCTCTGTCTCTCTGTCTCTGTCTCTCTGTTTGTCTGTCTCTCTGTCTCTGTCTCTCTGTTTGTCTGTCTCTCTGTCCCTGTATCTCTGTCTCTCTCTTTCTCTTTCACTCTCTTTCTCTTTCACTCTCTCTCTCTCTCTGTCTCTTTCTGTCTCTGTCTCTCTCTCTGTCTTTCTCTGTCTCTCTGTCTCTGCCTCTGTCTGTCTGTCTGTCTGTCTGTCTGTCTCTCTTTGTCTCGTTCTCCCTCGTTCGTTGTCGCTCTTTCTCTCTCTATCTGTGGCTCTGTGTCTCTTTCTGTCTCTCTTTGTCTCTCTGTCTCTCTGTCTCTCTCTCTCTCTTTCTCTCTGTCTCTATCTCTCTCTCTCCCTGTCTTTATCTCTCTCTGTCTCTGTCTCTGTCTGTCTCTCTTTTTGTTTGTTTGTTTGTTTTGAAAGGACAGTTCTTGATTGTAAGACACGTTCAAATGAAGCGCAAATCTTTCATCATGTTTTGAAATAACAAGAAACAAGGGACCTGAAACCCACGAGGCACGCATGATGTTTGTTTCTTTGTTTGGTTGTTTCTTTGTTTACCTGTTTGTTTATTTTGTCCTCGGGTGTGAAGGAATATTTTGTTGTTTGTTTTGTTTGTCTATTTGTTTGTTGTTTTGGTTTGTGGCGAAGATGAAACCAGGTCAGACAAAAGACATTATGCATTAATCCGTGTATGTTCTCTCGGGGCTTTTACCCCAAACACACACAAAAATACACATTTCGGTTCAATTTCGCTCGGAAAGAAAACGAGAGAGATTGGCTGATATTTTTACAGCGGTTTTTCTCTGTTTCAATCTCTTCTTTCTTAAATAGGAGATTTTGCTCTCTCTGTGTCTCTCTCTCTCTCTGTTGTTTGTGTGTGTTTGTGTGTGTTTGTGTGTTTGTGTGTGTGTGTGTGTGTGTGTGTGTGTGTTTGTGTGTGTGTGTGTGTGTGTTTGTGTGTGTGTGTGTGTACGTGTGTGTGTTTGTTTCTTTCGTTAAGATATGTTGACACGAAATTGTATTAGACAAAACGTGTGTGTGTGTGTGTGTGTGTGTGTGTGTGTGTGTGTGTGTGTGTGTGTGTGTGTGTGTGTGTGTGTGCACGTACGCGCGCGAGTGTGTGTATATTTATCCATGCGTGTGTGCGTGTGTGTGTGCGCGCGCGCGCGCGCGCGCGCGTGTGTGTTTGTGTGTGTGTGTGTGTGTGTGTGTAGATCTGTGTGTATCCACGTATGTGTACGTGTGTGTCTGTATGTATTTGTGTCTGTGTGCCTGTCTTTGTGTGTATTTGTATGTCTTGTCCCCTAAAATGCAATTTGAAACAACATTCAGGTTCTCTTTCTTCCCCGCTCATCAGTTTAGCAATCCCCTCTCCCTCCCCCACCTCTCCTCCTCTTCAATTTATTTTGCAAAATAAAACAAAAAAGATGAACCAATGAAGAGAATATGACGCTCGTTTGCTGCGGACCTATCCCTTGGCAAACATGGTTGCTTTCATCCTTGCTTTTACTCATTGTTTGTTTGTTTGATTGTTTGCTTGCTTCTTTCTTTGTCTGTCTGTTTGCTTGTTTGTGTTTGCTTGTTTGTATGTATGTGTTTATTCGTTGTTTATTTGTGTTTGTTTCTTTTGTTAATTCATTTGTATTTTGGTGGGGTTTTGTTTTGTTTCTTGGCTTTTCTGTTTGTTGTTGTTGTCGTTGTTGTTGTTTTTTTGTTTTTTGTTTTGGTATGTTTTCTTGTGCGTGTTTATTTCTATTTATCTTTGTTTGTAGATTTGAATGTTTGTTTGCAAATATGTTTGTTTATTTGTCTTTTGTTTCTTTGTTCCTTTTTTCTTTGTTTGTTTCTTTCTTTGTTTCTTTGTTTAATCCCATTTTTATGCCTCTTCAGTGGTCACAGAGTCTGCGACAAATCTTCACAGTGCTGTGATGGTGATGCAAGACGAATGGGATGATGATAATGATGAGCGTATACTTCCTCCACCTGGGATTGAGACTGC
>JAPXFY010000029.1:14191704-14194204 GCA_030674185.1 Monoplex corrugatus
TGTATGTATGTATGTATGTATGTATGTATGTATGTATGCATGTATGTATGTATGTATGTATGTATGCATGTATGTATGTATGTACATGTATGTATGTATGTATGTATGTATGTATTGTACATGTATGTATGTATGTATGTACATGTATGTATGTATGTATGTATGTATGTATGTATGTACATGTAATGTATGTATGTATGTATGTACATGTATGTATGTATGTATGTATGTATGTATGTATGTATGTATGTATGCATGTATGTATGCATGTATGTATGTATGTATGTACATGTATGTATGTATGTATGTATGTATGTATGTTGTATGTATGTATGTATGCATGTATGTATGTATGTATGTATGTACATGTATGTATGTATGTATGTATGTATGTATGTATGTATGTATGTATGTATGTATGTATGTACATGAATGTATGTATGTATGTATGTATGCATGTGTATGTATCTTTTACTTGATTTATTGATTTATTGATCTGTTTATATATTTGCTCATTCATTATTTCTTGCTTTCATTCTTTCTTTCATTGTTTCTTTCCGTCTTTTTGTCTTTATTCATTTATTTATCTATTTATTCTATTATTTATCTATCTATTTGTACAACCCTTTATTTATGTGTTGTTGTTGTTAAATTATGTTTTCAGTGGCCGAGGAAGGTTTTGTGGTTGCCTTTGCTAGCTGAATTATTGTTTTTAAATTTGATTTCATTCTGTTCTATTTTTATTTTTGCTTTATTTCAGTTGTGCTTTCCACAAGTCACGGAATGCCTGTCGATATTTTGTTTTTTCAAATGCACATATAAAAGTCAGAGAAAATAATAAAAATATAAACGCACAATGACTTATTGCCATGTTGATCTGCCCCTTCGTACAGATTATTGATCATGGAAAAGAGCACCATTAAAGGATTTAGGCAGTCATTTTGGCCTTAAAGATGAAAGGCCTCAGACTTCCATTGCCGCAAAATGTACGTGTTAGTGGACTGTTACCTTTCCCGTCTGGACTTTTTAAAAAGTTTTGCCAACTTCCGCACACCATAAATGTCAGTCTCAGCAGGTCAATGATTCTCTCCCTTCCCATTATCTCCCTTTAATTGGCGGGCGCGATGGTTAAGCGGGTAAGGCGCCGCACTTCCTGTTGGAAAATCTGGGGTTCGATCCTGCCTGTGTACCTCCCTCCTGGTGGGTGAAGGGTGGAGATTAGTTCTGATTGCCTTGGTCAACACGTGTGCAATCCTCCCTCTTTCGCACTCCCTCTCTGTCAAACACACATACACTCCCTCTCTGTCAAACACACATACACTCCCTCTCTGTCAAACACACATACACTCCCTCTCTGTCAAACACACATACACTCCCTCTCTGTCAAACACACATACACTCCCTCTCTGTCAAACACACATACACTCCCTCTCTGTCAAACACATATACACTCCCTCTCTGTCAAACACACATACACTCCCTCTCTGTCAAACACACATACACTCCCTCTCTGTCAAACACACATACACTCCCTCTCTGTCAAACGCACATACACTCCCTCTCTGTCAAACGCACATACACTCCCTCTCTGTCAAACACACATACACTCCCTCTCTGTCAAACACACATACACTCCCTCTCTGTCAAACACACATACACTCCCTCTCTGTCAAACACACATACACTCCCTCTCTGTCAAACACACATACACTCCCTCTCTGTCAAACACATATACACTCCCTCTCTGTCAAACACAAATACACTCCCTCTCTGTCAAACACATATACACTCCCTCTCTGTCAAACACACATACACTCCCTCTCTGTCAAACACACATACACTCCCTCTCTGTCAAACACACATACACTCCCTCTCTGTCAAACACACATACACTCCCTCTCTCTCAAACACATATACACTCCCTCTCTGTCAAACACATATACACTCCCTCTCTGTCAAACACACATACACTCCCTCTCTGTCAAACACACATACACTCCCTCTCTGTCAAACACACATACACTCCCTCTCTGTCAAACACACATACACTCCCTCTCTGTCAAACACACATACATTCCCTCTCTGTCAAACACACATACACTCCCTCTCTGTCAAACACACATACACTCCCTCTCTGTCAAACACATATACACTCCCTCTCTGTCAAACACACATACACTCATTCGGTGTCCCTTTTAATGCTGTCTGTCTGTCTGTCTGTCTGTCTGTCTCTATCTCTGTCTGTCTGTCTGTCTCTATCTCTGTCTGTCTGTCTCTATCTATGTCTGTCTGTCTGTCTGTCTCTATCTCTGTCTGTCTGTCTGTCTCTATCTGTCTGTCTGTCTGTCTGTTTCTATCTCTGTCTGTGTCTTGTTTCTATCTCTGTCTGTCTGTCTGTCTGTTTCTATCTCTGTCTGTCTGTCTGTCTGTTTCTATCTCTGTCTGTCTGTCTCTATCTCTGTCTGTCTGTCTGTCTGTTTCTATCTCTGTCTGTCTATCT
>JAPXFY010000029.1:14201704-14209204 GCA_030674185.1 Monoplex corrugatus
GGACATTTCGACGTAGAGCGGTCATTTTCTGTATAATATATCACAGAAGGGTACTGAATTCAAAAACTTAACCCCCCCCCCCCTACCTCCCCCAATGTTTGGAATCACACATGCTTTCTCTTGGATTTCTGTTTTCTATTTGCTTGATCTTTCAACCTACCCACCATATGGTTATTATGCCATTGTTCATCACTGTCACTTGGCAATGTTCCTGTTCATCCCCAATAATGTCAGCACTAAATAACAAAAGTGCTCCTCTCTTTACACATCTTTTTACCATTGCAGAGTAACAGACATAGAGGCAGCTCCAAAAAACAAAAAAAAGACAAGAACCAGATCGACACATGGAAAAAGAACAGGAAAAACGACAGATCCGCAGATGCCAAGACTAATAGTAATACAAAAAGATGAGAAAGGCACAGCTTGAGAACATTGGCAGCACTAGTGTCCCCCTTGACCCCCATAGATCTGTGTGGGGTTAATGAATTATGGTGATGATTGTGACGAAGAAGAAGAAGAAAAAAATGAGATGATGATGATGATGATGATGATGATGATGAAGAGGAAGAGGGAGATTAATTTTGTGTTAATAGTGATGATGATGATGATGTGATGATGATGATGATGGTGATGATGATGATGATGATGATGGTGGTGGTGGTGTGTGATGATGATGGTGATGGTGATGATGTCGACGACGATGACAATGTTTCAGCTGCTGCTGCTGCTGATGATGATGAAATTTGTGTTAACAGTGATGGTAATGGTGGTGGTGATAGTAATGTTGAAGAAGAAAAAGTTGGTGTTAAAGATGATGATGAAGATGATGATGATGATGGGATGAGGATGAAGAAGAAGAAGATGTTGATGATGGTGATGATGATGATGATTTTGACGATAAGGCGAGGATGGGGATGATGAAGATTTGTCGATAATGATGATATTGACGACAATGATGATGTTGATGATGATGACGATGATGTTGATGTTGATCGTGTTGATGGTGATGGTAATGATGAAGATGATGACAATGATGATAATGCTGCAGCTGCTGCTGCTGCTGCTGCTGCAGCTGCTGCTGATGATGATTTGAGTATCATTTTCTTCTTGTTTGTCTTTTTTGTCCATCAGACGTCTGTCTTTCTGTCCAGTCACCTTTTCTTGTTCATGCAAAACACCCATACTGTCTTCACCCGTTTTTCATGCTTTGTTCACTTCTGATAATTTTACAATTTTTCTTTTCTTTTCTTTTTTACTTGCCCCTATTCCTGCGCCACATTGACTGTAGTTGAATTTTTTCTGTGCAAGTGGGTGAAAATTGAAGACATTGCTCTGTAGAATATGTTTTGTGTGCCATTCATTCATTCATTCATTCATTCATTCATTCATTCATTCATATTCATTCATTCATTCATTCATTCATTCATTCATTCATTCATTCATCATTCGTGTATGTGTGTATGTATGCATGTATGTATATGTATGTATGTATGTATGTATGTATGTATGCATGCGTGTATGTATGTATATATGTATGTATGTATATATGTATGTATGTATGTATGTATGTATGTATATATGTATGTATGTATGTATGTATGTATGCATGTATGTATGTATGTATGCATGTATGTATGTATATATATGTATGTTATATGTATGTATGTATGCATGTATGTATGTATGTATGTATGTATGCATGTATGTAAGTATGTATGTATTTGTTTATCTATTTATTTATTTATCTATTTGGAATGTTTACTTGCTTTCGATTTTATCTTAACATCTTATGTGATGACATTCCAGAGACATTGTTTACGGTTTACGCGCTTGGAGTTTGTTCAGGAGGTGTCCATTGCACTCATACAGTTCCATATTCGCTCCACCTAACCCTGCCAACAATCATCTGGCAGACTCCCCGGCCCTGCACAAAACCGTATGTGGAGCAGGTGGAGGTGGGCAGACCTATCAAACATCAAGCTGACACCACCAGATGATGGAAACATTGTACGAGTAATGAGCCAGCAAACAGGCTATTTGTTTTTAATATTGCAGGCAAGGGTTGAAATCAAGTTTGAGTACTAAAGGAAGAAAAACTGTTCTTGATGTCTGATTTCTTTTTCATTTGAAGGGCTTTAGACAGTCAGGAGTTTCACTGAGGTGCCATGATGTTTTTAACGTTGATATTTCAGATCAGACAGATAAGACCGTTTAATTTTGATATGTATTTCGTTGGCAAAGCCAGAACAAGATTGAGGCCGCTGAAATGTGATTTCTAAGAAGAATGTTTAGAGTTCCATGGACAGCAAAGGAAAGAAATGAGACACTCTTGAAGGAGGCAAACATAAAAAGAACATTGATGAAGAAGATTAGGAAAAAACGAGCAATACTTACAGGTCATTTCATGAGGCCAGAGAAATTAGAACACCTAGTCACAACAGGAAAGCTGGAGGGAAAAAGAGCACCAGATTAACCCAGGGAGAAAATATTGAACGGACTTGCATAGTGGTAGAGGACAGAGAGGGTGCAAGATGTACTTACAGCGACAATAGATAGATTCGTAAGGAGGACCATGATCACCGACGCCATGCGGCAGAGCACATGATAATTATGAGTTTTTTGCATGTTAACTTAAATCTTGGTAATAGGCAACTAGACACAAGTAGATGGATAAACAGGTAACACATCAGTAACCAATAAATCAATCAACCACTCTAGCTGGAGGGGAAAAGAGCACCGGTAGACCCAGGGAGAAAAATTGGACGCACTTGCAGAGTGGTTGAGGACAGAGAGGGTGGGATATATACATGTACATGCAGTGACAAGGGATAGTTTATTCCTTTGGTTTTTGTTGTTATTGTTGTTGTTGTTTTTGGGGGGTTACTTTTGCTTTTTTTGTTTTTTCATGATAGATCTTTCCGAGTATGGTTATATCTGAAACTACAATAACAATCAAATGCATTTATAATTGATGTGATTCTCTGACCAGTTTATTTGCGGTTTTTTTTTTCATGATGTTTCATTGCCAGTAAAAGTGTCCTTACTTCTATGTCAGGCGTGTAAACTTTTCCAACACCAACCACGGAAAGTATCTGCAATAGAAAAAAATATGTGTGTTTAAAGCGAAGGTAACATCAGTAACTAATAGTTGTAGAAACCGTATCCTCAGAAACAGAGGGGCGGTGAAAAGAGATCCCTGTAGGACACCTTTCCCACGAACACAGGACTGGAACTCACGTGCACCACACCGCACCTGTCTTCCCACCGGTCTGCTACACGCTTCAGCCAGCTCTAGAACCATCCCCCACCCTCCACTTCCCTGCCACAAAGCCGTGCATCATAGATATATGTAGTACCATAGATTGGCAACAGAAGGAATTTCTGACCTATGGTTGCGTCGGCATCTCTTCCTACTTTGGTATAACAAAATACATGTATGACCGCTGGATCTTTCGAGCCCAGGCCGTTTGTCAAGTGAAAGAGAAGTGGAAAAAAAAAAAAAAGCTCTGTCATTTTTATTTTCCACGTCACTTTTATTTTCCACGTAATTTTTATTTTCCAAGTCATTTTTATTTTCCACTTCTCTTTCACTTGACAAATAGCCTGGGCTCGAAACGTCGTGTTTATATGCTCCACATGATCTTTCACAAACAAGGTACATGTTTTGTGTTTCTTCCTACTTTGTTTGTCGGATAAACCCTTTGACTCCCTCACCCTTCAAAAAATTAACCCTTTATCTCCCTCATCCTGTCCTTTACCTACGTGCAGGAAGCTGGTGGATAGAGCGAGGGAGTCAAAGGGTTAAGTTTTTGCTTTGCTAGTATGCATGACAATGCAGGATGCTGGTGGACAGGGTGCGGTAGTCAAAGGCTTAACGCGGTTGTGCCCAGAAATATTGTTGAAATAAATTACAGATTGCTGCTTGCTAGCTGATAATATGGTATACGTGTGGCGATACTTTGCTTCGTGTAATTCACCACGATGAGAACTGCTTCTGAAGTCTCTTCTCGTCTGCTTCAGTCTCGGTATATTTTAACCTAAATTTGTACTCTCTGAATAATGCGTATAGTAACACCCTATCGGTATATTCAGCCCTGTCGGTATATTCTGCCTTATCAGTTCAGCCCTATTGGTATATTCAGCCCTATCGGTATGTAAGCATGTGTTTTCCATCCCACACATCCTTACTAACAACTCCTCCCCAGGAGCACTTAGCACTGGCAACCGGGTCTGTTACATGTATCTCATCACTGGCACCGGTAGTCAGCCAGTGCGCATAGCCATGCAAAAATGAATATGTACCACTTTATATTTTATGTACATTCCTTCCGTTCTAGAAACATCACACATTTGTTCACATAGAATGAATTTAAAAAGTTTTTTTTCTTTTGTGCACATTAGATCGAAATAGGACTATGTGCTGAAATGATGAAATGGCTTTGAAGTGTTTCTCTTTTTTTCTTTTTGTTCTTGTTTTTTTTTTTTTTTTTTTTTTTTTTTGGGGGGGGGGGGTTACAAAATGTAGGTTAGGATAGGGAGGACAAACTGTACCAAGGAATTTTAAATAAGAATTTTTCTATTTTAATCGTGACCTTTTAATTTTCATTGTGTACACATTTATAATCTTCCGAAGCAATATGTTGAAACGTTCGGCTTTAGATTTTGTCAAATCTTATGTATGCTGTTGACAATGAAATATACCGACAGGGCGTTAACAGGCGTAAGTTTACAGCTTAATAATGTCTTCCGTTTTTCTGATGACAGAAATCTACCACACAAGTGAGTAGAACATACTTGAATTTTCACAGCAAGGTAAGTTAGCTTTGTATGCTTGCTTGTGATTGTCCACTTGATTGATTTGGTTCAGTTTTTACTTCAGCACCCACCTCTGGTGATATGGTCGACGGGGATAACTGCACCAGGGAAGTGGGGGAAGGAGAGGGGCTTATTTCAATCCTATACCGACACCACCAAACAACAATCATGTTAAGATGGGGACAGTGAGAAGGCCAGTTTTAATGGGGGACTTATCTAATCCTATACTGACACCACCAGAACAACTGTGTCAAGATGGGACAGTGAGAAAGCCAGTTTTAAGGTCGCGCACCTCAGGATTCGAATCCACAACCGTTAGCATCAGAACCCGACGCTGAACCAACTGAGCTACTAAGACCCGCAATGCGATTGTCCACGGGCGTGTTGGTTCTCTCTATAGAGCTGTGGACTCAAGCTTTGGTGTCGTAAGTTCAGACCCAGTCCGCAACAAGAGAAATTGTCCTGCTGGCTGCCCATCTTAGTGTTTCCATCGTTCTGGTGGTGTCGGCGTATTGTATCTATATACCTCTCCCCTTTCTCCCCGCTTCAAGTTATTGCTAGCGCGTATGGTTTTGCCCAGGCTCAGGGAGTGGGTCAAATAATTTGTCGAAGAATTTGGGTGGAGCGCATATGGAATTGTCCGAACGGGATGAATCCTACTTGAACAAAACTATAATCAGTCTCAACCTCTTGTATGCTAAAAAAAAAAAAAAAAAAAAAAAAAAAAAAAACAAGAAAAGAAAAGAAAATTAAGTACACAAATCAATGCATTCGCTCACATTATCTAAGGACGTGCCCCTGGCGTTGACCACTCCGTCCAATTTATCGCACTGTGGATTTAAAAACATACCTCAATACAAATTTTAGCATACCTAAGGACACCAAGACATATAAAAACAGGCCTAAATGACCTAAAATTGCCTCTGCATATCTCACCTCCCTAGAACCAAAAATGCACTTAATACATGTACCCAATATCAATCCTAAGAAAAAGTACTTAGGACTTTATTGAACACATACAGATGAATGAACCAGCAAGGCAGAAAATGATAGGAAGAAATGACAAAGCAAAAGATAAAAAAAGAAACGAAGAGAGTGACAGAAAAGAGGAAATTTCTAGCACAGAATTTCCAGAGGGTGGGGGATACAATTTATACTGACAGAGCCCCTAGCATCCCCACAGGAGGACTTGCGAGCCTCAATATATCATCATCATCATCATCATCATCATCATCATCATCATCATCATCATCATCATCATCATCTCTCTCTCCCCAGGGATCGGCGGTAGGAGCCACGCTCGACGTCACAAGTTTTCTCCAGGTAACACGATTGAGACATCTGTGGGTGAGCTCCTGGATCTCCAGACTGATTGATTGATTGATGGATTTGGTTCAGTTTTTACGTCGACACTCACCTCAGGTGATATGACCGGCGGGGATAACCATCCCAGGGAAGTGGGGGAAGTGGGAAGGGGGACTTATCTCTAATTCTATACTGACACCACCAAAACAACAATGGTGTTAAGATGGGATAGTGAGAAGGCCAGTTTTAATGGGTGGACTTACTAATCCTATACTGACACCACCAGAACAACCATGACGTGAAGATGGGACAGTGAGATGGCCAGTTTTAACGTAGCACACCCCGGGATTCGAACCCACTACCATTAGCATATGAATCCGATGCTCAAACCAACTGAGCTACTGGGGCCTGCCACCTCTCCAGGCGACAGACTTCAGCACATATATAGCGACTTCGATATTCAGCGAATCAAAAATACCACAGAGTGCTATAGAGGCAGTTGCCTGTCGGCATGCCTGTCCATATCTGTGAGCTCCGCCAGACATGCTGCGCATTACAGCAGTTTGTGGAAAGTTGCAGGTGACAAACTCATCTCTGCCCTGCCGCTTTCAGGCCCAAGAAAGTGAGGAACTGAGACTGGCGCTGCGGTGATATGGGAGAAGAGTTGCCCTATGAGATTTTCCCCGTGAAAGAAACAGATTCTCTCTTTCTCTTTTTTCCCCCTTTTTCGAAAAGGGCAGTTTAATATGTGTACTTTTGGTAGGCCTTGCCTGGCTTTCTTTCTGTGCAACTCTTTCATCATCATCATCATATCATCATCATCATCATCATCATCATCATCATCATCATCATCTTTTCTTTTCTTCTTCTTCTTCTTCTTCTTCTTCTTCTCTTCTTCTTCTTCTTCTTCTTCTTCTTCTTCTTCTTCTTCTTCTTCTTCTTCTTCTTCTCATCATCATCATCATCGTCATCATCTTCATCATCTTCATTACCATCATCTTGTTGTTGTTGTTGTTGATGTTGTTGTTGTTGTTCTTCTCCTTCTCCTTCTCCTTCTCCTTCTCCTTCTCCTTCTCCTTCTCTTCTTCTTCTTTCTTCTTCTTTCTTCTTCTTCTTCTTCTTCTTCTTCTTCTTCTTCTTTCTTCTTCTTCTTCTTCTTCTTCCTCTTCTTCTTCTTCGTCTCTTCTCTTTCTCTCTCTACCCCCTCTCTCTCTCATTGAAAATTATATAAAAAAGAAGAAATAAAAGAATATGAAACAGAACCGTATAGGATTCTCATGAGAGGATTTTCGCCAGTTTCCGGGATCGATTATTGAACTTTTGAGGCTGTATGGTTTGGATGATACGTGGCTATTTCCTAGGTGATATTCAGACATAAGA
>JAPXFY010000029.1:14211704-14219204 GCA_030674185.1 Monoplex corrugatus
GTTTCCGCGTCAATGAGCGTGAAACGAGAGAGTTTTAGCCCCTTATTTTGCTGTATTTGTGAGCTGTACGAGCATTGTGTACCCCTGGCTCAGGTACTCCAACTCTCAACGATACCCCATTATCCCTTTGTCAGGCTCGGAGCTTGCAGGCTTCCTGGGGAAAAAGCAGGAAATAAGAAGGTCAAACCATATGTGGAACACTTCCTTATAATGATAATAATAATAATGATGATGATGATGAAGATAATGATAATAATGAAGATGATGTATCATCGTCATCGTCATCGTCATCGTCATCGTCATCCGCCGTCACCGTCATCGTCATCGTCATCATCATCATCATCATCATCACCATCACCGTCACCATTATCATCACCACGTGCCCTGCCGCATGGCGTTGCGATCATGGCCCTCCATACGAATCTATCCTTTTTTTGTCGTTGCAAGTACATCTACCACCCTCTCTGTGTTCATCCACTCCGCAAATCCGTCCAATATTTTCTCACTATGCCTATCTAGTGCTCTTTTTTCCCTCCAGCTTTCCTGTCGTGACTAGGTACTTTAATATCTCATACCTCATAAAATGTCAAATAAATGTTGCTTGTCTTTTCCTAATCTTCTTCATTAACCTTTTGACTTCCGCACCCTATCCGCCAACTGCAAAAACTTACCCTATAATTGCCTCACCCTATCCACCAGCTTCCAGCAGGAAGCTGGTGGATAAGGTGAGGGAATTAAAGGGTTAAGTTTTTTGCTTTGCTGGCATGGTTGGTAATGCAGGATACTGGCGGACATTATGCGGGAGACAAAGTGTTAATGTTCTTTTTGTGTTTGCCTCTTTCAATATTGTCTCGTTTGTTTTCTTTGCTGTTCATGTAACTCTCAACATTCTTCTTAGAAACCACATTTCAGATGTCTAAATCTTGTTCTGATTTTGTGTGTTGACTGTCCACGCTTCACATCCATACAACAGTATCGGTTCTAAACAACACTGAAGAACTCTCATCCTGATATTAATTGATAAACATTTTTTGTTGTGTAAAAACGCTTTTCATTTTTTGAGTGCTGTTTTAGCATAACAATAACAATAACAGCAACAATAATGATAACAACAACAACAATAAAACAACAATAATGATGATGATAATAATAATAATAATAATGATAATAATAATAATAGTAATGATAATAGTAACATAATAATGATAACAATAATAATAGTAAAAATAACAATAACAATAACAATAATGAACAAGAAAACCAATGTAAGCGCGTATTCAACAAAACAAGAGAAGACAAGCGCAAATTTTCGGCCAACCGGCCTTTGTCAAGCGCGAACGCACGGTCACAAACAGACCACAAACACCATTTTGTTGAATACGCGCTTACATTGGTTTTCTTGTTCTTCTGTTCCTGTTGCTTGGCTGCGGCATCGCACTGTTTGAATAACAATATGACGACGACGCGACGACATGTGATGATTATGATGATGATAAAGATAATGATACTACACATATTCTACACTACTACCATATACTACTAATACTACTAACTACTACTAATCTACCACTACTACACTACTACTACTACTACTACTACTACTACTACTACTACCACTACACTACACTACTACTACTACTACTACTACCATACTACTACTACCACTACTACTACTACCACTACTACTACACTACTACCACTACTACTACTACTACTACTACTACTACTACTACTACTACTACCACTACTACTACTACTATACTACTACTACTACTACTACTGCTACTAACAATAATAATAATAATGCGTCAAATCTTGAGATTAAGATCTACCAATAACTATGATAATAACAACAACAATAATAAATAATAATATAATAATAATAATAAATATAATTGATAATGATAATGATAATAATAGTAGTAATAGTAATAATGCGTCAAATCTTGAGATTAAGATCAAATCGAAGAGCGCACTCTCATCATTCACCAAAGCATTCACTCACAATGACGAAAACTCCAGGGCACAAATCACACGCAAACTGGAAGGGGCAGGACAGGGGTCAGAGTAGGAAGAAGTGGGGGGGGGGGGGGGGCACATAGAGGGGGACATCACTGCCGAACAAAAGGAATCCCTTCAAGTTAGGCTTGCAGGAAGACAGACTATGTGACTGTTAAAGAGACAAGGGAAGCTCGTTCCAGCTGTATGGATGGACCAGATACACAAAATTAGCGGCGACTGACTGTGGAACATGTGTATCGAGGAATTTGTAGACAAGTAATGTCAGAGGCAGAACGTAGACATAAATGTTAACCCCTTTGTTAGAGAGCTGTGCATATAACGCAGGGGTTGTGGGTGGGTTTAACCCTCGGTAGGGCCACGTTTTAACCCTTTGACTCCAGAATACTATCCACCACCTGCAAAAACAGAACCCTTTGATGCCCTCACCCTATCTACCAGCTTCTCTCTCTCTCTCTCTCTCTCTTTCTCTCTCTCTCTTTCATTTATAATTTATTTGGGAAAAAAAGACATAAGTTTGCATGGGAAAAATGCTGTAGAAAGGAAGACTTTTAATTCTTTTAATTCATCTTGTTCTTGTTGTTGTTGTTTTCTTCTTCTTTTTCTTCCTCCTCCTCCTTCTTCTCTTCCTCCTCCTCCATTTCTTCCTTTTTTTTTCTTCTTTTTCTTTTATTGTTCTTCTTGTTCTCCTCCTCCTCCTACTTCTTCTTTCTTGTTCTTCTTCATTATCATCACCATCAACTCCTTCGTCTTCTCTTCTTCTTCTTCTTCTTCGTCGTCGTCGTCATCGTCATCGTCGTATTCTTCTTCTTCTTCCTCCTTCCCCCTTGTTTCTTCTTCTCCTCCTTCTCCTCCCCCCCTCCTCCTCCTCCTCTTCGTCTTCTTCTTCTTCTTCCTCTTCTTCTTCTTCTTTAGCCCTGATAGGCTGTATGCAGTCAGTTGGGCTTTAAACAAAAATAACAATAACAATAACTTTTTTTTTTTCGTCTTCTTCAAATTCTGGTCTTTCGCCCTGACGGCCTGTGAAACAACAACACAGATACAGCATCATAACATCGACCATGCTAAACGACGCTAATGCTTGGCCCGTTAACATAATTGTTCAATCAATATACACTAGCTGACATCGGCAAGGTATCTGAAAGGTTAAGGAAACAAAATGAGTCTGCAATTATTTCTAACAATTTGTTTTAAAGGTCAAAGGAGGGGTGGAAGTGGGGGATAGGGGTGGAAGTGGGGGATAGGGGTGGGAGGAGAAATAAACATAGAAATCGTGACATACAGATTGTTTTAAAAAAAAAAGTCCGCGGTTTTGAAAAAAAAAAAAATAATAGAAAAGAAAAATTCAGACCCACACTTATAAGTGACCCGCCCATCTGTATCATTCGATAGATGATTGTTGTTCTTCGTTGTGGATTAGAGACTGAAAAGATTACAAGTAAGAATAACTACACACAACGGAAATAGAAGTTCCCTGCAACACACACACACACACACGCTCATACACACACACACACACACACACACACACACACACACACACACACACACACACACACACACACACACACATACACACAACACGCACACACACACAACACACACACACACCACACACACACCTACACCACACACACACACACACACACACATACACACGCCCATCACAAAAAAACAAAAAGGAAAAAGAAGGGAGAGAAAGAAAGAGAGAGAGGAGAGAGAGAGAGAGAGAGAGAGAGAGAGAGAGAGAGAGAGAGAGAGAGAGAGAGAGATACAGACAGACAAAAAGCCAGAACGCCAAACAGTGAGAAAGCCAGAGACATAGACAAATAGGAACAGGGCGAGACAGAGACTTAGACTTTACATTATAGCTTCTTTAGTATTGTTTTAAATTAGTCATTCGCACATGTTATATACAAACGCAGTTCTAACTTTGCTTTCAGTTGTATCTCAAATGTTATTTTTTCGTTCAAGAAATAATTCATCGTATGTGAAGGATTATTTACATATTTGTTACTTCTGTAGTATACGCTACTGGACCAGTCTTCAACGAAGCAATTTTTCATTCAGAAGGCAAATTTTGAAAAAGGGCTGAATTTTTGAGACACACGAACAGACGCGTTTTCTCCTCCGTCTGTCTGTCTGTCTGTCTGTCTCTGTGTGTCTCTGTCTCTGTCTCTGTCTGTCTGTTTTCTCTCTCTCCCTCTCTTCTTTCTCTTTCTTTGTCAGTCTCTCTCCCTCTCTCTCTCTCTCTCTTTCTTTCTCTCTCTCGTCTTCTGTCTGTCTGTCTGTCTGTCTTCTTTCTCTTTCTCTGTCAGTGTTTCTGTCTCTCTCTCTCTGTCTCATGTTGTTCCACGCAAATGCGTGCATGCGCGCGCGCGCGCAACACACACACACACACACACACCACACACTACACACACACACACACACACACACACACACACACACACACAGACACACACGTACACACACCTACTCACATACACTTACATACACTTAAGACTGGCAGGTAAGCAGACACACACAAACACACACACACAACACACACGCACACGCATACACGCACGCGCACACACACCACACACACACACACTACACACACACGACGCCAACACACACACACACAGCACACAACACACACACACACACACACACACACACACAACACACACATTAGACTGGCAGGACAAGCGCTGAGTCAGTGGTGGTGATGACACACGCGACTTAACAATAACAATTTGCCAGAGCCCCCATAGTCCCCAGCAGGATAATCATTAGTCAATACACGACACACAGAGCGCATCTCCTGTGGCATGTTAGTGTCGCTCACATGCTTCTGTTCTGTTTCTTGTTCTTGTTTGTTCTTGCTTCTTGTTTCTTTGTTCTTGTTCTTTTCTCTCTGTTCTTCTTTCTTGTTCTTGCTTCTTTTCTTTCTTGTTCTTCTTGTTCTTCGTTCTTCTTTTGTTCTTGTTTGTTCTTGTTCTTCTTGTTCTTGTTCTTGTTCTTGTTGTGTGTTTTGTTGTTGTTGTTGTTCTTCTTCTTCTTCTTCTTCTCCCTTGTGGTAGAATGGTTTGCCTGCCAATAACTAAACTCTAGGTTCCAGGGTTCGTTTCCCATAGAGGCCTCGACCTTTCTCCCCAGTTTGACCAGAAAATCGAACTGAACGTCTAGTCCTTCGGAAGAGGACGAAAAACTAGTCGGATTTATGTGCCTTTTGGCTGCTAGCTAAAGACCCCACGGCAGTTGACAATCGTGAAGAGCAGGGCATTGCCCGGCTGCCTTGGTATAAAACATTGGAAAGATACGTTTTTCTTAGGTTCCACCCCTTGAAGACCAATTAGCCTTCTTGCCTTTCTGAACTCTTGGTTAGAAAATATGAATATGAATATGAATTTGAGCCAGGGAGAGGGGATGGGCACCGCCTTCGTGGTGCTGGCCCCAGGAAAAGTCGAGGTCTCTGCCACCTCACTTCCCTACGACCCCAGGGTTATTGAATTGTCTAGGTAGGACATCAGGACCTGGCCAGCTCATGGGTTTATGTGCAGGCTTAAGGCTTGTGCCGTGATCATTCTGGATCTTCTCCATCACCTGTGACGTTAGTGCATACGACATCCATTCCGAGCGCAGAGACGTCATCTTGAGAAATTGAAACTAAATTGAAACTTCCATTAGTTCTGTGAAGAGTCATTGCGGCACAGCACTGAAGAGCCGTTCATCAGTTTCTGGAACTGCCGGTTGTATCCCAAAACCTGAGTTTATGTAAACTTTTTTTCTGTCGATTCCGTAATTTCAGTCCATCGTAAATCATCTCCTCCCCTTCTTCTCCCTCCTTCATCAGTTCCCCGGAGGGTTGATTTAAACAAGGCCACTGGATCTTGTTATACGACCATACCAAAGTAGTTTTTTCCCCTAACCTGATGTCAGCAAATCTTCATATGATTTAGAGAACTGCTTGATGATTTGGAGCACTTGTTCCTCGGCGATATGATCAGTGTATCTGACGTTTAGCATCTTGCGATAATATCTCATTTTCTGATTTTTATTGGACAGTGTGACTGGAATGTGGTTTTGTAAGAAGAATGTTCCATGGACAACAAAAAACAAACAAACGAGACAGTCTTGAAAGATGCAGACACAAGAACATTAATTAAGGAGATTATGAAAAGACAAGCAGCATTTACAGGACATTCTATGAGGCAAGAGAAATTAGAGCACCTAGTCATGTTGGGAAAGCTGGAGGGAAAGAGAGCACCAGGTAGACCCAGGGAGAAATATTGGACGGACTTGCAGAGTGGCTGAGGCCAGAGAAGGCAGGAGACGTACTTGCAGCGACAGGGGATAGCTGCGTGTAGAGGGCCATGATCGCCAGCGCCCTGCGGCAGAGCACATGATGAAGATAGTGTGACTAGCAAACGACAATGGATAGATTCAAATGGAGCGCCATGATACCCAGCACCATACGGCAGAGCATATGATGATAAAGTGATCTAAGTGTCTGTATAAGATGATGTAAAAGAGTGAAGGAGTGGGGATAGGAAGAATCTGGGTTGGACTTCGTCTTTTTCTTTCATTCGGTGTCTCTTTGTCTGTCTCTGTCTCTGTCTCTCTCCGTCTCTGTCTGTCTGTCTGTCTGTCTCTCTCTCTCTGTCTTTGCTCTCTCTCTCTCTCCACCCCTCTCTCTCCCTCCCATCTCTCTCACTCACTCCACGAACCAGAAAAATATGTTAATGACGTAACCACCAAGAAATTCCGTGATTGCCTGATCAGATTTAGATTAGGTGTAAACGAGTTGGGTGTAAACAATCGATATTTAACAGAAAACTATGCTAGAAAAAGCTGCCCCTTTTGTCCGAATATTTTAGAAGATGAATCCTATTTTCTTTTTGAATGTCCGGTCTATAAAGACATCAGAAATAAGCATTTAGAAGGAATCGTTGGAAACAGCACTGATCCCTCGTGGAGTACGGCCCTAAAGTGTAACAATTCAGAACATTAAAAAAAATTGGCGATGTTTATGTTTCATGCATTCGCATTTGCACTGCTAGATGTAAAGCTAGCTCCTAGTATTCGCATTCGAATGTAGCACAGCGTCAGTACAAAGTCTGTCAGTAGTGAATGGAAAGTTCCTTGCATCCCAGAATGCACGTACTATTTTAAGAACATTCAACGCGAGCTGTGGTTTTACCGAAGACTGCTGAGGGTCAAATGGACGGATAGGCGCTCAAATGAAAGCATACTGAATGAGTTGGGTACTACACGCAAGCTCCTAGTACTCATACAACGGAGGAAACTGAAATATGTTGGACACGCAATCCGTAATGAGAGAACAGACTTGATGTCCACTGTCCTCCAAGGTAAAGTGGAAGGAAAGAGAAACAGAGGACGGCCACCTGCATCACTTGCTAGAAACATCACAAACATCAGTGGCAAGAAACTCCAGGAGGTGGTCAGACTTAGCCAAGATCGAGAGTGCTGGAG
>JAPXFY010000029.1:14221704-14234204 GCA_030674185.1 Monoplex corrugatus
TTGTTTGTTTGTTTGTTTGTTTATTCGTTCGTTTTAAACTGCAGTGTTTTTCGTCAAGGGATTACTATCTTAACGACACTCAACTCTCAGTTCGGTGTCAGCATTAAACTGTTGCGATAGGGGATTATACCATTCACTGAAGTCTTTGTCATTTCACTTTTATTGTCAAAAACTACGGAAATCCCCGCTGTATATCACGGGAATTCCCGCTTCTTTCCTGCCGCCAGACAAGCGAATGAGACCTCATCAATAATTAATGACCTCACGCGCGGCTCTTTAAGCGTCAGATTACAGTCTACAGGCGGGTGTTTATGTTGAGATTAACTATAAAACGGGAAGGACGGGGGTAGTGGTGAGGCAAGATACGGGGTAAGGAGAGGGAGGAAGTGACGGAGGTTAAGGGATAAGTGGGAGGAGGGGAA
Organism: Monoplex corrugatus; assembly: GCA_030674185.1. Lineage (NCBI taxonomy): Eukaryota > Metazoa > Mollusca > Gastropoda > Littorinimorpha > Ranellidae > Monoplex > Monoplex corrugatus. The sequence continues at coordinate 14,222,127 of JAPXFY010000029.1, forward strand.
CGTGGTGGCAGAGGTCTGGGAAGATAGTGGTAAATTAAATGTCAACCTCACGTGTATTTATTGTAAAGAAGATAGTAAAAACTATAATAGTAACCCAGCTCTGAGATTTTCTTTTTATCTTTTGTTTTTTGTTTTTTCTTTTCTTGTCTTTCCTCATTTTTTTATGTCACCTCCGTGGCCACAGAAGCTGATTTTCATTCAAAAGAACTTGTACTTCCGAACATTAATTTTATACACAGAAGCAATAAGAGGGGAAGCAGGGAGAATTTTTATATTTATTATCAAAGGACATGACTCTTGAGAATTATCTCCCATGTATAGAACTTCTCAAATCTAACACAGTTTGCCCTACCCATTCAGCTAGCATAGAAACAGATACAAAGTACAAAAACAGTTAGCTCAGGACACTCCCCTAAAAAAAAAAAAAAAAAAAAAAAAAGGAGCGCCCAAGCCTACCTTTATACTCTCTGCAACTACCCTACACACAACTATGAGAGAGGAGAGAAATAATACAATATATTGGTCTTATCTTCAAGATTGACATAGTCTTTTATTCTTGAACTGACCAAACACACACACATAGACAAGACAGAACATATACAGGGTTGCTTCCAAGGCATATATAGGTAATACCAAAGAAATAAGAGGGAAGCAGGGAGAATTTTTATAATATAATCAAAGGACATGACTCTTGAGAATTATCTCCCATGTTGTATTCCCTGATCCTGCGCTGGACCAAAAGCACTGGCGAGGTCTTAAAATGTGGAAAAAGAAAGGGGGGGGGGGGAGGAGAAGGACCTGTGAAGCACTATGCTGACACTATCAGAATGATGGAAACTTTGAGACTGCCAACGAACAGGCCTGGTTTTGTTTTATGTTGCGAATTCGAGATGTGAGATGTGGAGTCTTTGACTCTCTCTAAAGAATCACCTGGCGTAGATATTCAACAGATACAAAAGATAAGGTCTAACATACTATCTTCCTCAGCTCGATATGAATCAGTTTTGGTCTCCTAGTTTACTTAAATACCGGTAAAAAATACATAATAAAAGTTTAAGTTTTTCGACTGAGACATCGACACTGACCGTATTATTTTCATGACAAAGAAATGGCCGTCAGATTCCTATCTTCTTCTTTTGCTTTTTTTATCATCATCATCATCATCATCATCATCATCATCATCATCATCATCTTCATCTTCTTCTTCTTCTCTATCTCTTCTCTTCTTCTTCTTCTTCTCCTCCTCCTCCTCCTCTCTCTCTCCCTCTCTCTCTCTCTTACTCACTTGCTTACTGCTGTTATACCTTGTAAAGAAAGTTTTCGTTATTTTTGTGTCCTCCCTCCCCCCCCCCCTCTCTCTCTCTCTCTTCTCTCCATCTCTCTGTCTCTGTCTCGTTCTGTTTTTCTTTCTTTCCTTATCTCTGTCTGTCTGTCTGTCTGTCCGTCCGTCCGTCCGTCGTCCGTTTGTCTGTCTGTCGATCTGTTTGTCTGTCGATCTGTTTGTCTGTCGATCTGTCTGTCTGTCTCTTTCTCTCTCTCTTTCTTTGTGTGTGTGTGTGTGTGTGTGTGTGTGTGTGTGTGTGTGTGTGTGTGTGTGTGTGAGTGTGCACCTGCGTGTGTGTGCGTGCGTGCGTGCGTGTGTGTGTGTGCGTGCGTGCGTGTGTGTGTGTGTGTGTGTATGTGTGTGTACGTGTAACATTTTTCTGAAAAGAAATCGTTTGGGGAAAAGTTTTGCTCACAGACAAATTGTGTTTAACGTCTATTATCCTGTGTGTTTTCTTAAAGTTATGGCGGCCTAGACACATCTCCAATTTCGTTTTTGATTGCCTTTCCCGTTAAACAAAGAGCAAAAGGCTTGAAAAGGCTTGGGAAGAATGGCTGCAGATGAAATGGCGAGAGTTGATGCGAAATGTGTGGAACAAACTGAAGATAATGGTGTATGTCTATCTCTGGATATTGGTTTCTTTTCACTCCTCTCTCCCACACATTTCAATCGAAACACCCCCCCCCCCTCTCTCTCTCTCTGTTTCCCCTCCCCCTCCCCCCCCCCTCCATTTCCCTCTTGTCAAAATAGTGATTCTGTAAGATTACATGTAGAATACTGAATCATCACTTCTTGGTGACTTTAGAATTCTAGTATGATTTTTGTCGTTGTGAATTCTTGTACGAATGTTGTACATTGACCGATTTCAAGTTACCGAACCTTGGGTCATTGAAGACAAGTTTATTTTTATGCATTGAAGCCAAAAAGACCAGGAGATGGTGTAACTTCGTTTGGTGGAAACGTTCAGAAAGCAGTACATGACGCTAAAACTAGTCAGACCTGTCTCTGATGAAAAGATGTGGATTGAGGCGTTTATTACACTTTGTGATTGATATAACGAACTGCCTCATTTTGAGCTGAAACACAAAGTTCACAGCATCGTTTCTGTAATAAAGCTTGTAATGGTTTGCCTTTGTTACAGCGTTTCCTTTGCCCAGCGTTTTCTGACATGTTTGTATATTGTATTGCAACGTTCTTAATGAAAAATATATAAACAAACAAGTAAATGTTGGAAAGGAGAGGGAGAGGGGTTCGTGAATTTCTGTCTGCCAAATCTGATTTGGTCTCGAGAGATATAGAAAAGACTGATAAAAGTTAACTATATTTGATTGCTGAATTATACACATTGACAGTTATATCTGCTAATAAATAGATGACGTTTACATAGACAATTTTGATTTTGACTTTTCCTGTCACTTTTATTTTGTTAAATCATTGCAGACGAGACATTGCCATCACATTTTAAACAGCACAAATAATTGAACAGGAATGGAAGAGGATGGGAATGTGAAATAAGTTGAAGAAAATGCATCAGAAGCTGAGAGCACCACGAATACGGTGGTGTAGATTTCTCTCTAGACTATTGATTCCAGACGGCAGGTGCACATTAGAAATAGCCAGCATAATCGTCCAGGTCAAAACAGCATCCAAGGAGATGAAAAGCGTTCTTACCAACAAATGCCTATCAGTTAACACCAGGAAGAGAGTTCTTCATTTTATATAGAACCGGTATTGTTGTACGGATATGAAGCGCGGACGGTCAACACGCAAAGTCAGAACAAGATCGAGTCTGCTGAAATGTGGTTTCTAAGAAGAATGTTAAGAGTTCCGTGGATAGCAAAAAAACAAACGAGACAATCTTCAAGGAGGCAGACACAAGAATAACATTAATGAAGAAGATTAGAAAGAGACAAGCAACGTTTCATAGGACACTTCATGAGGCAAGAGAAATTAGAGCAGCTGTTCACAACAGGAAAGCTGGAGGGAAAGAAAACACCAGGTAGACCAGGGAGTAAAAATTGGACGGACTTGCAGAGTGGATGAAGATAGAGAGGGTGGAAGATGTACTTGCCGCGAGAAAGGATAGATTCGTATGGAGGGCCATGATCGCCAACTCCATGCGGCAGGGCACTTGCTGATGATGATGACTGAGTCCTTCTCACTCCTCTCCCATACATTTCAATATATCCTCCATCTCCTTCTCAAAATAATGAGTTTGTACGCTGAGACCCAGAGTAGGTCAGTGATTTTGGTGTCTCTGTTATACTGTAGAACCAAGTTAGCTAAAATGTAAGTCCATTGATTCATCATTTGTTTGCAGTTTGTTCCAGAGGGATTCATTGCACGGGAACCATCGCATATGCGCTCCACCCAAATCTGCCAGCATCAGCCTGCACAAAGCCTTTTGCACTAGCAAGGTTTTGAAATGGGGATGGGGAGACAGGGACTTATGAAAGATCAAACTGGTCTATCAGAATGATGGAAACATTAACCATTTGATTTCTGCACCCTATCCACCAACTGCAAAAACTTAACCCTTCGACTCCCTCAACCTGTTCACCAGCTTCCTGCAGAAAGATTGTGGAAGGGTGAGGAAGTCGATAGGTTAAGTTTTTGCTGTGCTAGCGTGGTTGACAATGCAGGATGCTGGTAGACAGGGTGAGGGAGTCAAAGGTTAAGTTTTTGCTTTGCTAGCGTGGTTGACAATGCAGGATGCTGGTAGACAGGGTGAGGGAGTCAAAGGGTTAAGTTTTTTGCTTTGCTAGCATGGTTGACAATGCAGGATGTGGTAGACAGGGTGAGGGAGTCAAAGGGTTAAGTTTTTGCTTTGCTAGCGTGGTTGGACAATGCAGGATGCTGGTGGACAGGGTGAGGGAGTCAAAGGGTTAAGTTTTTGCTTTGCTAGCGTGGTTTGACAATGCAGGATGCTGGTAGTCAGGGTGAGGGAGTCAAAGGGTTAAGTTTTTGCTTTGCTAGCGTGGTTGACAATGCAGGATGCTGGTGGACAGGGTGAGGGAGTCAAAGGGTTAAGTTTTTGCTTTGCTAGCGTGGTTGACAATGCAGGATGCTGGTAGACATCGTCGCGGGAGTCAAAGAGTTAAGATGGGCAGCGAACAGTCCAGGACAGTTGTTAATGTTGCCAGCTGGGTCTGAACTCGAGGTCATCATCATTATCATCATCAGGTGCCCTGCGCATGGTGTTGGCGATCATGGACTTCCATCTGTCTTTTTTTTAAAAATTGTTTTTATTCATTTTCAAATATATAGCTTTACAAACATCTTGAAATGTACACAATGCATAATCAACAGATGTAACAAAATGTAGAAAGAAAAAAGCATTCATTGCAATTGTATATATGCATAAATACATATACATATCCGTACACAAAAAACATACATATGTATACAGACATACATATACATATGCATACATACATCTGCATATACACCTTCCATCTGTCTTTATCTCTTGTTGCCTCAAGCATCTCCTCCACCCTCTTTGTCTCCAGCCACTCTGCATGTCCGTCTAGCATTTTCTCCCTGGGTCTACCTGGAGCTCTCCTTCCCTCCAGCTTTCCTGTTGTGATCAGGTGCTCCAAATCCCCCTTCCTCATAAAATGGCCTATAAATGTTGCCTGTCTTTTCCCAATCTTCCTTATGAAATGATCTACTTGTGTCTGCCTCCATCAAGACTGTCTCGTTTCTTTTCTTTGCTGTCCATGGAACTCTCAACATTCTTCTTAGAAACCACATCTAGGCTGCCTCAATCTTCTTCTGGCTTTGCTTGTTGACTGTCCACGCCTCACATCCGTACAACAGTATTGGTTCTATATATAACATTAAAGATCTCTCTTCCTGATGTTAATTGATAGGCATTTGTTGATAAGAATGCTTTTCATCTTCTTGAATGCTGATTTGGCTTGGCCGATTCTGCCGGCTATTTCTGATGTGCATCTGCCGTCTGGTGAGATGATCTTTCCCAGATATTTAAACTGATCAAACTGTCTCAAAGTTGTGCCGTTTGCTGTTAGTTTGCGTGAGGGGATTTCATGTTGTTTTTGTTTTTTATTTATTTTTTTTTTTTTTTTACTGATAACTATTTTTTTCATCAGTGAGAAATCTGTTTTGTTTTGTTTTGTTTTTTGTTTGTTTTGAATTATTTGTATTTTGTTTTCAATTTCATTAAAATGTACTGCGCGGTATACGTACTTACCAGTCAAGTTACAGCGTTGTGAAGGTCGCCAAGACATTATTCCATGTCTCTAGCTGTGCTTGAAGACAAACAGGAGGGAAGGACAACAGAAATCAATACGTTCAAAACATATCAGAGTGTAAATAGCAGAAGGCGTTTGAAAACCTTAACAAACTCCCTAGGAATCAGAGACGCTGAGAGAGAGAAAGAGAAAAAAGAGGGAAGAGGGAGAGAGGGAGAGAGAGAGAGAGAGGAGAGAGAGAGAGAGGAGAGAGAGAGAGAGAGAGAGAGAGAGCCGAATGAGAGAGAGAGACACATTATGAAAAGAGAGAGAGAGAGAGAGAGAGAGAGAGGAGAGAAGGAGAGAGAGAGAGAGAGAGAGGCACGAATACGAACACGAGCACGACGGCACGAACACAAACACAACACAAATGTATTGTATAAGGCGCACAGAGAGAGACGAGAGAGAGAGAGAGAGAGAGAGAGAGAGGTGTGTGAGGAGTGTGAGTGTGTGTGTGTGTGTGTGTTTGTGTATATGTGTGTGTTTTGTGTGTGTGTGTTGTGTGTGTGTGTGTGTGTGTGTGCGTGCGTGCGTGCGTCTGCGTGTGTGTATGTGTGTGTGTGTGTAAAAACCGTAGAAATGAGAGAAAGATACCTCTGTTGTGTGTGGATGTATATTTCTTTAATTATCTCCCCAGGACACCTGAAGCCCATGTATACGAGCTACTGGCCTCACAGAAAAATTCATGTGCCCTCTCTGTATGTTCGTCGGTCTGTCTCTCACTCTCTTTCTCATTCTCTCGCTGTCTGTCTCTGTCTCTCTGTCTGTGTCTGTCCATCTGTCTCTCTTTCTTTGTCTCTCTCTTCTCTTTCTTCTTCCCTTCTGTTTGTGTATGTATGTATGTATGTATGTATGTATGTATGTATGTATGTATGTATGTATGTATGTATGTATACATACATAATGTGTATATGTATATATATATATATACACATATGTATATATGTATATTATATATGTATATAAAAGTATATACGTGTGTGTGTGTGTGTGTGTGTGTGTGGCGTCGTGCGTGCGTGCGTGCGTGTGTGTGTGTGTGTGTGTGTGTGTGTGTGTGTGTGTGTGTGTGTGTAAGCAAGCAAGCAAACCAATCTCGGAACCAAGATCGTCTGCTCTGAACAGGACGGTACAGGCAATTTCCTTCACTTCCAGTCAGTTCTTAAAACATCAACACGACCTTTAACACCCACACCCCTAGACAGACAAATGCCTAGTGCCAAGCCCAAGAATCCTTTCCTCATATCAGCCCACCGCATCCCCCTCCATCCCCCCCCCCCCCCTACACACACAGCCCATCCACAAACTCGCACGTAACTATTTGACAGTGTGATCGCTCACCTGACGCTCTCGTGTTGGACATGATGTAACGCTTTTGATTGGCTAGTCGCATAAGGGGCCATCACTCTACCCGTTCTCCGACAGAGTGAAGGGGATTGAAAACTGAACAAGCCTGAGAAGAGATTGAAACCAAACTTTTCGTAATTAACACCTTGGCTTTGAGGCTGGCCTTATCAGGTTAACTGCCCCTCGACAGTTGATTAAAAGCCGTTTTCACAGCTGTTGTTGGCTGAAGAGGGGTCAGATTTCGCGGACCGGAGGTGCCATGTTGATTCAGCTGATGGCATTGACTGGTCAGGCAAGGGAAGGATTATGGATAGTGTTGTCAGTGCTGGGATAGACAAGGCTATGGACGAAGATCGTTGAACTTGTGAGTGGTGAGATAGGAGTTGGTGTGGAGAGAGAGAAAGAAGGAGAGAGGGGATGGAGAGAGCAGGAGAGGGAGATAAGGAGAGAGAGAGAGAGAAGAGGAGAGGGGGTGGAGAGAGCAGGAGAGGGAGATAAGGGAGAGAGAGAGAGAGAAGAAGAGAGGGGGTGGAGAGAGAGAGAGGGGAGAGAGGAGAGATAAGGGAGGAGAGAGAGAGAGAGAGAGAGAGGAGAAGGAGAGGGTGGGGAGAGAGGAGGAGAGGGAGGTAAGGGAGAGAGGAAGGAGAGGGGGAGAAGAGGAGAGGAGAGGAGAGAGAGAGAGAGAAGGAGAGGGGGTTGAGAGAGCAGGAGAGGGAGATAAGGGAGAGAGAGAGAGAGAAGGAGAGGGGGGTTGAGAGAGCAGGAGAGGGAGATAAGGGAGAGAGAGAGAGAGAAGGAGAGGGGGGTTGAGAGAGCAGGAGAGGGAGATAAGGGAGAGAGAGAGAGAGAAGGAGAGGGGGGTTGAGAGAGCAGGAGAGGGAGATAAGGGAGAGAGAGAGAGAGAAGGAGAGGGGGGTTGAGAGAGCAGGAGAGGGAGATAAGGGAGAGAGAGAGAGAGAAGGAGAGGGGGGTTGGAGAGAGCTGGAGAGGGAGATAAGGGAGAGAGAGAGAGAGAAGGAGAGGGGGGTTGAGAGAGCTGGAGAGGGAGATAAGGGAGAGAGAGAGGAGAAGGAGAGGGGGTGGAGAGAGCAGGAGAGGGAGATAAGGAGAGGGAGAGAGAGAGAGGGGTTGAGAGAGCTGGAGAGGGAGATAAGGGAGATGAGAGAGAAGAATGAGGTGGGGTTGAGAGGTGGTCAGAGGAGTTAAAAGGAGAGAGAGAGAGAGGGAAGGGATGGAGAGAGCTGGAGAGGGAGAGAAGGGAGAGAGAGAGATAGAGGGGGAAAGAGAAGGGGAGATAGAGAGAGTGCATACTCTGTCATTGGTAAACGAATATGCTGGGTGTTTTCATATTTCCATAAGTTAACAACGATAGCATATTAAAGAAACTGAATGGTAAGCACCAACTGTTGACAGAGATCAACAAAGGAAAGCTGAAATATGTAGGCCATACAATCAAGAACACCAAAACAGATTTGATATCAACGGTCCTTCAGGGGAAAGTTGGGGCGAGGAGAAGAAATGGACGACCGTACACCTACTTCAACAACATCTCTGATGTCCGTGGTCTGGGGATCCAGGAAGTCGCTCACAGATGTCTCAATCGTGCGACCTGAAGAAGAGTTGTGATGTCGAGCGTGGTTCCTACCGCCGATCCCTTTGAGGGAGAGAGGTGAGAGGTGATAAGCTAATGGACACTGACATAACTTACAGGATATTTACTGTGCATATTTGATGGTCTGCTTTCGTATACACTTGACTATTTGGGAAGACACTAACAAGTCTCCACACATGTTCACTTGGAAGATCAGAAAATTCATCACCCTTTACACACCAGGCCAGAGGTTCCCAGGCAGGATTGAACCCCAGACCTTCTGATTGAAAGTATGACGTCTTACCCACTTAATTACCACGACCGTTGTTTGGATTTTGTTGTTTTTCGTTCTTCGTTGTCGAAGAGGACCACAACTTCAATTTTGACCGGGGGATTGGAGATTGTAGATCCGGAGGTGGCTGGTGAGGCCAATCCGGGCCAGGAAGGCTTGCCCACACGTAGGGCAAACGTGGGTTGGTGCAACTGTAGAATTGGAGGTCGCTCGCGCCTTGCCCGCTCCTCGTTTTCTTTGAGCCTCTGCTGTACGTCTTCTCTCTGCTGCTCTTGCTCCGATGGTCAGCTTGCCTCGCCAGATTGGTCGACCTAGTACAAGCGTCTCCCAGATATTAGTGTTGATGTCCAGGTCATTGATGGATACTTGGAGGCAATCTGTAAAGCGTTTCTTTTGGCCACCAACTGATCGCTTCCCCTGGCTCAGTTCTCCGTAAGTAAGTTGTTTTGGTAGTCGATGTCTGGCCCATCTTACTGGGGCTTTCTGCAGGATGGTGTGTGTGCTGAGGGTGCTGGCTCGTTCCAGGACTTCCGTTTCCGGGATCTTGTCTTGCTACGTGATATGGAGGAGTCTGCGCAGACAGGTCAGGCGGAAGTGATTGAGCTGTCTGGCATGCCTGCTGTAGACTGTCTACGTTTCACTGGCGTAAACATGCAAAATAACAGCAAACGGCACAACCTTGAGACAGGTTGATAAGTTTAAATACCTGGGAATGATCATTTCACCAGACGGCAGATGCACATCAGAAATAGTCAGCAGAATTGGCCAAGCCAAAACAGCTTTCAAGAAGATGAAAAGCATTCTTACCAACAAATGCCTATCAATTAACAACAGGAAGAGAGTTCTTGAATGCTATATAGAACCAATACTGTTATACGGTTGTGAGGCGTGGCCAATCAACAAGCAAAGCCAGAAGAAGATTGAGGCAGCCGAGATGTGGTTTCTAAGAAGAATGTTGAGAGTTCCATGGACAGCAAAGAAAAGAAACGAGACAGTCTTGATGGAGGCAGACACAAGAAGATCATTCATAAGGAAGATTAGGAAAAGACAGGCAACATTTATAGGCCATTTTATGAGGAAAGGGGAATTGGATCACCTGGTCACAACAGGAACGCTAGAGGGATAGAGAGTACCAGGTAGACCCAGGGAGAAGATATTGGACGGACTTGCAGAGTGGCTGAAGGCAAGGAGGGTGGAAGAGGTGCTTGAGGCAACAAGGGATAGAAACAGACGGAAGTCCATGATCGCCAACGCCATGTGGCAATGCACCTGATGATGATGATGAGACATGCAGTGGACTGATAGTGAAGGAAAAGTTTATAAGGCTTGACTGTCTTTGTAATAACCGGGTCCAACAGTTTTCCTTTGATCATCCTGATAATGATTATAGGATAATAAAGCCACAAAAGAAAGTGATGAGCATGCTTTCAAAAATCCACCCCTACAGCCATTCCTGACTTTCAGCCTCTTTCGTCATTCATTTATGGCACGCAACACTGACAAGATTTGATTGACAAAGCAATTTCTCTCTCTCTCTCTCTCTCTCTCTCTCTCTCTCTCTCTCTCTCTCTCTGTCTTTGCTCTTCTCTCTGTCTTTGCTCTGTCTCTCTCTCCTCCTCTCTCCCTCTCTCTTTTTCTCCGTTTAACTGACAGCAATTTTTCTTCTCTTTATCTCTCTCTCTCTCTCTCTCTCTCTCTCTCTCTCTCTCTCTCTCTCTCTCTTTCCCTCTCGATTTGATTGACAAAACAATTTCTCTTTCTGTTTCTCTGTCTGTATGTCTGTCTGCCTGTCTTGTCTCTCTGTGTGTCTCTGTGTTTCAGTCTGTCTGTCTCTACCTGTCCGTCTGTCTGTCTTTCTGTCTCTCTCTGTGTCTTTGTCTCTCTTTCCTTCTCTGTCTCTACGTCTCTATGTGTGTCAGTCTGTCTGTCTCTGTGTCTGTCTGCCAATCTTTTTCTACCTCCTCACCACTTTTCCTCCAGGGTTTCCACCTTTTGTGTCGTCCCCATTCGCCCCTCCTCTCTCCCCTCTCCCCTCTCCCCCTCCATCTTTTTACGTGCTCTGAGCTATTAGGCAGCGGAACATCTTAAAGATTTATAATGATTTCACTTGGGAGGGACGGGGGGGGGGGGGGGGGAGAGAGAAAAACAGTTGTTGTTGTTTAGTCTCCACTGACGACACGAACCAGAAAAACGGGCATAGAACACGAATTTAGTTGTTATCATATTCATATTTATATTCATGTGCATGTTCATATTCAAATTCGAATGCAACCTTTTTTTTTTTTTTTTTTTGTTGTCAAAGTGGATTTTCCATGTGAAATTCGGGCTGCTCTCCCCTCTGAGAGCGTGTCGCCGCAGTTCAGCGCCACCCATTTTTTTTAAACTAAGGCTTCAGAAAAGGCAGGAAGGCTAATAGGTCTTCAAGGGGAGAGACCCGGGAAATCAACCTATCTCTGCAATGTTTTATTCTAGGGCAGCCGGGCAAATGCTCTGCTCTTCACGATTTTCATCAGTCGCTGGATCTTTACCGTGCGTGGGCCAGAAGGCACACGGATCCGACTTCTTTTTCGTCCCCTTCCCAAGGACTAGACGTTCAGTACTATTTCCCGGTCAAACTGAGGAAAAAAAAAAGAAAAGAAAAAAAAAAGGTCAAGGCCTTTATGGGAAACGCACCCCAAAACTTTGAGTTTAGTTATTGGCAGGCGACAGTCTGAACCATTCTGCCACTCTTCTCCCTATCTTCTGTATCTTTGTATGTAATATGTTTCGTTTTGCTATATTGATTATGTTATATCATTTGTGTTTTATACTAATTACGTACAGATTACATACAGCTGATTGGAGGAGGATGAAGAGGAGACGAACGAGAGGAAGGGGAGAGAGAGAGAGAGAGGAGAGAGAGAGAGAGAGAGAGAGAGAGAGAGAGAGAGAGAGAGAGAGAGAGAGAAAAGAGAGAGAGAATCAGAATCAGAATCAGAATCAGAATCATAAATGTATTCAGTAAGGCCAAAGCCCCATTTGAAGGGGCGTGAACACATTATAAAGATTAAACAAGCGCAGAATATAATACATAGTCGTTCTTGGATAATGCATACTTCAAATATTTTGAAATAATAACAATATAGGACATATTTTGAAATAATAACAATATAGGACTAACAGTCAAACTTCAATAATATAATAGGGACATAAGAGAGAAAGAGAAAGAGAGAGAGAGACAGAGACAGAGAGAGATCGAGAGAGAGAGATCGAGAGAGAGAGAGAGAGAGAGAGA
>JAPXFY010000029.1:14254204-14256704 GCA_030674185.1 Monoplex corrugatus
GTGTGAGAGAGAGAGAGAGAGAGAGAGAGAGAGACAGACAGACAGACAGACAGACAGACAGACACAGACAGACAGACAGACAGACACGTAGGGGGACACACAGAATCAGTCAGATACATACAGAGAGAGAGGAGAGAGACAGACAGACAGACAGACAGACAGACAGACAGACAGACAGACAATAGATAAAGACACAATAAAGACAAACTAATGAACGAAGTGAAGAACATGGTCAATGAAATCTTACAGTTCTGCATAACGAACTGCTAAACGTACAGACTGACAGACTGACTGACTGACTGACTGACTGACCGACTGACTGACTGAGTGACTGACTGACAGAAAGTGGTAGGAACAGGGAAATCGGGAGGGACAGAGAGAAGGAAACAGATATTGGGGGGGGGGGAGGTGAGAGAAAGACAGGAAGTCAGTGTGGGTGCCAGAGAGGGGATGGTGAGAGAAAAATGACTTTGTCAATCAAATCTCGTCTGTTTTGCGTGTCACAAATGAATGATGAAAGGGGATGGAAGTCAGCAAAGGTGATGAAGATGTACGGAGAATTCATACACTGAATTTTCTTTTGTGATTTTATTATCCCATAACCAGCATCGGCAAAGATCGAAAGAAAGTTGTTTGTCTTACTGTTTACAGGATGGTCAAGCCTTTCGAACAAAGTTTCAGTTCATGTATGCTCTGTCGGTTCAAACTGTTCCTCTCCGTCTCCCAATGAACTTATCTATCTCTTTGTCTCTCCGTCATCCACAAATTCTCCTGAAATTCCACAGTAGTAAGTCTTACGTTAGTCTTGATTAGACTGTTCATTTGTAAACAATGATAGCGAAATTAGACACCCCCCACCCTCCCACCCCTTTGTGGATGCCGGGGGCTCTTTCAGTATGAATAGTATCCCCACTTTCTGGAAATTCTGTGCTAGAAATTTCCTCTTCCTGCACTCTTTGTTTTTTTTTTCTTCATTCTTTGCTTTCTGTCATTTTTTTCTTATCATTTTCTGCCTTGCTGGTCCATTCACCTGAGTGTTCGATAAAGTCTTACGCATTTTTTCTTAGTTTGATAATTGGGTACATGTATTGAGTGCATTTTGGCTCTAGGAAGGCGAGATATGCGGAGGCAACTTTTGGTAATTTATGCCTGTTATGGTGTCCTTAGGTATGCTTAAATTTGTATTCAGGTGTGGCTTTTTTTTTCATTCCCTGTGCGATAAACCGGACGGAGTGGTCAACGCCGCGGACATTTCCTTAGATTATGTGCGCGAATGCATTGATGTGTGTACTTAATTTTCTTTTTCTTTTTTTTCCCCTTTTTGAAGTTTTGTATGTTTTGAAGCAGTTATAGCCCTGATAGGCTGTACGCAGTCGGCTGGGTTTGAAACAACAATAACAATAAGCGATATTTAGACTTGCTTTCATCTTCATAGATCGTTATCATGTGCCCTGCCGCAAGGCATTGGCGATGGTGGCCCGCTATACGAGTCTGTCCTTTGTCGCTGCAAGTACATCTCCCACACTGTCCGTCCTATACTATTATTTTCTCCCTGGGTCTGCATGGTGCTTTTTTCCTCTCAGCTTTCCTGTTGTGACTAGGTGCTCTTAGTTCTCTTACGTCCTAAAAAGTCCTATAAATGTTGCATGTCTTTCCCCAATCTTCTTCATTAATTGTGTGTTGTGTGTTGTGTGTGTGTGTGTGTGTGTGTGTGTGTGTGTGTGTGTGTTGTGTGTGTGTGTGTGCGCGCGTGCGTGCGTGTATGTACGTGTGTGTGTGTGTGTGTGTGTGTGTACGTGTGTGTGTGTGTGTGTGTGCGTGTGTGTGTGTGTGTGTATGTGTGTGTGTGTGTGTGTGTGTGCGCGCGTGCGTGCGTGTATGTACGTACGTGTGTGTGTGTGTGTGTGTGTGTGTACGTGTGTGTGTGTGTGTGTGTGTGTGCGTGTGTTTGTGTGTGTGTGTGTGTGTGTGTGTGTGCCTCCTTCAAGAAAATCTCATTTGTTTTCTTTGCTGTCTATGGAACTTTTAACATTCTTCTTAGAAACCACATTTTAGATTTCGGCTGGACATGATACGTTGGAAAATACAGTGGTTGTTAGACCTGGTGTATCAACTTTGAATGTTCATCAGACGAAGTATTAGGAATATAGACTCTTGATATAGTGTGCTCTTCATGCATGCATGCAAAAAAAGATGAGATACACTTTGTTCTTTGATGTCCAATTTTTGACGGTCTTCGATCAAAGTCTATTCCACAAAAACACTACAGAAATTTGAACAAATGTAAGCTGTGTTTATGATTAAGCTCAACTCACGATGAGTTTGTTAAGAACTTCGGGTTTTTTGTTTTTGTTTTTGTTTCTACTCAAAGCATTTAAAATAAAGGTAAATTATGATGTCCAGATACGCAGTTTGTTCTTTTGTAGGCGTTTGTTCACCTTTTTCTCTAATATCGTTTTTTATAATGCGTTTTAAGGATCGCTTCAGCGGGGGTTGATGG
>JAPXFY010000029.1:14261704-14266704 GCA_030674185.1 Monoplex corrugatus
GTGAGAAGGCCAGTTTTAATGGGGGACTTATCTAATCTTACACCGACACCACCAGAACAACAATGATGTTAAAACAGGCCATTAAGAAGGCCAGTTTTAATGTAGTGCACACCCAGGATTCGAACCCACACCATTATTCGTTCTGTTGTTCGTCACCAAGTGTTTTGAGTCTTTCTCTTGGTTTGGTTTGGTTCAGTTTTTACGTCGACACCCACCTCAGGTGATATGGCTGACGGGAATAACCATCCCAGGGAAGTGGGGGAAGTGGGACCTATCTAATCCTATACCGACACCACCAGAACAACAATGATGTTAAGATGGGACAGTGAGAAGGCCAGTTTTAAAGGGACTTATCCAATCCTATACTGACACCACCAGAACAACATGATGTTAAGATGGGGCAGTGAGAAGGCCAGTTTTAATACAGGGCAGCCCCGGGATTCGAACCTACGACCATTAGCATGTGAATCCGACGCTCAAACCAACTGAACTACTGGGGCCCGCATTTTCTCTCTTGCGCGTTCCTTCTGTTTGTCTACGTTTGTTTGTTTTATTGAATTTTAAGTCCTACCACACCGAGTATATGAGGACTAGCATTAATATGAGACACCGATGCTATTGTCGGATTTTCTATGCATATGTAAGAGAGCACCGGGTAAAAACCCAGGGAGAAAATGCTGGACGGACTTGCAGAGTGGCTGGGGACGAGGGGGGGTGGGGGTGGGAGGAATGCTGGGGGCAACGAGAGATAGAGACAGGTGGAAGTCCATGATCGCCAACGCCATGCGGCAGGGCACATGATGATGATAATGTTTATCTAGTGAAGGGCAGACTTAGTAAGCCAAGAGCTAGCTTGTTCTTCAGTGCATTCGCTCGGCTGCCCTGGCATCAAGTATTGGAGAGAGAGGTTTATTTCTCAGGTCCCTCACCTCGAAGGCTAGTTTGCCTTCTTGCCTGTGTAAAGTCTCGGTAAAAGAAAGATAAAAAGGGTGGCGCTGAACCGTGGCGACATGTTCTCAACGGGGAGAACAGCCCGGTTTTCACAAGGTAAAATCCATGTGATAAAGAGAAGAGAATCTGAATATGAATAGTCGTATTTGGCGTGTGACGGTGAAGGGTTCATTGCACCACTCGAACCCACAATCATTATTCCTTATGTTGTTCGTCGCCAAGTGTTCTTGAGTCTTTCTCTTGGATTGGATTGGTTCAGTTTTTATGTCGACACCCACTTCAGGTGATATGGCCGACGGGGATAACCATCCCAGGGAAGTTGGGGAAGTGGGACCTATCTAATCCTATACCGATACCACCAGAACAATGATGTCAACCTGCATACCTGACCTGTGGTGTTCCACAAGGATCTGTCCTTGGCCCTGTTCTTTTTACTCTTTACACCTCCCCCCTGTCCACCATCATCAACTCCCACTCTATAAAACACCACTTCTATGCTGATGACACCCAACTTCAGGACAGTGACTCACCTGACAATATACAGTGCCTCCTGACTCGCACCACTGAGTGTTACTCGGACATCAAAAATTGGATGACATACAACAAACTTCAGCTAAATGATGACAAGACAGAGGCTATCCTCATTGGCACCCGTCAGAGACTTTCTCAGCTGCCTCCTCTTTCTCTCCCATTATGTAACACATCAGTCCCAATTTCTGATTCAACTAAAAACCTTGGTGTCTGCATTGACTCTACCCTCTCCATGAACAACTTTGTTTCTCAAACTGCCAGATCTTGCTACTATCACCTCCATCGTATAAGCCTGATCAGGAAGTATCTCTCTGTCGAAACAACTGCAAAACTCGTTCTCTCCTTCATAATGTCTCGCATTGACTATTGCAATTCACTCCTGTCTGGTCTTCCTGCCTCCACCACTCACATCCTACAGCGCATTCAAAACAATGCTGCACGTCTTGTACTAAAAAAGAAAAAAGCTGACCACATATCTCCTCTCCTGGCACAACTTCACTGGCTCCCTGTATCAAAGCGCATACAGTACAAACTAGACACCATGTGCTACAAAAGCCTCAATAACGCAGCCCCCGATTACCTGTCAAGCCTACTTGAGATCTATGTTCCCTCACGTACCCTCCGCTCTGCCTCCGATCCTCTGACTTTTCGCTTTCCACGCACTAAGCTCAATACCTATGGTCCACGAGCCTTCTCTGTTTCTGGTCCGCTCTCCTGGAACAAACTTCCTCTCTCAGTCCGTCAGCAACCTACTTTTGTCTCCTTCAAGTCCGCTCTCAAAACTCACCTTTTCTCCTCTGCATAAAATCCTGACCTCACTCAATCCCCTCTGCAGCCTGTCTCCACTCGGAGGGGAATCACATTGTAATATATAATTGTATATAATATGCTCTCTATAATTTTCCATTGTTTTTATTCTTTCTCCCCATTTATAGCCGTGTGTGTGTGTGTGTGTGTGTGTGTGTGTGTGTGTGTGCGTGGGTGCGTGTGTGTGCGTGCGTGCGTGCGTGTGTGTGCGTGCGTGCGTGTGTGTGTGTTTCAGCGCTTAGATTTGATTTTATCAAGATTTTGCGCTATATAAATATTGTGTAATTATTATTAAAAAATATTGTAATTATTATTATTATAGTTTCCACTTTACAGTTGTTTCTATTCCGTTTAGTCAGATGTCAGGATGGCCGAGCGGTCCAAGACGCTGCGTTCAGGTCGCAGTCTGGTTCTCCAGGCGTGGGTTCGAATCCCACTTCTGACAACTTTTTTTTTTTAAACATTGAAAAGTAGCTTGTTTGTGAAAGATCCTTTGGAGTAATATAAGCACAACGTTTCGAGCCCCAGGCTCTTTGTCAGGTGAATGAGAAGTGGTAAATGAAAGTGACGTGGAAAATAAAAATGACGTGGAAAATAAAATGACGTGGAAAATAAATGTGACAGAGCAGTATTGGTGGGGGTTGGGGTGGGGGAGAAGAAGGGGAAACAATAGGGATTAGCAGGACAAGGAGAGGGCCCAGGCACTGCTACGTGTCGGCAGTTCGGATGTTCAGGCCCGCCGGCTGGACTGTTCCCAGTCGGTGGATAATGCAGTTCTCCATGTATTTCCTGTATCGTCGGTCTCTGGTGTTTTGCCACACTGCTGAAATTTGTGCATGGACGTAGCTGTGTTGAGGGCTAGTGAAACAAAGAAATGGTTTAATGTCGCATTGTCATTTATATTTATTGCTCTTTGGAACTAACAATTATTTCCTTCTTTCTTTATTTGTTTGTTTACTTACTTACTTACTTAATGATTTATGTATTTTTCTATTTATCTTACTTACTTAATGATATATGTATTTTTCTATTTTATCTCTTCATTCATTTATCTATTTCTCCTTATTGTTTTAATATTGCAAAGACAGGAAAGTTCACTGATTTGTTTTTGGCATTCGTTTGACTTTTTCTCTTTGTCTCTGTCTCTCTTATTCTCACTCTCTGTGAATGTGAATTTTGTGTGTGTGTGTGTGTGTGTGTGTGTGTGTGTGTGTGTGTGTGTGTGAGAGAGAGAGAGAGAGAGAGAGAGAGACAGACAGAGACAGAGACAGAGACAGAGAGAGACAGACAGAGAGAGAGACAGAGACAGAGAGACAAAGAGAAATGAGAATGTGCGTATGTGTGCGCATGTATGCGTGTATACAAGCATACATGCATGTGTGTACCTGTGCATGCGTGCGTGTGTCCGTCTGTGTGTGTGTGTGTGTGTGCGTGCGTGCGTGCATGCGGGCGTGTGTGTGTGTGTGTGTGTGTGTGTGTGTGTGTGTGTGTGTGCATACTTATGTATATGTGCGTACTGATTTATGTGTAAGTGAACGGGCCAGCTGTATACATTATAGCCTAGAATCAAAGTCCATGGCTACGGCGCTATCAACAGAGCCAGTCTTTTCGCTAGAAATAATAATAATAAAAAAAGAAAACACAAACAAACAAAAATGTATGAATGGATGAATGATTGAATGAATGAATCAATCAGTCAATGAATGAATAGATAAATAAATTAATGAACAAATAAATAAATCGAGAAATAAACAAACAAATAAGTATCTATGTAACAGAATAAATGGATGATTAAAGAAAGAAAGAAAGAAAGAAAGAAAGAAAAAAAAAGAAATAGATAAATAATAAATAGATAAATAAATAGATCAATAAATAAATAATGAATATATGAACGAATAAATAAAGAAAGAAAGAAGTAAATACACGAACGAATGAATAAATAAAAATAAATAAATAAATAAATAAAAGAACAATCAAACTAACATACATACAAATACATAATCAAATAATTTAATAATTGATGAAATGGAATAATAAATGAATGAATAAGTAAATGAATAAATGACTGACTGAATGAATGACTGAATGACTGACTGACTGACTGACTGACTGAATGAATGAATGAATGAATGAATGAATGAATGAATGAATGAATGAATGAATGAATGAAACCAAGGGTTACAAAATGTGATGCGTTGAAAACAAGACAGTTCATTTAGTGTCTCTACCATCTGCTTCAAAATATGTAAGACACTCAGTAGTCGTGCTAACAATTTATGGATAATTTAGTAGAAACATAAACGTAACCCCAAAGAAAGGACACTGCGCAATTTGCATAATTGTCATATTTGTAATCACAAACATCTGCCTCGCAATGGTCAACCCTGTTAAAAAAGTATGCAGTCACGGGCTTTGGATAGTGAATTAACGCAATGAAAACAACTCGTGGACATAATTCGACGATAATTAACAATCAGCAACGTCTGTCCCAGAATAACTAACGCACACCCCCCAAAAAAACAATCATGAAATAACTGAATTATAGTCACAATTCTTAATCAACGTCTCTTTTTTTTTTATGAGCAAGGCTATGATTAATTTAACCCTTTGACTCCCGCGCCCTGTCCACCAGCATACTGCACTGTCAACCCTGCTAGCAAAACAAAAACTTAACCCTTTGACTCCCTCACCCTAATCCACCGGCTTCCTGC
>JAPXFY010000029.1:14271704-14279204 GCA_030674185.1 Monoplex corrugatus
TTCTTTCCTTCCTTATTGATTTCTTTCTTCCTTCTTTTCTTACTTCATCCCTTCCCTCGTTTGTTCTTTCTTCCTTCCTTTATTTTTTTTCGTCCTCCTTTCTCTCCTTCCTTCCTGTCCTTCCTTCTTCTTTCTTTCCTTCTTTCTCATCTTCCTTCCTTTCCTTCCTTCTTCTTTCCTTCCTTCCTTCCCCTTCCCCCTTCCTCCCTTTATTCCTTCATTTCTTCCATCAATCCATCCTTCCCTCCTTCCGTGCTTCCTTCCTTCTTTCTTTCCTTCCTTCCTTCCTTCTTTCTTTCCTTCCTTCATTTCTTCCATCAATCCATCCTTCCCTCCTTCCGTCCTTCCTTCCTTCTTTCTTTCCTTCCTTCCTTCCTTCTTTCTTTCCTTCCTTCATTTCTTCCTTCCTTCCGTTGTTTCTTTCTTTCTTTCTTTCTTATTCTTTTCATAGAGCCATAGACTTAAGATCCAATGTGTTGAGTTCAATCCCAGAGCGCAACATTTAAATCTGACCTCTTTGCTGCCCATCATGAGTACCCATCATTCTAATAGTGTCAACTCAATGTTTCATGGATCCTTCTTCCCCCTCTGTCCATTTCAAGACCTTGTCAGCGCAGAGGGTTTTGCACAGGCTCAGAGAATGTGCCATTTGGCAACGTTGGGTGGAGCGCATATGGATTTGTGAGAGTACGATGAATCCATCTTGGGGATAAAAAATATACCTTCACAAACTCCAAAACGCCACATTCTTGCACTTTGATAACAAGCAGAAACATGGAGAGAGATTAGACTTGTCTTCAGATAACAGTCACGGGGCTGATTACACACTCATATCAAAGCGTGCAGCGATTAGCGTAAACTTGAATTTGTTTGATTTTGTAATCAAGTGTCAGGATGGCCGAGCGGTCCAAGGCGCTGCGTTCAGGTCGCAGTCTGGTTTCTCCAGGCGTGGGTTCGAATCCCACTCCTGACAATTTTTTTTTCTTTAGAAAGAGAGACATTATGTTTTATTACATTCTAATAAGAAGATTGTTATGTTGTTGTTTTCTTTCAAACATTTTTTTTGCTTGCTTTACAGAGGCATTGACACATAGACAATTATATTTTTTTCTCTCTGGAAAGAGAGACACGATGTATTACCAAATTTCAATATGTAGATTATTATGATTTTATTCTTTTTCTTTCAATACTTAAGACTATTACGATTTTTTCCCTTCCTTTTTTTTCTTTCCCCTTTTTCTTTTCTCTTTCCTTTTTAAGTGTTGTTTCTCCAGATATCAGTTATCAGATCTAGAGTCCAATGATTTATGTAAAACAAACAAACAAACAAACAAACAATCAAACAAAAAACAAACAAACAATCAAACAAAAAACAAACAAACAATCAAACAAAAAACAAACAAACAATCAAACAAAAAACAAATACAAACAAAAGCAAACAAAAATACACACACACACGTACACACAACGCACACACACACATATTCATGCACGTACAAACACGTACACACAGACACACACACAGACACACACACAGACAGACACATACTCAAACACACAGACACAGACACACATACACACACGCACACACACACACAGGCACACACACACATACACACACACAAACACACCCACATGCATGCCACACACACACACACACACAAAGACAAACACAAACACAAACACACTCACACATACAGACACACACATATACACACAACACACACATACACCCACATACACACACACACACACAACACACACACACACACACACACACACACACAACACACACACACACACACACACACACACACACACACACACACCACACACCACCGCGTATCAGGAGGTGTTGCCAAAACAACATGTTCTCTGATAAAAATCAAGTGATAGTCATCGTTGGAGTTGCGCCACTTGGCAACGTTCCACGTGAGTAAAGTATACAAGAGTAGTGTGCACTAAGTATCAGATGTCAGGATGGCCGAGCGGTCCAAGCGCTGCGTTCAGGTCGCAGTCTGGGTTTTCCAGCGTGGGTTCGAATCCCACTCCTGACAATTTTTTTCTCCGTAATTTTTGGTTCTTTTTATTTATTCTTTTTTCTTTTTTTTTAAAGAGATACGGAGGCATGACACATTCTGGTTTACATTATTTACAATTACAAATACTTCTATATGTTTTTGCTTTTATCTTTAATTGTTTCGCGTGATATTTCTTTAATTTGCTTATTAATGATTGACTCAATCGGTCAGTTTAATTACTGAGTAAAGAGAATAAGTTTTGCTCGTTTGTAAAAAAAAAAACGCTCCTTTTAGAATGAATGTGCATGGTGATTTAAATGAGTTCTGTGATAGATACAGAAATGAAGAAATAAATAGATGGAATGATTGAATGAATACGTGCATACACACTTTCATGAACATATGCTCATTCTGTTAATACAGAAATTCAAAAATCAATGTGAAAATTTTGTATGTTCGATACATTACAGCAGTTAAAGATAAGAAAGAAACAAAACAATTCAGTACAAGAACAGCAATGAACACCATAACAAAATAATTATGATAATTAGTGTAATAACAATAATAGTAAAAAGAATTGTTTATTAACAAGTAAGTAAGTATGTGAATGAAGAAACAAATAATAACAAGAACGGCAACTCGGAAACAAATATAAAAAAAAAACTTACGTCCCTGGTGGACTCGAACCACCAACCTTTCGGTTAACAGCCGAACGCGCTAACCGATTGCGCCACAGAGACTCGACAGTTGAGCAGCTGGATTTGTAGTTTTCAGTGAGCGGGCCAGGTATTCGAGAGCTAGGAAGTGTCACTAGGCTTATATTTATTATTCGTTTTTATTCGCCACTAGCGATAATCTGTTAGCCAAGATTGCAATATTCCAAACACATTCTGTTGTATTTATAACGTCTTTGAATCTACATGTATCAATATGACCGTCAGCATGTTGTTGTTTCGATTTTTATAAGTTAATACATAATCCTTTATCTGAACTTTAATGTTGGGTCTGTTACATGTGGCAGTTTGTATGTCACATAGTCTGACTGATCAAATTAGCTTAGACTCCAACCATAGTGTTGTCACAGTAAAGAATTGTATCGACTGCACGTCAAAAAACATTTTGGAAGAGATCCTTTAAACCTTTGACCCCCGCACTATGGACACAAGAATCATGCATTGTCAATCATGCTAGCAAAGCAAAAACTTAACCCTTGGACTGTGACTTTCCGCCAGCAGGAAGCAGCAAGCTGGTTGATGGAGCTGAAGGGTACGTTTTTGCAGCTGTGGATAGGGTGCGGGAGTCAAAAGGTGAAAGTGCGCTGATGATATCATCAATGAAGAAGTGCATCAAACCATCAAGCAGCACATAAATGAAATGAATGAACACACAAATACACACATTCATGAAAACATGTTCATGTTTCTCGTGAAAGTTTCATGTGTTTGATGCTTCATTTCAACTTTTAAAAATACAAGAAAGCAATAAAACAGTTCAGAACAAGAACAAAAATGATCAACGTAACAAAAGTAATCATGGTAATTACTATGATCATAATGATAGTAATAATAATAATAACAGTAACAAGAAAAACAATAATGAGAAAAACAACAACAATAATAATAAGAAGAAGAATAAGAAGGTTCTTTAACAAGTGAGTAAGTATATGAATGAGGAAACAAACGATAACAAGAACGACAACTCAGAATAAAAAAAATACGTCCCTGGGTGGGCTCGAACCACCAACCTTTCGGTTAACAGCCGAACGCGCTAACCGATTGCGCCACAGAGACACGACAGCTGAGCAGCTGGATTTGTAGTTTTTCAGAAAGGCAGGCCAGGTATTCGAGAGCCAGAAAGTGTAATAGGCTTACTAATTAGTCATATTTATTCACCACTAGCGATAATCTGTCAGCCAAGATTGTAATCTATCAGTTATGACGATGTCAGCATGCTGTTATTTAGGCTTTATAAATGTATACCTAATCATTTTTTTCTGAACCTTAGCCTAGGATCTGTTACATGTGGCAGTTGTATGTCAGCATGATTTGATTTATCAACTTAGCTTTGAATCGGAGCCATGGTGTTGTCTCAATAAAGAATTTTACCGACTGCACGTTACGTACATTGGAAATGATCCTTTGAATGCACGGACCATATCATCAGTGAACAAGTACGCCAGACTATCATGCAGCACACTGGACCATATGAACATCTGCTGACTTCATTAAGAAAATAAACCTAATTGATATGACATTATAACAGGATCCAGTGGCCTACTTAATCAGCCATACAGAGAACAGCTGAGGGAGGGAGATGGAGGGGAGGAAACAAAACAAAACAACAACAACAACAACAACAACAACGATGGACGGACAACATAGTAGAATGGACAAAGAAATCATTTGCAGAGACCCAGGCTCTGGCACATAACCGACAGAGTTAGAAGAAATCTGGTGAACAGTTCTTTGGGTGTGGTGGCCCAATGGCTCTTCACGGAGTTAAGGAAGAAGAAGAAGAAAGAAAGAGAGAGAGAAAGAAAGAAAGAAAGAGAAAGAAAGAAAAAAGGTTTTATAAACCTAGCCTAACCCTCTACCCAATCTTTACGTCTAGATAATGATCAGTTCCATGTGAGTGTTGTTTGATATATCTAGACTTGAGCTCTTATTACGCAGGATGGTTATTTGTTTGTTTGTTTGTTTGTTTGTTTGTTTGTTTGTTTGTTTGTTTGTTTGTTTCTTTCTTTCTTTCTTTCTTGTCTTTTTCTTTCTTTTTTCTTTCTTTTTTTCGTTTCTTTCTTTCTATGTTTTCTTTCTTTCTTTCTTTCTTTCATCCTTCTTTCTTTCTTTCTTTCCTTCCTTCCTTCTGTCCTTCCTTTCTTTCTTTTCTTCCTTCCTTCTGTCCTTCCTTTCTTTCTTTCTATCTTCCTTTTCTCCTTTCTTCCTTCTTACTTCCTTTCTTTCTTTCCTTCCTTCCTTCTGTCCTTCCTTTCTTTCTTTCCTTCCTTCCTTCTGTCCTTCCTTTCTTTCTTTCCTTCCTTCCTTCTGTCCTTCCTTTCTTTCTTTCTATCTTCCTTTTCTCCTTTCTTCCTTCCTACTTCCTTTCTTTCTTTCTTTTCTTTTCAATCCCAGCGTGCAATATTTAAAGCTGATGTCTTTGCTGTTCATCATCAGATTCACATGCGAATGGTTGTGGGTTCGAATCCCGGGGTGTGCAACATTAAAACTGCCCTTCTCACTGTCCCATCTTAACATTGTTGTTGTTCTGGTGGTGTCAGTGTAGGATTAGATAAGTCCCCCTTCCCCCACTTCCCTGAAATGGTTATCCCCATTGGCCATATCACCTGAGGTGGGTGTCGACGTAAAAACTGAACCAAATCAATCAATCAAAATCTGTCCATCATAATGTATCCATCATTCAAAGTAGTGTCAGATTAATGTTTCATGAGTCCCTCTGCACCCAGTCCCCATCTCAAGACTTTGTCAGCGCAGAGGGTTTTGCACAGGCTCAGAGAGAGTGCCAGATAATTGTCGTTGGCAAATTTGGGTGGAGCGCATATGGAATTGTGAGAGCACGATGAATTCATTTGAAAAGAAAAAGAAACTCCATATTCGTGCTGCTTAATAACAAGCAGAAACATGGAGAGAGATTATTCGTGTCTCAGATAACAGTCACGGGGCTGATTACACCACATACCAAAGCGTGCAGCGATTAGCGTAAACTTGAATTTGATCTTGTAATCAGATGTCAGGATGGCCGAGCGGTCCAAGGCGCTGCGTTCAGGTCGCAGTCTGGTTCTCCAGGCTTGGGTTCGAATCCCACTCCTGACAACCATTTTTTTCTTTTAGAAAAAGACATATTTTACGGTATTCTAATACCTGGTTTGTTATACTTTTTTTTTCTCTTTTTTCGTTTTTCTTTCTTTTTTTTCCGGTTTTGTTTTTGGTTTTTTTCTTTTTTTTTCTAGAAAGAGGGATACGATGTATTATTTAATTTAATAAGTGAATAATTTTGAATTTATTTTCTTTTTTTTCCATTTTTTTCATTACAGACAGAGACTGTACTGTGAAATTCTAATACTATTATTATTACATATCTTTTTTGTCTATACATAAGTGCTATTATCCAGATATCAGGTATAAAATCTTGAGTCTGAGGCTTTATAAAAATAACAAAAACAACCAACCAAGCAACCCCCCCCCCCCCCCCCCCCCCCCCCCCCCCGCAGAACTGTAGGCTGCAGCGCTCAAATCAATCGACCGAGCATTAGACACTTGAACACGCACGAAGTAGCAAAAGGAAAAATGTGTCGCCAATCCACACAGAAGGTTTTTAGAGACTGTTCACGATGGATTTTCACCCAACTCTGCCAGCAATTACCTAGCAATCTTCTTGAGGCCGCGTAAAAATCTCTTGCACTCTTAAGGTCTTCGAATGGGATTAGAAACAGAAACATTGACACCACCAGAACGATCGAAGCATCAAGATGGGTTGACTGACTGACTGATTAAGCGTAGTTCAGTTTAACGCTAGCACACTTGTTAAGTGATATGGATGACGGGAATAAACATCCCAGGGAAGCGGGGGAAGGGGGTGGGACTAATCTTACGCTGATACCACCTGAACAATAATTTTATAAACAGACAGTAAGAGAAGGCCAGTTTTAACCCTTTGACTCCTGCACCCTGTCCACCAGCACCCTGTATTGTCAACCATGCTAGCAAAGCAAAACCTTAACCCTTTGACCTCCTCACCCTATCCATCAGCTTCCTGCAGAAAGCTGGTGGATAGGGTATGGGCGTCAAAGGGTTAAGTTTTTGTAGTTGGTGTATAGGGTGTGGGAGTCAAAGGGTTAATGTAGTGAACCCCTTCATTCACTTCTCTCTTGCCGTATGTAACATTAACACAAACCGGCACACACACACACACACACACACACACACACACACACACACACACACACACACACACACACACACACACACACACACACATATATATATATATATATATATATATATAGTATAATATATATATATATATATATATATAGAGAGAGAGAGAGAGAGAGAGAGAGAGAGAGACAGAGAGAGACAGAGACAGAGAGAGACAGAGAGAGACAGAGAGAGAGAGAGATACAGAGAGAGAGAGAGAGAGAGAGAGAGAGAGAGAGAGAGAGAGAGAGAGAGAGAGAGAGAGAGAGAGAGATACAAACACCGCGTATCAGTAAAGTGTTGCCAAAACAACCTGCTCCCTGATAGCAATCACACAAACTAGTTATGATAATGATTGTTGGAGTTGCGCCACTTGGCAACGTTCCTCGCTAGTAGGTTATACAGGAGTACTGTGCAGCTCTATAGTCAGATGTCAGGATGGCCGAGCGGTCCAAGGCGCTGCGTTCAGGTCGCAGTCTGGTTCTCCAGGCGTGGGTTCGAATCCCACTCCTGACAACTTTTTTTTTTCCGCGGAAAGAGAGGCGTGA
>JAPXFY010000029.1:14296704-14311373 GCA_030674185.1 Monoplex corrugatus
TGTGTGTGTTCGTCAATACAAGTTTCAGGTTAACCTTGTAATAAATGGTTTATTATCATGACGAGGCGTGTTGGGGGGGGGGGGTGTATGTGTGGCAGAGAGAGAAACAGAGATAGAGAGACAGAGAGAGACAGAGAGAGAGACAGAGAGAGAGAGATAGAGAGAGAGAGAGAGACAGACAGACAGACAGACAGACAGAATGACAGAGAGGCGGTGTGTCTTTGAGAGAGACAGACGGATGTACACATAGAGAGGCAGAGTGTCTGTCTCTCTTTCTCTCCCTCTCTCTCCATCTCTCTGTATGGCATCATCCTGTCTCACTAGTTAAAAGAAATCAAGATTTTCAAAAGAATAACCTCGCCACACCAGCATTCTTCCTTGAATACTGATGTGGGCATATCGATGAATCTAATGTCTATAGATGACTCTTAAGGGTGAGCTGGAAAGAAGAGACAAGAACATACTCGATAAACTCAAAACCCGGAAAAAAACAAAAATTGTACAAATCATCCTTAAATTTTTTACCTTTGTGCGTGTGTGCAGAAAGAGTCCAGAGATTTTCAACCTGTTTGAGGAAAGACAGACGTTGAGGACAGAGATCCGGAGAGCAGTGTGGACAGCCAATGTTCCACGGAGTGGTGCTGTAGACTGACTGAGGACAGACAGACGTGGGGGACAGAGAGGACAGCCAACATCCCAAGGTGTGATGCTATAGACTGAGTGAGACTGTCTCTGTCTATGAACATCAGAAACGCGCACATTAATTTGTCCTTAAACTCAATGACTCTGTATCATACTGAGGAGACTTTTTGCTTCTTAGTTCAATAAACTGAGAGACTGACAAACTGTTGAGGTATATTTACAGCTTGTCCTATGTCTTTCGCTCCATAGTTGAACAAACTGGTTACATGTGCCAAATATTGACTTGTGAGGGATTGAGAAATTGTTGTGCATCTACTTATAATATTTAACATTTTCTATGTCTTTTGATCCTAAGTTGAAGACACTGATTAGATGTGACAAATACTGATTTGTGAAAGACTGACAAATTGCTGTGAAACTGTTTACTTAATATACACAACCTTTCCTGTTTCTTTTGCTCCCTCGTCGAACAAACTGGTTACATGTTCCAACTATTGACTTACGATGGACAGAAATTGCTGTGAATTGTTTGTTAAGACTACACAGACTTTTTCTATGTCTTTTGTTCCTTGGTTGAGCATTGAGCAAACTGATTAAAAGCGACACATATTGACTTGTGAATGATCGAGGAACTGTTGTGGATATATTTATTTAGAGTACAGGGCCTTTTCCGTGCCTTCTAATTTGTAAAACAGATCTAATAACGAACAACTTCAAGGGACTGTATTTTTGTTTTTGTTTTTGTTTTGTTATATGATGTTCATAGACATTTCAAACGCTTACACATAAAATTGAAAATGAGCGGTGAATCAAACACACACATAAAGACAAAACAAAATAATAATAAAAACAAATTAAAAAAAAAAAAAGAAAGAAACACACAACAACAAAATAACCAACTACAATGCCAACAACAACAATATAAACAATAACAAAGCCTCAGACACACAAACCCACTGACACCACGAACTAATTTGAATTTTGTTTTTAAGAAAAAGAGAGGCACGGTTGGGAGTAAGACGGGAGACAGAGAAAAGGGGAAAGTCAGAGAGAACTCTGCAGACCCACACAGAAGCGAAACTGCAGGACACAAAGATTTCAGTCTTTTCCCATAGTCTGAATGGGATTTTCAAACTGCCATCATTAAAGAGGGAAGTGACTCTCTGGAGAAATCAGTCTGAAAAGAGTTGTCCCTCGTTGAGGACTGGACCAGACAAGAGATTTGCGGGACGGTTTATCACTATGGCTATAATAGAAAGGGGTGTGTGTGTGGGGAGTGGGTAGAAGGGGAGAGGGCAGGCATGTTCATCATTAATAATTCCAAGAGGGGTGGTGGTTAGGATTTGGGAAAGAACACGAATTAGGGAGGGGAGGGAGGGAGAAGGGAGGGGGAATCTGTTTTGTTGTTGTTGTTGTTGTTTTTCTCCAGCAGATGGGTGCAGTGATTTTTTTCTCGCTGCCCAGCATGGAAGAATATTAAGAGTTCCATGGATAGCAAAGAAAACAAACGAGACAGTCTTGAGGGAGGCAAACATAAAAAAGGACATTAATGAAGGAGATTAAGAAAAACACAAGCAACATTTATAGGACATTTTATTAGGCGACAGAAATTAGAGCACCTGGTCACAACATGAAAGCTGGAGGGGAAAACAGCACAAGTAGACTAGGGAGAAAGTGGACGGACTTGTGCAATGGATGAAGACAGATATGGTGGGAGATGTACTTGCAGCGAAAGGATAGATAGATATGGAGGGCTATAATAGCCAACTCCATGTGGCAGGGCACATAATGATGATGATGATAACCAACATTACCTACATATATTTTCAACAATTAACCCTGTCTTTCAATTAGATATCTTCAAGGAAAGTGGGCAGTACACAAATCTTCACTTGGACTCAGCTACACGAGTGTCTTACTCACCATGTCCTATGGTCGAACACAACTTGCCGAATTTCAATCTTTTAACTGGTTTGTCTCAGTTTTAAACTTCACGTAAGCAATAAGAGGAGAGACGCAAGTCTTGCTGATCTCCTTCTTCATCTTCTGACGAAGAAAGAGCTGTGTATAAGCAAAGTCCAGTCAGGTTTATACATTTGTTTTCAACAACTGCGACCAACAGACTTCAGCGCCCAAACATGAGCTCTAACAGATACTGAGTGCCTCGGAGAGTGGAATTTTAACTGGAAAGTGACAGAAACTGTGAGAAGCGATGGTTAACATTTCTGAAGCGAGAGGACGGTTGTTTTCAGAATAAATTGACACTAAAACTGGCTTTGATTTTTTACAATGTATGGGATCACTATCCGTCTATACTGAATTTGTTTTTCATGTTGTGTCAAGACTGAGTGCGTTCATCGATATTGTCGAAACTCATGAGCATTAAACTACCTATTTTCAATACCTGTAAAATGTTATGTAATTTGTTAGAATAGTCTCTTGATTGTTGGAAATACAATAAAACAACTTTCCATTACAAACATTGTAGATAAAAGGAGAGAGACTGGGAAAACTGTCAAAGTTGTTTGCCTTGCACGTCTGATAGGGTTAAATTGAAAGTGATTAATTTGATGCTTTGGATATTCATTCAAAATGCTGATCTAGCATCAACACAGGATATAATGACAATGTTATTTAATAGGAGGAAGCTGGTAAGTCTGACCTTCGATTGCCAATAACTCCAGGTTCCAGGGTTCGTTTCCCGTTAAGGCTTCAACTTTTCTCCTCAGTTTGATCGGAAAATTGAACTGAACGTCTAATCCTTCGGAAGGGGACGAAAAACGAGTCGGACAAGTGTTCCTTTGGCCTGCGCACACTAGAAGATCCCATGGCAATTGAAAACCGTAAAGAGCAGGTCATTCGCCCAGCTGCCCTGGCATAAAATAGTGGAGAGATAGGTTGATTTCCCAGTTCCTTCCCCTTGAAAGCCAATTAGCCATCTTTCCTTACTGAAGTAAGTCTGGGTTTAAAAATAAATGGCACAGCACCGTGACGACCGCTCTTAATGGTCAGAACAGCCCCAATTTTACATGGTACAATACATTGTGACAAAAAGAGAGACAGACAGACAGACAGAGGGAGGGAAGAGGGAGGGAGGAAAGAGAGAGAGAGAAAGAGAGAGAGAGAGAGAGAGAATGTGTGTGTGTGTGTAAGAGAGAGAGAGAGAATGAGAAGAGAGAATGTGTGTTGTGTGTGTCTGTGTGTGTGTGTGTGAGAGAGAGAGATAGAGACAGACAGACAACAGACACACAGGCACACAGACACACAGAGGAGAGAGAGAAAAACAATGTAAGAGAAACAATGTGTGTGTGTGTGTGTGTGTGTGTGTGTGTGTGTGTGTGTGTGTGTGTGTGTGTGTGTGTGTGTGTGTGTGTGCGAGAGAAAGAGAGAGACAGAGAGAGAGAGATGTGTATGGGGGGGTAAGTGGGGGGGAGCGAGAGGAAGAGAGAGTAAAAGAGAGAGAGGAAGCGTAGGGGAGTAAAGGGGGGAGAGAGAGGAGAAATTAAGAGTGACGGGTGAAAGAATATTTTTTTGGGGGGTCTCATTTTCTCCACCATCCCACTGGCGTTGATTCCATTCCTTTCATTCTGGCACCACCAACCCCAGGCTCATTCAGCCAAAGTCCCAGTGCTAGGAAACCCACGGGAACCAGAGATGTGAAGCCACCCCAGCGCACTTACCAGCGAAGACCCTGCAAGGAAAGACAAAAGAAGTAGATGGAAGAAGTTAGAGAATTAAACAGGTCAAGGAGGCAGAGGAGTGGGGAACGGGGCTGTAAAACGTCAGTTCATTGTTAAACAGACAGAACAAGAACAAACTGTGTGGAGCAAGGAAAGGTTAATTTAGTTAATAAGAGACATGACGTTGTCTCAGCGGGTCATAGAGCTCGTGCAGAACGGTAAATGGAAAGAAATGGAAGGATGAAGGAGGAGAGAGTAAGTGGCTTTTAGAACCAAAGATAAACAATAGTCAGACTGGGGAAAGGTACGAGGAGAGAGAGGAGAGAGAGAGAGAGAGAGAGAGAGGAGAAAGAGAGAGAGAGAGACAGAGAGAGACAGAGAGAAAGAGAGAAGACGAGAGAGAGAGAGAAGAGAGACAGAGAGAGAGAGAAGAAGAGAAGACAGAGAGAAAGACAGAGAGAAAGACAGAGATAAGAAGAGAGAAGACAGAGGGAGAGAGAGAGAGAGAGAGAAGAGAGAGAGAAACAGAGAGAGAGAGAGAGAAAGAGAGACAGAGAGAGAAGAAAAAAGAAAGATAGAGAAACAGACAGACAGACAGACAGACAGACGGAGAGAGAGAAAGAGAAGAGAGAGAGAGAAAGACGAGAGAGAGAGACAAGAGCGAGAAGAGACAGAGACAGAGACAGAGAGACAGACGAAAAGAGAAACAAACTTGAATGTAGTAGACATTTTATTAACCAAAAGCGGTCGATCATTTATACATTATTGTTCTAGTGTCTTCTTACAATACGTAGTTTAACATAGTGCAATGTGGTTAGCTCGCCTTTAACTTCAATTCTCCGTGCTTCAGGAAAAGAGAGAGAGAGAGACAGAGACAGAGACACAGAGACAGAGACAGACAGAGACAGAGAAGACAGAGATAGAGAAGACGGAGAGAGAGAGAGGGGAGAGAGAGAGAGAGAGAGAGAGAGACAGAGACAAAGACAGAGACATGGACACAGAGGTAAAAAGAGGAAAAAAAAAGAAAGGAGAAAGAAGAGAGAAGACAGAAGACAGATAGACAGACAGACAGACAGACAGACAGAGACAGAGGAAGACGGTAACAGATTCCAGAGAAGAGAGAGAGAGAGAGAGAGAGAGAAAAAGAAAGAGAGAGACAGAGACAAAGACAGTCAGAGACAGAGACATGGAGACAGAGGTAGAAAAGAGAGAGAGAGAGAGAGAGAGCAGAGAGAGAGAAAGAAAGACAAGAGACAGAGAAGAGAGGCAGAGAGAAAGAAAGAAAGAGAGAGAGAGAGAGAGAATGATGTGAAAATAACTAGCAGCATGACAGAAAAGGAACAAACAAGCCATCGACTGATTTTGTCCTCATAATACATTATCATTACCTTATGTCAGGGCACTTCATTTAATAAACTTCGTTTGTACCCAAACCACCACACAGAAGCATGGGGAAGAGCTATACAGATAATTAGGAAGAGGGCAAGTAAGAGAAAGACAGGCAAGACAGCTAATGATATGGGGAGAGACGTGGAAAAGAAAAAAAAAGAATAGAGAAATGAATGAAAGAGGCGAAGGGAGAAATGCAGAAAAGGAGAGAGAGAGAGAGAAGAGAGAGAGAGGAGGGATGGAAGAAGGGAGAGAGAGAGAGAGAGAAGAAGGGAGGGAGGGAGGGATGGAAGGAAGGGAGAGAGAGAGAGAAGGGAAGTGAGGAGACAGTGATATTGGGGAACAAGGAAAAAAAGATAGGAAATGATGAGGCGAAGGAGAAATAAAGAAGAGGGAAAGAGAGAGGAGAGAGAGAGAGGAGAGAGAGGAGGAGAAGGAAGGGAGAGAGGAGAGGAGAAAGAGAGAGGAGTGAGATGAAGAGGGAGAGAGAGAAGGAAGGGAGAAGACAGTGATATTGGAAGAAGGAAAAAAAAAAAGAATAGAGAAATGAATGAAAGAGGCGAAGGAGAAATACAAGAAAGAGGGAAAGGAAGAGAGAGAGAGAGAGAGGGAGGGAGGGAGGGAAGGAAGGGAGAGAGAGAGAGAGAGAAGGGGAGGGAGCGAAGACAGTTAATGGTGTGGGGAGGCAAGGGGAAAGAAGAAAAAAGAATAGAGAAATGAATAAAAGAAGCGAAGGGAGAAATAAAAAAAGAGGGAAAGGAGAGAGAGAGAGAGGGGGGGGGAAAGAAGGGATGGAAGGAAGGGAGAGAGAGAGAGAAGAGAGAGAGAGAAGGGGAGGGAAGGAAGACGGTTAATGGTGTGGGGAGACGAGGGGAAAGAAGAAAAAAGAATAGAGAAATGAATGAAAGAGGGAGTAGGAGGAGAGAGAGAGAGAGAGGGGTGAAGGAAGGGAGAGAGAGAGGGGAGAGAGAGAGAGAGAGAGGGAAGACTGTTAATGGTGTGGGGAGACGAGGTGAAAGAAAAAAAAGGAATATAGAAATGAATGAAAGAGGCGAAGGGAGAAATAAAAGGAGAGGAGTGAGAGGGGGAGGGAGGGAAGGAAAGAAGGAAGGGAGAGAGAGAGAGAGAAGGGGAGGGAGGGAAGAGAGTTAATGGTGTGGGGAGACGAGGGGAAAGAAAAAAAAGAAACAGAGAAGTGAATGAAAGAGACGAAGAGAGAAAAAAAGAAGAGAGAGAGGGGAGAGAGAGAGAGGAGGGAGGGAGGGAAAGGAGAGGACGAGAGAGAAGGAGGGAGGGGGAAGAAAGAGAGACAGCCAGAGACAGATATGGAGAGGGAGAGGGGACGGAGAGAGAGAAAAAGAGAGAGGGTGAGAGAGAGAGAGAGAAAGAGAGAGAGAGAAAGAGAGAAGCTGGGAGAGAGAGAGAAAGAGAGAGAGAGAGAGAAAGAGAGAGGATAAGAGAGAAAGAGATAGAGAAAAAGAGAGAGCAAGAGAGAAAGACAGAAAGGAAGAGAGACGGCGAGAGTGAAAGAAAGAAAGGAAGAGACAGAGCGAGAAAGAGAGAAAGAAAGGAAGAGAGAAAAGAGAGAGAGAAGGAAAGAGAGGAAGAGAAAGAGAGAAAGAGACAGAAAGCGAGAGGGGGGGGGGCAGGCAGAGAGAGAAAGACAGAGAGAGAGAGAGAGAGGGACAGAGAGAGACAGACAGAGAGACAGAGACAGAGGACAGAGACAGAGACAGCAATACCATAAAACATAGCAGGAAGGAAAGCAGACGAGCCAACTTAAGGCAAATCAATGAGCAGACAAACCCTCAGATAAAACCTCCCGTTGGGTTCCTTAGTCTAAAGAGACGGTTAACACTCGAAGATTCGGTAAGAGGAGAGAGAAGGGGGGAAGGACGGAGAGAGGAAGGAAGAGGAGGACGACTGAGACACGAAGGAGGAGAGAGAAGAAGAAATGTAAAAGAAGTCTTGGCAAGAATAAGAAGGTGAAAGAGAATGGAGGCCGCGTTGATGATGATGATGATGATGATGATATGATGATGATGATGATGATGATGGTGATGGTGATGGTGATGGTGATGTGTGATGATATGATGTGATGGTGATGGTGACGACGATGATGATGATGGTGGTGATGACGATGGTGATGATGATGATGATGTAGAAGAAAGTGATGATTTTGAAATCGTGACGATAATGATGATCATCACATAAAGAAGCAGAAGAGGACGAAAAGAAGATGAAGAAGAAGAAGACGAGGTAGTAGTAGTAGTGGTAGTAGTGTAGTAGTAGTAGTGGTGATGGTAGTAGTAGTGGTAGTAGTGGTGGTAGTAGTAGTAGTAGTGTGGTGGTGGTAGTAGTAGTGGTAGTAGTAGTAGTATAGAAGTAGTAGTAGTAGAGTGTGTAGTAGTGTGTAGTAGTAGTAGTAGAAGTAGAGTAGTAGTAATAGTAGAGTAGTAGTAGTAGTAGTAGTAGTAGTAGTAGGGTGGTGGTAGTAGTAGAAGTAGTAGTAGTAGTGTAGTATAGAGTAGCAGAGCAGCAGCAGCAGTAGTAGTAGTAGTAGGTAGTAGTAGTAGTAGAGAGTAGTAGTAGTAGTAGTAGAAGTAGTAGTAGTGGTAGTAGTAGAGTAGTAGTATAGTAGTAGTAGTAGTAGTAGTGTGGTAGGGGTAGTAGTAGTAGTAGTAGGTAGTAGTAGTAGAGAAGAAGAAAAGAGTTAGTAGTAGTAGTAGTAGTAGTAGTGGTGGTGGTGTAGTAATAGTAGTAGTAGTAGTGTAGTAGTAGTAGTAGTAAAGTAGTAGTAGTAGTAGTAATAGTAGTAGAAGTAGTAGTAGTGGTAGTAGTAGTGTAGTAGTAGTAGAAGTAGTAGTAGTAGTAGTAGGTAGTAGTAGTGTAGTAGTAGAGTAGAAAGTAGAGTAGTATAGTAGAGTAAGTAGTAGTAAAGTAGTAGTAGTAGTAGTAACGAAGAAGAATGAAAGAAGAGAAGAGAATTGCGAAGAGATGAAGAATTGGTAGAAGAAGAGATTGCGAAGAAGAGAAGATTGAAGAATGGAGAGAAGAGAGAATTGCGAAGAAGAAGAATTGAAGAAGAAAAGCGAAGAAGAATGGAAGAATTGCGAAGAAGAAAGAAGAAGAATTGCGAAGAGAGAATTGCGAAGAGAATTGCGAAGAAGAAGAGAATTGCGAAGAAGAAAATTGAGAAGAAGAATTGCGAAGAGAAGAATGCGAAGAAGTAGAAAGAAGAAGGAAGAAGAATGGAAAGAAGAAGAAGAATTGCGAAGAAGAAGAAGATTGCGAAGAAGAAGAAGAAGAATTGCGAAGAAGAATTGGAAGAAGAATTGCGAGAGAAGAAGAAGAAGAAGAATTGCGAGAAGAATGCGAAGAAGAATTGCGAAGAAAGAAGAAGAATTGCGAAGAAGAAGAAGAAGAAGAAGTGGAAGAAGAAAGAATTGCAAGAAAGAAGGAAGAAGAAGAAGAATTGCAAGAAGAAGAGAATTGCGAAGAAGAATTGCGAAGAAGAAGAATTGCGAAGAAGAATTGCGAAGAGAGAAGAAGAATGGAAAAGAAGAAGAAGAATGCGAGAAGAAGAATTGCGAAGAAGAAGAATGAAGAGAAGATGAGAAGAAGAAGAAGAGAATTGCGAAGAAAGAAGAATTGCGAAAGAAGAAAAAGAGAAGAATTGCGAGAGAAGAGAAGGAAGAAGAATTGGAAGAAGAAGAATTGCGAAGAGAAGAAGCAAGAAGAAGAAGAAGAATTGCAAGAAGAATTGCGAAAGAAGAAGAATTGCGAAGAAGAATTGCGAAGAAGAAAATTGCGAAAGAAGAATGAAGAAGAAATTGCGAAGAAGAAGAAGGAAGAAGAATTGCGAAGAAGAATTGCGAAGAAAGAATGCGAAGAAGAAGAAGAAGAAGGAAAAAGAATTGCGAAGAATTGCGAAGAAAAAAGAATTGCGAAGAAAATTGAAGAAGAAGAAGAATGCAAGAAGAAGAAGAATTGAAAGAACGAAGAAGGAAGAAGAAGAATTGCGAAGAAGAATTGCGAGAAGAGAGAAGAAGAAGAATTGCGAAGAATGCGAAGAAGAAGAAGAAGAAGAATTGCGAAAAGAGATTGCGAGAGAAGAATTGCGAAGAAGAAGAAGAATTGCGAAGAAGAAGAATTGCGAAGAAGAAGAATTGCGAAGAAGAAGAATTGCGAAGAAGAAGAGAAGAATTGCGAAGAAGAAGAATTGCGAAGAAGAAGAATTGCGAAGAAGAATTGCGAAGAAGAAGAATTGCGAAGAAGAAGAATTGCGAAGAAGAAATTGCGAAGAAGAAGAAGAAGAGAATTGCGAAGAAGAAGAATTGCGAAGAAGAAGAATTGCGAAGAAGAAGAATGCAAGAAGAATTGCGAAGAAGAAGAAGAAGAGAAGATTGCGAAGAGAAGAATTGCGAAGAGAAGAATTGCGAAGAAAGAATTGCGAAGAAAATTGCGAAGAAGAAGAGAAGAAGAAGAAGAAGAATTGCGAAGAAGATTGCGAAGAAGGAAGAAGAATTGCGAAGAAGAAGAATTGCGAAGAAGAAGAAGAATTGCGAAGAAGAAGAAGATTGCGAAGAAGAAGAATTGCGAAGAAGAAGAAGAAATTGCGAAGAAGAAGAATTGCGAAAGAAGAATTGCGAAAGAAGAAGAATTGCGAAGAAGAAGAATTGCGAAGAAGAAGAGATGCAAGAAGAAGAATTGCGAAGAAGAATTGCGAAGAAGAAGAAGAAGAAGAAGAAGAAGAAGAAGAAGAATTGCGAAGAGGAAGAATTGCGAGAAGAAGAGAAATTGCGAAGAAGAATTGCGAAGAAGAATTGCGAAGAAGAAGAAGAAGAAGAATTGCGAAGAAGAATTGCGAAGAAGAAGAAGAAGAAGAGAGAAGAAGAAGAAGAATTGCGAAGAAGAAGAAGAAGAAGAAAAGAAGAATTGCGAAGAAGAAGAATGGAAGAATTGCGAAGAAGAATTGCGAAGAAGAAGAATTGCGAAGAAGAAGAAGAAGAATTGCGAAGAAGAAGAAGAAGAAGAATTGCAAAGAAGAAGAAGAATTGCGAAGAAGAAGAATTGCGAAGAAGAAGAAATTGCGAAGAAGAAGAATTGCGAAGAAGAAGAAGAATTGCGAAGAAGAATTGCGAAGAAGAAATTGCGAAGGAAGAAGAAGAAGAATTGCGAAGAAGAATTGGAAGAAGAATTGCGAAGAAGAAGAAGAAGAAGAATTGCGAAGAAGAATTGCGAAGAAGAAGAAGAAGAATGGAAGAAGAAGAAAGAAGAAGAAGAAGAAAAAGAATTGCGAAGAAGAAGAAGAAAGGAGAAAAAGAAGAATTGCGAAGAAGAATTGCGAAGAAGAAATTGCGAAGAAGAATTGCGAAGAAGAAGAATTGCGAAAGAAGAAGAAGAAGAAGATTGCGAAGAAGAAGAAGAAGAAGAATTGCAAAGAAGAAGAAGAATTGCGAAGAAGAAGAATTGCGAAGAAGAAGAATTGCGAAGAAGAAGAATTGCGAAGAAGAAGAAGAATTGCGAAGAAGAATTGCGAAGAAGAATTGCGAAGAAGAAGAAGAAGAATTGCGAAGAAGAAGAATTGCGAAGAATTGCGAAGAAGAAGAATTGCGAAGAAGAAAAATTTTGCAAAGGGAAGAAGAAGAAAAATTTGCGAAGAAAAATTTGGGAAAGAAAAATTGCGAAAAAGAAAAAAATTGCAAAAGAAGAAGAAGAAGAAAAATTGCGAAAAAGGGAAAAATTTGCGAAGAAGAAGAGAAGAAGTTTGCGAAAAAAGAAGAATTGAAAAGAGAAGTTGGGGAAAAAGGGAATTGCGAAGAAAAAATTGCCAAAGGGAAGAAAAAGGAAGAAGAAGAAGAAAAAAGGAAGAAGAAGAAAAAGGGAATTGCAAAAAGAAAAAGAATTGCGAAAAAAGGGAATTGGGGAAAAAAGAAAAAATTGAAAAGGAAAAAATTGCGAAGAAGAAAAAATTGCGAAAAAGGAAAAAAGAAGAAAAAATTTGCGAAGAAAAAAAGAATTTGCGAAAAAGAAGAAGAAAAATTTGGAAAAAAAGAATTGCGAAAAATTGCGAAAAAATTTTGCAAAAGAGAAGGAGGAGAAAGAAGAAGAAGAAAAAGAAGAAAGAAGAAAAAAGAAGAAAAAAAGAAGAAGAAGAAGAAGAAGAAGAAGAAAAGAAAAAAAAAAAAAGAAGAAAAAGGGAAGAAAAAAGAAGAAGAAGAAAAAAGAAGAAGAATTCGAAAAAAAAAATTGCGAAAGAAGAAGAAGAATTGGAGAAATTGGGGAAAGAAGAAGAAGAATTGTGAAAAAGGGAATTGCGAAGAAAAAATTGAAAAATTTGGCGAAAAAAGGAAGAAGGGAAGAAAAAAGGGAAGAAAAAGAAGAAAAAAGAGTAGAAAAAAGAAGAATTGCGAAAAAAAGAAAAATTGCGAAAAAAGAAAAATTTCCCCGAAGAAGAAGAAAAAAGAAAAAAGAAAAAGAAGAAGAAAAATTTCCCGAAAAGAAGAACAAAAAGTAGAAGAAAAAAGGGGAAGAAGAAAAGAAAAAAAAGAGAATTGCAAAGAAGAAGGAAGAAGAAAAATTGCGAAGAAGAAGAATTGTAAAGGGAAAAAAGGGAATTTTTGAAGAAAAAGGAATTGCGAAGAAAAAGAAGAAGAAGAAAAGGAAAAATTTTGCAAAGGGAAGGAAAAAGAAAAAAGGAATTGTGAAGAAAAAAGGGAAAAAAGAAGAAGAATTGCGAAGAAAAAGGAATTGTGAAAAAGAAGAATTGGAAAAAAAGGAAAGAATTGCGAAAGAATTGCGAAAAAGAACAATTGCGAAGAAAAAGAAAAAAGAAGAAGAAGAAAAGAAAAAGAAGTTTTTGCGAAGAGGAAGAATTGCGAAAAAAAGAAAAATTTTGCGAAGAAGAATTGGGGAAAAGGAAAAAGGGAATTGCGAAGAAGAAGAAAAAGAAGAAGAGAAGGAAGAAGAAGAGAAGAAAAATTTGCGAAAAAAAAAATTGGAAAGAAGTTTTGGAAAAGAAAAAAGAAAAAAAAAAATTTCAAAAAGGAAAAAGAAATGCGAAGAAGAGAAGAAGA
Source organism: Monoplex corrugatus (assembly GCA_030674185.1). Lineage (NCBI taxonomy): Eukaryota > Metazoa > Mollusca > Gastropoda > Littorinimorpha > Ranellidae > Monoplex > Monoplex corrugatus. The sequence continues at coordinate 14,309,495 of JAPXFY010000029.1, forward strand.
AAATTTGCGAGGGAAAAATTTGGAAACGAAGAAAAAGAATTGCGAAGAAGAAATTGCGAAGAAGCGAAGAATTGCGAAAAAAAAGAAAAAGGAGGGAAGAAAAGAAGAAGGAAAAAAGAAGAAAAGAAGAAGAGAAGAAAAAGAAAAAAAAGAAAAAAGAAGGAAGAAGAAAAAAGAAGAATGCGAAGAAAAAAATTGCGAAAAAAGAAAAAGAATTGCGAAGAAAAAATTGCAAAAGAAGAAGAAGAATTGGAAAAAGAATTGCGAAGAAGAATTGCGAAGAATTGCGAAAAAGAAGGAAGAAAAAGGGAAGAAGAAGAAGCGAGAAGAAGAATTCGAAAAAGAAGAATTGCAAAGAAGAAGAAGAAGAAAAAAGAAGAAAAAGAAGAAGAAAAGAATTGGAAAGAAGAAAAAAGAATGAAGAAGAAGAAGAAGTTTTAGAAGAAGAAATTGCGAAAAAAGAAGAAGAAAAATTTGCGAGAAGAAGAAGGAAGAAGAAGTTTTTTTGAGAAGAAGAAGGAAGAAGAAAAAAGAAGAAAAAGAAAAAAAGAAGAAGAAGGAAAGAAGAAAGAAGAAGAAGAATTGGAAGAAAAAAGAAGAAGAAGAATTGCGAAGAAGAATTGGAAGAAGAAAAATTGGAAGAAAGAATTGCGAAGAAGGAAGGAAGAACAAAACCCGAAGAAGAAAAAGAAGAAGAAGAAGAAGAAGAAAAAGAAGAAGAAGGGAAGAGAAGAATTGGAAAAGAAGAATTGCGAAGAGAATTGGGGAAAAAAAGAAAAAAAGGAAAAGGAAAAAGAATTGCGAAGAAGACGAAGAAGAAGAAGAAGGAAAAAAAGAAAAATTTGGAAAAAGAAGAAGAAGAAAAATTGCGGAAGAAGAAGAAGTTGGAAGAAGAAAAAGAAGAAGAAGAATTGCGAAGAAAAGAAGAAGAAAGAATTGCGAAAAAAGGAAGAGAAGAAAAAGAATTGGAGAAAAAGGGAAAAAATTGCGAAGAAGAAAAAATGCGAAGAAGAAAAAGAGAAGAAGAATGCGAAGAAAAAATTGCAAAAAGAAAAATTTTGGAAAAGAGAAGAAGAAGAAGAATTGCGAAGAAGGAAGAAGAAGAGAAGAAGAAGAAGAAGAAAAAAAAATTGGAAAAAGAAAAAGAAGAATTCGAAGAAGAAGAATTGCGAAGAAGAAGAAGAAAGAAGAAGAAGAATTGCGAAGAAGAAGAAGAAAAAAATTGCGAAGAAGAAGGAAAAATTTTGCAAAGAAAAAAGAAGAAAAGAAAGAAGAAAAAAAGGGAAGAAGTAAATTGCGAAGAAAAAATTGGAAGAAGAAAGAAGAATTGCAAAGAAAAAATTGGAAAGAAGAAGATTTCGAAGAAAAAATTGCGGAAGAAGGAAAAATTGCGAAGAAGAAGAAGAAGAAGAAGAAGAGAAAAAGAAAGAAGAAGGAAGAAGGAAAAAAGAAGAAGAAAAAGAATTGCGAAGGGAAGAGAAAAAGAAGAATTGCGAAGAAGGAAAAGAGGGAAGAAGAAGGAAGAATTAGGAAGAAGAAGAAGCAGAAAAAGAAAAAGAAAAAAGCGAAAAGAAAATTGGAAGAAGAAAAAAATTTTGGAAGAAGAATTGGAAGAAGAGAAGAAGAAAAAGAAGAGAAGAATTGTAAAGAAGAAAAAGAAGAAGAAGAAAAAAGGAAGAAGGAAAAAAGAAGAAAAAGAAAATTGCGAAAAAGAAGAAGGAAAAAGAAGAATTGGAAGAAGAAGAACGAAGAAGGAAAGGGAAGAAAATTCGAGAAGAAGAATGAAGAAAAAGAAGAAGAAGAATTGCGAGAGGAAAAATTGGAAGAAAAAAGAATTAAAGAAGAATTTGCGAAGAAGAAAAAAAAAATTTTGGAAAAG
>JAPXFY010000029.1:14311473-14323973 GCA_030674185.1 Monoplex corrugatus
AATTGCGAAGAAGAAGAATTGCGAAGAAGAAGAATTGCGAAGAAGAATTGCGAAGAAGAAGAAGAAGAATTGCGAAGAAGAAGAAGAAGAATTGCGAAGAAGAAGAAGAAGAAGAAGAAGAAGAAGAAGAATTGCGAAGAAGAATTGCGAAGAAGAAGAAGAAGAAGAAGAATTTGTGAAGAAGAAGAATTGCGAAGAAGAAGAAGAATTGCGAAGAAGAATTGCGAAGAAGAATTGCGAAGAAGAATTGCGAAGAAGAATTGCGAAGAAGAAGAAGAAGAAGGAGAAGAAGAAGAAGAAGAAGAAGAAGAAGAAGAATTGCGAAGAAGAAGAAGAAGAAGAAGAAGAAAAAGAATTGCGAAGAAGAAGAAGAAGAAGAATTGCGAAGAAGAAGAATTGCGAAGAAGAATTGTGAAGAAGAAGAATTGCGAAGAAGAAGAAGAAGAATTGCGAAGAAGAAGAAGAAGAAGAATTGCGAAGAAGAAGAAGAATTGTGAAGAAGAAGAATTGCGAAGAAGAAGAATTGCGAAGAAGAAGAATTGCGAAGAAGAAGAAGAAGAATTGCGAAGAAGAAGAAGAAGAAGAAGAAGAAGAAGAATTGCGAAGAATTGCGAAGAAGAAGAAGAATTGCGAAGAAGAAGAATTGCGAAGAAGAATTGCGAAGAAGAAGAAGAAGAGTTGCGAAGAAGAAGAATTGCGAAGAAGAAGAATTGCGAAGAAGAAGAATTGCGAAGAAAAATTGCGAAGAAGAAGAATTGCGAAGAAGAATTGCGAAGAAGAAGAATTGCGAAGAAGAAGAATTGCGAAGAAGAATTGCGAAGAAGAAGAAGAAGAAGAAGAAGAAGAAGAAGAAGAATTGCGAAGAGGAAGAATTGCGAAGAAGAAGAAGAATTGCGAAGAAGAATTGCGAAGAAGAATTGCGAAGAAGAAGAAGAAGAAGAATTGCGAAGAAGAATTGCGAAGAAGAAGAAGAAGAAGGAGAAGAAGAAGAAGAAGAAGAAGAATTGCGAAGAAGAAGAAGAAGAAGAAAAAGAAGAATTGCGAAGAAGAAGAAGAAGAAGAATTGCGAAGAAGAATTGCGAAGAAGAAGAATTGCGAAGAAGAAGAAGAAGAATTGCGAAGAAGAAGAAGAAGAAGAATTGCAAAGAAGAAGAAGAATTGCGAAGAAGAAGAATTGCGAAGAAGAAGAATTGCGAAGAAGAAGAATTGCGAAGAAGAAGAAGAATTGCGAAGAAGAATTGCGAAGAAGAATTGCGAAGAAGAAGAAGAAGAATTGCGAAGAAGAATTGCGAAGAAGAATTGCGAAGAAGAAGAAGAAGAAGAATTGCGAAGAAGAATTGCGAAGAAGAAGAAGAAGAAGGAGAAGAAGAAGAAGAAGAAGAAGAATTGCGAAGAAGAAGAAGAAGAAGAAAAAGAAGAATTGCGAAGAAGAATTGCGAAGAAGAATTGCGAAGAAGAATTGCGAAGAAGAAGAATTGCGAAGAAGAAGAAGAAGAATTGCGAAGAAGAAGAAGAAGAAGAATTGCAAAGAAGAAGAAGAATTGCGAAGAAGAAGAATTGCGAAGAAGAAGAATTGCGAAGAAGAAGAATTGCGAAGAAGAAGAAGAATTGCGAAGAAGAATTGCGAAGAAGAATTGCGAAGAAGAAGAAGAAGAATTGCGAAGAAGAAGAATTGCGAAGAATTGCGAAGAAGAAGAATTGCGAAGAAGAAGAATTTCGAAGAAGAAGAAGAAGAAGAAGAAGAAGAAGAAGAAGAAGAAGAAGAAGAAGAACAAGAACAAGAAGAACAAGAACAAGAAGAAGAAGAACAAGAAGAAAAAGAAGAATTGCGAAGAATTCCGAAGAAGAAGAAGAAGAAGAATTGCGAAGAATTGCGAAGAAGAAGAAGAAGAAGAATTGCGAAGAAGAAGAATTGCGAAGAAGAATTGCGAAGAAGATGAAGAAGAAGAGTTGCGAAGAAGAAGAATTGCGAAGAAGAAGAATTGTGAAGAAGAATTGCGAAGAAGGAGAATTGCGAAGAAGAATTGCGAAGAAGAAGAATTGCTCAACTGTGACTTAATTCCATCTTCCATATCACTGAATGGGACAGACATCACCCTCTCCCAAAAAGTTAAGAATCTAGGTGTCACCATCGACAACACTCTTAACTTTCAGCAGCATGTCTCAAACATCTGTCGTGTCTGTTACCTTGAACTTCGTAGAATAGGTTCCATCCGTCATCTCCTTACTCTCGAAGCTACTAAAATATTAGTTTGTGCTTTCGTTCTTTCTCGTCTTGACTATTGTAATTCCCTTCTGTCTGGTTCCCCAAAACAGCTCCTTGACAAACTTCAGAAAGTACAGAACCATGCCGCTCGGCTAGTATTTCGGTCTTCCAAATTTCAGCATGTCTCTCCTCTTCTCCAAGACTTGCATTGGTTACCTGTGTTGAAAAGGATCCAACATAAAATTGCTGTTCAGTGCTTCAGATACTTCGACAATTCTATTCCCTCTTACCTGTCTGAATATCTTCAACTATACGTTCCATCTCGTCATCTTCGTACCTCAGCCGATACCCGCTTATTTCGAATCCCAACTTTTCGAACAAAATCATATGGTGAGCGATCCTTTTCTTTTCAAGCCCCTTCCTCATGGAATTCACTTCCCTACCCGCTGAGGCACAAAACAAGTCTTCAGTCATTTAAATCTGGCTTGAAAACGCATCTCTTTCCTCTCTGAAATTTATTAACCTAAAAGAGCTATGCTGTCTGCGCGCTAGCGTGCTTCTGTGTATGTTATTGCTGTGCGCCTATAGATATGTCTCGGGGTGGGAGGAGGATATGTGTGTGTGTGCCAGAGAGTAGGTACTAATATTTGATATTATTAACGGTGTGTATGTGCTTGTGGGATGGAGTGACAGAGGTCCGCCATGTATGATGAAAATTATATTAGGCCTATGTTTCTATGTTCGATGTAATGTGTATTGTACAGTTTGTAAGCGCTTAAGGCTTTCCAGAAAGATTAGGCGCTCTAAATGCCCTTAATAATAATAATAATAATTGCGAAGAAGAAGAATTGCGAAGAAGAAGAATTGCGAAGAAGAATTGCGAAGAAGAAGAAGAAGAATTGCGAAGAAGAAGAAGAAGAATTGCGAAGAAGAAGAAGAAGAAGAAGAAGAAGAAGAAGAATTGCGAAGAAGAATTGCGAAGAAGAAGAAGAAGAAGAAGAATTTGTGAAGAAGAAGAATTGCGAAGAAGAAGAAGAATTGCGAAGAAGAATTGCGAAGAAGAATTGCGAAGAAGAATTGCGAAGAAGAATTGCGAAGAAGAAGAAGAAGAAGGAGAAGAAGAAGAAGAAGAAGAAGAAGAAGAAGAATTGCGAAGAAGAAGAAGAAGAAGAAGAAAAAGAATTGCGAAGAAGAAGAAGAAGAAGAATTGCGAAGAAGAAGAATTGCGAAGAAGAATTGTGAAGAAGAAGAATTGCGAAGAAGAAGAAGAAGAATTGCGAAGAAGAAGAAGAAGAAGAATTGCGAAGAAGAAGAAGAATTGTGAAGAAGAAGAATTGCGAAGAAGAAGAATTGCGAAGAAGAAGAATTGCGAAGAAGAAGAAGAAGAATTGCGAAGAAGAAGAATTGCGAAAAACAATTGCGAAGAAGAATTGCGAAGAAGAAGAATTGCGAAGAAGAAGAATTGCGAAGAAGAAGAAGAATTGAAGAAGAAGAATTGCGAAGAAGAAGAAGAAGAATTGCGAAGAAGAAGAGAAGAAGAATTGCGAAGAAGAAGAAGAATTGCGAAGAAGAAGAATTGCGAAGAAGAAGAATTGCGAAGAAGAAGAAGGAAGAAGAAGAAGAAGAATTGCGAAAGAAGAAGAATTGCGAAGAAGAATTGCGAAGAAGAATTGCGAAGAAGAAGAATTGCGAAGAAGAAGAATTGCGAAGAAGAAGAATTGCAAAGAAGAAGAAGAAGAATTGCAGAAGAAGAAGAATTGCGAAGAAAGAAGAATTGCGAAGAAGAAGAATTGCGAAGAAGAAGAATTGCAAAGAATGAAGAAGAAGAATTGCGAAGAAGAGAATTGCGAAGAAGAAGAATTGCGAAGAAGAAGAATTGCAAAGAAGAAGAAGAATTGCGAAGAAGAAGAATTGCGAAGAAGAAGAATTGCGAAGAAGAAAGAAGAAGATTGCGAAGAAGAATGCGAACAAGAAGAAGAAAAGAAGAAGAATTTCAAGAAGAATTGCGAAGAAGAATGCGAAGAAGAAGAAGAAGAATTGCGAAGAAAAAAAGAAAAGAATTGCAGAAGAAGAATTGCGAAGAAGAAGAAGAAAAGAATTGCGAAGAAGAAGAATTGCGAAGAGAATTGCGAAGAAGAAGAAGAATGAGAAAGAAGAATGCGAAGAGAAGAATTGCGAAGAAGAAGAAGAAGAAGAAGGAAGAAGAAAAGAAGAATTGCGAAGAGAAAATTGCGAAGAAGAAGAAGAATTGCGAAGAAGAAGAATTGCAGAAGAAGAAAATTGCGAAGAAGAAAAGAAGAAGAAGATTGGAAGAAGGAAGAATTGCGAAGAAGAAGAAAGAAGAGAATTGCGAAGAAGAAGAATTGCGAAGAAGAAAGAAGAAAAAAGAATTGCGAAGAAGATAAGAAGAATTGCGAAGAAGAATTGCGAAAGAAGAAGAATTGCGAAGAAAGAAGAATTGCGAAGAAGAAAGAGAAGAAGAAGAGAAGGAAGAAGCAAGAAAAGAAAATGGAAGAAGAAGAATTGCGAAAGAATGGAAAGAAAAGATTGCGAAGAAGAAGAAGAATTGCGAAGAGAAGAATTGCGAAGAAGAATTGCGAAAGAAGAATGAAGAAAGAAGAAGAATTGTGCGAAGAAGAATTGCGAAGAAGTGAAGAAGAAGAAGAAGGAGAAAGGAAGAAGAATGAAGAAGAAGAATTGCGAAGAAGAAGCGAAGAAGAAGAAGAAAAGAAAGAAATTGCGAAGAAGGAAGAAGAAGAAGAAGAATTGAGAAGAGAAGAATTGCGAAGAAGAAGAAAAATTGCGAAGAAGAAGAAGAAGAAGAATTGCGAAGAAGAAGAGAAGAAGAATTGCAAAAGAAGAAGAAGAATTGCGAAGAAAGAAGAAGAATTGCGAAGAAGAAGAATTGCGAAGAAGAAGAATTGCGAAGAAGAAGAAGAATTGCGAAGAAGAATTGCGAAGAAAGAAAATTGCGAAGAAGAAGAAGAAGAATTGCGAAAGAAGAGAAGTTGCGAAGAAGAATTGCGAAAGAATGCGAAGAAGAAGAAGAAGAATTGCGAAGAAGAATTGCGAAGAAGAAGAAGAAGAAGGAGAAGAAGAAGAAGAAGAAGAAGAATTGCGAAGAAGAAGAAGAGAGAAGAAAAAGAAGAATTGCGAAGAAGAAGAAGAAGAAGAATTGCGAAGAAGAATTGCGAAGAAGAAGAATTGCGGAAGAAGAAGAAGAAGAATTGCGAAGAAGAAGAAGAAGAAGAATTGCAAAGAAGAAGAAGAATTGCGAAGAAGAAGTATTGCGAAGAAGAAGAATTGCGAAGAAGAAGAATTGCGAAGAAGAAGAAGAATTGCGAAGAAGAATTGCGAAGAAGAATTGCGAAGAAGAAGAAGAAGAATTGCGAAGAAGAAGAATTGCGAAGAATTGCGAAGAAGAAGAATTGCGAAGAAGAAGAATTTCGAAGAAGAAGAAGAAGAAGAAGAAGAAGAGAGAAGAAGAAGAAGAAGAAGAAGAACAAGAACAAGAAGAACAAGAACAAGAAGAAGAAGAACAAGAAGAAAAAGAAGAATTGCGAAGAATTCCGAAGAAGAAGAAGAAGAAGAATTGCGAAGAATTGCGAAGAAGAAGAAGAAGAAGAATTGCGAAGAAGAAGAATTGCGAAGAAGAATTGCGAAGAAGATGAAGAAGAAGAGTTGCGAAGAAGAAGAATTGCGAAGAAGAAGAATTGTGAAGAAGAATTGCGAAGAAGGAGAATTGCGAAGAAGAATTGCGAAGAAGAAGAATTGCTCAACTGTGACTTAATTCCATCTTCCATATCACTGAATGGGACAGACATCACCCTCTCCCAAAAAGTTAAGAATCTAGGTGTCACCATCGACAACACTCTTAACTTTCAGCAGCATGTCTCAAACATCTGTCGTGTCTGTTACCTTGAACTTCGTAGAATAGGTTTCCATCCGTCATCTCCTTACTCTCGAAGCTACTAAAATATTAGTTTGTGCTTTCGTTCTTTCTCGTCTTGACTATTGTAATTCCCTTCTGTCTGGTTCCCCAAAACAGCTCCTTGACAAACTTCAGAAAGTACAGAACCATGCCGCTCGGCTAGTATTTCGGTCTTCCAAATTTCAGCATGTCTCTCCTCTTCTCCAAGACTTGCATTGGTTACCTGTGTTGAAAAGGATCCAACATAAAATTGCTGTTCAGTGCTTCAGATACTTCGACAATTCTATTCCCTCTTACATGTCTGAATATCTTCAACTATACGTTCCATCTCGTCATCTTCGTACCTCAGCCGATACCCGCTTATTTCGAATCCCAACTTTTCGAACAAAATCATATGGTGAGCGATCCTTTTCTTTTCAAGCCCCTTCCTCATGGAATTCACTTCCCTACCCGCTGAGGCACAAAACAAGTCTTCAGTCATTTAAATCTGGCTTGAAAACGCATCTCTTTCCTCTCTGAAATTTATTAACCTAAAAGAGCTATGCTGTCTGCGCGCTAGCGTGCTTCTGTGTATGTTATTGCTGTGCGCCTATAGATATGTCTCGGGGTGGGAGGAGGATATGTGTGTGTGTGCCAGAGAGTAGGTACTAATATTTGATATTATTAACGGTGTGTATGTGCTTGTGGGATGGAGTGACAGAGGTCCGCCATGTATGATGAAAATTATATTAGGCCTATGTTTCTATGTTCGATGTAATGTGTATTGTACAGTTTGTAAGCGCTTAGGGCTTTCCAGAAAGATTAGGCGCTCTAAATGCCCTTAATAATAATAATAATAATTGCGAAGAAGAAGAATTGCGAAGAAGAAGAATTGCGAAGAAGAATTGCGAAGAAGAAGAAGAAGAATTGAGAAGAAGAAGAAGAAGAATTGCGAAGAAGAAGAAGAAGAAGAAGAAGAAGAAGAAGAATTGCGAAGAAGAATTGCGAAGAAGAAGAAGAAGAAGAAGAATTTGTGAAGAAGAAGAATTGCGAAGAAGAAGAAGAATTGCGAAGAAGAATTGCGAAGAAGAATTGCGAAGAAGAAGAAGAAGAAGAATTGCGAAGAAGAATTGCGAAGAAGAAGAAGAAGAAGGAGAAGAAGAAGAAGAAGAAGAAGAAGAAGAAGAATTGCGAAGAAGAAGAAGAAGAAGAAGAAAAAGAATTGCGAAGAAGAAGAAGAAGAAGAATTGCGAAGAAGAAGAATTGCGAAGAAGAATTGTGAAGAAGAAGAATTGCGAAGAAGAAGAAGAAGAATTGCGAAGAAGAAGAAGAAGAAGAATTGCGAAGAAGAAGAAGAATTGTGAAGAAGAAGAATTGCGAAGAAGAAGAATTGCGAAGAAGAAGAATTGCGAAGAAGAAGAAGAAGAATTGCGAAGAAGAAGAATTGCGAAAAAACAATTGCGAAGAAGAATTGCGAAGAAGAAGAATTGCGAAGAAGAAGAATTGCGAAGAAGAAGAATTGTGAAGAAGAAGAATTGCGAAGAAGAAGAAGAAGAATTGCGAAGAAGAAGAAGAAGAAGAATTGCGAAGAAGAAGAAGAATTGCGAAGAAGAAGAATTGCGAAGAAGAAGAATTGCGAAGAAGAAGAATTGCGAAGAAGAAGAAGAAGAATTGCGAAGAAGAAGAATTGCGAAGAAGAATTGCGAAGAAGAATTGCGAAGAAGAAGAATTGCGAAGAAGAAGAATTGCGAAGAAGAAGAATTGCAAAGAAGAAGAAGAAGAATTGCGAAGAAGAAGAATTGCGAAGAAGAAGAATTGCGAAGAAGAAGAATTGCGAAGAAGAAGAATTGCAAAGAAGAAGAAGAAGAATTGCGAAGAAGAAGAATTGCGAAGAAGAAGAATTGCGAAGAAGAAGAATTGCAAAGGAAGAAGAAGAAGAATTGCGAAGAAGAAGAATTGCGAAGAAGAAGAAGAAGAATTGCGAAGAAGAACTGCGAACAAGAAGAAGAAAAAGAAGAAGAATTTCAAAGAAGAATTGCGAAGAAGAATTGCGAAGAAGAAGAAGAAAAGAAGAAGAAGAAGAAATTGCGAAAAGAAAGAAAGAAGAAGAAGAAGAAGAAGAAAGAAGGAAGAGAATTGCAGAAGAAGAAGAAGAAGAAGAAGAATGAAAGAAGAATGAAGAATTGCGAAGAAGAGAAGAATTGAGGAAGAAAGAAGAATTGCGAAGAAGGAAAGAAGAATTGCGAAGAAATGCGAAGAAGAGAATGCGAAGAAGATGAGAATTGCAGAAGAAAGAAAGAAGAAGAAGAAGAAGAAGAAGAAGAAGAGAGAAGAATTGCGAAGAAGAATTGCGAAGAAGAAGAAGAATTGCGAAGAAGAATTGCGAAGAAGAAGAAGAATTGCGAAGAAAAGAATTGCGAAGAAGAATTGCGAAGAATTGCGAAGAAGAAGAAGAAGAAAGAAGAAGAAGAAGAAGAAGAAGAAGAAGAAGAAGAAGAAAGAAGAAGAAGAAGAAGAAGGAAAGAGAAGAAGAAGAAGAAGAATTGCGAAGAAGAAGAAGAAGAAGAGAAGAAGAAGAGAAGAAGAGAAAAATTGCGAAGAAGAAGAATGCGAAGAAGAAGAAGAAGAAAGAAGAATTGCGAAGAAGAAGAATTGGAAGAAGAAGATGAAGAAGAAGAAGAAGGAAGAAGAAGAAGAAGAAAGAAGAAGAGAAGAATTGGAAGAAGAAGAAGAAGAAGAAGAAGAAGAAGAAATGGAAAGAAAGAAGAATTGGAAGAAGAATTGCGAAGAAGAAGAAGAAGAAAGAAGAATTGAGAGAGAGAAGAAGAATTGCGAAGAATTGCGAAGAAGAAAATGCGAAGAAGAGAATGAGAAGAAGAAGAAGGAAGAAGAGAATGCGAAGAAGAAGAATTGCGAAGAAAGAGAGAGATTGCGAAGAAGAATTGCGAAGAGAAGAATGGAAGAAGAAGAATGCGAAGAAGAATTCGAGAAGAAGAAGAAGAAGAAGAATTGCGAAGAGAAGAATTGCGAAGAAGAAGAAGAGAATTGCGAAGAAAAGAAGAAGAAAATTGCGAAGAAGAAGAAGAAGAATTGCGAAGAAGAAGAAGAAGAAGAAGAAGAAATTGCGAAGAAGAAGAGAAGAATTGCAAAGAATTGCGAAGAAGAAGAAGAATGAAGAAGAAGAAGAAGAAGAATTGCGAAAGAAGAAGAAGAATTGCGAAGAAGAAGAAGAAGAATTGCGAAGAAGAAGAAGAATGCGAAGAAGAAGAAGAATTGCGAAGAAGAAGAAGAATTGCGAAGAAGAAGAATTGCGAAGAAGAAGAATTGCGAAGAAGAAGAAGAAGAAGAAGGAAGAAGAAGAAGAAGAAGAATTGCGAAGAAGAAGAAGAAGATTGCGAAGAAGAATTGCGAAGAAGAATTGCGAAGAAGAAGAAGGAAGAGAAGAAGAATTGCGAAGAAGAAGAAGAAGAATTGCGAAGAAGAATTGCGAAGAAGAATTGCGAAGAAGGAGAATTGCGAAGAAGAAGAAGAAGAAGAAGAAGAAGAAGAAGAAGAAGAAGAAGAAGGAAGAAGAAGAAGAAGAAGGAAGAAGAAGAATTGCGAAGAAGAAGATGAAGAAGAAGAAGAATTGCAAGAAGAAGAAGAAGAAGAAGAAGAAGAAGATGATGGTGATGATGATGACAATGACAATGACAATGAAGATGATGAAGAAGAAGAGTGATCAGAGAAAAAGGTGGCAGCGGCGACGACGACGACGACGACGACGTCGATGATGATGATAATAATGATGATGATGGTGACAACGACGACGATGATGATGATGATGGGTCAGTAAAAAAAAAAAAAATGGCAGTATCAACAATAATGATCATGATTATGATGATGGTGATGGTAATGATGGTAGTGATAGGGATGAGCAAATCTTTTTTTTTTTTTTTTTTGTCAAGAAGGCTATGTGACAACGTTTGCCTGTACGTTTGGCGGATGGTCTACCTACCCCTTTTAAAACATTACATGTATAATTGAAAGATTACCCCACACTCCTAATGTTGGTTCTGACAACAGTTTATGTCCTTTATCCATATCACCTCAAAGTTATAAAACAACCTTTTACTGTTTTTGTCAACAAAGTTATGTATAAACAATTACTTGTACATTTTAAGCAGTGTAGGGTGTTCGGAGGTAGATGTGTCCTTTTCAAACAGTACAACCGAAAGATGAGCACTCACATCCATAATGCTGACTTCGAAAACAGTTGAAGTCTTAAATCCTTCAGAGTGATGGGACAATCATTTTACCTTATTTGTCAAGAACACTTACCTGTGACTTTTTTTAGATAGAGGTACCCCATCTTAAACATTGCAATCACGAATTGGGTGGCGCTACACTGTGACAAAAGAAATTAACATGAACATTGATATGAATATGAATATGAATATGAATGAAATGAATGATGAATTATTGAATATGAATGTGAAAGATGAGTACCACACTCATAACGCTGGCCTTGGGAACTTTTCTTTCCCATCACTTCAAGATTATATGACAACCTCGACACTTTTTGTCAACAGGGTTATGTGACAACATTCACTTGTGATCTTGTTTTTGGGGTATGGTAACTCATTTCAACAGTGCCAGTAAAAGATGAGCACCACACTCTTAATGCTGGCCTTGAGAGCAACTGAAGTTCTTAACTCTCCCATCATTTCAAGATTATGGAACAACTTTATCCTTTTTGTAAACAAGGTTATGTGATAACATTTACTTGTGATTTTTTTGAGGGGGGTAATGGTATCTAATTTCAACAGTGTGAGCAAAAGATGAGCACCACACTCATGATACTGGCCCTGGCAGCAACCGAAGTCTTCAACTCCCCCACCATTTCAAGGCTATGGGACAACTTTGACTCTTTTTGCCAACAACCTTATGTGACAATATTACTTTTATGAAGAGGCCCATTGGCTCAGTGGTTATAGAGTCATGCTCACAACGCGGGGGTTGTGGGTTCAATCCTTGGCCTGAAAGAAATTCTCCCATCTGCTGCAGGGAACCGTAAGAAAGAGACAGTGTTATGTAGATTACGCACGGGTCACACATCCTACATTCATTCGTCCCTTTTAAAACATAAAGAAGCACCGTGGTGTATACTGTGTGACGAGCCGTTGAGCATCAGACACCTCCTCCTTGATTGCTCGGACTTATACATTGTCAGACAAAAGCACTACATGGTGGACTCCTTAAAGAACCTCTTCCGAGACGTCCCTCCTGATGCAATTTTCGAGTTTTTACAAGAGATTAATAGATTTTACCTGGTATGATTTTACGGCTTTTTTTTTTTTTCTTTTCTTTTATTGCATTTTAGACTTGCAAGGTTAACGGTGAGCATAGTTTTTAACTGTTGTCTTTTATCTTAACCGGGTTGTCATTTTTGACGTGGTGTTAGTCCTGATATGGCTCTAGTAGTCGGCTGGGCTATAAGTAATATGAATTTGAACTTGAACGGGGTGGGCCAAGGTTTAGCTCAGTGGTCAGGGCTTTATGCTGACAACGTGGGTAGTGTGAGTTTATCCCTCTGGTGGGAAGAGTTGGCATCACCAGTTCAGATCGATAGGTAGAGAGCCATGCTAATCACACAGGGGTCATGGGTTCGATTCTCAGGTGAGCCACAATCTCAGCCCCCCTTAACCCTTTGACCCCCTTATCCTGTCCATCAGCATCCTGCATTGTCAACAATGCTAGCAAGGCGAAAATTAATCTTTTGACTCCATCACCCTATCCACCAGCTTTCTTAAGGTTTTTTTTTATAGTTGGTGAATAGGCTGTGGGAGTCAAATAGTTAAATCAGTTGATTTATGAACTATGCCGAAAATACAGAAGTTGTGGGTTTCATCCTCTGAAGGGACAGGTGTTTTCCCCTAAGGCCTTGCCAGCAGGTAGGGCTTAGGCGTGTAGGGATTATACTATAACACGGCTATTTTGGATCTTATCTATCACATGACACAGACCTCATGGTAACCATCTTTTAAGGAAAAAAACAGAGGCAAAAAAGAAAAAAGGCAGACCTCCAATGTCATACTTCGAGAACATAACCAACACCAGTGGCCTAAGTATTCAAGAAGTTGTCCACAAAAGTCATGACAGAACTGTTTGGTAGAGAGTAGCATTGTCAAAATGTGCAGTGGCCGACACTGAATCTGGTGATGCCGGTACGTGAGACAGGTGATTATCTATCACATGGCATATGTGACGCCAGTGTATATGGAATTAACTACGAGCGTGGAGACGTTATCTTGAGAAACTGAAATATTTTTTTTTTAATTAGGTAAAGGTACCACAGGTAGATCACTCATAAGGAAGATTAGGAAAAGATAGTCAACATTTATA
>JAPXFY010000029.1:14328973-14343973 GCA_030674185.1 Monoplex corrugatus
TTGAGAATTTCTTCTTGTGAGACTGGGGTAAAAGTAGTAAGAGGTGTGCCAGAGATGGAAGGGTCAGATGGGCATGGTTGACAGGGTGTCCTGTCAAGCCTGTCACGAAGAGTTTGTATTTTGGTGGTGAAATACTTGGAGAATATAGATGGGAGTTCTTCATTTGTGTGTTTTGTTGGGAAAGGTAAATCTTTTCGTGTGCCAAGGAGATGATTCATGGTTGTAAAGAGTTCTTTTGAAGAAGAGGCATTCAGGATTTTGGTTTGGAAATAGCTTGTTTTTGCAGATGCAATGAGGGTGGATACTTTTGTTTTAGAGGCTTGGAAAAGTTGGCTATGTACAGTGAGTTTGGATTTGCGCCAGCGGCGCTCTGCTCTGCGGCGTCATTCATTATTTATATATTTCTTTATTTATATTTATAGGTTAAATATTTCTTTATTCAAATGTTTTAAATAGATTTGATTTTATCAAGATTTTGCGCTATATAAATAAAATAATTATTATTATTATATATATTTGATTATTCAAACTGTAGTTTATTTATTTACTTATCTATTTATTTATTTATTATTATTCATTATGTAATCATTCATGATTCTCAATATCTATTTATTTTCCATGCCATACTAACCAGCTCGTTGCCTGTCAAAAGCAAAACGATTTAGCAGACGACAGAAAGGCCACGGCTTCACGGTCGAGTGACTGCGCTCTGTCACGTCATGTCACGATTGTGACATCAGTCAGATAAATGTTTGCCTTGGCAAGACGGGTGCTTCTGCCTTGAAATGGAAGTGCCAGAGTGATCGTTCGTCAGTGTCAAGAGATCTCACTGTCCTCAGAGAGAAAAGGGGTTTGGGATTTGGAGAGTGTTCAAAAAGGATTTACGGCACTGGGATTTACCCACATGCGCTCCACCCAAATCTACCAGCAATTACTGATCTGGCAACTTGCGTTAACCTGGGGGAAAGTCTTATGAACTGGTACAGTTTTGAATTGTGGAGGGATAGGAGGAGAGATGGGGACTTATGAAACGTTAAGCAGACATCACCTGCTGAGAAGAGTGGCTGAATGGTTAAGACGTTTGCCTGCCAATAACTAAACTCGAGGTTCCAGGGTTCGTTTCCCGTAAAGACCTTTATTTTTCTCTTCAGTTTGACCGCAAAATCAGACTGAACATCTATTTCTTTGGAAAGGATCAAAAAACGAGTCGGACCCGTGTGCCTTCTGACCTGTGCTTGTTAAAGATCCCACGGCAATTGGAAATCGTGAAGAGCAGGGCATTCGTCTTGTAACCCTGGCAAAAAATATCTATTGAAGAAATAGATCCCTTGCCTTTAGGGCCGATTAGCCTTCTGCCTTTCTGAAGTCTTGGTAAACCAAATCAAAAACAAAAACAAAATGGAAAGAATACGTGCGTGTGTGGGATAGAAAAAATGACAAGTTGTGTCGAAGGTCATTCACTGAACAGGCTTGAGTATGCCCTAGCTCAGTAGTATGTGTGTGTATGTGTGTGTGTGTGTGTGTGTGTGTATGTGTGTGTGTGTGTGTGTGTGTGTGTGTGTGTGTGTGTGTGTGTGTGTGTGTGGAGAGAGAGAGAGAGAGAGAGAGAGAGAGAGAGAGAGAGAGTGAGGGTTTGGGTCAGGGGTCACACGTTCTACTGCACTCCTGTCTTCTCCCTCACAGTTTGCGTGTGCTTTGTGCCCTGTGGATTTGGTCGTTGTTGGTGATTGCCTTATAAATATCATTAGTATTATTGTATCTGTCTGTGTGTCTGTCCATCTATCATCCATCTATCTATCTATCTATCATACTCTATCTATCTATCTATCATCTATCTATCTATCTATCTATCTATCTATTATATTATTATATCTATCTATCTATCTGTCTATCTGTCTATCTATCTATCTAACTAACATCTATACCTGTCTATCTATCTATATATCTATTTACTATCTATCTATCTATCTATCTGTCTATCTATCTATCTCTATCTCTCTATCTATATCTCTACATGTATATAGACATATAAACCAGCAAGCAAAGCAGGTAGACACGCGAGCATCCACAAATAGAAATAGACAAGCAGACAGACAGACAGACTGACGGACAGACAGACGGATAGACAGACAGACAGACAGACGGACGGACAGACAGACAGAAAGACAGACAGACAGACTGACGGATGACAGACGGATCGACAGACGGACAGATGGATAGACAGATGGGCAGACAGACAGACCGACGGACAGACGAACAGACAGACAGACAGACAGACAAGACAGACAGACAGACGGATGGACAGCCAGCCAGCCACCAAGCAGACAGAGAAACAGACAGACGGACAAACAGACAGACGGACGGACGGACAGACAGACAGACAAACAGACAGACGAACTGACTGACCGACTGACTGGCGGACAGGCCGACAAACAAATTAATCAAGAGGAGATTTTCTGGTCTTGCTACAGGCATTAACATTTTAACACACTGTCTCCACTGAGCTGGAAACTGGCTGCCAAACGCTTTCACCGGCTGTGGCGTCATCAGCTTGCGCCTGTTGGGGACATGCCGACTCAAATTAATGACGGGGGCCACAAACAAACAAACAAACAAGTAAGCAAATAAACAAACACACGAACGAACAAACACACACAAAACAAACAAACAAATAAAAAGAAAAGCATTGCAAACAAAAGATGGGCATGTCATATTAACGATCCTTTTTTTCATTTTAGAAACCAAGGACCTCCATATCAAAACCACAATGAGAAATACAGAGGATGGGAGGACAGGAAGGATAAGAGAGAGAGAGAGAGAGAGAGAGAGAGAGAGAGAGAGAGAGAGACAGAGACAGAGAGACAGAGAGACAGAGAGAGACAGACAGACAGAGAGATAGAGAGACAGACAAACACAGAGAGAGAGAGAGACAGCCAGACAGAGAGAGAGAGACAGACAGACAGACAGAGAGAGAGACAGACAGACAGATAGAGTGACAGACAGACAGACTAGACAGACAGAAGAGAGATAATAATAATAATAATAATGTTTATTTGTATAGCACATATTCCATATAAAAACATGCTCACCAGCGCTTTACATTTCGCAAGAAAGGCAAAAGGTGATAAAAAATGTTCACAATTACATACACAATAAGATAACAACAAACATTAAAGCTATACAAGTAAGAAGACACATAAGAAACCACAGAATATTAAAATTTAAACACTGACTTATGTAATGAAGAAAGATTAACAGATTTTTCATATGAATAAAGAGGCATACTGTGTTTATATATTGCTGCGTGTGTGTGCTTGCGTACGTGTGTGTGTACATTGTGTGTGCGTGCGTGTGCGTTGCTGTGCGTGTGTGTTTGTAAGAATGTGTGTGGTGTGTGTGGGAGAGAGAGAGAGAGAGAGAGTGTGTGTGTGTGTGTGTGCGTGTGCTATGTTTGCATGCGTGTGTGTGTGTTTATGCATGCAATAGTTGTACATAAAATTATAATCAATATTTTGAATGAAGATAAAAACAGAAAAATTTAATCCATATACAGGAAAAACATTACAACTTCAGTATTACAGCATTAATACCTTGACAATCAAAATTCCTCACAAATTATGAACTATTCGCATATCATACATCACAATTTACATACAAACAAAGATTTGAAAAAGTTTCTTAAAGTATTTCAGTCTCTTTCCCACTCAATTTCTCCCCTATCCCTTCCTCAGCTGTACACATACAGTGATACACACACATGCTCACTCAAGCCACCAACACACCACCACACACACACACACACACACCACACACATACACGCATGCACGCACACACACACCTTGCTCTATAGGCCCTTATACAAAATATTGTTATACAGACAGGAGAGATTAGTCTGATGACAGACTTGCAAACTAAGGCTCTTCAGGTTAGATGAGTTTGAAAGAGGTGGGTTTTCAGGTGCCGTTTGAAGGTTGAGAAACACTTAGTTTTTTCTGAGAGACAGTGGTAGAGAGTTCCATACATTTGGGCCAAAGACAGAGAAAGATTTTTTACCAAAGGTGTCTAGAGAGAAGCGAGGAACAGTCAACAGTGAGGTGTCAGAAGAGCAGAGCGTTCGAGAAGGTTTGTAACCCTGCAGGAGGTTGGCAAGATAGGATGGCATGTTCTCGTGATAGATACACTGAAAGCAGAGACAGGCAACTTTATATTGAATCCTAGCCTTTACCGGGAGCCAATGAAGTGTTCTAAGCAGAGATTTTGCACTCTCACGCCTGGGCTTGCGGAGAACAAGGCTAGCCGCGTGGTTCTGTATGCGCTGAAGTTTAGATAGTTGATTGTCATGGAGACCTGCGAATAGAGAGTTACAATAGTCCAGTCTAGATAGTATGAAAGAGACAGCAAGCTTGTTGGTAGCATCAGTGGAAAGGAAGGAGCGAATCTTACCAATTCTGCGTAGCTGATAGTACAGAGTACGGCACAACTGTTTGACATGGGCTTCCATGTAGATAGACAGACAGACAGAGAGAGAGAGAGAGAGAGAAAGACAGACAGACAGACAGAAAGAGACACAGAGAGAGACAGAGACAGACAGAGAGAGAGAGACAGACAGACAGACAGACAGAGAGAGAGATAGAGAGACAGAGAGAGAGAGAGAGACAGACAGACAGAGAGACAGAGAGAGAGAGACAGACAGACAGAGAGAGAGAGACAGACAGACAGACAGAGACAGACAGACAGACAGACAGAGACAGACAGATAGACAAACAGACAGACAGACATAGGCACACACACAGACACACACACAGACACACAGACACACAGAAAGAGACAGACAGTGACAGAGAGACATTGCCTTAGACATTGTCCACGATTATTATGATCTTAAGCGAGATGTGCGATAATCATGTAGATTCTTTGGTGTGTGTGTATGTGTGTGTGTGTAATTGTGTGTGTGTCGGTGTGTGTGCGTGTGTGCGTGTGTGTGTGTGTGTGTGTGTCTGTGTGTGTCTCTGTGTGTGTGTCTGTGTGTGTCTGTGTGTGTGTCTTTTTGTTCGTATGTGTGTCTGTGTGATATGTGTGTATGTTTGTGTGTGTGTATGTGTGAGTGTGTGTGTGTATGTGCGTATGTATGTGAGTGTGTGTGTGTGTGTGTGTGTGTGTGTGTGTGTGTGTGTGTGTGTGTCTGTGTATATGTATATGTGTGTGCTTTCTCTTCTTCTTGTTTGCCTCAACAACATGTTTTGTAAAGGACAAAGTGACGTCTGTGCCATCTGATGACGGTACAAAGACCTAGTTAGATGTGCTGTAATAGGATTCTTGTATGAACATAGCAGATTAAGCTAACTATGGCAGAATGAGTATACAATATCATGTCTTATTGCTAAAGGCAGTTTGAACAGTTTGCATTTATTTCAAATCGACTCATATTTTGTACAGTGGAAAAGAAAGTGCTGTAATCTTCATTTAATATGTAAATACATTGGTAATCGTGAAAATGAGAGAGACAGAGAGAGAGAGAAAGAAGAGAGAGAGAGAGAGAGAGAGAGAGAGACAGACAGACAGACAGACAGACAGAGGCAGAGAGGCAGAGACAGACAGAGACAGAGACAGAGACAGACAGAGACAAAGAGAGAGAGTGAGTGTGGTTGTTTGTACGCTTGTGCGTATTTGTGTATGTCTAAGTGTGTGTGTATGTATGTATGTATGTCTGTTTGTCTGTTAGCAGATTTGCGTGTGTGTGTATGAGTGTGTGTGTGTGTGTGAAAGAGAGAGGGAGAGAAAGACAGAGAGGAAGAGAGAGGGAGAGAGAGAGAGAGAGAGGGTATGTGTTGTGTGTTGTGTGTGTGTGTGTGTGTGTGTGTTATTCAAACCTATCTACGGTGTGTGTGTGTGTGTGTGTGTGTGTGTGTGTGTGTGTGTGTGTGTGTGTGTGTGTGTGTGTGTGTGTGTGCATGTGTGTGTATGTCTTTGTGTGTGCATGTGTGTGTGTTGTGCGTGTGTGCGTGTGTGTGTGTGAGTGAATATGTGTGTTTTATTCAAAACTATGTACATTCTAGTGTGAACGAGAGTGTGTGAACTTATGCGTCCACGCTTTATAACGCAAGGTACCTATGCATCCGCGTAGTTGCTTTTATTTTCTGTGTATTATTAGTTCTCGCCCATCTCCTTTCGTTTTTTTTGTTTGTTTGTTTGTTGTTGTTGTTGTTTTTTTTTCATCCTTAGACTGTGGCTCTGACACTGACAAACGATTCACTTAGCTTTAATTTCAGCGTAGAAGCACCCATCGTACCAAGACAAACATTTACCCAACTGACAGGCGTGACATGGCATGACAGATCGGAGTCATTCAGCCGTGACGCCTTGACCTTTCCGTCGTCTGCTAAATCGTTTTATGTTGGCTACGTCACAAACTTTGTCAGTATGGCGAGACCTGATTCCTGACTTGCTCAGAAATTCTAAAAAATGAAATACGGAAACAAAGAACGAAACTCATAAATACACTAATTATCTAAATATTGAATGATTAATCAACAAGTAGAAGGACCCCTTCTCTCTCGTTGTTTCACTCTCTCTGTCTCTGTCTCTTTCTGTCTGTCTGTCTCTGTCTCTGTCTGTCTGTCTGTCTGTCTGTCTGTCTGTCTGTTTGTTTCTCTCATCCTCTCTCCCCCTCTGTCTTTCTCTCCCCTTCTCTTTCTTTTATCCCTCTGTCTGTCTGTCTATCTGTCTCTGTCTCTCTCTCTCTTTCTCTCTCTCTTTTTCTTCCTCTCTCTCTTCCCCCTCTCTCTCCTTCTCTTTCCCTCTCTCTTTTTTTCTTTCTTTTTACTCTTTATCTATTTCTCTGTCTCTCTGTCTCTGTCTCTCACTCTTTCACTCACTCACTCACTCTCTCTCTCTCTCTTCTCTCTCTCTGCCTTTCTCTCTCTCTCTCTCTCTCTCTCTCTCAATGTCTGGCTGTCTGACTCTTTCACACTGTTCTTCCCCTTCTCCCTTTTTGTTTCCGTCTTATTAAATAAGAATAGATTAACCCTTTGACTCCCGCACCCTATCGACCAGCGTTTTGTATTGTCAACCAAGCTAGCAAAGCGAAAATGTAACCCTTTGACTCCCTCACCCTATCCACCAGCTTCCTGCGAGAAGCTAATGGATAATGTGGGGAGTCAAAAGGTTAAGTTTTGCAATTGATTGATAGGCTACAGGAGTCAAAGGGTTGAAGGAAAATGAGATAGGAGAGAATTCAAGTGAGAGAGAATATAGGTGGGGTTGGGGTGGGGGATAGAGAACCCCCCTCCCCCAGAAAACAACAACAACAACACAGGAAACGAAGATAATATTTCATAATGATGAATCGAGATAACATTCATCCAGAAAGAAAGGTGTCAGGTGTCAGAGTGATATCATTCAGAAGTTTTTACCGGAATAGATGTTAACTGAGGTTATCGCGTAGAGCACCTGATACATGAAAGACCAAGAATATCATCATCATAAATCGTTTTTGTTTTGTTTTGTTTTGTTTTGTTTTGTTTACAAGTTTACAAGAAACATCACCAGGGTGCAGATGGGAGTACCAATGCCTCGCCACTCTCCGGACAATCACCTCCTATGTTCATGACGCCATTCGATAGTCATTTCTTCAAGCAAAGGGGGGCTGTCCATGCGTTGCATGACCCATTTGGACCCAATCATCATTGATTCCTTTTCTCACATTGAACACAACAGCAGGGAAGTTTCAGTCTTTTTCTCAAAATTTTTGTATCTAGTGTTCGTTTGTTTGTTTGTAATCTTGCGCTTGGCAAAGGCCAGTTGGCCGAAAATTTGCGCCTGTCTTGTATTGTTGTATCAAATACGCGTTCCTATTCTTCTTTCATGTTTTTTTCTGGTTCCTGTTTGATTGAACGCGGGCAGTCACACTTGTTTTGGACATCAGTTACCTTGTATACAAACTGAATGGCTAGGTTGGGAGAGGACAAGCCCTGAGACATAGCCATACAACGCGCACCAACCAGGTCCAGCCCAGCCTCCAGACCAAGAGAGAATGGAAGACCCCTCTCTCACCCCACTCTGGTCTTCATGTCTTTCGGGCAGCTCGCCCTGCATCAGCTCGCATAGCTGTCGGCTCCTTTCCCCTTACTATAGTCTCGACAGTTGGCAGTTGGAATCTCAGTTGGACTCACTATACATTACTCATAAACAGTTTTCGAGTAGTGGAGCGCAGAGAACTCAAGCTGTTAGGTGAGCAGACCACATTGCACTATAGTATTGCATGCTGAGTGTTTTATGTGTCCATAAGGTAGCCACTGACATTGCTTACATGACTTTTAATATGCATATTTGATATTATACATGCATACACGCAAGACAAAGGGATTTAAGCACTGACACATGTTGACATGGGTGATCAAGATGGGAAAAATCTCCACCCTTTACCTCCAGGCAAAGATGTCGAAGACCCTCCCGTGGGTATGCCGGGGGCTCTTTGACTATAAATAGTATCCCCACCTTCTAGAAATTCTGTGCTAGAAATTTCCTTTCTATCACTCTCTCTTTCTTCCTCCTTTGCTTTCTGTCATTTCTTCCTATTATTTTCTGCCTTGCTGGTCTATTCACCTGTATGTGTTCGATAAAGTCTTACGTACTTTTTCTTAGGATTAATAATTGGGTAAATGTATTGAGTGCGTTTTTGACTGTAAAGAAATGAGATATGCAGAAGGAATTTAAGGTAATTTAGGTCCCTTTTTATACACGTTTTAGTGTCCTTAGTTATGTTTAGATTTGTATTCAGATACGTTTTTTTAAATCCCCTGTGTGATACATAACAGCACACACTGATTCCATATGTGCTTCACCACATATAGGCCTACTATGTCGTGGACGATAGAAAAGATTATACAGAATTCAATGAGCTGGGCATCAGTCGTGTACACTGGTTAGGATTGGAAAATCGACTTAACACATTCATGACGCTACTGTCTGAGGCTGACAGAACTTCTGCGTGAGGCTTCCCACTTCCTCCAATGTACAACTCCAATGTTTTAATATTTTGGCGCTAAATTTCACAGGAGACCGCTTAACGCAATTCTTGAATAGATTGGAAGACTAGACAAAGGAAGTGACTCAATAAACATGAAGCGAAAAGACGCTAAAAGGGAATTGACTTAATTAATAAACATGGTCTGGATTCAGAATTTATAAATACGGACGAGTTTTGGACTCAAGAGTTTGCTATTACGAGAACACTTGGTCTTGAGTGACGTACTGTCTCGGAATTCATCTGCAATGAAATAAATCACTATTTTATTGTAGTGGATGTTCAGAATGGTCATTGAAAACCCAGTAAGCCTGCACTTTACTATGTTTACGCTTAATCTACTTTTCTGTGTATTTGATGGATATTTTTTTCGTAAACATGATTCGATTTCAGTTTTTTCAAGAAGGCATTATGTGCTTGGAAAACTTCATATGCATTGACCTCACAGATGCCATGAGATAGAAAAGCACCCAAAATATTCACGACAAATGCTGTAAGTCTGCGCATAAATACTTGCTCACTTTGGATGTCTTAAGGGTTTTTTGGGTGTGTTTTTTGTTGACAGTAAAATCATCTATGTAGTGAAGTGGCAGAATGTTCACCTGCCACGTGGGTGACTTGGGTTTATAACCTATTTAATGCAACTTTGACAGGGAACGATAGACAGGTGATCAAGGTGTCCGACTTCCAATCAATGGGGCTTTTGGCACAAGCAGACCTGCACATACAAATAAATCATGTTGACCTGGTAGATGAGAAAAATATTTCCTTCCCTTACCCATCCATAACAAAAACACTGGGGAGAGCTTGACAACGAAAGGTTCTCAGAGAAGAAGTCCCCCTCAAGCAAGTGTTTTGGCTCTGAACTCCTTAAACTATAAAGAAGTTGGGCTGAATCCAGGTCGTGACCACTGGATGCCCTTCTGCTGTCGCCATTTTTTTTTCTCCACCTGGGTTCAAATTCGCACTTCCAAGGTAGTCAGGCACCTCAAACTAAGTCACCTTTATGATTGATGTCTTAACTGCTAAGCTGTCATATTTCTGCTGTGCACTGGAGTGTCATGTTTTATTTTTATCACCTCTCCCACCAGATCCAACTGGAACTTTTCCAAGCTGCTTCCCCCATTCTCTTTAAGGCTCTTGTCCTGTCCTTCTCAGAAACCGACAGCTTTTTTATATGATTATAGGCAAATGTGCTAACAACTTTCACTCCAACCTCTATGGCAAGGACTTTGGCTTGGAAGCCAGATTTCCTCAAACTTTTGGATTGGAAGCCAGATTTCCTCAAATTGCTAGTTAGATTGGCACATATTTCAGTGTTGTCAATCTGGACTTCCTCCATTCTACACTCATATGACACAGTGAAGTCGATCAGAATAACTTGTTCTGATAAATGGGAATAGAGTACTATATACAGAGTCAGCTGTTATTAGACAGGGCTGAACTCAAACCTTCTGATTTGATATTGATGTTCTGGCCACTTTGCTATCATTCCCACAGAATTTAAGTCCGCAACGTTCTCGCAAAACACTCAGTAAAAGTGGTATTAACTAGCAGAGGAAAAACGAACGGACTCCCACTGGTGATGAAAACGCTTCAGCCACTAAAGTCAAGGTCAGATCCACAGAGAGTGGACGGACCACCAGAAAGGACAGATGTCTGCCAGTCACTTCATCGATCCCAGACTGATTGGCACCGTCTTTAGAGCCGCCACTTCTGCCTGTCCCGTCTGCCTCCATTAAATACCTCCCTCCCATCCCCTTTTTCACTCTTACCCTCCTCCTGTTCGACATATCCTCCATTCCCCGCCCCTTCGTTTCCTCCCAAACACACGCACCATTACATTGTCCATATACTTGTCCCAAAGGCCTGCATTGTGACTGTACCCACATCGACGTTTTGTTTTTAACCCTTTGACTCCTGCACCCTGTCCACCAGCATCCTGTATTGTCAACCATGCTAGCAAAGGGAAAAACTTAACCCTTTGACTCCCACACTCTGTCCACCAGCATCCTGCATTGTCAACCATACAAGCAAAGGGAAAAACTTAACCCTTTGACTCCCACACTCTATCCACTAGCTTCCTGCATTGTCAACCATACAAGCAAAGGGAAAAACTTAACCCTTTGACTCCCTCACTCTATCCACCAGCTTCCTACACATTATCCACCAACTGCAAAAACTTAGCCCTTTGACTCCTGCAGGAAGCTGGTGGATAGGCTGCAGGAGTCAAAGGGTTATATTTTTGCAGTTGGTGGATAAGGCGGGAGTCGAAGAGAGTGTGTGACAAGGCTGTACTCTACGTTTACGATCATAATATCTATATCTGGCATCAACCAGTCCCAAAAGATACAGAGACCTGTGGTGTTGATTAAAACATTTGAGCAACATCGTCATTGACGCATCCATGAAGTGGATAACAATTGTGTGGTCCCAGTCTTCCCAACGAGGCCATAGCATGCTCAATTCTGGTTAGGAGCTGGTCAGAGCCGAAAAACCCACAATGATATTTGAAGGGACTGATGGGGATTCGAACCCACAACCTTCCAGTCGGTAGTCTGTTGTGCTAACCACAACATCACGGCACCTGTTGTTAACCCATTTAAGCCAATTTTTTTTTTCTTACCAAACATGTCTCAAAATGTTTGTTTTTATGTCTTATTAACATATCTAACACTCATTTTGACACAAGTTTTGTAAATCTTGATTTTGAGCATAAAATGTTAGCGTCCCTTTTTAGGGACAGCGGGCTCAAGTGGGTAGGGGTTTTTGAACAGCATCACACAGTAAATACAGGCACTTGTTTCTTTTCAGTTCTTCTTTTATTGTTTCAAAATGAACTTAACATACAAAATTAGTTTTTAAAATTCAAATGTTGACAAATTTTCCTCCATCTCCACCCACCCCAGCCTTTTCCAGTGCAAAACCCTCCCCCCCTTAGTCCCCGTCTCCCCACCCCGACCCTGCACACATACACACACACAGTATTTTGGCAAATTGGTGCACAACTCTAAATACAACTAAACTAATCAAAAGACAAATTAACATTAAAAAACTAAAGGGAAATGAATATGTTTGAATCAAAGAAAGATGATTAAGTCTTTATCCTTTGTTCTCACACCTGCATTACCTTGAATTGCTAGAAATGACACAAGAGAAAACGCTTGGCATCGCTAG
Source organism: Monoplex corrugatus (assembly GCA_030674185.1). Lineage (NCBI taxonomy): Eukaryota > Metazoa > Mollusca > Gastropoda > Littorinimorpha > Ranellidae > Monoplex > Monoplex corrugatus. The sequence continues at coordinate 14,341,177 of JAPXFY010000029.1, forward strand.
ACAAAGGGAAACAAAACCTTCCTGGCCCATTCACTTTGCTGGGAACTCCCATTAGCGCGCATGAAACAAGCTGAAGCACTGTCGTGCACGCCTACCAGGCACTTCTGACACCTGCGGTATGTCTTCTTTCCACAGTAGCCACATCTCAGTTGGGTCTTCCATGGCTGGATGATGTGGTCCACCCTGTCAAAGCGGACCTCAGGGGGCACCCGTTTGCTCACTTTCAGGGTGGGTTGTCTCGGACGACCAGCAGAAGATGCTTGTGTTGCTCTGAGCAGGTAGACCCTGGCTATGGAGCGACTGATGGTGAGGAGATCCTTGGGGTCTGTAGCTGATACTGGTGTGGCTCTGTATAGATGCCAAGCCTGCGGACGCTGATATCAACACAGAAAACAAACAGCGGCCACCACCACTTCTTCGAACGGACAGAGATCCTGTATTTGTCGATGTTTTGATCCATCCGATCAACAACCCCCGTTGTCTAGTTGTAGTGTTTGACCAAGAATGGCTGCGTTATGTCCACTCGCTGTCGTTCAGCTCTAGACCAACGCTTTGCTGTTTGGACTTGTTCAACTCCTACCTTGTTGGACACTGTGTTGACTACGTTGTTGTCGTGCCAGCGCACAACAACCAAACCTGCCTTGGCATCCGTGGCATAGTCAAAGGATCCTTGCTTGGTCTTCTCCTTCTCCTATACAGGCTTCAGTGGGCAGTCTTGCAGTCTGTTAGCGTGGATCGTTCCTGTGTAGGCAAGTTTTTCTTGGTGAGGTAGTCGACTAGCCGGAGGCTCGTAAACAAGTTGTCAAAGGTAAGGTAGAAGCAACAACCTTCCTCCTGTTGAAGCTCGGCTATCAAATCAACAACCACCGACCCTCCCATGCCAAGACCTGGAACTTCGGTTTGTCGTCCTCTGGCACCTTGGTATGGCTCTGTCTGCAGGAGGTAGCCCATTGGTGTTGTCAGTGACCACATCTTGTAGCCGAAACGAATGGGCTTTTCACGAATGAATTGTTTAGCCCCGTGCCGTCCGTAATATGGAATCATGGACTCATCTATGCTGAAGTTCTGAGTCTCCAACTTCTTGAAGTAGAGCAAGAATCTTTCGTTCAACATTGTCAGCAGGTGTCGGACTTTGTTTATTATGTCTGTAGGATCCACCCTGCTGTTGTCACACACATGAAGGTATCTCATGAGCTCCTCAAAGCGGTTTTTTGTCATCGCTGCTTTGAAGGCTGCATTGCAAACATCATCATCACAATTCCAGAACGTCCTCCTCCTGGGAAGAGAGCTGTAACCTGAAACAAGAAGTATGGCCAAGAAAACCTTCACCTCTGAAGGAGAGGTGGAGAAGGTGGTGTTTCCCTTTGACCTAGCATACTCTTTTGACATTTTAACAATAAGTCCAGATTTTCTCGCACACCATTCCTCAGAAAAGTTACTGTTGCTCCAGCCATCAGCTGACGTCTGTTCAAGTTTGGAACATGCCTCCTCCGTCTTCCTCGCCACTGTCCTCGTCTGTATTGAACCCGACCTCCTCAGGTGGATCATGCCAATTGCTGCTTCTTGAAAGTCAGCATCATCCTCAAGCATGCTAATGACCCATGAACTGTGTACTGTCTGAAAAACAAACAAACAGGAGAACCCGAAACTATGAAACAATATCATAATACATTGATGAAGTAAGGGAGAAAACCCCACCCCATTTGAGCCCGTGTCCCTAAATAGAGACGCATGTTTACAATAGCATAAAATAACAATAATAATTTTCTGACAAAAACCAAAAATCCGTTTCTGTATCATACTATAACAAACACTTTCTCTTCATAAAGATGTATAAAAACTTTAAAATAAGAAAACTGTATGCTTACCTTTGATGTTGATTCACTGCTGCAAGAAAAAGCACCTCATGAGATGCAAATGGCCGCCTCCAGCAAAAACGGTAAGGGCATTCACTGAAAACAACTACTTATTTGTGACAATGATTACTTCCATTGTTCGTCTAAAAACAAAAATCTGAACAATAACAGGAAAGTTACTGTGCGAGTGGGTTTTTTTGTCTGTCCCTAAAAAGGGACAGCGGGCTTAAATGGGTTAATTTAATATTTAGTGAACAAACTGTGGTCAGACATAAAAGGTTAGACATGATGGTGAAGTGGGTAAGACTCCAGACTTCCAATTGGAAGGTCTGAGTTTGATCCTACCTGGGTACGTCCCACATGGTGGGTAAACGGTTGATATTTTTTCCTGTCTCCTGTGTGCAAAATGCTTAGTGCCCGAATACCTTTTGTGTGTATACTCGAGTTCAAAATTGAGGCAACTGAAATGTGGTTTCTAAGAAGAATGTTTTCAGTTCCATGAAAGCAAAGAAAACAAAAGAGACGGTCTTGACGGAGGCAGACACATGAAGATCATTTATAATGAAGATTACAAAAAAACAAGCAACATATATAAAACATTTTATGAGTAAAGAGAAATTAGAGCACCAAGATAATTAATAAAGAAGAATAGAAAAAGACAAGCAACATTTATATGACATTTTATGAGGAAAGAGAAATTAGAGCACCTGGTTCACAACAAGAAAGCTGGAGGGAAGGAGAACACCAGGTAGACCCAGGGAAATATATTAGACGGACTTGCAGGGTGGCTGAGGACAGAGAGGGTGGGAGATATAATGCAATCGGATAGATTCATATGGAGGGCCATGATCGCCAACGCCACGCAGCAGGGCACATGATGATGATGATGACTCGAGTTCATTCTTGGCCTGCAACATAATGACGGGCCTCCCCTCATACCC
>JAPXFY010000029.1:14358973-14368973 GCA_030674185.1 Monoplex corrugatus
ACTAACTAACGAAAACATCAGGATGAAAGACAGCATTCCTGATATTATACCAAAATATAATTATACACGCGCTGATTGGTCCTTGTTTCAGACTGTTCTTTCTATTCGAGATTTCACACATTATGAAAGTGAAAATGTAGACGTTATGTTTTCTAAATTCCAGGAGTCAGTTCTAGCTGCTGCAGACCTTTCCATCCCGAAACTCAAAACTTTTAAGTCTAATAACCGTTTGGGTAATGTTTGGTGGACGGAGGTATGTGAGCAAGCAGTTCAGTATAAAAAAGAAATACAAAATCTACATCAAAAGCAGGAAACCTGAAGATCATATGGAAATGAAAAAAGCTAACACCCAGTGTAATAAAATCATCGCTGAAGCAAAGAAAAATTACTGGGCATCATACTGCACAAAAGAAATTTCAGATTTCAAGGATTTCCATAAAGTATGGACAAAAATGAATCAAATGAAAAATGGAGCCAACTTACCTAGGTGTCCAATAATGATTGATACAAGTCACAAATTTCTTTCCGACATGGACAAAGCTGAAACTTTTGTGGAACTTTTTGCCCAAAATAGTAAAGTAGAGGGTTTGACTCCTACCTGCAAACACTACAGGGAAATGGCAGCTAACAACCCTATCTACACTGATCCAATACCTCAAAATGATCTCTGGTTTAATTCTCCAATCACCTTAGAAGAGTTAAAAAACACTATCTTGTCTCTGCGCAACAAAAGGAGTTCGGTAGGTGTTGATGCAGTTTCAACTGAAATGATTAAACATCTTCCAGAAAACTATATTATTTTTTTACACAAAATTTTTCAGAAATGCTGGGCTGGTGGAACTATACCACAATTATGGCAAACGTCTGTTGTTATACCAGTATTAAAAGCAGGAAAGCCTAAAAACAATAAAAACAGTTACAGACCTATTGCTTTAACGTCCCATACGAGCAAACTATTGGAAAAATTGGTATTAAACAGACTTGTACATTACTGTGATAAAAATAACGTTATTCCAGTAAATCAGGCTGGTTTTAGAAAAGGGAGATCTACAGTTGAGCACCTGGTTAAACTTACCACTCACATCAAGAAAGAGTTTGCCCGCAGAAAAAGTCTTTTAGCTACATTTTTTTGATGTGAAAAAAGCTTACGATCAAGTTTGGCATACGCGTTTATTGTACAAGCTGAAATCTATTGGTTTATCTGGCAATATGTATGATTACATTAAGTCTTTTTTAGCCAATAGAACTATTCAGGCAAGAGTGGGAACTAGTTATTCTACTTCACGACATCTTGATATGGAATTCCACAAGGTTCAGTGATAGCACCGCTTTTATTTAATATCCTTATACAGGATCTTCCTAAAGCACTCTCAAATCGTGTTGTTTTGGCACAGTATGCTGATGATATATGTATTTGGATGAATATTACTTTAAAAAAGACAACTCCACAGAGAGCACAGAATTACATTAGGAAATTGTATCAATCTGATCTTGATAATCTTGGAAACTATATGTTAGAAAATGGTCTGTCGTTGTCAGCGGAAAAAACTAACATGATGCTATTTAATTAGGTGTCTTTAATGTAACTTCCCTTCATTTGTGCCAATGCATGCTCAACGCTGTTACCTTATAAACAGTTGTAAATGTCCTGGCTGTCACTCTTTAATTTTGACTCGAAATTGAAACTCGAATTATCCACTCTTGATTTTTTCACTCATTTTCCAAGTCCCTATTTTCTTCTTAAAGTTAATACCATACCTCCTTCTTCGAACATTACTACCATCCATTCTGTCGAACTGCACTCTCTCATTTTTATCTCGTTCTCTTATTCCACAATGTTTTTTCATGCAGTGCCAGAATCATTCATTACGACATGACAATTAGTGACTGCAAAAGCATTAAAAATTTTCTAGGTGTACCTTAGATCACCTTTTCATGAATAACGTTCTCAGTTTGAAAATTGGAATTCTTTTACAGAGGAACAATGGTAAGCGAAGAAGACAAGCGACAGAGAAAATTGGCAGTTAGGAACTAACTAAACACATTGCCAAAACGGAAACAATTTTTTGATAAAACAAATTAAAAACGGGGGTTGTTTGTGAATTTTCAAACGGTCAAACTGTTCAACACAGTAACTGTTCACATTTTATTATCATCAATATCATCTTATACAAATTTGGTTTTGAAAATAGATCCATGGACAGAAAAGGCCAAACAACAAGACCAATCTTAAAAGGAAACAAAAGACATTATGAAGAAGATCAGGACCAAGAAATCTAATAAACGCAAATTGAATGCACAGCACAAAAGAAAGTCGCAGAAAAAATACCAGTAGCCCAGTGTCAAAACCGAATGGATCGTCTTCAATGATAAAAAAGTGCTGGAGAGCTGTTATTTCCAAAAAGGATAAAGATTCGTTGGAAACTTATCGCAACGTACAGCGGAATTATGTCCATAATCAAATCAATGCAATGCTAGTAATCTTTAGACGATGGTGATTAAGCCAGTCATCTACGAAGAATAGTTGCGTCATTTTTCTAAACGGCGGTTATTACTATGCCTAACCTACAGGATTTAATGGATCCAAGTATCCTGAATTTTAATTTGAGGAGGCTCAAATCCATCTTATCCACTTCAGGTCCAAAGAACAATACAGCTTTGTGATGGTTTTATGTTGCTTCACGTGCAACGAAGTGGTGACAAGGAATTACTAATCAAGGCTGCAGTATGATGATTTTTAATGTATAAAATTGATGAATGGTAATCACAGAAATAAAAATGCATTTACAGAATGAACACCCGCGAATGAATTATAAAATCTGACTGTTTTATCAACAACAAAATGAATGAATAAATAATGTTGAAAATGAAGAATGAAAAAATGCAGTAATGTATTTATGATATGAGATGATGATTGGTTGTGGTTTGAACGAATGAAAAAGAAAAGCCAATGAAACAAACATATGTAACAAGCAATGTGTATTTGAGCGAACATCACATGTTTGAATGTTATTGAATGATGCAAAATGTACGTTTTTTAACCGAAAATGATTTAACCAATGAAAATAATCGAAGAATCAGTGATACAGCAACAATTACGAACAAGAATGAATAATGATTGAATAATAAAGAATAATAGTTCAATCATGAATGCAATGAATGAACTTGATATGATGAATGTATGAAAATATCCCAGTTATTGAGTTGAATTGCTAAAATAACAACTGCACTATAAAAGGGTCCCGCTCCCACTGCCAATCACACCTCCAACACTCAACAACACACATCAATTCCACACCACCCCCCACCACACACACCACCACTAATACACAACTAAAACTAATACACACACACTCTCCTCTTCTCTAAAACATCACATTACGAACACACACACACAAAACACACACACACACACACAACGATCTCTGTCACTACCACCACAGCTACTTATCTATTTCCTAAAATATTTACGCCTCAACATTAAGAACCACCACATAGCCATAGACCGAAACAGTCACTTTTTTTCAGTTAATAAAAATACTCCTAAGCGTCATCTAGAGGGGGGAGAGAAAAATCACAGCCCCTATCACACATGAAAACAGATCCCCCCCCCCCCTTTTTTTTTTTTCTCTCCCTACCACAAACCGAATCCTCCAGGTCGACCAAGCAGATAACCGACCATCAGGAATTATTAATGATGAACATGCTTGCCTTTCCCCCTTCCCTCTTCCCCTTCCTCCGTCATTTCCGTTTTCTCTCCAGCCATGACGACAAACTGTTATAAAATCTGTTTTCAGGCCAGGTCCTCAACGAGGGACAACTCTTTAAGACTGATTTCTCAAGAGAGTTACGTGCTCTTTAATGGCGGCAGTTTGAAAATTGTATTCCGACTATTGCAGGACAGTGGGATCTCCTTCCCCTCTCTCTCCCCTTCCCTCAATTTTGTTTTCTCTTGCTGCAGTGTTTTTTCTTTGTGTCTGTGAGGTTTCTTCTTTGACTTCTTCCTTCCATTGTCTTAAATGAATGATCATTGAAATGTCGTTTTGATGCTGGCTCAGAGCATTTTGGATGACCGGAACAAGTTGTTGCTAAAGTGGTGAACACAAAGTGAATCTTATAACGTCAGTTATAAAAAAAAAAAACTTGTTATATGATCAATTGCTTTACTGTAAAAAGTATCCGAGTAAGCATTCTTAATCAAAATGGCTGGCAGCGTTCAACAAACTGGAACCAGAAATACATATAACAGAACCCAGAACGCGTATTTGATATAACAAGACGAGACAAAACAAGATAAGACGAAATGAGACAGGTTAGGAACACAGGGCAAAGGGGCAAAGGCAGGGCAGGACAAGACGCAAGACAAGAGACGACAAAGGCAAGGCAAGGCAAGGCAAGGCAAGGCAAAGGCAAGGCAAGGCAAGGCAAGGCAAGGCAAGGCAAGGCAAGGCAAGGCAAGGCAAGGCGAATCCTCAATTTTGAGTTGTTTCTGGCTCAACGAAATATCAATGAATTATCTTTCCGCGAAATTTTGTTCATTTAGTCTTTTGTTGTCTTTTGTTAACGCTTGACTAAGGCCAGTTGGCCGAAAATTTGCGCTTGTCTTGTCTTGTCTTGTCTTGTCTTGTCTTGAGTAAGCATTGCCTAATTTGAGGAAACGTGTTTTTTTCTTCAAAGGTACATGCGTATCACTGAATGCTTGCGTTGTCCAGAAGCATAATAAATCAGTGTGTGAATAGACGTTGAAAGAAATATAACGTACGAATGCTTTCAGATAAAACTAGCCAAAGGAACAGATAGATGAATACCAGGATAAAATAATTAATGCAAATCTGAATAAATGAATGGATGAATGAACGAATGAATGAAAGAATGAATGAATGAATGAATGAATGAATGAATGAATGATGAATGAGTGAATGAGTGAATGAGTGAATGAATGAATGAATGAATGAATGAATGAATGAATGAATGATCACTACCCTCTCTTTCTCCTCCCGTAAACTGCTACTTTTCAAAATTAGCAACGACTGCATGGCGACACTTTGAAACCACTGTCTGTTTAATTAACAGCATGCAAAAACGCCATTTAATTAGAGAGAGAGAGAGAAAAAAAAATCATATCACCCCATACGTTGATGAACACAGAACACCCCTCCCTCCCCAAATACTAACCCCCATCCCCCTTGTTCAACCAAGCGAGAAGTAACCTTCAGGAATTATTAATGATGAATATGCTTCCCCCTGCCCACCCCCACCCCCACCCCACCCGTTATCTCCATTCATGGGGATAAACCGTTGCAGAGGTTGCCTTCTGATTCAGTCTGTAACTAGGGACACATTGTTCTGAAGACTGATTTCTCGAGGGTGCTGTTTTGATCTTTGATGACGGCGTTTTGAAAATCTCGTTCAGACTGTTTTCAGAAGACTAAAATTTAAGTAGAATTGACTGCCAGCATTCAAATAAATTAAAACTAGAAATGTAGAAAACAGAATCAGAACGCGTGTTTGATATAACAAAACAATTGCAGTTTTCAGTTTGGCTTCTGCACTCTCTCCAAACACAGTTACGTTAAGTTCAATGGTCACCAGTCGCCGTGGTGTAGTGGTTAATGCAACGGACTACAGACTGGAAGGTTGTGGGTTCGAATCCCCATCAGTACCTTCAAAAACCATTGTGGAATTTTTCAGCTCTAACCGGCTCCTACCCAGAGTTGGGCGTGCTATGGGCTCATTGGGAAGACTGGAACCACACAGTCGAGTCTCATCCACTTCACGTCATTGAGGGTGTTGCTCAAATCTTCTGACCAACACCGCAGGTGTCTGTATCTCTCGGGCCTGGTTGACGCCAAGGATATATAATGATAGTAAGCATAGAGTACAACCTGTCATGCAGTCTCAATCCTAGACGGAACTCCATAGCATCATGATTATCATCCACATCGGCATCATCATCATCGCATAATAAAAATTGTTCCAGTTTCTGTGGCCATTAAAGTGGCATAGAAAATGAGACGGGGGAAAAGTGAGCACTAAGGTAACTCCCTCAGTGCAATGATCCTACAAAAAAAAGTGTGAATGGTCTTTTTTTTTTTTCATTTTCTGTCTGTCTCATTTGGTACCCATACAGAAGTCTAGTAGTTTACCTCTATGCTTTCTGTCTCATTGTTTCGGTCTTTCTCTCTCTGTGTCTTTCTATAATTTGTTTATGTCTCTTACAGTTTCACCAGATGGCACATGCACATCAGAAATAGCCGGCAGAATCGGCCAAGCAAAAACAACATTCAAGAAGATGAAAGCATTCTTACCAACAAATGCCTGTCAGTTGATATCAGGAGGAGTCATTGAATGTTATATAGAACCAATACTGTTGTACGGATGCGAGGCGTGGACAGTCAGCAAGCAAAGCCAGAACAAGATTGAGGCAGCCGAAAATGGGTTTCTAAGAAGAATGTTGTGAGTTCCATGGACAGCAAAGAAAGCAAACGAGACAGTCTTGATGGAGGCAGACATAAGTAGATCATTCATAAGGAAGATTAGGAAAAGGCAGGCAACATTCATAGGCCATTTTATGAGGAAAGGGGAATTGGAACACCTGTCACAACGGGAAAGCTGGAGGGAAAGAGGGCACCAGGTATACTCAGGGAGAAAATACTAGACGGACTTGCAGAGTGGCTGAAGACAAGGAGGGTGGAAGAGATGCTTGAGGCAACAAGAGATAGAGACAGATGGAAGTCCATAATCGCCAACGCCATGCGGCAAGGCACCTGATGATGATGATGATTGAATGATAATTTCAGCATTAAGCTGCCTTGTCTGTGTGTCTGTCTGTCTCTCTCTGTCTGTCTGTCTCTATTTCTCTCTGGGTATATCTTTCGCTCTCTCTGTCTGTCTCTGTCTGTCTGTCTGTCTGTCTTTCTCCTTGTGCATGTCTTGTGTCTGTTCATATCTGTCTGTCTTTCTTTCCTGGTCCTTTCTGTTGGCCTACTGACTCGATCCTCCTCCTGTCCGTTTCTATAGTGCGCATGATCTATGTAATCCACGAGACAAAAAATCATTTCTCTCATTACCCTGATCAACCTTCTTGGCTCTGCACAGTAACATATGGATTGTTCCGAGTGAAATAATTACCTTTTGAACGAACTCCAAGCATTAATCTCCTTTTTTCTATATTTTTCTCATAATGAGCTCTTCAGCACCCCTGTTGGCCCAGGCCTTTCTCAGTCTCTTCTTTTGTTTTTCTACCTGGCTGACTGGTTCTTTGATAAAGCCCCTGACTCATGATCATTATCTCGAGTTCAATTCCAGCTGGCAACATAAAAAAGAACTTGACCTTTTAGCTGCCCATCTCAATGTTTCCGTTATTCTGGTGGTGTCAGCTTAATGTTTCATAGACTCCTCTGAGTATGATGAATCTCTCTTGAACAAATTCCAAATACTGAAACTTCTTCGACCCCCGTGGGGATGCCGGGGGCTCTTTTAGAATAAGTAGTATCTCCACTTTCTGGAAATTTGTGCTAGAAATTTCCTGTTTTCTATATTTTTTTTTGTTTCTGCCTTGCTCCTTTGCTTTCTGTCATTTCTTCCTATCTTTTCTGCCTTGTGGTCCTTAACCTGTATGTGTTCGATAAAGCCTTATGTACTTTCTCTTAAAACTGATAATTGGGTACATATATTAAGTGCATTTTTGGCTCTAGGAAATGAGATATGTGAAAGGAATTTTAGGTAATTTAGGCCCGTATTTATGTTTTAGTGGCCCAAGTTATATTTAAAGTAATATTCCGATATGTTTTAAGACCCCTGTGTGATAAATTGAACAGAGTGGTCAACGCCAGGGGCATCTCCTTGCAGTACTTGCGCATTTGCATTGATATGTGTATTTAATGTGTACTGGGAACAAACAGCTGCAATGAGAATAGAAAACAATATAAGCTCTTTCCAAAACATCAAAAGAGGAGTCAGACAGGGTTGTGTTTTGTCACCAGATCTGTTTTCACTATACAGCGAAAACATCATGAGAAACCTAGAAGAAGACCATGGATTAAAGGTTGGAGGGAAAATGATAAACAACATTCGGTAACGCAGATGACACCGTGCTAATTGCAGAAAATGAAAGGGACCTACAAAACCTTGTGAATATACTAGAAATAGAAAGCAAAGGTAAGGGGTTGGAACTAAACAGCAGGAAGATTGAAGTCATGGTGATCAGTTAAAAACATGAAATCCCTCATGCAAAATAACAGCAAATGGCACAACCTTGACACAGGTTAATAAGTTCAAATACCTGGGAACGGTCATTTCATCAGACGGCAGATGCACATCTGAAATAGCTGGCAGAATCGGCCAAGCCAAAACAGCATTGAAGAAGATGACAAGCATTCTTACCAACAAATGCCTATCAATTAACATCAGAAAGAGAGTCCTTGAATGTTATATAGAACCTATACTGTTGTACGGATGCGAGGCGTGGACAGTCAACAAACAAAGCCAGACAAGATTGAGGCAGCCGAGATGTGTTTTCTCAGAAGAATGTTGAGAGTTCCATGGACAGCAAAGAAAACAAACGAGACAGTCTTGATGGAGGCAGACACAAGTAGATCACTCATAAGAAGATTAGGAAAAGACAGAAACATTCATAGGTTCATTTTTTAGGAAGGGGGATTTGGAGCACCTGGTCACAACGGGAAAGCTGGAGGGAAAGAGAGCACCAGGTAGACCCAGGGAGAGAATGTTGGACGGACTTGCAGAGTGGCTGGGGATGAGGAGGGTGGGGGAGATGCTAGGGGCAACGAGAGATAGAGATGGATGGAAGTCCATGGTCGCCAACGCCATGCGGCAGGGCACTGATGATGATGATGATTATGTGTACTTAATTTTCTTTTCCTTTTTTTCCTGTTGAAGTATTGTATATGTTTCGGAACTGTTATAACCCTGATGTGGCTCTACGCACTCGGGTGGGTTTTAATCAAAATGACTTGACTTGAAACTTCTTCGTGTCTACCTGTATCATTGTCTGTTTTCTTCTTATCTTGTATTTCATGAAAACCTGACATCCTCAAGTCTTCTCTCTCCCTTCTGCTTCATTTGTTTTTCCTTAGCATCTTCATCCGCCCCCTTTATTTTCGTCATTCTTTTTCACATCTTTTTCTTTTCCGAGTGTTTATTTCATGCAAAACGGAAATCTTCAACATCGTTTTTCATTGCCTTTCCCTTCCTTTCCTCGCGTCTGTTTATTGAAGGTTACCTCACAGAAAGTTGTAACATAACAGGATTAAAGAAGGAAGATGCACCGTGTGTAGCGTGTGTGTGTGTGTGTGTGTGTGTGTGTGTGTGTGTGTGTGTGTGTGTGTGGTGTGTGTGTATGTGTGTGCGTGTGAGTGTGTATGTGTGTGTGTGTGTGTGGTGTGTGTGTGTGTGTGTGTGTGTGTGTGTGTGTGCTGGCCTTTTACCCACCTCTATCTTCTTAATATCACTCTTCCTCATTACCTCTTATTTTCTTCAAACTGTCATTCTCTACTTTGCTCTCTCAGGTTGAGTTTTTATACAAAGAGAACTACTGTTACCTGAGATTAACATTTTAACTCCCACACCGTGTCCACCAGTATACCTGCATGCATTGTCAACCGTGCTTCACGTGCTTCAACCAGCGCAAACAAAAACTTAACCCTTTGATTTCCTCACCCTATCCACCAGCTTCCTTGCAGGAAGCTGGTGGAAATGGTGAGGAAATCAAAGGGTTAAGTTTTTGTGGGAATCAAGTAATTTGTAGTTGGAGGACAGAGCAATTCGATGAATACTGACTGGGATGAATACTAGTATAAGATACGAAAACCATACGCTAGGAAAATCCTCAGGAAGGACCTGGCAGGCTCGTAAAGTTTATGCACAGGCTTAAGGCTTGTGGCATGCTCATTTGGGATCTTTTCCATCACATGGCACATGCGGCGCCACTACATGTGGAACTGATTCCGAGCACGGGGGCGTCATCTTGAGAAATTGA
>JAPXFY010000029.1:14373973-14376473 GCA_030674185.1 Monoplex corrugatus
TCTACCTCTACTCTTTCTGTCTCTCTCTGTCTGTCTGTCTGTCTCGCTCTCAGTCTCTTACGTCTGTCTCTGTCTGTCTGTCTGCTTATCTATCTTTGTTTGTCTGTTCTGTCTTGTCTCTGTCTCTGTCTCTGTCTCTGTCTCTGTCTCTCTCTCTCTCTCTCTCTCTCTCTCTCTCTCTCTCTCTCTCTTCTGAGACATGCAGACCTGCAACTTCCTGAATCCGTTTCATGTGCAAGTGCATGCAGAACAACAAAATGTATCTGTTAGATATGCCAGATATGGACAGTCATATACTCGGTCTTCTCCCTTCGAGTCTGACAAAGACATTCCTTTTTGTCCTGCAGTGATTTCCCCCTTCTACGTGTCCACCTTCTCGTCCTTCTCCCCTCCTGTCCTCCCCCTTTCGGTGTCCGTGTGCTTTTTGTGCCCCATTGAGATTTTGCCATTGCGGATGATGGGTGTTTTTGGTGAATGATGAGAGTGTGAGCTTTGATTTGGTTTGTATGTCAGAATTTGGCTCCATATCATCATTAGCAGCAGCAGCAACAGCAGCAGCGTTGTCGTCCTCGTCGTCATCATCATCAACATTAAGATTACTACTACTACTACTACTACTACTACTACTACTACTACTACTACTATTACTACTACTATCATCATCGTCGTCGTCGTCGTCCTCCTCCTCCTCATCATCATCGTTGTCGTCATCATGATTATAGCTATTATTATTATTATTATATTATTATTATTATTATTATTATTATTATTATTCATTGATATTATTGTTAATGTTATTATTATTTTTCATTATTATCATTATCATTACTAAACCATGTTAGTGTTTTGTGTGTGTGTGTGTCTGCGAGTGTGTGTGTCTGCGAGTGTGTGTGTATATGTGTGTGTATGTTTGTATGTGTGTCTGTGCGTGCGTGCGTGCGTGCGTGCGTGTGCGTGTGTGTGTGTGTGTGCGTGTGAGCGTGTCTTTGTTTTTTTTTGTGTACGCTTGACAAGGGCCAACAGAGCCAGAAATTTGCGCCTGTTCTTGTTCTGTCAAATGCGTGTTTTCATTCTGTTCGCCTGCGCGTCTGGTTTCTCCATCTCTCGTTTCGTTTTTCGGCTTGTCTTTCGTGCAGGCTGCAGAGCGGAGCAGGATTACCTGGGATTCTTTATGACAGGGCAATTAGATGATGACTCACTGACACAACACAAAGCAGCTTCTTTACAACCCTGCCCTGGGGTGTCCCAGGTTTTTGTCCGAACCAGAGTGAAGCGTATTGACGTCCATTAACCTTTTCAATCCCACACCTTGTCCACCATTTGCCAAAACTTAAACCTTTTGACTCCCTCACCCTATTCACCAGCTTGCCCTGGGATGTCCCAGGTTTTTGTCCGAACCAGAGTGAAGCGTCTTGATGTTCATTAACCCTTTGGTTTCTGTATCATATCCACCAACTGTAAAAACTTAACCCCTTTGACTCCCTCACCCTATCCACCAGCTTCCTGCAGGAAGCTGGTGGATAGGGTGAGGGAGTCAAAAGGGTTAAGTTTTTGTTTGTGCTAGTATGATTGACAACGCAGGATGTTGGTGGACAGAGTGCTGGAGTCAAAGGGTTAAGCAAAAAGTGAGCGAGGCTTTTAACAGAGGGAAACGATAGAAGAAGCGAAAAAATGGAGGAAAATCCTTCACACGACAATATCACCGAGGCCAAGTTGATGACAGACAAAGTATCATTATCTTAAAACGACGTTGTCGTTTAATATAGTTTGTGATGCTGTCTCAGAGAATTTCCAGCTATCATCCGGGTTGTCTGTCAAATTAATTAACTTGGAGGAACCTCATGAATTCTGGCCATTCCAGAAATAGAAAGTCCTGTGATGATCGTTGGCATTAAAAGAGACATTATGAAGATTTGCAGTGGTATGATTAGAGAAATATGGACCGAAAAAGAGAAATATCAAACATGGATGCAAATAATTGTCAGGAAGGATCGACTAATTCTTGAATACAGAATGTGTTATTTGAGCAGCTAATAGATTGAGTGAAAACACGATATGTATGTAATTTGAAAGTGACGAAAATATGGGCACAGATTTGGTATTTGATGTAATTAGTTTTCTTTAGAAAATATACATTCATAAATACAAGTATGAAAAAAAAAATCGACAAAAGATAGTCTCTATAAAAATATCTCGACAGAGAAGAAGACCATGCAAAACTGAAGTTGCGGAATTTGCATGCCTTTGAAGCGAAATGGCTGCCATATTCACCATTAACGACAATATAAATTTGATACTGTTTATTCAACTTATGTAATTCACGTATTGTCAATGTATGAAATGAATTATGATAACATCGTGTGAAAGCTAATCTGACTTAAGTTGAAGAAAAAAAAGTGGATGTAGATGATACACATTATGTGTTAATGGAACTAACTGAATGGAACAAAATGTATAGAGGAACGAAAGAATGATAAACGACTGAATTAACAAGTGGATG
>JAPXFY010000029.1:14396473-14398973 GCA_030674185.1 Monoplex corrugatus
TATCTGTCTGTCTGTCTGTCTGTCTGTCTCTCTCTCTCTCTCTCTCTCCCTCCCCTCTCTCTCTCACACACACAAACACACACACACACATACATACACGCACGCACACACACACACACACACACACACACACACACACGCACACACACACATGCACGCACACAAATACACATTTTCTCCACACACACACACATGCGCGCGCACACACACACACACAAAACACACACACACACACACACACACACACACACACACACGCGCGCGCGCGCGCGCACACAAATACACATTTTCTTCAGCCATAGTTGGATAACGAGTGAACGAGCGGATTAATCTCAACGGTCAAAATAAGAAAGTTTTAATCAAATCCCGTGATGGCTACCGATCTCAGCCGCCCTCCCACCCCCCCTCCCACCCCCCCCTCCTGCCCCATCCTAACCTTGCCTCACGTCCTGCGTAGCTGCAGTGATTATCTCCCTTCAGCCCAAAAGCGAGGCGTCTGGAGTGACTTCCCTTCTTTTTGTTTTCGTTTTAGAGAGAAATCTAATTATAGACTTGCAGGGTGTGAAGTTTTGGAGCCATCTGTGCTGTCTGGGTTAGAGTTCTTGTGTGTCGCCATGGTGACTATTTTGTGGCCATCTGTACGCCTCTTGTGGAGGCCACGAGGCCTCTTATGTCTGCCAGAAGTGAGAAGCTTCATGTCAAATTGCTCCACTCTGTTTCTCTCGTCAGATTCTCCCGTTTTTTTTGGGTTTTTTTGGTTTTTTTGCGAGGAATTACCGAGGGTCAGTTGAATATCGTTTGATTTAATTATCTGATGGGTGTGTTAATGGAGGTTGATGATGACGCGATGAAGATGATAATCAGGAAAGCAGTTAATTATGACAATGAGGATGGAACTGGTAATGATTGTTGATGTTGATACGAGGATAATGATAATGCATGAATGAAAATTATAGTGCTTTTTCTGTTGTGTTTTGAATATTTAGTATTTTCAATATTTTATTGTTCATTTCTTTTTTGTTTTTGTCACAATTGATTTACCACATGAAATTCAGGGGTAGAGTTAGCCAGGGAGAGCGCATCGCCGCAGTGCAGTGCCACAATTTTTATACACACAGACACACACACATACAGACACGCACACTCGCACACGCACACGCACGCACACACACACACCACCACACACACACACACACACACACACAAATACAAACATGTAAACACACATAGCCACACACAAAATCACACACAAACACATACATACAAACACATACACATACATACAAACACACACACACAAACACAACACACACAAACACACACACATACATATACACACGCACACACACATACATACATACATACATACATACATACATACATACATACATACATACATACAAACAGTCCTAAACACACACGCACACACAGTCCTACACACACACACACACACACACACACACACACACACACACACACACACACACACACACACCACACACACACACATGGACAACGCATTGACTCTTTTCGATGTACTCAGTCTCTTTTCTTTTCTTCTTCTTTTGAAAAAAACAAACTTTCTCATGAGATTGGCCAAACCCTACACTGCACATACGTGACAGTGAACATTTCATCAAAGCCCACAAGGAAAGGAGGAAGGGAAGGAGAGAAAAGGATATACTATACCAACAACATATTTCAAAGAATCGCTGGTGAATCAACAAAGACGGACACCAAGACATATACCATTGTTTTAAACAGTAAATATTTTGGCTGTTCCGAATAATTTTAGTTTCCATTGTAAGAATCATGCCTGTATTTTATGTCTCGATGTAACTTGCTCTTTTTTGAGCAGTATTTAGAAATGTGGTTTCTAAGAAGAATGTTGAGAGTTCTATAGACGGCAAAGAAAACAAACGAGACAGTCTTGAAGTAGGAAGACACAAGGAGAACATTAACAAAGAGGATTAGTAAAAGACAAGCAATATATACATGACATTTTATGAGGCAAGAGAAATTAGAGCACCTAGTCAGAACAGGAAGGTCAGGGGTAAAGAAAAGAGCACCAGGTAGACCCAGTGTAGAAACATTGGACGCACTTTCAGAGTAGCTGAGGACAGAGAGGGTGGGAGATGTACTTGCAGTGACAGGGGATATATTCGTACGGACGGCCATGATCGCCAACTCCATGCGGCAGGGCACATGATGATGATTGTCAGTTATGCAGGCCAGTCGTTGGTACATTTGATGCTGCCCTTCATCTCCATAGGAAATGACAATAACTTCTTTTCTCTCATGTCTGTCATTCTCGTACAGTTGTAAGGAGTAAATTTTCAGATGCACTTCAACCGAACGCACACACACACACACACACACACACACACACACACACACACACACACACACACACATACGCATACCACACACACACACACACCACACACACACACAACACGCACACACACACACACACACACACACACACACACACAACACG
>JAPXFY010000029.1:14408973-14418973 GCA_030674185.1 Monoplex corrugatus
AGACGCACACACACACACACACGCGCGCACACAACACACACACACACACACACACAAACACTCACACCTCACACACTCACACACACACACACACACACACACACACACACACACACACACATACACACCAACCACACACAACACACACTTATTTACAACCACACAGATACAGACACAACCACAGACTAAGGCACACGAGTTTAGTTTCACGTTAAGTCTTATTCAAGAGGGATTCGTCGTAATTGGACAGTTCCATGCGTGCTCCATCCAACCCTCCATCTGCTATTTAGAGAGAGAGAGTGAGAGAGAGGGAAGAGACAGGCACAGAGAGATAGAGAGAGACAGAGAGAGAGAGAGAGAGAGAGAGAGAGACAGAGATAGAGACAGAGACAGAGAAAGAGACATAGAGAGATAATTTAATTTTGAGTTTATTTTGTGTGTGTGTGTGTGTGTGTGTATGTGTGTGTGTGTGTGTGTGGTGTGTGTGTGTGTGTGTGTGTGTGTGTGTGTATGTGTGTGTGTGTGTGTGTATGTTGTTTGTGCATGTATAAATGCGTATAGGGTTTCATGTGTGTGCGCACGCGTGAATGTGGGAAACATGTGTGTGTGTGCTTGAGGGAAAGAGAAGGAAGGAGGGAAGAGATGAAGGGAGAGAGAGTTGGTGTGTGGTGGAGAGAGAGTGAGAGACAGACAGAGAGACAGACAGACATAGGGACAGAGAGACAGTGAGAAATAGAGAAACACACAGAGAGAGAGAGAGAGAGAGAGAGAGAGAGAGAGAGAGAGAGAGAGAGAGAGAGAGCAACCTCCACCACCACCACCACCCCAAAAAAGTAAGGATAACTAAGTACAATGCCCAAAAGCCATATTCACACGCAATATGGACAAGAATAATCAGGACAGGTAGAAATAATCTTGACAGATGTCAGACACGTTAAAGAAAAAACGTTGTACTCATTGCAGACATGCAGACGTATAGAAGAATGGAAAACTGACTGACTGACTAGAAGAGGGAAATATGATTATCAACGTGTTTGAATAATTTTAGAGTTAATTTATACTTGAAAAACGTCGCAGAAAATACTCAAAAAGTTGCATAAAGTATGTGTAAAATGCTTAATTATTTGACATAAAACAAACAGTAAATTTTACCACTCAAACTCCTGTTCATTAAAAGCCAAGCAATTTGATAAGGAATAAAAGGACAGAATCAAGAATATTTACACATTTGATCAATACTGGCAGTAGAGTTTTAATCTAGAATAATGGACACAGAGAAAAAGTCATAATGTCACCATAGAGAGTTGAAAAATGATGAATCGCAAACATTTTAACAATGATCTATTCAAACATGCAGATAGTTGGACATATCTTTTCTCTTTAAAATCTCACTGCATCCAGAGATCATAAGAAAACAGGGTCATTGCCTGTTGATATGACGGAAAACGCCTCTATCTATCCTTCTCTTGGTGAAATCAAAATATCTACACAAGCTTTGACTGAAAATGATAACAAAACTGGTGCTATCGAAAAACACATGAATAACACATATAAAACACACACCACAGACACAAACAGACAAGGGACAGAGCCACACACAAACACACAGCACACCACACGACACACGCACACAGCACACACACCACACACACCACACACACACACACACACACACACACACACACACATACACACAGAGTCAGTTCACACACAGAGAAAGCACACATAACAGAATCACACATATGTACACATACAAACACACACTTTCTCTATCGCACACACAATACCCTCCCAGCACTATCATCCATTCCACACTGCCACAAACACATCCACTTTTACACCTTAAAACTCATTTCTTTCAATCCGCCAAAACACTCAAAAGCCCTGGCCCAGGTTCGTAATGTTCACATGTACGTTTTTCATATTCTTCCCCTGGCTTCCCATTTCAGCATGCACCATGGCGTGCTCCTTGCGTGTTTTTAATGTTGTTTGAAGATGGTGGATGATGACAGATTATGGGTGATGTAATGGTGTGGAGTGTCGCTGACTGCTGATAGGAAAACAGCCAGGGTTTAACAAGATAAGTGTTTGTACATGATGATCTGTGTCCTTACTTTTCGGTTACTGTTTCTGCAGAGATCTGTTTAATTAAACAGCAGCAGGGAAAGAAGGTTGTGTGAAAAAGTTGATAGAGTAACTGCATGAAAGAATGAGTGAAAGAGAGAAAGAGAGTCATCAAGAGACAGATACAGAAAGCTGTCTACCAATAATTGAGCAGAAAGATGTCAAACAAATGTACAACCATATGAAAAACCAACAAATGAATGAACGAAAAACCAGACAAATGCACGCATGAATGAACAAACCAAGTAAGTAAGGAACTAACTAGCTAACATACATGCTAACTCATGGCTGATTGATTGACTGACTGACTGAATTATAATTCAGAAACTTAACTGATTAACTGTAAGAAACTAACTGATTAGCTAACATATTCAGACACTAACTTTTTTCTTCTTCTTCTTCTTGTTTGGTTTGGTATTGTACTTGGAGTTTGATCTCCAGAAATGCATAGGTCATTTTTTGTAGCATGTTAACTAACACTATCTTACTGCCTACCTGTCTACCCAACTGCATACATACCCAGCTAACTAAATGACTTACTGACTGACTGACTGACTGACTGTGACTGACTGACTGACTAACTACTAAGCCATTCACAAACCAGCCAAACAACCAGCCAATCTCAAAACCATACAATGTAACCAACCAAAATTGCTGTGCACACACCACCAATCCCCAGCTCCACTCCAACTACACATTCACTTTTATCGCCTTAAAACTCATTTCTTTACACCGCCAAAACACTTCAAAAGCCCTGGCGTCAGGTTCATAATGTTCACATGTACGTTTTTCATATTCTTCCCCTGGCTTTCCCGTTTCACCATACACCATGGCGTGTTCCTTGAGTGTTTTTATGTTGTTTGAAGATTGTGGGTGATGACAGATTTATGGGTGATGTAATAGCGTGGAGTGCTGATAGGAAAACAGCCAGGGTTTAACAAGATAAGTGTTTGTACATGATGATCTGTCCTTACTTGTAGGTTACTCTTTTGCAGAGGTCTGCTTAATTAAACAGCAGCAGGAGGAAGAGGAGAAGGAAGAGTAGTTGCATAAAAGAATAAGTGAAAGCGGAGACGGAAAACCCACTACAAATATTTGAATATAAAGGTGCTAAATGAATAAACGAACGACAAAAAAAAAAAAAAAAAAAAAAAAAATCAATTAACAAATGAATGAACAAACTAACTTACTAAATCATCACTCATTCACTTACCAGCAACTTACTCACTCACTGACTCATTAACTCACTGACTAATCAACTAACAAACAAATTGACTGACTGACCAAACGACTGTCCAACCAAGCAACTGTCCACAAACATTTATTTTTTTCTGTACACACACACACACACACCACACACACACGACACACACACACACACACACACACACAACACACACACACCGCGCGCTTTCGCGCGCGCGCACACACACACACACCCTCCCACTCCCACCCTCCACTCCACATCGACACAAACACATCTCTTGTATCGCCTTTAAAATAATTTCTTTACACCCAGCAAAACACTTTAAAAGCCCTGGCATACACACACAAACACACACACACACACACACACGCACACATACACACACACACACACACACACACACACACACACAACACACACACACACACAAACAAACAAACAAACAAACAAACACGCCTCTCCAATCCCCACCCTCCATTCTACACCACCACAAACACTCCACTTTTATCGCCTTAAACATAAATTCTTTACACCGCCAAAACGCTTCAAAAGCCCTGGCGCCAGGTTCATAATGTTCACATGTACGTTTTTCACATTCTTCCCCTTGCTTTCCGTTTCCCCATACACCATGGCGTGTTCCTTGCGTGTTTTAATGTTGTTTGAAGATGGTGGATGATGACAGATTTATGGGTGATGTAATGGTGTGGAGTGTCGCTGACTGCTGATAGGAAAACAGCCAGGGTTTAACAAGATAAGTGTTTGTACATGATGATCTGTGTCCTTCTGTAGAGGTCTGCTTAATTAAACAGCAGTAGGCGGAAGGGGTGAGGAGGGGGAAGGAGAATGTTTTGTGAAAGAATGAGTGAGACAGACAGAGTGGCATCAAGAGACTTTTACAGGAAACAATCTATCAAAACTTTAACACAAAAATATCAAATGAATGGATGAACACACTAATGAACGAATAAATGAACAAATTAGTGAACAAACAAACAAACAAAAATCCAGAACAAACAAACAGACAGGTGGAAATATGCATGGGCTGTCTGACTGACTGACTAACTGATTGACAGACTGACTGACCGACTGACTGACCAAACGAATGACTGGCTAACTCAGTGGCTGACTAAGCTGACTGATACACTGAATTATGAATTAAAACAATATTGCTTACTCATTGATTAGCTTCGTATTCTACTGTAGAGGTCTGCTTATCCAAAGGATAAGTGAAAGAGAGACAGAGACAGAGAGGGAGTGAGAGCAACAGAAACAAAGACATGTCAACTATTGTTTGAACACAGAAATAAATGAATAAGGAAACAGAGAAATAGACTGACTGAGTGAGCACTAAGTTTGTGAGATGACTGCACTTGCTCTTTTAAATAGGTAAGTGCAGTCATCTCACAACCTTAGTGCTCACTTACTGTTCACCTGATAATTCAACTGACTGACGGACTGACCAAATAACTAACCTGGTATCTAAACAACAAACCAGCGACCAAACCCATCATTCCAGGTCTTGAACACAGCTTTTGATTCAGAGCGTAATAACCACAGCACCAACTGGTTCTGTTTATACTGAAGAAAAACCAAGGCAAGCTTAAACATTGGCCCAGAAAATAACCATTAAATTCCAGCTCATCCATACATAGACTATACATCACACACGGAAAATGTTGCTTGTCTTTTCCTAATTTCTTTATCAATGATCTTCTTGTGTCTGCCTCCATCACGACTGTCTCGTTTGTTTTCTTTCCTGTACATGGAACTCTCAACATTCTTCTTACAAACCACATTTCGGCTGCCTCAATCTTGTTCTGGCTTTGTGTGTTGACTTGTCCACGCCTCACAACCGTATAACAGTATCGGTTCTATATAATATTCAAGAACTATCTTCCTGATGTTAATTGATAGGCGTTTGTTGGTGAGAACGCTTTTTGTCTACTTGAATGCTGTTTTGGCTTGGCCGGTTCTGCTGGCTATTTCTGTGTTGATATTCCAGTAGAATCATAAATGGCATGCATACAGAAAAAAAAGCGGAGAAATTACGGCAGCTACTTCAAAAGCTTGATCAGAAAGTAACAGGGACGCTTGATGCCATCGTCAGAGACAGTGCGTATTCTGGGGATCCACCATGAGGGCCATGCTGTAACAAATACCTCTGTCCCCCCCCTCTCTCAGTCTCTGTCTGTCATCTGTCTGTCTGTCTATCTCTATCTCTCTCTCTCTGTCTCTCTCTTTTCTCTATCTATCTATCTATCTATCTATCTATATCTATCAATCTATCTATTATCTAATATCTATCTATCTATCTATTATCTATCATCATCTATCTATCTATCTATCTATCTATCTAATCTACTATCTATCTACTATCTATCTATCTATCTATCTATATCTATCTTATCTATTTCTGTCTATCTATCTATCTATCTTCTGTCTGTCTGTCTATCTATCTATCTATCAATCTATCTATCTATCTATCTATTTATCTAATCATATCTATCTATCTATCTATCTATATCTATCTATCTATCTATCTATCTATAATCTATCTATCATCTATATATCTATATCTACTATGTATCTATCTATATAATCTATTATCTATATCTATCTATATCTATCTATCATCTATATCTATCTATCTATCTATCTATCTATCTATCTCTTGTGCCTGTGTATTGAATCAGTGTGTATTTCTCTCTATTTCTCTCTGTCTCTTTTGCTCACTCACTCTCTCACTGTCTCTGTCTCTGTCTCTCACTCTCTTTGTATATCCGTCTCTCTGTCTGTCTGTCGTCTGTTTGCCTCTGTCTCTGTATCTTTGTTTCTGTCTCTCTTCCTACCCCCTCTGTCTGTCTGCCTGTCTGTCTGTCTGTCTTTTCTTTCTCTCTCACCCCCCCCCTCTCTCTCTCTGTCTCTGTATGTTTATTCCAGATTATAAACACAGTCTAATGAATCAGCTTCTGTATATAAAACGACGGTTACATTGCTCCACAACTCCATTGCAATAGCCATTGGTTTAGCATTACATTGATGTAGTATGTCACATGATGGCCACTTTATGATGATGTCTTCAGCATGTTTTATGTCTCTTGAGGAAACCCCCCAAAAAAAACAGATTCGCATCGGCGTTATTGGATTACCGACCTTAAAAGCGTGATGTCGTCTGAAAACTAGACTAGAAAGGTCTAGTTTAGACTAGAATGTTCTAGTTCAGTTGTTAGTTTAGTTAGCTAGCTAGTCAGTCAATCAGTTACTTAGTCATTTGGTTAGTCGTTCGGTTGGTCATTCATTCGTTCATACATTCATCCATTCATTCATTCATTCATCAGTCAGTCAGTCAGTTAATCAGTCAGTCAGTCAGACAGTCGGTTAGATAGTTAGTTAGTTAATAAGTAATGTTGTTAGTTAGTTAGTCTTTCATCCAGTCATTTGGCTTGTTCGTTGTTTAGTTAGTAATAACATTTAAATTTTTAATCGCGTAGCAATTCTGTTTTTTTCCCATGTTCTTTTCGTCTCGATATTCCCCCCCCCCCATGGGAATGCTGGGGGCTCTTTCAGTATAAATAGTATCCCCACCTTTGTGAAATTCTGTGCTAGAAATTTCCTCTTTTCTGTCGCTCTCTTCGTTTCTGTCTTGTCCTTTTGCTTTCTGTCATTTCTTTCTATCATTTGCTGCCTTGCTGGTCCATTCACCTGTATGTGTTCATAAAGTCTTGAATAAACACTAGTAAGTTTTCCATCACTCTATCTAGGATTGATAATTGGGTACATGTATTAAGCGCATTTTTGGCTCTAGGGAGGTGAGCTATGCGGAGACAAATTTAGGTAATTTTTGCCCGTTTATGTATATGTTTTAGTGCCCTTTAAGGTATGCTTAATTTGTATTAAGATGTGGTGTTCAAATCCTCTGTTCGATATCTCTGCCTGCTAACTATCTGCGTCTGTGTGTGTGAGTGTTTGTCATTATTACAGATATTATTATCACATCAAATTATTAAAGCACAGTAGGTGCAGTCTGTGTATACATGTGTGCTTGTTTGTGATTATTTACAAATATTGTTATTAACATCATTGTTTTCATCATCATCATCATCATCATCATCATCATCATTATTATTTATTATTATTATTATTACTATTATTATTATTACTATTATTATTGTTATTATTATATTATTATTATTATTATTTGTATATTGTTGTTGTTTTATCATTGTTATCATTATTGTTATCGTTATTACTATTATCATTATCATTATTATCATGTCATCAAATTGTTACACCATACAGCAACTGCAGTTAAATGTATAAACAGCAACATAAAAGTAGGATACATAATATCACGTACAAACACTGTTACACATGTCTTGTTAAACCATGGCCTGTTTTTCTATCATCATCCAGCTACCGCTCGACACCATTACGACAGCCGTAAATCTGTCTGCACCCGCCATCTTGAAACGTCATTAACAACTCAAAATGGTGACGCCATGGTTGCCTGTGAAACGGGACATAAAGAAAAAATATGAAAAGCGCGCACGTGCAAATTGAAAACTGGCGTCAGGGGCATTTGAGACGTTTTGGTGGCCGTCAAATATGCATTGATAAGGTTAGCGAGTTGGATGTGTGTGTGTGTTCGTGTGTGTGTGTGTGTGTGTGTGTGTGTGTGTGTTGTGTGTGTGTTGGTGTGTGTGTGTGTGTGTGTGTGTGTGTGTGTGTGTGTGTGTGTGTTGTTAGTGTGCTGTGTTTATGTCCGTGTCTGTCAGTTTGTCTGTCTGTCTTTCTCTTGTTGCCTCAGCATCCCTTCCACCCTCCCTTCTTCAGCCACTCTGCAAGTCCGTCTAGTATCTTCTCCCTGGGTCTACCCGGTGCTCTCCTTCCCTCCAGCTTTCCCGTTGTGACCAGGTGCTCCAATTCTCCTTTCCTCATAAAATGGCCTATAAATGTTGCCTGTCTTTTCCTAATCTTCCTTATGAATGATTTTCTTGTGTCTGCCTCCATCAAGACTGTCTCGTTTGTTTTCTTTGCTGTCCATGGAACTCTCAACATTCTTCTTAGAAACCACATATATTTGCAGCCACACATATATACACACACACACACGCGCAGGCACACATGCACACGTCGTGCATGCAAATGCTAACCACAGGCAAGCAGTCTCTCTCTCCCCCCTCTCTCTTCCTGTCTTTCCCTCTCTTTCTGTGCCTCTGTCCCTGTCTCCCAGCCCCCCTCTCTCTTCTTTTTCCCCTGTCTGTCTGTCTCCCCTCTCCCCTCTCTGTCTCCCCCCTCTCTCTGTCCCTCTTAAAGAAGCGAGATGACACCTAGTTCTCTGTTGTCCAGCTTTTGCTTACAGAATACAACTTTTGTCTCACAAACATACAACAGAAATCCAAACATATTTTAAGCTGTGCTATTAATAAAAAAGCTAAAATCCGCCACGATTTTGTTAGGAATTTTGGGTTGGTTTATCTAAGGCATTTAAAATAAGAGGAATTGTAATGTCTTGATATGCAGTTGCTAGTTTGTTGTCGTTTTTGATCTCGTTGTCCGATGCAATTGATAATTCCTCTACTAAGCAGTTATATAAAACGGGCGGCTAGGCAGGCTGTCCAATAGAGAGATGAACGGCCAGAGTAAGGCGAGAGAGGGTTCTTCCATTCTGTCTTGGTCCAGGGGCTGGGAGGACCTGATTGGGGACGTTATGTGACTGTCTCCTGGGATTTGCCATCTCCCTACCTTGCCAGTCGGTTTGTGAACTAGATAACTGATGGCTGGGTCCGAATGAATGGGTCATATAGCGCATTGACAGACCTCCTCCCCCCCTCCCCCTTTGCTTTGTGAAATGGCTGCCATGTGGAGCTGGGAGCTGGGAAGTGATTGCCCGAGAGTGACGGGGCATTTGTGCTCTGGGTCCCATCCAGTACCCTCGGATGTTTTCTGTTCACTGAGCTTTGATTTCGTTAAGATTTCCGGGTTGTTTCTACTTAAAGTATATGAAATAAGTGAATACGCAATGTCCTAAACGTAGTTGCTATCTTTTTTTTTTTTTTGTAGTAGTTGATCTTGTTCTTTGATGTAGTTAATACTTTCTTTTGTAACACATTTAAATGCCCCTTTAGTAGAGGCTGAGAGCCTTTTCGAATAAAATATCTGAGTTCTGAAGTCAGAACTCTCTCTGTGTCTCTGTCTTCTCTTTCTCTTTGTCTACCTTGCTCTGTCTCTTCCTCTCCAATTTCTCCGCCCTGTTTCTGTCTCTGTCTGTCTCTTTCTGTATCTGTCTTTCTGTCTGCTTGCCTATCTGTCTGTGTTTCTCTCTCTCTCTCTCTCTCTGCCTGCCTCTCTCTCTCTCTTTTCCCATCCCCTCTCTCTCTTTCTCTCTCTCCCTCTCTCTCCTTTCTCTCTCCCTCTCTACCTCTCCCTCTATTTCCATCTCTGTCTCTCTCTCTCTCACTCTCTCATTTTTCCAGACGAACACATCCACAAATGCACACATTCTGCTTTATCTCTCATCGCTTTTGCATCCTGGGTACCCTCCACCCCCACCCCCATCCTGCACCCTCCCCACGCCCACACACATACTTTTTTTTATCTTTCGCATCGCTGCAGTAACGGTAACCGTTAAGTAGGATATACATCAACACGTACAGACACTGACCTTGT
>JAPXFY010000029.1:14436473-14438973 GCA_030674185.1 Monoplex corrugatus
TCATGACATGAGCTGACAGAAGTATTATCAAAGTGAATTTTATAAATAAGATTACTTGATAACAGTTCAGAAAAGCAATATACAAATTGTTGTGAACTGTTTGGCATACATCTTCCAACAATAGCAGAAAAACAGAAACAGCTGAAAAGCCCTGTTTCTTAGCGGTACCTGAATATGTCCAGGAGTCTGTATTTAACTGAAATAGAGTAGAGCTTCAAAAAAACAACAACAAACAAACAAACAAAAAAACACCCAAGAAAAAACAACAACAAATAAACAAACAAACAAAACAAACAAAATCAAAAACACCCCCCAATATCCACAATAGGGGTAGTGAGAACGTTAGATGGTGCTTTAGGTGAGAATGGAAAGCAGTAATCACCACTATAACCACTCTTCATGTTTAGGCCACAAACACGCGTGTGTACATGTTGGGTGGGTGGGGTGCTGGCCTGTTAATTAGCAAGAGGAGTACCATTAAGGGCAGGGAAGCAGAAAATGGCGGGAGAGGGAATGGTGGTTTTATTGGTGTAACGTTTGTCGCTGACCTCGTAAAGTGTGCCAGGCAAGGAAACAGTTTATGGATGGGTCGTGTGCAGTAATGATGAGCAAGCTGTAAAGTAAGGGGCGTTAGGTTCTGGAAATGGTTTGTGTAGGGTTGTGGTGATGGTGGTTGTAGTGAATGGTTTTTGTGGAGGCGAAGTGCTACGTAATTTATGATGTGTGCAAAGTGTTTCTGATGAGGTTGTAGAATTGTGTACTATTTTTGTTTTAAAATGACTTTATACGTACTTTATTATGTCCAACGTGTTTCTGATGAGGATGCAGAATTTAGTTATGAAATGCCTGTATAGTAATTTATGATGCTTCCGATGTGTTTCTGATGGGGTTGTAGAACTATTTACTATTTTAGTTTTAAAATGACTTTATATGTTATTTATGATGCGTCCAGTGAGTTTCTGATAAGGTTGTAGAACTTTTTACTGATTCAGTTTTAAAATGACTTTACACGTAATTTATGATACGTCCAATGAGTTCCGGGTGAGGTTCTAGTACTGTTTACTATTTTAGTTTTAAAATGCCGTTATAGTATCTATGAATCGGCCAAGCCAAAACAGCATTCAAGAAGATCACAAGCGTTCTTACCAACAAAGAGAGTTCTTGAATGTTATATAGAACCAATACTGTTGTACGGATGCGAGGCGTGGACAGTCAACGAACAAAGCCAGAACAAGATTGAGGCAGTCGAGATGTGGTTTCTAAGAAGAATGTTGAGAGTTCCATGGACAGCAAAGAAAACAAACGAGACAGTCTTGATGGAGGCAGACACAAGTAGATCACTCATAAGGAAGATTAGGAAAAGACAGGCAACGTTAATAGGCCATTTTATGAGGAAGGGGGATTTGGAGCACCTGGTCACAACGGGAAAGCTGGAGGGAAAGAGGGTACCGGGTAGACCCAGGGAGAAAATGCTGGACGGACTTGCAGAGTGGCTGGGGACGAGGAGGGGGGGATGCTAGAGGCAACGAGAGATAGAGACAGATGGAAGTCCATGGTCGCCAACGCCATGCGGCAAGGCACCTGATGATGATGATGATGATGATGATGTGTCCAATAAAGTTTAGATGATGTTGTAGAACTGTTTACTGTTTTAGTTTGAAAATGACATTATACTTGACTTATGATGCGTCCGAAGTGTTTCTGATGAGGTTTTAGAACTGTTTACCCTTTTAGTTTTAAAATGTCTTTATAGTAATTTATGATGTGTCCAATAAATTTCTGATGAGATTATAGAACTGTTTACTATTTTAGCTTTAAAATGATTTTATACGTTATTTATGCGTCCAGTGAGTTTCAAATGAGGTTGTAAAATTCTTTACTATATTGTTTTTACAAATTAATGACTTTATACGTCATTTATGATATGTCCAGTGAGTTTTCTCATGAGGTTGTAGAACATGTTACTATTTTAGTTTTAAAATCACGTTATATGTAATTTATGATGCGGCCGAAGTATTTCTGATGGCGTTGTAGAACTGTTTACTACTTTAGTTTTAAAATGATTTCATTGATATTGCTGTAACACCCATCTTTACCACCATTCAAGTGGAATTACGCTGTTAATTCACTCCCAAATGCAACACAGAAATCAGGTTCATTTTGTATCAGCCGCAATACCAGAGGTTCATTGACAGCTGTCAATATTAAAGCCAGCATGAGGTCACCCACCAGAGAAGGGTCTGCCATGGGTCGGCCATCTATTTGAATTTGAGTAGTGCCAGCTATGATCCAAGTTAGTTGTGATATTTCAATTTCAGTAATGGCAATTCTAATCCAGGGTAGTCGTGATATTCGACTTTCAGCTGTGCCAGGTCTGATCCGGGATATTGATGATATTTGAATTTCAGTAGTGACAACTGTAATCCAGGATCGTTGTGATATTTGAATTTGAGTAGTACCAGGTGTGACAGGGGATAGTTGTGGTATTTGGATTTGAGTA
>JAPXFY010000029.1:14461473-14473973 GCA_030674185.1 Monoplex corrugatus
ATACACACACACAAGCACCCCCTCCTTCGAATTGTATTAGATATGTTTTACATTACGAGAGAGGTTGAGGGGAAGGGAGATAAACAGACAAACAGAGACAGCATGAGAGAGACAGAGAAAGAGATACAGCGATACAGAAAGTCAGAGAAAGCCAGGCAGAGAGAAGAAGAATGAGAAGGGTGGAAAGAGAGAGAGAGAGAGAGAGAGAGAGAGAGAGAGACAGACAGACAGACAGACAGACAGACAGACAGGGACAGACAGAGATGGAGACAGACAGAGACAGAGAGAGAGACAGAGACAGACAGAGACAGAGACAGACAGAGTCAGACAGACAGAGAAAGAGGGACAGACAGACAGACAGACAGACAGACAGACAGACAGAGAGTTTGGGGTGGGGGACAAGGACCTCCACATACAAGCTGTCAAAAGTTGTGCAGTCTGCGACAAAGGAGTCCATCTTCTCTGTCTGGAACCAAGATAATAAACAAAGGAAAAGCAGGAGACAGGGAGGGGGGGGGGCAGGGGCAAGGGAGGGATGGAGGTAGAGTGGGACATAAGAGTGTGTATGAGAAGAAGTTGGAACGGCTGGTGGTGTGACAGTGTGTGGATGGTGCTTGGGTGGATGATGGAATATATGGGTATACTTATGTACTTCAGTGGATCAGACGTCCCCGTTATTGGATACAGGTTCCTTCACGCTTTTCCTCTTTATATACTTTGCTCTCTGTCTCTGTCTGCCTGTCTGTATGTGTGTTTGTCTACATGATTCACTGTCTCTGTCTATCTGTCTGTTTGTCTGCATGATTCACTGTCTCTGTCTATCTGTCTGTTTGTCTGCATGATTCAGTCTCTGTCTATCTGTCTGTCTGTCTGTTTGTCTGCATGATTCAGTCTCTGTCTATCTGTCTGTCTGTTTGTCTGCATGATTCACTAACTCTATCTGTCTGTCTGTCTCTCCCTTTCCCTCCCTTCCTCTCTCCCTCCCTCTCTCTCTCTCTCCTTCTCTCTCTCTATCTTTCTCTCTCTTTCAAACACTTACTTCTTTGAATTGCATTGCATGTTATGTGTTACATTACATGGAGAGAGAGAGGTGGAGGAGACAGAATAGCAGCATGTGAAGAAAGAGAGAGAAGAGAGAGGTGAGACAGAGAGATGGAGAAGCAGACAGCAGGCAGAGAAGAGACAGAAAATGGACAGCAGACAGAGACAGACTGAGACACACAACACAGAGAGAGAGAGAGAGGAAGAGACAGAGACAGAGAGACAACACAGAGAGACAGAGAGAAAGAGACACAGAGAGAGACAGAGAGAGAAAGAGACAGGACAAGAGAGAGAGAAGAGAGGAGAGAAAGAGAAGACAAAGAGAGAGAGAAAGGAGGAGGACAGACAGACAGACAGACAGACAGACATACAGACAGAGATAGGGGTGGTGTGGCGAGGACCTCTAGATACAAGCTGTCAAAAGTTGTGCAGTCTGCAACAAAGGAGTCCATCTCCTCTGTCTGGAACTGAGATAATAGACGAAGGAACAGCAGGGGACGTGGTGGGGGGGGGGGGGGGGGGCAGGGGAGGGACGGAGGTAGAGTGGGACATAAGAGTGTTTATGAGAAGAAGGTTGAACGGCTGGTGGTGTGACAGTGTGTGGATGGTGCTAGAGTGGATGATGGAATGCACGGGTATACATGTACTTATGTACTCTAGTGGATCAGACGTCCCCGTTATTGGATACAGGTTCCTTCACGCTTTTCCTCTTTATATACTTTGCTCTCTGTCTCTGTCTGCCTGTCTGTATGTCTGCATGATTCACTGTCTCTGTCTATCTGTCTGTCTCTTCCTTTCCCTCCCTCCCTCTCTCTCTCCCTTCCCCTCCCTCTCTATGTCTCTCTCTCTTCCCCCTCTCTCTCTCTCTCACACACATACACATACACACACACAAGCACCCCCTCCTTCGAATTGTATTAGATATGTTTTACATTACGAGAGGGGGAGGGGAAGGGAGATAAACAGACAAACAGAGACAGCATGAGAGAGACAGAGAAAGAGAGACAGCGATACAGAAAATCAGAGAAAGCCATGCAGAGAGAAGAAGAATGAGAAGGGTGGAAAGAGAGAGAGAGAGAGAGAGAGAGAGAGAGAGAGAGAGAGAGAGAGAGAGAGACAGACAGACAGACAGACAGAGATGGAGACAGACAGAGACAGAGAGAGAGACAGAGACAGACAGAGACAGACAGAGACAGACAGAGACAGACAGACAGAGAAAGAGGGACAGACAGACAGACAGAGAGTTGGGGGTGGGGGACAAGGACCTCCACATACAAGCTGTCAAAAGTTGTGCAGTCTGCGACAAAGGAGTCCATCTTATCTGTCTGGAACCAAGATAATAGACAAGGGAACAGCAGGAGACAGGGAGGGGGGGGGGGCAGGGGGCAGGGGAGGGACGGAGGTAGTGTGGGACATAAGAGTGTGTATGAGAAGAAGGTAGAATGGGTGGTGGTGTGACAGTGTGTGGATGGTGCTAGGGTGGGTGATGGAATGCATGGGTATACTTATGTACTTCAGTGGATCAGACGTCCCCGTTATTGGATACAGATTCCTTCACGGTTTTCATCTTTATATACTTTGCTCTCTGTCTCTGTGTCTCTGTGTCTCTGTCTGCCTGTCTGCTTGTCTGCATGATTCACTATCTCCTGTCTGTCTCTGTCTGTTTCTGTCTCTGTTTCTCTCCCTCTCTCTCTCTCTCTCTCACTTTTTCTCTAGAGCTCTCTCCTTCTCTCTCTCTATCTTTCTTTGTGCCTCTGTTTTTGACTGTCTGTCTGTCTGTCTGTCTGTCTGTCTGTCTGTCTGTCTCTCTCTCTCAAACTCTCCCTCCCTCGAATTGCAAGAGATACGAACTTAACAAGTTGAATGTTATGTTATACATTGCGAGAGAAAGAGGGGGAAATGAGACAGATAGACAGATAGATAGACAGATAAACACACAGAGACAGCAAAAGAGAGACATACAGATGGAGACAGAGAAAGAGAGATGGTGAGGCAGAGAGATAGAGAAAGCCAGGCAGAGAGAAGAAGAGTAAAAAAAAAGGGAAGAGAGAGAGTGAGAGAGAGGGAGAGGGATGAACAGACAGACAGACAGAGAGACAAAGAGAGAGAAAGAGAGAAGAGAGACAAGAAAGAAAAGAGAGAATAGAGAGAGTCAGACAGACAGACAGACAAACAAACAGACAGACCTCTCTCTCTTTCAAACACTAACTCCTTCCAATTGCATAAGATATGAACTTTGTAATTGTTATGCTGTGTCACATTGCGAGAGAGAGTGGGGGAGAGGGAGAGAGACAGAGAGATGGAGTGAAAACAGAGAACCAGAGAAAGCCAGAAAGACAAGCAGAGAGAAGAAGAGTGGGAAGTGGAGAGAGAGACAGAGAGAGAGAGGCAGAAATAAAGAGCGCACATTACAGAGTGACAGAGACAGAGAGAGACAGAGAAACAGACATATCTATAGACAAACAAACACAGAGACAGGAGAGAGAGAGAGAGAGAGAGAGAGAGAGAGAGAGAGAGAGATACAGAAACAGAGACAAGAAAGAGGGACAGACAGACAGACAGAAAGACAGAGAGTTGGGGGGTGGGGGTGGCAAGGACCTCCACACAAGCTGTCTAAAAGTTGTGCAGTCTGCGACAAAGGAGTCCATCTTCTCTGTCTGGAACTGAGATAATAGCCGAGGGGAGGGCAGGAGGTGGGAGAGGAGGGGAGGGACGGAGGTAGTCTGCAACATAAGAGTGTGTATGACAGGAAGGTTGAACGGGTGGTGGTGTGACAGACAGACAGACAGACAGACAGAGACAGAGAGACAAAGAGAGAGAGAAAGAGAGAAGAGAGACAAGAAAGAAAAGAGAGAGATAGAGAGAATCAGACAGACAGACAAACAAACAGACACCTCTTTCTCTTTCAAACACTACTTCCCTCCAACTGCATAAGAAATGAACTTTGCAATTGGTATCTTATGTGTTACATTGCAAGAGAGAGTGGGGGGAGAGGGAGAGAGACAGAGAGATGGTGAGGCAGAGAACCAGAGAAAGCCAAGAAAGACAAGCAGACAGAAGAAGAGTGGGAATGGAGAGAGAGAGATAGAGACAGAGAGAGAGAGTGACAGAAAGAAAGAATGCAAACTACAGAGTGACAGAGACAGAGAGAGACAGAGAAACAGATATATAGACAAAAAAGACAGAGACAGGAGAGAGAGAGAGAGAGAGAGAGAGGAGAGAGAGAGAGAGAGAGAGAGAGGGAAGAAGAGAGATAGATAGAGAAAGAGACAGACAGACAGAGACAGAGATGGGGGGCAAGGACCTCTACATACAAGCTGTCAATAGACTTCAGCTTAATGACGACAAAACAGAAGCTATCCTCATTGGCACCCGTCAGAAACTTTCTCAACTGCCTCCTCTTTCTCTCCCATTATGTAACACATCAGTCCCAATTTCTGATTCAGCTAAAAACCTTGGTGTCTGCATTGACTCTACCCTCTCCATGAACAACTTTGTTTCTCAAACTGCCAGATCCTGCTACTATCATCTCCATCGTATAAGGCTGATCAGGAAGTATCTCTCTGTCGAAACAACTGCAAAACTCGTTCTCTCCTTCATAATGTCTCGCATTGACTATTGCAATTCACTCCTGTCTGGTCTTCCTGCCTCCACCATTCACATCCTACAGCGCATTCAAAACAATGCTGTATGCC
This sequence comes from Monoplex corrugatus, assembly GCA_030674185.1. NCBI lineage: Eukaryota > Metazoa > Mollusca > Gastropoda > Littorinimorpha > Ranellidae > Monoplex > Monoplex corrugatus. The sequence continues at coordinate 14,466,210 of JAPXFY010000029.1, forward strand.
TTGTACTCAAAAAGAAAAAAGCTGACCACATATCTCCTCTCCTGGCACAACTTCACTGGCTCCCTGTATCAAAGCGCATACAGTACAAACTAGACACCATGTGCTACAAAAGCCTCAATAACGCAGCCCCCATTACCTGTCAAGCCTACTTGAGATCTATGTTCCCTCACGTACCCTCCGCTCTGCCTCCGATCCTCTGACTTTTCGCTTTCCACGCACTAAGCTCAATACCTATGGTCCACGAGCCTTCTCTGTTTCTGGTCCACTCTCCTGGAACAAACTTCCTCTCTCAGTCCGTCAGCAACCTACTTTTGTCTCCTTCAAGTCCGTCTCAAAACTCACCTTTTCTCCTCCGCATAAAATCCTAACCCCCCTCTGCAGCCTGTCTCCGCTCGGAGGGAATCACATGGTTATAATATATAATTGTATATGCTATGCTCTCTATAATTTTCCATTGGTTTTATTCTTGCTTTTATTGCTTTTATTCTTTCTCCCCATTTATAGCCATGCGTGTGTGTGTGTGTGTAAGTGTGTGTGTGTGTGTGTGTGCGTGCGTGTGTGTGCGTGCGTGCGTGCGTGCGTGCTTGCGTGTGTGTCTGCTTCAGCGCTTAGATTTGATTTTATCAAGATTTTGCGCTATATAAATATTGTAATTATTATTATTATTATAGTTGTCCAGTCTGCGACGAAGGAATCCATCTTCTCTGTCTGGAACCAAGATAATAGACGAGGGAACAGAAGAAGAGGGGGGGGGGGCAGGGGAGGGACAGGAGGTAGTGTGGGACATAAGAGTGTTTATGAGAAGAAGGTGGAAGGCTGGTGGTGTGACAGTGTGTGGATGGTGCTAGGGTGGATGATAGAATACATGGGTATACTTATGTACTTCAGTGGATCAGACGTCCCCGTTATTGGATACAGGTTCCTTCACGTTTTTCCTCTTTATATACTTTGCTGTCAATTTCTGCCTGCCTGTCTGTTTGTCTGCATGATTCACTGTCTCTGTCTATCTGTCTGTCTGTCCCTTTCCCTCCCTCCCTCTCTCTCTCCCTTCCCCTCCCTCTCTATGTCTTTCTCTCTCTCCCTCTCTCTCTCTCACTACACATACACACTCACACAAGCACCCCCTCCTTCGAATTGTATTAGATATGTTTTATATTATGAGAGGGAGGGGAAGGGACATAAACAGACAAACAGAGACAGCATGAGAGAGACAGAGAGATTGAGACAGAGAAAGAGAGACAGCGATACAGAAAGTCAGAGAAAGCCAGCAGAGAGAAGAAGAATGAGAAGGGTGGAAGAGAGAGGAGAGAGAGAGGAGAGAGAGAGAGAGAGAGAGAGAGGAAGACAGACAGACAGACAGACAGACAGACAGAGACAGACAGAGACAGGGAGAGAGACAGAGACGACAGAGACAGAGACAGACAGAGACGACAGACAGAGACAACAGACGACAGACAGACAGAGAGTTGGGGGTGGGGGACAAGGACCTCCACATACAAGCTGTCAAAAGTTGTGCAGTCTGCGACAAAGGAGTCCATCTCTCTGTCTGGAACCAAGATAATAGACAAGGGAACAGCAGGAGACATGAAGGGGGGGGGGGGCAGGGGGCAGGGGAGGGATGGAGGTAGTGTGGGACATAAGAGTGTATAAGAGAAGAAGGTGGAACGGCTGGTGGTGTGACAGTGTGTGGATGGTGCTAGAGTGGATGATGGAATGCATGGGTATAATTATGTACTTCAGTGGATCAGACGTCCCCGTTATTGGATACATATTCCTTCACGTTTTCCTCTTTATATACTTTGCTCTCTCGCTGTCTGCCTGTCTGTTTGCATGATTCACTGTCTCTGTCTATCTGTCTGTCTGTCTGTTTGTCTGCATGATTCAGTCTCTGTCTATCTGTCTGTCTGTCTGTTTGTCTGCATGATTCAGTCTCTATATGTCTGTCTGTTTGTCTGCATGATTCACTAACTCTATCTGTCTGTCTGTCTGTCTGTTTGTCTGCATGATTCACTAACTCTATCTGTCTGTCTGTCTCTCCCTTTCCCTCCCTTTCTCTCTCCCTCCCTCTCTCTCTCTCTCCTTCTCTCTCTATCTTTCTCTCTCTTTCAAACACTTACTTCTGTGAATTGCATTGCATGTTATGTGTTACATTACAGAGAGAGAGAGAGGTGAGAGAGAGACAAACATAGGCAGCATGAGAAAGACAGAGACATTGAGACAGAGAAAGAGAGATGGTGAGACAGAGAGACGGAGAAAGCCAGACAGACAGGCAGAGAGAGACACAGACAGACGGACAGTAGACAGACAGACAGACTGAGACACACACGCTCACACACACACACACGAGAGAGAGAGAGAGAGAGAGAGAGAGAGGAGAGAGAGAGAGAGAGAGGAGAGAGAGAGAGAAAGAGACAGAGACAGAGACAGAGAGAGAGACAGAGAGAGAAAGAGACAGACAAAGAGAGAGAGAGAAGGAGAGACAGACAGACAGACAGACATACAGGCAGACAGAGATAGTGGTGGTGTGGCGAGAACCTCTACATACAAGCTGTCAAAAGTTGTGCAGTCTGCAACAAAGGAGTCCATCTTCTCTGTCTGGAACTGAGATAATAGACAAGGGAACAGCAGGGGACGTGGTGGGGGTGGGGGTGGGGCAGGAGAGGGACGGAGGTAGTGTGGGACATAAGAGTGTGTATGAGAAGAAGGTGGAACGGCTGGTGGTGTGACAGTGTGTGGATGGTGCTAGGGTGAATGATGGAATACATGGGTATACTTATGTACTTCAGTGGATCAGACGTCCCCGTTATTGGATACAGATTCCTTCACGGTTTTCCTCTTTATATACTTTGCTCTCTGTCTCTGTCTGCTGTCTGTCTTGTCTGTCTGTCTGTCTCTGTCTCTGTTTCTCTCTCTCCTCTCTCTCTCCCCTTTCTCTCTCTCTCCTTCTCTCTCTCTATCTTTCTCTCTGCCTCTGTCTGTCTGTCTGTCTGTCTCTTTCTCTCTCTCTCTTTCTCTCTTTCTTTCTCTCTCTCTCTCTTCTTCTCTCTTCTTCTCTTTCTCTCTCTTCCCTCTCGCTTCTTTCTCTCTGCCTCTCTGTCTCTGTCTATTTCTCTCTTTTTACTTTATCTCTCTCTCTTTCTCTCTATTCCTCTCTTTACCACCTTTTCTTCTTTCTCTGCTTCTTTCTCAATCTCTGTCTTCTCTGTTTTCTCTCTCTCTTCCTCTCTATCTCTCTCCCTCCCTCCATCCCTCCCTCCCTCCGTCTCTATCCCTCTTCCTTTCTCTCCCTTCCCCTTTTTGTGTTAATGTTAAGCACATAATACACACAGGCACGTGCGCCGGCACGCCCACGCACGCACGCACGCACACACACACACACACACACACACACACACACACACACACACACACACACACACACACACACACACAAAACACACACAACACACACACACACACACACACACACACACACACACACACACACACACACACACACACACACACACACACACACACACACACACACACACACACACACATACACACACACACACACTTGAACGTACACAGACGATATAATTCTGACCAATACAAACGAATCATTTCCATGCACATGATCTACATTGATCCATTTATTCACTCTTGTATTTCCACCTGTATTCATTTATTCATTCGTTCTATAGACTGTGCTAATACTCCTGTGCCAGGTATGAGTGAGGTGCCGAAGCCACACTTTCACACATGTGATACATATTTAGATCTTACGTATGTCTGTTCTCTATCCAGACTTGCCATATGTCTAAGTGCATGCAGGTAATCATTGGTTGTTTCGTTTTTCGTCTATTCCTGCAAATGCTTTTAGAGAATCGAATATTTCATTTAAATTACCAACTAATCGGCCAAACAAACAACTAAGCAACCATGCAGCCAAGCAAACGAGCAAGCAAGCAACAAACGAAACGAAACGAAACGAAATGAATTGAAACCAAACCAAACCAAACCAAAACCAAACCAAACCAAACCAAACCAAACCAAACCAAACCAAACCAAACCAAACCAAACCAAACCAAACCAAACCAAACCAAACCAAACCAAACCAAACCAAACCAAACCAAACCAAACCAAACCAAACCAAACGCAAACCAAACCAAACCAAACCAAACCAAACCAAACCAACCAAACCAAACACAAACCAAACAACCAAACCACCCAAAACCAAATCACGCAACCAACAAACCAACAACCAACAAACACAACCAAACCAAACCAACCAACCAAACAAACCAACCACCAACCAAACACCACACACCACCACCACCAATCCAAACACCAACCCACCACACACACACTACACTACACTACACTACACTACACTACACTACACACTACACACACACACACGACACGACACACGACACGACACGACACACACGACACTACACGACACTACACGACACTAAACGACACTACACTACACTACACACTACACTACACTACACTACACTACACTACACTACACTACACTACATACACTACACACATACACTACACTACACTACACGACACGACACGACACGACACTACACTACACTACACTACACGACACTACACGACACGACACGACACGACACGACACGACACGACACTACACTACACTACACGACACGACACGACACGACACGACACACACTACACTACACTACAAAACACTACACACACTACACTACACTACACTACACTACACTACACTACACTACACTATACTACACTACACTACACTACACCACACAATACCACATCACACCAAACCAAATCACACCACACCACATCACATCACACCACACCACACCACACCACACCACACCACACCACACCACACCACATCACAACCAAAACAAAGCACACCACTCCAAACCCAACCAAATCAAACCACACAAAAAGGAAACACCAACATAGTCAAACCATTCTAACAATTTCCTTTTACTTAGAGGAAATGTCACAAAAAGTCTAAATGTTGTTCTTCTCAAGGTCACTGTGATCTTGAATCTTCAATTAAAGTACAACTTGACGCGCATTGAACACAATGATAAACTTGTCACAACAGTGAAAACAGATCGCATGTGTTGCCAAGTAGATCTTGAGAAATGATTGTTTATAAACCTTTGCTGATTTCAGCTCCTCTTTTGGTACATCTGGCCTTGACCTTTGCGTCATGACGTCCACATGTTTTTGTGTTGTTGTTTTTTCCATTTGTGACACCTCAACAGTTTAGGCCTTTGACCAAAATCTGACAGACACAAACCTGTAAAGAAGGGAGATTTTTCGTTTAAACATTTTTGTTACAGATGACAAACGCGCGCACGTGCACGCACGCACGCACACACACACACACACACACACACACACACACACACACACACACACACACACACACACACACACACACACACACACACACACACGATATTCTCTCTGGTCAAGTGATATTCACAAGTGGTGTGTGTGTGTGTGTGTGTGTGTGTGTGTGTGTGTGTGTGTGTGTGTGTGTGTGCGTGCGTGTGTGTGTGTGTTTGTGTGTGTGTGTGCGTGCGTGCGTGTGTGTGTGTGTGTGTGTGTGTGTGTGTGTGTGTGTGTGTGTGTGTGTGTGTGTGTGTGTGTGTGTGTGTCTGTGAGGGGCATTCTTATGTGTAAAACAGATCATCTGCCATCCATCAAAGGACTATTTTTACTCGTCTCAAAATGTTTTAACTGTTAATTTACTTCTGTAGAATATGTACGCATCACCAGAGTGAAACATCACCAAGTTTCCCCCCCCTCTCTCTCTCTCTCTCTCTCCTGTCTCTGTCTCTGTCTTGTCTGTCTCTCTCTGTCTTTACTTTCTCCACTCTCTCTCTCTCTCTCGTGTTTCTACCATGATATTGTCTTCCTGTTTGCATTCTTTGGTTGCTTGCAGACCTACATATTTATTGACGAATGTCTGACTTAATATATTATTGACTTATTTACATACTCACTCACTTATTCCTGTCTCCCTTAGTTACCTTCTTTTTTTCTTTTATTTCGTTTCTCACTCACTCTCTTACTCACTTTCTTACTCTTTTACATACTTGCTTAATTATATCCATACATAAACTCTCTTATGTTACTCTCTTGTGTACTTACTCACATCCTTCTTCTCATAGGGACTTGTTTATACACTTACTTTACTTTACTTTACTTTTACTTTACTTACTTTACTTTACTGTTACTTTACTTTACTTACTTTATACTTTACTTTACTTTATACTTTATTTACTTTAACTGTACTTTACTTTACTTTACTTTACTTACTCTTTACTTACTTTATACTTTACTGTACTTATTTCTTATTACTTTACTATTACTTATTTATACTTTACTGTACTTTATACTTTACTGTACTTTACTTTACTGTACTTTACTTATTACTTTACTGTACTTACTTACTTTACTGTACTTTTTACTTTACTGTACTTTACTTTACTTACTGTACTTACTTTATTTACTGTACTTTATACTTTACTGTACTTATACTTTACTTATACTGATACTTTACTGTACTTTATTACTTTACTGTACTTTAACTTTACTGTACTTTACTGTACTTTACTTTACTTTACTGTACTTACTTACTGTATTTACTTTAACTTTACTTTACTTTACTTTACTTTACTTTACTGTTACTTACTTACTTTACAATTTACTGTACTTTACTTTACTATGTACTTTACTTTACTTACTGTTACTTTACTTACTGTTACTTTACTGTACTTTATACTGTACTTACTTCTTTACTTTACTTTACTTTACTTTACTTACTGTACTACTTACTTAGTACTTTACTTACTTACTTTACTGTACTTTACTTACTTTACTTTACTTTATTACTTTACTTTACTTTACTTACTGTACTTTACTTTACCTGTACTTTATACTTTACTTTACTTACTTTACTTACTTTACTTTACTTTATTTCTTACTGTACTTTACTTACTTTACTTTACTTTACTTTACTTTACTTTACTTACTTTACTTTACTGTACTTTACTTTACGATTACTTTACTTTACTTTACTTACTTTACTGTACTTACTGTACTTTACTTACTTACTTTACTTTTCTGTACTATTACTTTACTTTACTTACTGTACTTTACTTACTTTACTTTACTGTACTTTACTTTACTTTACTTACTACTTTACTTTACTTTTACTTTACTTTACTGTACTTTACTTTACTTTACTTACTATTTACTTACTTTACTGTACTACTTTACTTACTTACTTTACTGTACTTTACTTACTTTACTTTACTGTACTTTACTGTACTTTTACTGTACTTTACTTACTTTACTTTTACTTACTTTACTTTACTTTACTTACTTTACTTACTTTACTTACTTTACTTACTTTACTTTTACTTTACTTACTTACTTACTTTACTTTACTTACTGTACTTACTTTACTGTACTTTACTTTACTTACTTATTTACTTTACTTTACTTTACTGTACTTTACTTTACTTTTTACTTTACTGTACTTTACTTTACTGTACTTTACTTACTTTACTTTACTTTACGTACTTTACTTTACTTTACTTTACTGTACTTACTTACTTACTTTACTTTACTTACTTATTACTTTACTTACTTACTTTACTGTACTTTACTTACTTTACTGTACTTTACTGTACTTTACTTTACTTTACATGTACTTTACTTTACTTTACTTACTTTACTGTACTT
>JAPXFY010000029.1:14481473-14483973 GCA_030674185.1 Monoplex corrugatus
AAAATGGCCGTTTGCTATGTTACACACTTCAAACACCTATAACTTCCTTATTTTTAGGAGTAGAATAATAAATTTCACATGAAAAGAAAGTTAATAATCTGGACATTTGAAAATCATAACATCTTAAAATCTGTTATTTTCACCTTATGACTCATTTTGTTAAAACGGGTCATTTATGTGTCTGTGTGTTTCTTTGTCTCTCTATTGCATTTGGCTGTTTGTTATTGCTGATGTTGTTCCTTTTACCTTATTTGTAAAACTCGTTCCTGTTCATGAAACTCAAACTGCTCTTCTTGCACAAGTGATGTCGCTATGAATGATGATACTCGCTTTTCTCGCTTTTCTTCTTCTTCTTCTTCTTCTTCTTCTTCTTCTTCTTCTTCTTCTTCTTCTTCTTCTTCTTCTTCTTCTTCTTCTTCTTCTTTCTTCTTCTTCTTCTTCTTCCTCCTCCTCCTCCGCCTTCTTCTTCTTCTTCCTTTTCTCTGTCTGTCTGTCTCTGTTTGTCTGTCTGTCTCTGTCTGTCTGTCTATGTCTGTCTGTCTGTCTCTGTCTCTTCTCTGTCCTTCTCTCTCTTTTTCTCTCTTTCTCTCTCCTCGTGCATGTGTATTTCAATCACATGAAAAACATGCATATGCGTGCTTGTGTGTTTTAGTGTGGTTTGGTGGGTGAGGGAGAAAGAGAGAGAGAGAGAGAATGTGTGTATGCGTGTGTGTGTATGTGTGTATCTGTATATGTGTATGTGTGTGCGTGTGTTTGTATGTGTGTGTATGTGTGTGTGTGTGTGTGTGTGTGTGTGTGTGTGTGTGTGTGTGTGTGTGTGTGTGTGTGTGTGCGCGTACGTTTGGGTAATTTGTTTATCAATTTATTCATTCACTTATCCATTCATCCATTTGTGTTTGTTGTTTGTTAAGCAAATAGATTAAGGCTGTGACTTATGAAATGACAGATACAATATTTCATATAAATATATCCATATTTTTCATTTGCAGATTTGTGTACTAACTGATGTAAGTACTTTAGCTTGATGAACAACACATCCCTGTTAAGGGGCCTCTGCATATTGTCAAGTTTGTGTGTATATAAATCTTATATTAAGGGTAATATACCAATCACGATAGCAATAGTATGACCATCTCGGTGTCCCATACTATAGCAATACCGATCGCAATAGTGTGATATCTCAGTGCCCCCTATGAAAGCAATAACGATAGCAATATTATGACCATCTCAGTGTCTCCTACTATAGCAATAACGATAGCAATATTATGACCATCTCAGTGTCCCCTACTAAAGCAATAACGATAGCAATATTATGACCATCTCAGTGTCTCCTACTATAGCAATAATGATAGCAATATTATGACCATCTCAGTGTCCCTACTATAGCATTAACGATAGCATTAGTATGACCATCTCAGTGTCCCCTACTATAGCAATAAAGATAGCAATAGTATGATCATCTCAGTGTCCCTACTATAGCAATAATGATAGCAATAGTTGACCATCTCATTGTCCTACTAAAGCAATAAAGTAGCAATATTATGTACCATCTAGTGTCCTACTATAGCAATAATGATAGCAATAGTATGACCATCTCAGTGTACCGCACTATAGCAAAAAGATGCAATATTATGACCATATCAGTGTCCCCTACTAATGATAGCAATAATGATAGCAATATGTATGACCATCTCAGTGTACCGCACTATAGCAAGAAAGATAGCAATATTATGACCATATCAGTGTCCCTACTACTGTATAGCAATAATGATAGCAATAGTATGACCATCTCAGTGTCTCCTACTAAATCAATATGACACCAATAGTATGACCATCTCAGTGTCCCTACTAAATCAATAATGATAGCAATAGTATGACCATCTCAGTGTACCGCACTATAGCAAGAAAGATAGCAATATTATGACATATCAGTGTCCCCTACTACATGTATAGCAATAATGATAGCAATAGTATGACCATCTCAGTGTCCCCTACTAAATCAATAATGATAGCAATAGTATGGCCATCTCAGTGTCCCCTACTAAATCAATAATGATAGCAATAGTATGACCATCTCAGTGTCCGCACTATAGCAAGAAAGATAGCAATATTATGACCATATCAGTGTCCCCTACTACATGTATAGCAAAATGATAGCAATAGTATGACCATCTCAGTGTCCCCTACTAAATCAATAATGATAGCAATAGTATGGCCATCTCAGTGTCCCCTACTAATCAATAATGATAGCAATAGTATGACCATCTCAGTGTCCCCTACTAAAGCAATAAATATAGCAATAATATGTCCATCTCAGTGTCCCCTATTAATCAGTAACGATAGCTATAGTATGTCCATCTCAGTGTCCCCTATTAAATCAATAACGATAGCAATAGTATGTCCATATCAGTGTCCCCTATAAATCAATAATGATAGCAATAGTATGACCATCTCAGTATCCCCTATTAAATCAATAAAGATAGCAATAGTATGACCATCT
>JAPXFY010000029.1:14488973-14493973 GCA_030674185.1 Monoplex corrugatus
ATGCTTTGTGTCGCTCACTCTGTCTGTTTATCTGCCTGTTTGGCTGTCTGTATGCCTTGTGTCGCTCACTCTGTCTGTTTATCTGCCTGTTTGGCTGTCTGTATGCCTTGTCTCGCTCACTCTGTCTGTTTATCTGCCTGTTTGGCTGTCTGTATGCCTTGTCTCGCTCACTCTGTCTTATCTGCCTGTTTGGCTGTCTGTATGTCTGTCTTGTCTCGCTCACCCTGTCTGTTTATCTGCCTGTTTGGCTGTCTGTATGTCTTGTCTCGCTCACTCTGTCTGTTTATCTGTCTGTCTGTCTGTCTGTATGCCTTGTCTCGCTCACTCTGTCTGTTTATCTGTCTGTTTGGATGTCTGTCTGTCTTGTCTCGCTCACTCTGTCTGTTTATCTGCCTGTTTGTCTGTCTGTATGTCTTGTCTCGCTCACTCTGTCTGTTTATCTGTCTGTTTGGATGTCTGTATGCCTTGTCTCGCTCACTCTGTCTGTTTATCTGCCTGTTTGTCTGTCTGTATGTCTTGTGTCGCTCACTCTGTTTATCTGCCTGTTTGGCTGTCTGTATGTCTTGTGTCGCTCACTCTGTCTGTTTATCTGTCTGTTTGGATATCTGTATGTCTTATCTCGCTCAGTTGGCTTGTCTATCTGTTGTCTGTCTGTCTGTATGTCTTATCTCGCTCAGTTGGCTTGTCTATCTGCTGTCTGTCTGTCTGTATGTCTTGTCTCGCTCAGTTGGCTTGTCTATCTGCTGTTTGGTTGTCTGTATGTCTTGTCTCGCTCAGTTGGCTTGTGTATCTGCTGTTTGGTTGTCTGTATGTCTTGTCTCGCTCAGTTGGCTTGTCTATCTGCTGTCTGTCTGTCTGTCTGTCTGGTCTCGCTCACTCGGTCTGTTTATCTGCCTGTCTGTCTGTCTGTATGTCTTGTCTTGTCTGGCTCAGTCGGTCTGTTTATCTGCCTGTCTGTCTGTCTGTATGTCTTGTCTGGCTCAGTCGGTCTGTTTATCTGCCTGTCTGTCTGTCTGTATGTCTTGTCTGGCTCAGTCGGTCTGTTTATCTGCCTGTCTGTCTGTCTGTCTGTCTGGTCTCGCTCACTCGGTCTTTTTATCTGCCTGTCTGTCTGTCTGTCTGTATGCCCTGTCTCACTCACTCTGTCTGTTTATCTGTCTGTCTGTCTGTATGTCTTGTCTCGCTCACTCTGTCTGTTTATCTGCCTGTCTGTCTGTCTGTATGTCTTGTCTCGTTCACTCTGTTTATCTGCCTGTCTGTCTGTCTGTCTGTACGTCACGTTCCGCTCACTCAGTCTGTTTATCTGCCTGTCTGTCTGTATGTATGTCTTGTCTCGCTCACTCTGTCTGTTTATATGTCTGTCTGTCTGTATGTCTTGTCTCGCTCACTCTGTCTGTTTATCTGTCTGTTTGGCTGTCTGTATGCCTTGTGTCGCTCACTCTGTTTAACTGTCTGTCTGTCTGTCTGTATGTCTTGTCTGGCTCAGTTGGCTGTTTATCTGCCTGTTTGGCTGTCTGTATGTCTTGTGTCGCTTACTCTGTCTGTTTATCTGTCTGTTTGGTTGGCTGTATGTCTTGTCTCGCTCACTTGGTCTGTTTATCTGCCTGTTTGGCTGTCTGTATGTCTTGTCTCACTCACTCGGTCTGTTCATTTGCCTGTCTGGCTGTCCGTATGTCTTGTCTGGCTCAATCGGTCTGTTTATCTGCCTGTCTAGCTGTCTGTATAGCGTGTCTGTCTTAGTCGGTCTGTTTATCTGCCTGTTTGGCTGTCTGTATACCTTGTGTCGCTCACTCGGTCTGTTTATCTGCCTGTCTGTCTGTCTGTATGTCTTGTCTCACTCACTCGGTCTGTTTATCTGCCTGCCTGTCTGTCTGTATACCTTGCATCGCTCACTCTGCCTGTTTATTTGCCTGTTTGTCTGTCTGTATGTCTTGTCTCGCTCGCTCACCTGCTGGATCGTTTTACAGCTCAGTCTAATCGCCTGGCAACAACGTGAAACGCAGCACTTTAACGTTCGTCATGATTGCTGTTATTGTGCATAATGTTCATCTTTTAATGCCCAGCGTGCGTTTGTCAAACGATTGCTCTCCATTCCCATGTAGCCTTTGTTGCGCTGATCTCTTTTAAAGCACTTTCTCTGCCCGTTGTGCTTCCAGTTGTTGTTGTTTTTGGTTTTTCTTTGTTGTTTGTTTTGATGGCTCTCTTGAGTGGAGGGAGCGAGGAGGGCAGAGAGAGAGAGAGAGGGAGAGAGAGAAAGCGAGACAGAGACAGACAGACAGACAGAGAGAGAGAAAGAGAGAGAGAGAGAGACAGACAGAGACAGAAAGAGACTGAAATACAGAGAGAGAAAGAGAGAGAGAGACAGAAACAGAGAAAGACAAAGAAAGAGAGACATGGAGAGAGAGAGAGAGAGAGAGAGAGAGAGAGAGAGAGAGAGAGAGATGAGAATGAGAGAGAGAGAGAGACAGAGACCAGGACAGAGACAAAGACAGAGACAGAGACAGAGAGAACTCAAAGACAGAGACACACACAGAGACACAGAGAGACAAAATGTATTCAGGTCATTCGATGGCGTTTTTTTCTTTGTTTGACTTCGCGTTTTTCCTTGCGTAAACTGTAAATGATAAATTGTAAATGACTATCTGATTAATTGACTGGCTGACATTAATAACCCAACACAACACAACCTAAACCCAACCCAAACCCAAACCCAACCCTGTCAAAACCCAGTTGAACCTAATCCAACCCATTAACTGTCTATCAGTGATTTTAGACCAACGGCTTGTTTTCGAAATACAAGAAGAAGAAAATACCAAAGAACCAAAACGCATACACAACAATGCGAACAATCAAAATTCACAATCACATTCTGAACTGCACAATGCTTTCTAGCATTTGGATGATTTTGACAAAAAGAACAATAATAAACCATTCTTGTGTAGCGATATTCTCCAAAGTCATTCAGACTCGGCGCGTATTACACATTTTGTAAAACGTTGAGAGTAAGATACCAGAAATAATATGTCATACTCACATGGGCATCAGAATGCATACATTTATAAACAGGCACAAATGATTATGTGAATATCTATCTATCTATCTATCTATCTATCTATCTATCTATCTATCTATCTATCTATCTATCTATCTATCTATCTATCTATCCATCTATCTATCTATCTATTTATTTACCTACCTACCTACCCACCTACCTACCTATCTACCTATCGACCTACCTACCTAGCTGTCTGTCTGTCTGTCTGTCTCCCTCCCTCACTTCTCTCTCTTCCTCTGTATATATATATATATATATATATATATATATATATATATATATATATATATACACACACAGATATCATCAACAACACCATGATGATGATGATGATGATGATGATGATGATGGTGGTGATGGTGGTGATGATGATGATTGTGATGATGATGATTGTGATGATGATGATGATGATATTAGTAATAATAATAATGATGATGATGATAATAATAATACTAATAATACTGATTATTATCATTATTATTATTATCATCATTATATTATTATTATTATTATTATTATTATTGTTATTATCATTATTATTATCATTACTATTATCATTATTTTTCTTTTTGTTTCACACCATTCTCCAGCGCCTTTGGATTCTCTGTGCATCACACATAATCAGACTAGTTTTAGAGGTACTCGGAGAACTGAAGCTGCTTGTCGAGCTGACCACTCTCCACTGTGTAGTAGCTGTGATTGAACTCAAGATATTCTCCCGTGGGGATGGCAGGAGCTCTGCCACTGTAAACAATATCCCCAATGTCTTGGAATTCTCCGTTAGACATGTCTTTTCTGTCACTGTCTTTGTTTCTGCCTTGTTCCTTTGCTTTCTGTCATCTCTTTCTATCGTTTTCTGCCTTGCTGGTCCATTCACCTGTTTGTGTTCGATCAAGTCTTACGTACTTTATTTTAGGATTGGTAATTGGGCACATATATTGACTGCATGTTTGGCTGTAAGGACATGTGCTGTGCTGGAGCAATTTTAGATAATCTAGGTCATTTTTATTTATGTGTTAATGTCCTTAGGTATGTTTGCATTTGTACTCAGGTTTGATTTTTGAAATGCTGGGTCAAGCCAAAACAGCATTCAAGAAGATGACAAGCATTCTTACCAACAAATGCCTGTCAATTAACATCAAGAAGAGAGTTCTTGAATGTTATATAGAACCAATATTGTTGTACGGATGCGAGGCGTGGACAGTCAACAAACAAAGCCAGAACAAGATTGAGGCAGCCGAGATGTGGTTTCTAAGAAGAATGTTGAGAGTTCCATGGACAGCAAAGAAAACAAACGAGACAGTCTTGATGGAGGTAGACACAAGTAGATCACTCATAAGGAAGATTAGGAAAAGACAGGCAACATTTATAGGCCATTTTATGAGGAAGGAGGGTTTGGAGCACCTGGTCACAACGGGAAAGCTGGAGGGTAAGAGAGCACCGGGTAGACCCAGGGAGAAAATGCTGGACGGACTTGCAGAGTGGCTGGGGACGAGGAGGATGGGGGAGATGCTAGGGGCAAGAAGAGATAGAGGCAGATGGAAGTCCATGATCGCCAACGCCATGCGGCAGGGCACCTGATGATGATAATGATGTGGTGATAAATTGGACGGAATGGTCAACACCAGGAGCATATCCTTAGATTATGTGCGCGCATGCATTGATATGTGTATGGATTTTCTTTTCTATTTTTTAACCATATATTGTGTAACTTTTGAAGTGCTATAGCCCTGATATGTCTCTGTGCAGTCGCGTGGGCTTTAGACAATAAAAATAACTTAAGCCATGAGATCACAATTCCACGGCTTTATCGCACGAGCTAACCAGCACGCGTAATGTGTCCTTGTTGATCATAAACTGAACACCATTCTGTTCTCTTAATGTTTTCATTTAGGCCTAAGGATTCTCAAACAATATCAAAATTACGAGGAAACTAGCCTCGTTT
>JAPXFY010000029.1:14508973-14511473 GCA_030674185.1 Monoplex corrugatus
CGAAGAAGAAGAAGAATGCGAAGGAGAATGCGAAGAAGAATGCGAAGAACAAGAAGAAGAATGCGAAAGAAGACAGAAGAAGAAAGAATGCGAGAGAGACGAAGAAGAAAGAAGAATGCGAAGAAGAATGCGAAGAAGAAGAAGAATGCGAAAGAAGAATGCGAAGAAGAAGAGAATGAAGAAGAAGAAGAAATGCGAAGAAGAATGCGAAGAAGAATGCGAAGAAGAAAGAAGGAAGAAGAATGCGAAGAAGAAGAAGAAGAATGCGAAGAAGACGAGAAGAATGCGAAGAAGAAACGAAGAAGAATGCGAAGAAGAAGAAGAAGAAGAAGAATGCGAAGAAGAAGAAGAAGAAGCGAAGAAGAAGAGAATGCGAAGAAGAATGCGAAGAAGAAGAAGGAAGAAGAAGAAGAAGAAGAAGAAGAAGAAGAAGAAGAAGAAGGAAGAAGAATGCGAAGAAGAAGAATGCGAGAGAGAAGAAGAAGAAGAAGAAGAATGCGAAGAAGAAGAGAAGAAGAATGCGAAGAAGAATGGAAGAAGAATGCAAGAAGAGAAGAAGAATGCGAAGAAGAAGAATGCGAAGAAGAATGCGAAGAAGAATGCGAAGAAGAAGATAGCGAAGAAGAATGCGAAGAAGAGAATGCGAAGAAGAAGAATGCGAGAGAAGAATGCGAAGAAGAAATGCGAAGAAGAAGAATGCGAAGAAGAATGCGAAGAAGAATGCGAAGAAGAAGAATGCGAAGAAGAAGAATGCGAAGAAGAATGCAGAAGAAGAATGCGAAGAAGAAGAAGCGAAGAAGAATGCGAAGAAGAAGAATGCGAAGAAGAAGAATGCGAAGAAGAAGAAGAAGAAGAATGCGAAGAAGAAGAAGAAGAAGAAGAAGAAGAAGAAGGAGAAGAAGAAGAAGAAGAAGAAGAAGAAGAAGAAGAAGAGAAGAAGAAGAAGAAGAAGAAGAGAAGAAGAAGAAGAAGAAGAAGAAGAAGAATGCGAAGAAGAATGAAGAAGAAGAAGAGAAGAATGGAAGAAGAAGAAGAAGAGAGAAGAAGAAGAAGAAGAAGAAGAAGAAGAAGAAGAAGAAGAAGAAGAAGAAGAAGAAGAAGAAGAAGAAGAAGAAGAAGAAGAAGAAGAAGAAGAAGAAGAAGAAGAAGAAGAAGAAGAAGAAGAAGAAGAAGAAGAAGCGAAGAAGAAGAAGAAGAAGAAGAGAAGACGAAGATGAGAGAGAGAGAAGAAGAAGAAGAAGAAAGAAGAAGAAGAAGAAGAAGAAGAAGAAGAAGAAGAAGAAGAAGAAGAAGACGACGACTACGATGACGACGACGACGATGAAGAAGAAAGAAGAAGAAGAAGAAGAAGAAGAAGAAGAAGAAGAAGAAGAAGAAGAAGAAGAAGAAGAAGAAATAGAAGAAGAAGAAGAAAAAGATGATGGATGATGATGATGATGATGATGATGATGATGATGATGATGATGATGATGATGATGATGATGATGATGTTTATGATGATGATGGTGGCGATGGTCACAATCATGACAATGACCAAATAGAGGACAAGGATGAAGAAACAGGTAAACAAAAAGGAATGAAAAAGCAGAAAATAGGTAAAACATTGAAAAGAGGGGAGGAATGGGGAGAGAAAGGGGAGAAACAAGAATAAACGACAACAAAAAAGAAAAGGATTGGTACATGTAGAGAATGAACGAAAGGAAAATAAAATCAAAGAAATAGAAGAAAAGAAAATCCCAAATCAGGACACAAAGAAAGAGACACGACTTGAAAGGGAAGAAGGGATGACTCAGAAGAGAGAGAGAGAGGAGAGAGAGAGAGAGAGAGAGTAGAGAGAGAAGAGTGAGAGAGAGAGAGAGAGAGGAGAGAGAGAGAGAGAGAAAAGCAAGGAAGACCAGATATAGAATTTTAGACCAAAATAAATGAGAATATTTAAAGAAAAGAAAAAGAACACAGAGAAAAACAAGAAATTGACAACGAGAAACAGAATCACACAAATAAAACAAACACAAGCCAGAGTGGAATGAATCACAGAAGAAGTACCACCCCAGCCCAGCCAGATGAAATCAGAAACAGCTAAAACCTGTATTCCGAACTTCACTGACTCACACTACATCCCAGCGTGTCCAATTTCCAGAAAATATGCCATTATCATACCTCTGTCTCTTTCAGCTACATAGAATCGAACTCATTCCCTCACACTCTGACAACGCCTGGTATAAAATCACAGAGTTCAGAACCAACACTTTCTCTAACATCAGTCACCATGATTTATCTTGCATTCAACAGACAACTAAATGCTTGCTACAAAGTTCGCATTTGTCGAATCCATTCCGACACGTAATCCCAGAGAGGAGCCTGGCGAAATTGAGCAAATATTCCTTCTCTCTAAAAACACGATAAAGCCAGTCTGCAACGAGCAGCAGCCCCTGCTAAAAACGTCACAGAAAATGCTAAAAACGTCACAGAAAATGGTGCAACACGTGAAATTATCGAGAGC
>JAPXFY010000029.1:14518973-14531473 GCA_030674185.1 Monoplex corrugatus
GACCACACAAGGGAATAATCTATCGTATGTAGCGGTAAGGCAAATAGAGTATAGCTAAAAAGAATAGACAGGATTGGATGGGTGATTATTGGAGATGAACAACTTTATTTCCACTTTACATTTCTCTCCTTCTTTTCCTGTTTTACTTTAAAACAACATGATCATGGCATGTAAACTTGCTTATCTATTCCTGGAGGTTTGAGACTTTCTTATGATGACATGCAGATGTCCTGTTGGTTTTAGATGTTATTTATTTTGTGTCATAAGTTCCTTTAAAAAGTAGTTTACATTATTTGAGAAAATCCTTACTGTTACGACAATAGCAAGACTCTGGCTCTGTCTCTCTGTCTGTCTGTGTGTGTGTGAGTGTGTGTGTGTGTGTGTGTGTGTGTGTGTGTTGTTGTGTGATGTTTTGTGTGTGTGTGTTTGTGTGTGTGTTTGTTTTTATATATATATATATATATATATATATATTGTGTGTGTGTGTGTGTGTGTGGTGTGTGTGTGTGTGTGTGTGTGTGCGTGTGTGAGTTTGGTGGTGTAAATCTTGGGACAACACTCTTTCTGCACAGAAAGAAAGAGACAGAGAGACAGAGAGACAGAGGGGGGGGGGGAGCAGAGTAGAGATAAATTGACACACAAACTTACAGACACCACGACAACACACCTACACATACGCTCACACATACACGCACACACACACACACATACACACACACACACACACACACACACACACACACACACACACACACACACACACACATTCTCTCTCTCATACACAAACAAACACAGACACACACACAGACACACACAAACACACACACAGACACACACACACACAACACACACACACACACAACACACACACATTCCCTCTCTCTCATACACAGACGCACACAGACACACAGGCAAACACACACACAACACACACACACACAGGGATACATACACATACACACACACACACAATAAACACACACACACACACACACACACACACACACACACACACACACACCACACACACACACACACACACACCACAGATAGCAGATACAGCCAGAGACAGACGGATATGCAATCGCCATTCAGCAGCTTATGCTAAGTGGCAAACGACAAAATAACCATGCACTTTCTCTCTCAGTCTCTGATAACGGGACCTTACACTGAGTGCCTCAGATGGCCAGAGCTTCATATCGATTCTGTCTTACTAATGCCATCAGGGGAAAGAACTCTGCACAATGGGTCTACCACAGATCATGTCTGAAGGATGGAATGTTGCATGTATGCATAAATGACTTTGTGACTAGTTTGCCTGCAATTCGATATTTCACCATATAAATTGATAAAGTATTAACGAATAAAGGAATGAATGTACGGATAAATGAATGGATGAGCAAGTGAATGAATGAATGAATGAATAAATGAGTAAATGAATTAATGAATGAATGAATGAGGGAATGAATAAATAAATGAATGAATTGAAGAATGAATGAATGAATTAATAATGAGTGAGTGAATGAATGAGTGAGTAAGTAAATTACTGAATGAATGAATGAATGAATGAATGAATGAATGGATGAATGAATGAATGAATGAAAGGAGGAATGGGTGAGTGAGTGAGTAACTAACTGAATGAATGTGTGAGTGAATGAATAAATGAATAAATGAGTGGGTGAGTGAATAAATGAGTGAATGAATGGAAGAATGAATAAATTGTAAGAACGAACAAATCAACAAATTCATAGATTGTCTGAGTATTCAATACTTCAATGGAGAAATGAATGAATAAATTAACATAAATGAAAATCGTGAAGAGCAGGCCATTCGCCGGCTGCCGTCGTATAACACATTGGAGAGAGATAGGTTCATTCCCCTGTCACTCCCCTTGAGGGCCAGTTAGCCCCCTTGCCTTTCCAAAATCTTGATCAGAAACAAATAGGTAGCGTTGCATTGCAGCAACGCGCTCTCTGGGGGAGAGCAGCTCGAATTTCACATAATATATCCATTGTGTCAAAACGAAATAAATATAAATGTGAATATGAACATGAATATGAATACGAATGTGAATATGAATGCATATTATCTATATATCCACTATTTGGCTGGTATGTACCTATTTGTCAATGCATTTAGCATTATCTACCTACTGAATTAACTAATGTTTCCAGATACTAACCTATGCACATACCAACTTGCCAACATATTTGTGTATATGCAGAACCAAAGGGCGAGGTACATTTAGAGAGAGAGAGGAGAGAGAGGAGAGAGAGAGAGAGACGAGAGAGAGAGAGAGAGAGGAGACAGAGACAGAGACAGAGAAAGAGAGAGAAAGAGAGAGACAGAGACAGAGACAGAGAGACAGAGAGAGAAAGAGAGAGAGAAGAGAGAGACAGAGACGAGAAAGAGAGAGAGAAGAGAGACAGAGACAGAGACAGACAGACAGACGAAGAACAGACAGTCAGGCAGGCAGGCAGGCAGGCAGACATACAGACAGACAGACAGACAGACAGATGGACAGAAAACAAACAATAAGCATTCCAGGAATTATTATTTTCACACATGTTTTTTTCAAACGAGTTAAATCCCATTTTGAAAGCAATCAAAACTAAGTCGTGAAAATGCACACACTTTGAAAAGGTCATTTCGCGAAACAGCGATCCTCTTATGTGAGATCAAATTCTGTGGAAATGAGGAAAAACCACCCCACTGTTTAATGAAATTTCAGCAACAGAAATCATGAAGATGGCTAAAGGAGACGATAAAATAGAAGAAAGTTTCAAAAACTTTGGATTTTTTTATCACGAGGTCTGTCATGTTACCAGCACAAAGGGTCATCTTCTCCTAGTGTCTAGCACATTCTGTCTCCCTCCTGTCTGAGTGTGTGTCTGTCTTGTCAGTCTCTGTCTGTCCGTTTGTCTATCTGTCTACCTGTCTCCATCTGTCTGTCTATCCATCTGTCGTGCGTCTTTGTCCGTTTGTCTGCCTGTCTGCCTGCCTCTGTCTGTCTGTCTTTGTCTCTGTCTCTGTCTTTCTGTCCCCCCTTTCTGTGTTTGTCTCTCTTTCTCCATGTATATACATACATGTATATACATACATATATGAATGTATATACATGTATATATGTGTATATATACATATCTATATATATATAAGTGTGTGTGTGTGTGGGGTGTGTGTGTGTGTGTGTGTGTGTGTGTGTGTGTGTGTGTGTGTGTGTGTGCTTGTGCCTATGTATGTGTGTCTCTGTGTGTATGTTTGTGTTTGTGTCTGTGAATGCATTTTTGTGTTTGTGTCTGTGTATGTGTACCTGTGTATAAAAACTTGGTCTAATCTAATTTTTTGTTCGTATAAGCTACACAAAGTGGACATGATCACTGATTTATTCTCTCTTTACGGAGAACTCATCTGTCTGTTAAACATCCGCTAGTTGTAACAAGGCCGATCGCCTTTCACAGATAGATTTTCGAAGGTGAACAAGAAAGGACAAAAAGGAAAGAAAAACCACACAAGGAGAGCAATAGGAATCACAATAAATATAAAAAACAGGACACAGAGGACGAGGAGGTGACATATAAACGTGCACAAAAGGTAAAACGGATGAGGTGAATGTTTCAGTCTGTTTCAGTTTCTCAAGATAACGCCTCCGCGCTCGGAATGAATTGTGCATGCACTGACGTCAGTGGTGCAACGTGATGGAAACAAACCCACAATCATAATGAAGAAGCCTTAAGCCTGCACATAAGCCTCGTGAGCAGGTATGCTCCCGAGGTCCTATCTCATCATCATCATGTGCCCTGCCGGCGATCATGGCCTTCCATATGAAGCTATCCTTTGTCGCTGCAGGTACTTCTCCCACCCTCTCTGTCTTCACCCACTGCGCAAATGCGTCCAGTATTTTTTTCTCTGGATTTACCTTGGTGCTCTTTGTCCCTCCAGCTTTACTTTTGTGACCAGGTGCTCTAATTTCTCTTAATTATCTCTCTAGGGTATGGAATCCCCCCGTGGGGATGCCGTGGGCTCTTTCAGTATGAACAGTACCCCCACCTTCTGAATATTCTGTGCTAGAAATTTCTTCTTTTCTGTCATTCTCTGTTTCTGGCTTGTTCCTTTGCTGTGTGTCATTTCTTCCTTTCATTTTTTTTACCTTGCTGGTCCATTCACCTGTATGTGTTCGATAAAATCTTACATACTTTTTCTTAGGATTGATGATTGGGTACATGTATTAAATGCATTTTTGGCTCTAGGGAGGCGAGATATGCGGAAGCAATTTAGGTAATTTATGCCCGTTTTTATATATATATTTGGTGTCCTTAGGTATGCTTAAATTTGTATTCATGTGTACTTTTTAAATCCCCTGTGTGATAAGTTGGATGGAGTGATCAACACCAGGGGCATGTTCTTAGATTGTGTGCGCAAATGCATTGACATGTATAAGTGGTTTTCTTTTTTTTTTCCTGTTGAAGATTTATATGTTTTGAAACAGTTATAGCCCTGATATGCCTCTACGCAGTCGGCTGGGCTTTAAAACAACAATAGCAGTCAATAACAGGGTATGGAATAGAAATAAACCCTGGCCCACCCAAGGAATGAACCGACAGTCCCTGAGTTATGAGCACGGCGCACCAACAGCTGAACTAATGGGCCAAGGAAGTGTGAGAAAAAGCAGAAAAAGATGACAGGAACAGACAGAAGAAGACAGGAGGACGAGAGGATGAGACGAACGTGGGACAAGAGGACAGATAAAACGTTTTGATTGAGTGCCTCTTGAACTCTTTGACTTTCTCACCTCCTTCGGCCAGCTTTCTGTATCATCAGCTATGGTAACAAAACAAAACACTTGACCCTTTTACTCGCTCACCCTATCCACCAGTTTCCAGCACACACAAAAAGTAACCCTTCCACTCCATCGCCCAATGCAATTCCTACAGGAAGCCGGTTGGATAGAATGAAGGAGTGAACGGGTAAGCGAGTTGAGAATTATGAACATTAACAGCTCCTATAGTAAAGCACAAATGAAAGGGACCTACAAAGCCTTGTGAATATACTAGAAAGAGAAAGCAAAGGTAAGGGGTTGGAACTAAACAGCAGGAAGACTGAAGTCATGGTGAACAGTAAAAAACATGAAATCCCCTCATGCAAAAAACAGCAAATGGCACAACCTTGACACAGGTTGATAAATTCAAATATCTGGGAACGGTCATTTCATCAGACGGCAGATGCACATCGAAAATAGCTGGCAGAATCGGCCAAGCCAAAACAGCATTCAAGAAGATGATAAGCATTCTTACCAACAAATGCCTATCAATTAACATCAGAAAGAGAGTCCTTGAATGTTATATAGAACCAATACTGTTGTACGAATGCGAGGCGTGGACAGTCAGCAAGCAAAGCCAGAGCAAGATTGAGGCAGCCGAGATGTGGTTTCTAAGAAGAATGTTGAGAGTTCCATGGACAGCAAAGAAAACAAACCGAGACAGTCTTGATGGAGGCAGACACAAGTAGATCACTCATAAGGAAGATTAGGAAAAGACAGGCAACATTTATAGGCCATTTTATGAGGAAGGGGTTTGGAGCACCTGGTCACAACGGGAAAGCTGGAGGGAAAGAGAGCACCAGGTAGACCCAGGGAGAAAATGCAGGACGAAACTTGCAGAGTGGCTGGGGATGAGGAGGGTGGGGGAGATGCTAGGGGCAACGAGAGATAGAGATGGATGGAAATCCATGGTCGCACTACAGAAGGCATGAATCAGTCAGCTTGGAGAAGAAGGACAATGATAAGGAGGAAGAAACAAGACGAAGAAGGAGAAGGACGAGAAGAAGAACAAGAGCAAGAGGAACAAGAACAAGATAAACAAGAAGAACAAGAACAAGAAGAACATGATAAAAAATAAGAATAAAAGAATAAGAACAAGAACAAGAAGAACAAGGAGAAGAACAACAACAAAAAACGACAGCAAGAAGAACAAGAACAACAAAACAAGAAAAACAAGAACAAAGAGAACGAGAACAAGAATGAGGAGGAAGAGAACGTAAGAAGAAGAAAAAGAAGTTGAAGCAGATGATGATGATGATGATGATGATGATGATGACCATGACAATGACCATGACGACGACGACGACGACGACGACGATGATGATGATGAATAAAGGACTACAGAAGATATGAGTAAGTCAGCTTTAAGAAGAAGGATTGCCTGTCTGTTTATCTATCCATGCCTATATCTGTTGCTCTTTTGTCTCTTTCTCTCTTTGTCTGTATGTATGTGTGTCTATCTCTCTGTCTGTCTGTGTATGTATGTCTGTCTGTCTCTATGTCTGTCTGCCTCTATGTCTGTCTTCTGTTTGCCTGTCTGTCTCTGTCTGTCTGTCTTCTGTCTCTGTCTGTCTGTCTATCTGTCTTCTCTTGTCTCGCTCGCTCGCTCGCTCGCTTAAGTCTGTCTCTTATTACTTCTTTTTTAATTGATTGCAGCCCTGTCATCTATTGATTGCAGCCCTGTCATCACTCTTGTATTTTCATGTTCGTTTTCAGATCGCATATCACCACTCCTTTCTATCACTGCTCCTTCTCATCATCCGTCTCTCTGTTTCTTCATTCTGTGAATAATAATTGGGATGCCGCACTTGAGATGTGTTCACTTGATCACTCCACCTCTGTCCTTGTGTGCCAAGGCCTGGGTCAGGGCAAATGATTTCTCTCTCCATTCTGCAATGTTGTCAGTCTATTACCTATTTGTTTCCTATCTTCCCCTCTCTCTTTTTCCCTCAACACTTTCTTGGAGAATCGATTCGCAAGGCCTTGGGATATTGTCACATGGCCACATCAACTAAGTGATCTTTTCTGAACTGATTCCATCAGATCCCCTCCGCTCTGCCTCCGATCCTCTGACTTTTCGCTTTCCACGCACTAAGCTCAATACCTATGGTCCACGAGCCTTCTCTGTCTCTGGTCCACTCTCCTGGAACAAACTTCCTCTCTCAGTCCGTCAGCAACCTACTTTTGTCCCTTCAAGTCCGCTCTCAAAACTCACCTTTTCTCCTCTGCATAAAATCTGACCTCACTCAATCCCCCTGCAGTCCGTCTCCACTCGGAGGGGAATCACATTGTAATATATAATTGTATATAATATGCTCTCTATAATTTTCCATTGCTTTTATTCTTTCTCCCCATTTATAGCCATGTGTGTGTGTGTGTGTGTGTGTGTGTGTGTGTGTGTGTGTGTGTGTGTGTGTGTGTGTGTGTGTGTGTGTGTGTGTGTGTGTGTGTGTGTGTGTGTGTGTGTGTGTGTGTGTGTGTGTGTGCGTGTGCGTGCATGTGTGTGCGTGCGTGCGGGTGTGTCTGTTTAGCGCTTCGATTTGATTTTTATCAAGATTCTGCGCTATATAAATATTGTATATTATTATTATTATTATTATTATTATTATTATTTATTATTATCATTATTATTATCTTCATATGTCCTAATGTGCTGTTTCGTGGTTTAACTGACTCGTTTATTGGTGATGTATCAAGTCAGGTCAGAGAGTGTTATATGCTGCTGACAACGATATACTCCCAGTACTATCTCTACATGTGGGGAGTGAACCCAACAGTAAAACGCTGGCCTGTAGAGAGATGGGAAAGTGAAGGGCTCCACCAAATTCGACTTTCAGAAAACAGCACATATGACAGAAAAGAAAACAGACACAATACGGGATTGGTTGGTGACTGGGTCACCAATGATCCATTTGACATCTATCAATTTGTTTCACTATCTACATTGAATAAGTCAGTCAAAGTGTAATTTCTGATCTCAAGTGGACTATTATTTGCTGATGACCAAGCGACAACAAACCACAAGAAAATACAGCTGCAAAGACATAGGAAGATAATTACTGTACAAACTACAGTATGAAAGTCATCACTACAAGACAGAGGTTACGTTGATAGGATGATTAATATATATATATATGGCAATTTGGATATAAGAATCAAAGACAAAAATTTCACTACAGTGCAGAATTTATGCACTTGGGAAGACGGGGAAAATTGGAATCCATTATCTATAAGGCAGATAGTCCAAGTTATCAATTTGTATCCCCTCTAAAACACCTAATCATCCCTGTAGAAACAAAATCAAACGATGATTTACTTACCTTTGGTTCTTGTCTGTCAGCTGAGTCAAAGTTGTTAGTAGAAGTGTTGGTAGAAGAGTGTGTGAGGTAGTTAACAGTGTCAGTTTTAAAGTCATAATCATCCTCATCATCCTCAACCAACCCTCGTTCTTATCATCATCACCATTATCGTTGTAATAATAATGATTATAACCATTATCTGCAGCAGCAGCAGCAGAATTAGGTACACAGCAGATAAGGAACAGCAGAGAATGAGACTGAAATAAAACATAAAAAGACAGACAAGCAGGAAGGCTGGCAGGCAGGCAAACAGGCAGGCAAGCAAGCAGGCAAACACGCAGGCAGGCAGGCAGGCAGGCAAGCAGGCAGGCAAGCAGGCAGGCAAACAGGCAAGCAGGCAGGCAGGTAGGCAGGCAGGCAGGCAAACAGGCAAGCAGGCAGGCAGGCAGACAGGCAGGCAGGCAAGAAGGCAGGCAGGCAGGCAGGCAGGCAGGCAGAAAGACAGAAAAGCAGAGAATGAAGTTATCACCAACACGAAGCAGTAAAAACAAGGGTAAAACAACAAGAACAAAGAATAAAAAAGATGATAAATATGCAAGCAAAGAAACAGAACAGAATGAAATAGGCCACAAAGAAATGAATCGCAGATCAACCTTCCATCTCAATCTCCACCAGATAAAATCATAGACAGACTAGATTCTGTGTCCCAGCCCGCACTGAGTCGCACGCCAATCCGACATGTCCAATTTCCAGAAAAAAACATGCCATTATCATGCTGCTCTCTTTCTCGTGGAATCAAACCCCATCCCATCCCAGTCTACCAGCATATAAAGCAACAGATCACAGAGGTCAGAGCCAATGCTCTCTCTCTGACATCAGTCACCATGATTTATCCTGCATGCTACAAACAACTAACTGTTATCAACAAAACTTTGCATTTGTTGAACCCGTTCCGGCGCTCAATCCCAAAGAGGAGCCTGGCGAAATTGAGCAAATATCCCTTCTCTCTAAAACCACGATAAAGCGAGACTGGAATGAGCAGCAGCAGCCTCTTGGAAAAGAAAAAGAAATCCGTGTTAGACAAGATGTTAAAAATGTCATGGGAATGGTGCAACACGTGAAATTATCGGGAGTCAATCGGATGGGATCCTGTCACTTACAGCCAGGTCTGGAATTGGAAGGACGTGGCTGGCTTTCTGTAGCTTTCTTGGAACCAATAGCTCCAAGGGAAAACTAGAGTGGCAGAATGGTTCAGACGTTCGATTGCCAAACACTAAACTCGAGGTTCCAGGGTTCGCTTCCCGTACAGGCCTCGATTTTTCTCCTCAGTTTGACCGGAACATCGAACTGAACGTCTAGTCCTTCGGAAGGGGACGACAAAGGAGACGGATCCATGTGCCTTCTGTATGCGCACGCTTAAGGTCCCACGGCAGTTGAAAATCGTGAAGAACAGGGCATTGCCCCTCTGCCTTGGTATGACACCTTAGAGAGATAGGTTAATTTGCCAGGTCCCTTCCTTTCAAGGCTAATTAGCCTTCTTGCCTTTCTGAAGTCTTGGTAAAAAAAATTGTGAACATGAATATGAATTTGAATCGACGGAAAGGGGATGGGCGCCGCCCTCGTGTTGCTGGCCCCTGGAAAAGTTGAGGTTTCTGCCACCTCACTCCCCTATGACCCCAGGGTTATGGAACTATGTAGGAAGGACCTCAGGACCTGGCCAGCTCATGGGTTTATGTGCAGGCTTAAGGCTTGTGCCGTGATCATTCTGGATCTTCGCCATCGCACGACACTTGTGACGTTGGTGAATATGGAATTCATTCCGAGCGCGGGGACGTCATCTTGAGAAACCGGAACTGAAACTGAATTGAATTAGTCACTCTACCTGTGCGGCGTTTTGTCACAGCATCTCCTCCCAGCCTCGGAGACGAAATACCCCCATCCTATTTTCCATTTTCTCCACCCTTCCCTCAAAAAGAAAAAGGCTTGTCTATTCATTTCGGCAACGATAACATCAGTAATCAGAGAGATTGTCAGCGTCGGCCGCTGTCGTTTGTTTTGTCAGTTTGTGTGTCTCTGCCAGCACAGAAGTTCAATGAGTAATGTAAGATTGCAGAGAATTTGTTTACGTTTCATTTACATCTTGTGAAAGTCACTTGCTGTAGATTTACAGATCTGTGTAAACTTTTTCATGTTGATTACATTCAGCTGGCGTCTGTTTTCAAATCTGATATGTCATGCCTAAAGCAGATACATCATCATCATCATCATCAGGTGTCCTGCCGCATGGCGTTGGCGACCATGGACTTCCAACCATCTCTATCTCTCGTTGCCCCCAGCATCTCCCCCATCCTCCTCATCCCCAGCCACTCTGCAAGTCCGTCCAGCATTCTCTCCCTGGGTCTACCTGGTGCTGTCTCTCCCTCCAGCTTCAGATACAGCCTGACAATATGTGAATTGAATGAAACCTGAAATAGTCTGTTTTGACTTCTTGTTCTTTTTTATTCATTTAATGGGACACATTAGAGCAAAACCATAACAATGAGCATGGAAATGTCTTGCTACTCAGCCATTTATTGACTTTAAGATATATGTTTTTTTTTCTTATTTTTCTTATTCAGTTACTTAATTCACTGTATTTCTCCTATGCGGACTAGTTGGTAGAACCACAGACTCCCGATATGATATCTTCAGTTCAATTCCAGACCGTAATATTAAACTGTTAACTGTTTGCTGCCCATCTTAATGTTTCCATCGTTCTGGTGGTGTCAGTTTAGTGTTTGATAGGTCCCTTCTCCCCTATTCCCTTTCCAGATCTTGCCAGCGCATGAGGCTTTGTGCAGGCTCAGGAAATCTGTTAAATAATTGTTTGCAGATTTCTATGGAGTACATACATGTAGTTCATTGAGTTGTCTGAGAGCGGGGAATCCCTCTTGAAATAAATCCAATAACTCCGATATCACTTAAAGGCACATACGTTTTCAAATCAAGCAACACTAAACCCAAGTGTTTACAAACAAGAGCAAAGTCACTGGACACATGAAAATACTTCTTTCACATCTTTGTTAGATATCTTGTTGTACAGTGAAATCGAAAAGCATACATTTCTTTTTAGATCTTTGGATCAATTGGCATTCTTTATATCTTCTACAATATAATTCATTCCTGAAAAAGGTATGGACGATATATTCGTTCATGTGTATTTTCAGTTTCTATTGCACAGAGCGTCTTGTCCTTTTTGTTAAACTAGAAATGTCGGCCCCATTTGCATTGTGTAGTGTAAAATGAAAAGGAGAATTTTAAATCACGAATCTTTCTATTTGATATATAAATGAAGTATGGAACACCCTACACATTGACCACACGCATAAAATTACCTGCAGAGGAGTGTTCTGAGCCTACGGTTTTTGTGCTTTGTATCTGCTTCTATGCTAGCTGAATGGGTAGCGCAAACTTTGTTGGATTTGAGAAGTTCTGCAATATGGGAGATAATTCCTACGCGACTCTCAAGAGTTATGTTCTTTGATTAATACAAACATTTTCCCTGCTTCCCTCTTAATTCTTTGGTATCTGCACATGGTAATCAAAATTTCTGTACGTTGTTTATATAGAAAACACGTTTTCAGTATGATTCATCATCATCATCAGGTGCCTTGCCGCATGGCGTTGGCGATTATGGACTTCCATCTGTCTCTATCACTTGTTGCCTTAAGCATCTCTTCCGCCCTCTTTGTCCCCAGCCACTCTGCAAGTCCGTCTAGTATCTTCTCTCTGGGTCTACCTAGTGCTCTCTTTCCCTCCAGCTTTCCTGTTGTGACCAGGTACTCCAATTCCCCTTTCCTCATAAAATGGCCTATACATGTTGCCTGTCTTTTCCTAATCTTCCTTATGAATGATCTACTTGTGTCTGCCTCCATCAAGACTGTCTCATTTGTTTTCTATGCTGTCCATGGAACTCTCAACATTCTTCTTAGAAAAAACACATCTCGGCTGCCTCAATCTTGTTCTGGTTTTGTTTGTTGACTGTCCACGCCTCGCAGCCGTACAACAGTATTGATTCTATATAACATTCAAAAACTCTCTTCCTGATGTTAATTGATAGGCATTTGTGTGGTAATAATGGTTTTCGTCTTCTTGAATGCAGTTTTGGCTTAGCCGATTCTGCTGGCTATTTCTGTATGATTAATGTAGAACAGTGTCACCATACACCCCAACCCCCATCCCCACATTCCCAAATAATAGAAACAAAATGAACAAACAGATACTTGTCTTGCTTTTTGTAAAGAATAGACACACACTGACTTTCAATCTAAATACGTAAATAAACTTACCCTAAACCACTCTCACATTATCGCTGGGGATTTCCCTCCCAGTCCTGAGCCAAC
>JAPXFY010000029.1:14538973-14541473 GCA_030674185.1 Monoplex corrugatus
ACACACACACAAACACACAGACACACACACATACACACACACACGCACACACACACACACACACACACACACACACACACACACACACACACACACACACACACACACACACACACACACTCAAAAAAGTTTAAATTTCATAAAAATAGTTCGCAAACAGACATGGGGTCAAGATTCATCAACACTTGTTCATCTTTGTAAATCGCTTGTTAGATCTAAATTAACCTATGCTCAAGAAATCTTCTTCAGTGCACCGAAACACTTACTAAAATAACTGCAGAGCATAGATTGTAAAGGTTTCAAACTTGCACTGGGTCTTCCAATGCATGCTTCCTGTCTTCGGACATATAATGAAATCAAACTGTTGCCACTTGATGAGCAAAGGAAAGTCGCTTCTACTAAATTTTTGTTAAGAAACACTACCGTAGAAAACATCTCAGAAACAGAAATTAAACTGAGATCAGATACCGACTTTCCAAAACGAGCTAAATCAATATCTTCACAGGTCACACTTGCAACATACACATCTGACGTCATGAAAGGCTCAGGAATTGATCTAGACGTAGATCCTGTATCTATACGACCTTCCTTTTCGCCAGTACCCAGTTGGGAACTCCAAAGAGCACGATTTGACGTACACCACACTAATTTAAAAAAAGGAGACAATATAAACTTACTGGCAAGTCAGGTTAAATGTCATATAAACGACGTATATTCTGATCATTTGAAAATTTACACTGATGGGTCAGTAATTGAAAGAAAAGCAGGCTCAGCGTTTTTAATACCTGCTTCCAAAATTGAAAAATCTTTCTACATAGGACTTGATAAATCTATCTTTACAGCTGAACTCTTTGCAATATTAATGGCTTTAAACTTTCTGATAAGTCTTCCTAGGACAATTTTTCAGATACTTCTTTGCGTTGATTCAAAATCAGTACTTCAGGCTCTTGAATTATCAAAATTACAAACAAGATCAGAAATGATTCTGGAAATAAGTCACTTGATTCATAATTTATCTTTAAGAGGCACTGATATTACTTTCTGCTGGATACCTTCTCATAGTTCTTTTAGTTATAATAATAAAGTTGACAGGGCTGCCAAACGGGGAGCTAATAACTCACCAGATTCAAACAATATCCAGCTTTCTCTCTCGTTGCACGAGAATTACACTTTAGTGGACAACTACGTCTGGAAGCAGTTCCAATTAAAACAGAAAAAGTATGATAAATGTCACATGAACTTTGAAGTTAGCAAAATACTTAAGCAGCTTCATGCCAGCAGAACTATACAGTCCCTTATGTACAGATGGAAACTTGATGCATTCAAAACAAAATATACCAATAACATAGTGTGTCTGTGTGGAAAGAAGATAACACATAGTCATATTCTTTCTTGCGTTAGGGTAAAACGACATATTCCAACACTATCTGTGAGTACAGTTTCTGACATATTTGCCTCATCATCATTACTGTATGAATTTTTTGTTAGCCTGTCAAAAAGTCCTATAGCGAATTACCTTTAAAATGTTATTTGACTTGTTCATTGTTGTGGTTAGTCAATTATTAGTTCTACCTTTTATTCATTTCTTCCGGGTATTTACTAATTTTGTTTGTCAGTTTGTTTGTTTAAATCGATAATTATGGTAACATTATTTGTTAGTTTTACCTTCCCCTCTTCAAAACAGTTGTTTTCTGGATCATCTTTTCTCAAATTCAAAATTGACAATTTTCAAATATCTTCTTCACTCCTCCTCTATCACTCCCCCCCCCCTTTTTTTGTTTGTTTGTTTTTTTTTGTCTAAAATCACTTTAGTGAATAGACATTAAATCAAAGACCACCACACACACACACAATCACAATCACAATCACAATCACAAACACACAGACATAAACACACACACACACACCACACGCGCGCGCGCGCGCACGAACGCACGCACACACACACACACACACACACACACACACACACACACGCATGCACACGAACACAAACACACAGACAGGCAGACACAACACACACACACACACACACACACACACACACACACACACACACACACACACACACACACACACACACCACACACACACACACACACACACACACACACACACACAATCACAATCACAATCACAAACATACACACACACACACACACACACACACACACACACACACACGCATGCACACACACACACACACACACTCACGCACACATAGAACAAAGCTTAATAAAACCGAGAAAAGACGAGGAAAAAAAACCCAGGAGACAAGTAAGAAACAGTGTGTAACTATGAAAGCATCAATAATTTGTTTTCAATGTATATGTCTTTTCATACGTTTTTTAAACCCAAATGATAAAAAAGCAATGTGAATAGGCTGATGCACATGAATAGAAGTGCATAGCCAAAGTTCTGGCAAAAGATATCCTCTTGTAACTCTGAAAATTTTCATGATACGGTTCAAAAAGTGATAGTTTTTTTTTTTATGAAATAT
>JAPXFY010000029.1:14548973-14551473 GCA_030674185.1 Monoplex corrugatus
ATGACGCTGTAGAAATTTATCAAACTGATCAATAACGTAATCTTCCGTGTATATTTTGCTTCATCTATTCACTGAACGTGCTCGGTCAATAAATCACCATTTTTGCTCCGCCATTAACTTCCTCATGAAATCGTTGTGCATACATAATTTTGATAGATTTCAGAATAACATTCTAGAAAGTGTGAATAATAATTCTTTGTTCTTTTGCCGTTTTCTTTTCAGGCATAAAAACTATTCAGATGGATTTATGTTTACCTGTGCGTATGTCTATTCTGTACGTTTGTTAAACGTACGCACACGTCTGAAAGAATACTCATTGTTAATTGATGAAAGCGTCAGTGATTTTGGCTGACACAACAACTTCTTCTACATGGCAGAAAGAACGAATGGCGTGGAATTAATTTGAAACCAAAGCTGAATGACGTGTAAAGCAATATATCAGCAACGTTCTTTATGGCTGTTAATGAGTTGGAATGTATTGTTCTTGTTGGAATGTATCGTTCTTGTTAAATTGCATCCTAATAAGAAGTGATGACAATGATTACATTTTTCTACATACATTTGTTTTACTGGTGTTGGGATTCGGAGTGTAAAAATAAAACATTCAACACTACATGACTATGTATTATAAAAGTCTTCATCAGGGTTGTGGTGAGCATTTGGACAAAAGGAAATCTTTGGGACTTTTCAAATTTCACGAAGAAAGATTATACAGATTTAAAGAATTTCACCTGCAGATGTCAAGAATTCAACAAAGATTTTTACATGTTTCGTGACATACTTCAATAAAAATCAAATAAAATCATTCTTAAAGAAAAATTCATTTCAAACTTTCGGCATGTAAAACATAACAATGGCCTGATCACTTTTTTCATTGTTTGTTTTTCATTCTCTTCTTCATGTCTCTTGCAGTTCCCTCTGCTATCAATCTTCATAAATGTGTTGGGTCATTAGCTCCCATTTTTGCATGGCGATCTCTTGCTTTTGCTTTTTGTTTATTTTCACCTTTTCTTGTTGTTAAAGGCAATCTGTAAGAGTTGAAACAAAAGGAATGCTATAGGCAACCATATCGTGGGCATAAATACACGAAAAACAAACTACAGCTGCCTAACAGTGCAATTTTCGAGTTAATGACAACTTCAAAGGCTACTTAAATCGTCCTGAACTTTGATATTTAACGTTCTCGTCCGACTTTTTAACTAACCTCTGAATCTAAAGGAAGATTGTGCATGCCTCTAAAACATTCTGACGAAAAGTAGTTGTTTATGTCGATCATCAAGCAATTCAGAACTCATAGCATTCAGAGAAATAAGTTTTGCTCATCAGACAGCTCTTCATTAACCGCTTGATACCACGAGACAAAAGCATTTAACTTTTGTACATGAGGTCAGGGTCGTCTTGCTGATCAAGTCACGTTCTGGAAAAAGCGAAACAAAAGGCAGAAGGAAGGGAAAAAAAAAAACGAAAGAGAAAAGGATTTTTTTTTTTCAAAAAAGATGTTGAGTTGTGGGATATTAGTGGAGTCAAGAGGTGAGAATGACATGATCTCGATTTTAACGTGACTCAAAAAACCAGTCGCCGTGGCGTAGTGGTTAACACAAAGGACTACTGACTGGAAGGTTGTGGGTTCGAATCCCATTCAGTCCCTTCAAAAATCATTGTGGTATTTTTTCGGTTCTAACCGGCTCCTACCCAGAGTTTGGCGTGCTATGGACCCATTGGGAAGACTGGGACCACACAGTTGAGTATCATCCACTTCACGGATGAGTCATTGATGTTGTTGCTCTAATCTTCTGACCAGCACCGCAGGCGTCTGCATCTCTCTGGCCTGGTCGACGTCAGGATATATTATGATAGTAAACGTAGGAGTACAGCCCTGTCACACAGTCTCAATCCTAGGTGGAACTCCGTAGCATCATAGTAATCATCCTCATCGACATCATCCTCATCGACATCATCATCATCGACATCATCATCATCGCATTTAAAAAACAAACAAACAGCTTCTGTGGTCATTGAAGTGCCGCAGAATAAAAAGGCGAGCGCAAAGGTAACCTCCCTCCTGAGTGCGATGATTCTAAACAAATGACTCCGAATACAATATTCTGGTTGAATGATACATTGAAATAAAGCAAAAACAAAATTATGATGCAGTTTAGAGACAAAAAAATGAAACTGACTGACAGACTTGGGTTTAAGCCCCCAATTGTCAAAAAAAATCATCGTGGAAATTGTCGATTCGAATTGACCCCTGTCCAGAGTTGAACGTGATATATATTTGTTGAAAAGACAGCTGATTCTCGTCCACTTTACAGATGCGTTATGAAAAGTGCTGCTCAAATGTCTTGGTTGGTCAAAACTACAGGTCTTTGAATCTCTCAGTTCTGGTCGGGACCAGAATACATCATGGAAGTAAGTGTAGAGTGCAGTGCTGTCAGGCAGGCTCGATCCAAGACGGAACTACACAGAACCATCACTATCGTCACCAATCTTTTTATCA
>JAPXFY010000029.1:14556473-14558973 GCA_030674185.1 Monoplex corrugatus
CTCCTTTCTGAAAAGTCACATAACCTTGCCGATGAATTCTATACTACTCTCCACCATCTTCTGGACACTCATGCTCCGCCACAACCCGTCTTTTACCTGACCGCCCCCCTACCCCCTGGCTCACTCATGAGATTGCCTGTGCAAAACGTGCCCGCCGCAGAGCAGAGCGCCGCTGGCGCAAATCCAAACTCACTGTACACAGGCACCTTTTCCAAGCCTCTAAAACAAAAGTATCCACCCTCATTGCATCTGCAAAAACAAGCTATTTCCAAACCAAAATCCTGAATGCCTCTTCTTCAAAAGAATTCTTTACAACCATGAATCATCTCCTTGGCACACGAAAAGATTTACTTCTCCCAACAAAACACACAAATGAAGAACTCCCATCTGTATTCTCCAAGTATTTCACTACCAAAATACAAACTCTTCGTGACAGGCTTGACAGGACACGCTGTCAACCATGCCCACCTGACCCTTCCTTCTCTGGCACACCTCTTACTACTTTTACCCCAGTCTCACAAGAAGAAATTTTCAACACAATCAGATCCATGTCGTTCAAAACCTGCGAACTGGATCCTCTTCCAGGTTCTCTCTACTCCAACTGTCTCCCTACTCTCCTCCCATTCATCACTGACATCATCAACACTTCTTTTCAAACTGGAACTGTCCCAGATTCTTTCAAGTCTGCTATTGTTCACCCTCTCCTCAAGAAACACAATTTAGACCCAAATGAACTGAAAAATTACCGGCCTATCTCTAATCTCTCTTTCTTGTCAAAACTCCTTGAAAAAGTCGTCCTCAACCAGCTGAACTCTCACCTGTCTGCCAACAATCTCCTCAATCCTTTCCAGTCAGCCTACCACCAGTGACATAGCACTGAAACTGCCCTACTACACATTCTCAACAATCTCCTCCTTGCAACGGATACTGGCAAAGTCTCTCTCCTCACACTCCTTGATCTGTCTGCAGCCTTCGATACCATTGACCATGGTATTCTCCTTTCTAGACTTCATCATACTTTTGGCATCTCTGACATTGCTCTCTCCTGGTTCACTTCGTATTTATCAAACAGAAAACAAACTGTTCTCATCAATGGCACTTACTCTCAACCTGCATACCTGACCTGTGGTGTTCCACAAGGATCTGTCCTTGGCCCTGTTCTTTTCACTCTTTATACCTCCCCCCTGTCCACCATCATCAACTCCCACTCTATAAAACACCACTTCTATGCTGATGACACCCAACTTCAAGACAGTGACTCACCTGATAATATACAGCGCCTGTTGACTGGCACCACTGAGTGTTACTCGGACATTAAGAACTGGATGACGTTCAACAAACTTCAGCTTAATGACGACAAGACAGAAGCTATCCTCATTGGCACCCGTCAGAGACTTTCTCAGCTGCCTCCTCTTTCTCTCCCATTATGTAACACATCAGTCCCAATTTCTGATTCAGCTAAAAACCTTGGTGTCTGCATTGACTCTACCCTCTCCATGAACAACTTTGTTTCTCAAACTGCCAGATCTTGCTACTATCATCTCCATCGTATAAGGCTGATCAGGAAGTATCTCTCTGTCGAAACAACTGCAAAACTCGTTCTCTCCTTCAGATTGTCTCGCATTGACTATTGCAATTCACTCCTGTCTGGTCTTCCTGTCTCCCCCATTCACATCCTACAGCGCATTCAAAACAATGCTGTGCGCCTTGTACTCAAAAAGAAAAAAGCTGACCACATATCTCCTCTCCTGGCACAACTTCACTGGCTCCCTGTATCAAAGCGCATACAGTACAAACTAGACACCATGTGCTACAAAAGCCTCAATAACGCAGCCCCCGATTACCTGTCAAGCCTACTTGAGATCTATCTTCCCTCACGTACCCTCCGCTCTGCCTCCGATCCTCTGACTTTTCGCTTTCCACGCACTAAGCTCAATACCTATGGTCCACGAGCCTTCTCTGTTTCTGGTCCACTCTCCTGGAACAAACTTCCTCTCTCAGTCCGTCAGCAACCTACTTTTGCCTCCTTCAAGTCCGCTCTCAAAACTCACCTTTTCTCCTCTGCATAAAATCCTAACCTCACTCAACCCCCCTCTGCAGCCTGTCTCCGCTCGGAGGGAATCACTTTGTTTTAATATATAATTGTATATGATATGCTCTCTATAATTTTCCATTGCTTTTATTCTTGCTTTTATTGCTTTTATTCTTTCTCCCCATGTATAACCATGCGTGTGTGTGTGTGTGTGTGTGTGTGTGTGTGTGTGTGTGTGTGTGTGTGTGTGTGTGTGTGTGCGTGTGTGTGCGTTTCGTGCGTGCGTGCGTGCGTGCGTGTGTGTTCTGTTTCAGCGCTTAGATTTGATTTTGTCGAGATTTTGCGCTATATGTATAAATATTGTAATTATTATTATTATTATAACTCAAAATCCAACCAGCAAAACCGGCCAACGTCTTCTTCTTCTTCGTCTTGTTCTTCTTTATGTTCTTCTTCTTGTTCTTGTTC
>JAPXFY010000029.1:14591473-14593973 GCA_030674185.1 Monoplex corrugatus
AATTAATCCCAGTATGATATTGTCTAGCACTATTGTCGGGCTTGTAAGTGTTTATGTCTTATTTTTTGTGCTTCCGCAATGTATAGTGCCACTGATTTGATTATGACTTCGTCATCAGATGACAAAATAGATACATCTTGTCTTTTGGCCATGTCGGATTCAAAAACTTTGCATTTTCCACGTATTGTGTCAAAAATTTGGCATTGGAATAAAAAGTGTTTTTCATTATCGACATTGTTTCCACATAAGGGGCAAGGATATACTGTGGACGTCCCAGGTTGAAACCAATTTTTATTTGCATTGAAACCAAGTGTTCTTAATCTAAAGCTTGCGTAATTAGTTCTTTGCCATTTATCCGTAACAACACTGAGATATTTTTCGGTTTGAAAAACATCTTTAAATGAGAAGAACCAACTATATTTTTCTTTGTTTTCCATATCTGAGTGCCAATTTTGTTTAAACGAACAAATAAGCCTGTCTTTAAATTCATTAATAAACTGACACTCATTTCCTACTCCCTGGGACAACCACACGATTCCAAACCCAAGTTCTGATAAAGCCTTTTTTACCTGATAGGCCCAGTTCTGTTTTCCTATTTCCATTTGAGTAACCATCATTTCATATGCCTGTTTACATAACCGAGATTGTGGAAGCCTTAACAATTTCAACCAGTATTTAATACTCTTCACAAAGGTTCTAATGTATAAAGGATATCTTCCAGTTTCTCCATATAAAACAGTATTAGAAGAGTGAATTGGTACAGCCAAAAAACGTTTTATAGCATATGTATGCACTTTTTCCATATGTGGATTTACAGTAAGACCCCATACTTCAGCTGCATATGTAAGTAAAGGTTCTATCTGTGTATCAAACATTTTCCAATATAAATTACAATCAATAGAATTGAGCTTCCGTAAGGATTTTAGAATTTCAATAACACCTTTTTTCCCTTTATTACAAGATTCTTCCCATGCATAATTTAAACTTAATTTTGTCGAAAATATTATTCCTAAGTATTTATAAGAATTAACAACTTTAACCTCGTTAATTCCATAGAACCATTTTTCGTGTTTTGATAAATGTCCACCCTTCCTGAAAATCATAATATTAGTTTTATCCATGTTAACTGTTAAAGCTAGTCGATCCGATTCTTCCTTTAAGACATTTAACTGGTTTTGTAAGCCTTTGACTGTACCAGAGAGAAGAATAACATCGTCTGCAAACAGCAATAGGAATATCTCAATAACCCCAGGGATAATTTGAATGCCATGCCTGCCTTTTCTTGACAGTTCCACTGCTAATTCATTAATGAAAAATGAAAACAATTGAGGACTCAATTGACACCCCTGTTTCACTCCTTTAGGGCATTCAAAATAATCTGAATATACACACTTCTCACGCACGCATGCAAACACTGAGTTATAAACTCCTCTTAGGGCCATATATAATTTTCCATTCACACCACTTTTACGTAATATATTCCAAAGATTATTACGATTCACAGAATCGAATGCCTTCCTAAAATCCACAAATGCAACATAAAGTTTCTTATTTAAAAGTAAATGCTTCTGCACAAGGGAGTAAAGTGTGAAAATATGATCAATTGTACTGTATTTTGCTCTAAATCCAGCTTGTTCTTCAACTATTTTCTCTTCTTTTTCTGCCCACTTTGTTAATCTCTTATTCAAAATATATGTATAAACTTTACTCACTATACTTGTTAGAGCGACTCCTCTATAATTATCTGGATTATTCACATCTCCTTTTTTATGAATTGGGATTATTATGGACTTTGCCCATTCTGACGGAAAAATGCCATTATCAAAAAGCTTGTTACATAAATGGACAAGGAAATCAATTACATTAGCATTTGCATGTTTTAACATTTCGCTGATTATTTGATCTGGTCCTGCGCTCTTTCCTGCTTTCAAATGCCTGATACTCGCAGTCACTTCTTCTTTAGTTATAGGCTCATTGAAAAGGGGCTCAAAATTATTTTCTTCCTCTACTATATTACTCTCTTGTGCAGTATTTCCCCCGATATCATTGAAAACACTGCAGAAATGATTGTACCATTGTTCAATAGAGATTTCATTGTACACAAAGGCCTTTCTATTAACAGATCTTATTATTGACCAGAATGTCCTGGAGTCATTGATGGAATCTTTGAGTGTTCTTATTTTCTTATCTTCGTATTCCCTTTCTTTCGTTTTCCTTAGTTTAACATACTCTTTTCGTGATATGACATATGCTTCTCTTTTTTCTCTTTTTTCTTTTTCTGTTTTGCATCTCTGGAATCTTTTCAGTAGCCTCTTAACTTCTTGTTTCTTTCTTTCACATTCCTTATCAAACCAATCATTCTGTTTCTTTTGTCCTTGTCTCACTGTTCGTACCATACACGCAGCTGCCCCGCATAAAGCCTTAGTAAACTGCTCCGAACTGTCATTCACATTATAATCTAACAAACCGAA
Source organism: Monoplex corrugatus (assembly GCA_030674185.1). Lineage (NCBI taxonomy): Eukaryota > Metazoa > Mollusca > Gastropoda > Littorinimorpha > Ranellidae > Monoplex > Monoplex corrugatus. The sequence goes on from JAPXFY010000029.1 coordinate 14,593,945, forward strand.
AGCTGTCTGTAGACAATTGTTGAACTCAG
>JAPXFY010000029.1:14601473-14611473 GCA_030674185.1 Monoplex corrugatus
ACTGAATATATTCTTTGCATTTATTGCCTGTGTATACATGAATGAATCGGCCAAAACGCCTTCCAATGAGACCTGTTCAGGATGATGACCTGTAGATATATGCCTGTATGCATGTCTAGTTGAGTGGAACTGTTTTAAGTGTTAGACGATTGAGTTGACAGGCAACACAGTGTGTGTCTCTGTCTGTGTGTCTTTCTGCCAGTATGTCCGTCTGTCTGTCTGTCTGTCCGTCTCTCTCTTGTTCTTTATCTATCTATCTATCTATATGCTTATCTATCTGGCTATCTATCTATCTATTATCTACTATATCTATCTATCTATCTTTCCTCTGTCTCTGCCCATCTCTCTCTCTCTCTCTCTCTTCTCTCTCTCTCTCTGTTTCTTCTCTCCTGTTCTCTCCCTGCTCTGTCTCTGTTACTCACTCTGTCTGTCTGAGTCTCTCTCTGTCTCTGTCTCTGTCTCTGTCTCTCTCTGTCTCTCGTCTCTCTCTCTCTCTCCACTCCCACCAGACGCCACACTCACCAAACACACAACACACACACACAGACACACAACACACACAAACACACAACACACACAACACACAGAACACACACACAACACACACACACACACACACACACACACAACAAAACACGCAACACACACACACACACACCACACACACACACACACACACACACACACACACACACACACACACACACACACACACACACACACACACACACACACACACACACACACATAGGGCACGCTGCTTTGATGAGACTTTGCGGATACGCCTACTTCGTGTTCTGTGTGTTGTGCACCTTGAATCATTTCACGTGCATGGCTGAGATGAACTCTGCACCTGCAGATGGAATCATTCCAGTAGACTGAGCGTTAACAGGAATGTATTGAATGCCTGGTTGAGCAACACTGAGTCACTGTGTGAGCAGTGCACACGTCTCTATTGAGCGGAGCTTGTTGATTGATTGAGTGAGTGAGTGATTGATGAGTGAGTGAGTGAGTGAGTGAGTATAGTGAGTGAGTGAGTTGAGTTGAGATAGTTGAGTTGAATCGGTTGGTGTAGGTTGGCTGGTTGGTTGGTTGGTTGATTGGTTGGTTGGTCGGTTGGTTGGTTGATGGTTGGTGGTTGGTTGGTTTATCAATTGATTGATTGTTTGATTGGTTGATTATTTGGTTGATTGATTGATTGGCTGGTTGATTTGATTGATTGATTGTTTGATTGATGATTGATTGGATGATTGATTGATTGATTGGTTGGTTGGTTTGGTTGATTAATTGATTGGTTTGATTGGTTGATTGATTGGTTGTTGATTGATTGGTTTGATTGATTGATTGTTGTTGATTGATTGATTGATTGGTTGATTGAATGATTATTTTGTTGGTTGTTGGTTGGTTGGTTGGTGGTTGGCTGGCTGGTTGGTTGGTTGTTGGTTGGCTGGTGGTTGGTGTGGTTGGTTGGTTGGTTGGATTGATTCGTTGTAGTAGTGGGGGAAGTGGGGTTATCCAACCCTCTACCGACATCACCAGATCAACAATAATTTTAAGACGGGACAGTGAGAAGGTCAGTTTTAATGAGGGGACTTATCTAATCCCATACCGACATCACCAGAACAACAATGATGTTAAATGGTACAGTGAGAAGGCCAGTTTTAGTGTAACGCACCCTGGGATTCGAATCCACGACAATTGGCATGTGAATTTGACACTCAACCAACTGAGCTACTGAGGCCCACAAAAAAAGATGAGCTTGGTGCTGGGGATTGTTCATATGCGTATGATCCCGTTGCCTCAGTGACTGTGTGTTCTTTGTGTCTTCGCTTCTCGTACAGCATTAACAACAAACACCACGAGGGTGCGGATGGACCCAGAGCATCAATGCCTCGCCACTCTCCAGGCAATCACCTCCCAAGCTCCCGACGCCACTCGATACTTATTTCATCGGGCAAAGGGGGTTGCATTGTCCATGCGTTGCATGACGAATTCGGACCAGTCATTAGTTATCTTGTTTACAGACCAATTAGCAAGGTGGGGAGATGACTATTCCCGGGACAAAGCTACACAGCTGCACCAACAGGTCCAGCCCAACACCGGACCAAGAGAGAATGGAAGAGCCCTCTTTTCGCCCCGCTCTGGTCTTCATCTCTCTTTCGGCAGCCCGCCTCACCACCAGCTTGCATAGATGTCAGCTCTTTTCGCCTGACTATAGTCTCGACACTTAGCAGTCAGAAACTCTCAACGTTGTCTTACTTCAACCACAGGGGTTGTTTTTAAGGCTGCAAAAGAACCAGGGATGATGCTCCATAGACAACCCACTTTGATGTTCAGCAAGGTCTGACATGCCCCGAACGGTATCCCAAGTTCTGCTGTCTTTCCGAGCAGTCACAGGTCTTTCCCTGTGGTTCGCATCTAGGCTTAAGGGCTCTGTGATTCCCTTGAGGTCAGTGGATCAGGTCTTTCCCTGTGGTCATCATCAGCTGATCCTATCAGTGCATCAGTCTTTCCCTGTGGTCATCATCAGGCCTGATTCCTGAGTCATGGTCGCAGGTCTTTCTGGCATCAGCTGATCTGAGCATGTCACAGGTCTTTCCCTGTGGTCATCATCAGGCCTGATTCCCTGAGGTCAGTGGCCAAGCCACAAGCCGAAGTTAACAAGAAACACCACGAGGGTGCAGTTGGGGCCCAGAGCAACAGTGCTTCTCCACCTTCCGGACAATCACCTCCCAAGCTCCCAGTGTCACTCTACACTCATTTCATCAAGCAAAGGGGGCTGTCCATTTTGCATGACCCATCCGGACCCAGTCATCAGTTGTCTTGTTAATAAACCCAATGGCAAGATGAAGAGATGACAAACCTCGGGACATAGCCGTAGTTTGTACTCTGGATGGAAAAAGAGCATAGTTCGAAGTGACTGGATTTCTTTGCGATGTATTTGTTGTAGTGTTGCTCAGTCTGTTGATTTCTACCATCGGGGTTTTCATTTCAGTCACCACTTACAATATCCATTGATATTCATTTGTTGATTTCTATTCATTCGTTTTTCTGTTTTCATTTATATTCATTCATTCATTCATTCATTCATTCATTCATTCATTCATTCATCAGCATTCATTCATCATTCATATTATTCATTCATTCATTATTATGTATTGATAATTTATTGTTAATCATTTAATCGTTGACTTATTTATTTATTCATTCGCTTGTTTATTTATTTTTATTCATTCATTTGTTTGTTTATTTAGTTAGTTAGTTATTCATTTATCTGACCCTTTGGCTTTGGTAGGTTACTTGGTTTATTTCATTTCAATGGTTCTAACAAATTTGAAAAAAAAGTCACTTATTTGGTATATGTGGTTAATTTGGTTGCTTGATTTTCGTGTTTCTATACGTTTTTTTTTATTTAAAATTTTTTTTTTAAAAGAATTTGAAGTTAGCCAAACAATCAGTCAAAGTGTGTTAATCTCAAGCGTGGTTATGATTTGACGAATACATTTGACGTCATGAAGAACCACATAGTAATGTGCACACCACAAAATAAAACATTGCTGTGGCTTTTATCCCAATATTCTGTTTACTTTTCTTCTGTTTTAATTTTTCTCATCACAACTTCTGCAACACTTCAGCTACGTTGATTCCGCGCCGGTCATTCCGATTCCTCAATGTTTTTTGTTTTTTTTCTTTCAAACTTTTTAATTCATTATAAACAAAGTAAAATAAATATAAACAACACCGACAAAGCGTACTGACAGTTGCATTATGAGAAAAATCCCACTTAATGCAAAATGTTAACATAAATATATATGTTTGAATACATCTGTACATCTATGTGAAACAAAACAGATCACTTGAAAGGGGACATAGATTTGTCAGTATACATGGGAGGTTTGTTAATCGGAAGTTCGTTATTCGGAAAGTTTACAATCATACTTCATTCGTCATTGATATTATGTGCATTAACCCTTTAACTCCCGCACCTGTCCACCAGCATCCTGCATTGTCAACCATGCCAGCAAAGCAAAAACTTAACCCTTTGACTCCCTCTCCCTATCCACCAGCTACCTGCAGGAAGTTTTTGCAGTTGATGGATAGAATACAAGAGTCAAAGGGTTAAATATTAAACAACCAGCATCGAGTTTTGGCTGCTCAACATACTTCCAACCTCGAGTTCATTCAATCAAAAGGTCACTGCCAGCAAACCCATAAAAGGAGATCCTGCACTGCAGCTGCATCGATTCAGTAGAGTCGAAGAATGCCTGTTTTTGATTGTGCTTGTTTTTGATTTTGCTTTACGAAGGACACTGCCTGCCAGGCCCACACAGAATGAGAGACTGCCCATGAAAAGATCACCACCACGGCCCTCCAACGACAGACAGACTTTATGGAACACCGACGTCAGAGATTCCAACATGGAATCACCTCAGCCAATGAAGAGGAAGGGAAAACCAGAACTGCGGTTACCACCAGATCGGGGCACGAAGTGCCACAGAATCTGGGACAAAGTTCATGATGCCATGACGACTGAAGATTTCATGATAATGGGGACGAATGTATTGATGGAATGAAGGCCCATAAAGAATTCAGACTTGTCACGTGCTGTACTCTACTCTTACTTTCATAACATACCTTTGCATCAGCCAGGCCCGAGAGATACACACAAAGAAGAGAGCGCATAGAATTGTTCGAGTGCGATGAATCCCTCTTGAACAAACTTAAAAAAATCCAAATTCTGATCACAACGTTTTGACTGCAATCAATTTGAACCACAATCACGTCATTCATATTTGCTTCTTGATTGAAAACGTGATGGATTTAATGATGATAAAGGGAGCGAATGGACAGTAACGAAAAGGGAATGAAGAGGATTTAGTTCTGAAAAAGATAGAAAGGGGAAAAAAGTGAAAAATGAGAAGAGGAAGGTGGGGATAACACATTACATCCAAAGCCTGTTTCAAAGCGTGCACACTCACTAACTCCGCCGTTTGTCTGACGCATTTTGTGTTTTCTGTTGTTCTCTAAAACAAACACACGCAAACACCACACGCACGGATATACCAGTACGCTCTCTCTCTCTCCTCTCTCTCTCTCTCTCTCTCTCTCTCTCTCCCCTCTCTCTCTCTTCTTTTTTCTCTCCTCTCTCATTCTCCTCTCTATTCTCTCTCTCTATTTCTCCCTGTCTTTGTCTCTCTCTCTCTTTTTCTCTCTCTCTCATCTCTCTACATCTGACTATATTCTCTCTCTCTCTCTCGTTCTCTCTATTTCTCTCTGTTTCTCTCTGTCTGTGTGTCTCTTTCTCTATTTCTCTCTCCCTCTCTCATCTCTCTGCCTCTGACTATCTCTCTCTCTCTCTTGCTCTCTCTATTTCTCTCTCTCTCTCTGCTTCTGACTATCTCTCTCTCAATTTTCTCTCTCTCTCTCATCTCTCTGCCTCTGACTATCTTTCTCTCTCTCTCTCTGTCTGTCTGTCTCTCCCCCCCCCCTCTCTCTCTCTCTGTATCTCCCTTTCTTTCTCTCTTTCTACGTCTACACTTTCATGTCATTATCGGTATCGTCTTCTTGTTCTTGTTCTTGTTCTTCTTATTTTTTTCTTCTTCTTCTTCTTCTTCTTCTTCTTCTTCTTCTTTCTTCTTCTTCTTCTTCTTCTTCTTCTTCTTCTTCTTCTTCTTCGCATTCTTCTTCTTCTTCTTCTTCTTCTTCTTCTTCGCATTCTTCTTCTTCTTCTTCTTCGCATTCTTCGCATTCTTCTTCTTCTTCTTCTTCTTCTTCTTCGCATTCTTCGCATTCTTCGCATTCTTCTTCTTCTTCGCATTCTTCTTCGCATTCTTCTTCTTCTTCGCATTCTTCTTCTTCTTCTTCGCATTCTTCTTCTTCTTCTTCGCATTCTTCTTCTTCGCATTCTTCGCATTCTTCGCATTCTTCTTCTTCTTCTTCGCATTCTTCTTCTTCTTCGCATTCTTCTTCTTCTTCTTCGCATTCTTCTTTTCTTCTTCTTCTTCTTCTTCTTCTTCGCATTCTTCTTCTTCTTCTTCGCATTCTTCGCATTCTTCTTCTTCGCATTTTTCTTCTTCTTCCTTCCCCTTCTCCTCCTCCTCCTCCTTCTCCATCTCCTTCTCCTCCTCCTTTTCTTCTTTTTTTTCTTCTTCTTCTTTTCCATCTTCTTCTTCTTTTTCTTCTTGTTATCATCTGTCGTACCCTTTTTTCCCTTGTCTTCTTCCTCTTGCCTTCATCTCCTTATTCTTCTTCCTATTTTTTTGTCTTTGCTTTCTTATTCCTCCCTTAGCTCCCTTTCTGTGATTTCGTAATCTTTCACGGGGGCTAATCTTCTATTGACTAAAAAGATATAAATCAACATTTTTTATCCGTCCCTGAAGTCTAGTCCTTCACTTTTCTTCTTCTCGTCCTCTTTTTTTTTCTCTCCGCTCTGTTAATTTTTCCTTCATTCTTCTTGTTCTTGTTCTTCCCCTCTACGCAGTTTTTCTTCATCTACATTTTTTTCCTTATCCCTCCGTTTGCTCTTTCCCTTTGTTTGATCTTCTTGTTCTTCTTGTTGTTGTTCTTCTTCTTCTCCTTCTTCTTCTTCTTCTTCTTCTTCTTCTTCTTCTTCTTCTTCTCCTTGTTGTTGTTGTTGTTCTTCTTCTTCTTCTCCTTGTTCTTGTTCTTCTTCTTCTTCTTGTTCTTCTTCTTATTCTTCTTCTCCTTGTTGTTGTTGTTGTTCTTCTTCTTCTTCTCCTTGTTCTTCTTCTCCTTCTTCTTCTTGTTCTTCTTCTTCTTCTTCTTCTTCTCCTTGTTGTTGTTGTTGTTGTTCTTCTTCTTCTCCTTGTTCTTCTTCTTCTTCTTCTTGTTCTTCTTGTTCTTCTTGTTCTTCTTCTCCTTCTTCTTCTTGTTCTTCTTCTTCTTCTTCTTCTTCTTCTTCTCCTTGTTCTTCTTCTTCTTCTTCTTCGCATTCTTCTTCTTCTTCTTCTTCTTCTTCTTCTTCTTCTCTTCTTCTTCTTCTTCTTCTTCTTCTTTCTTCTTCTTCTTCTTCGCATTCTTCTTCTTCTTCTCTTCTTCTTCTTCGCATTCTTCTTCTTCTTCTTCTTCTTCTTCTTCTTTCGCATTCTTCTTCTTCTTCTTCTTCTTCTTCGCATTCTTCTTCTTCTTCTTCTTCTTCTTCTTCTTTCTTCTTCTTCTTCTTCTTCTTCTTCTTCTTCTTCTTCTTCCTTCTTCTTCTTCTTCTTCTTCTTCTTCTTCTTCTTCGCATTCTTCTTCTTCTTCGCATTCTTCTTCTTCGCATTTTTCTTCTTCTTCGCATTCTTCTTCTTCTTCGCATTCTTCTTCGCATTCTTCGCATTCTTCTTCACATTCTTCTTCTTCTTCGCATTCTTCTTCTTCTTCTTCGCATTCTTCTTCTTCGCATTCTTCGCATTCTTTGCATTCTTCGCATTCTTTGTGTTCTGCATTCTCTGGATTTTAGTGTTGTGAACTGACCAACCCACACACCAACCTGCAAGTGTCTTCCTCTCCTGCCTGGCTCGCAATTATGGACCCGTCTTTTATAAAACAAATTGGACTGACACTTTTTAAACACAGCAAATGCTACCTCGGTGGAGGCGTCTACCAGCGAATACGAACACTGGGGCTGTGTCCTAAGCCCCGCACTGCGCGATCCTGTCGTGGTGGACGTCTCCACCGTCTTTGGCACAACCTGCCTCCTGCCCGACGCCACTTTTCGTCTCCTGCTTCTTCTTCTCCTCCACTGCCCCTGCCCTTGACCTCGCTGCTGCAAGCTTTGTCTCCTCCTCTGCCGTCTTCGCCTTCGCCTTCTGTCCTGATGGTGCCGCCTTCGCCTTCTGTCCCGCCGGTGCCGCTTTCGCCTTCTGTCCCGTTGGTGCCGCCTTCGTCGCCACCTCGGCCGCCACCATATGACTGTGATAGGCTGAAACTATGCCTTTTTAATGCTCAGTCAACATGCACTGATGGCAAAGCCGATGTTATTGCTGACTTTATCGCAGATGAGCATGTTGACATTGCTTTTATCACAGAGACATGGCTTAACCCTCTTGGTCACGAACCTATACATGCTAGCCTCACTCCGAGTGGTTACAGGCTTGCTTCTTTCCATCGCTCATCCCGAGGTGGCGGTATCGCCATCCTTTACAACGACTCACTCCATTCCCGCCTATCTTTCTCGCAGTCTCTGCCTTTCTCCCATCCTTCTTTCGAGCACATTGAAGTATCCTTCCAATCCACCCCTCACCCCATCACCTTCTCCTGTGTCTATCGACCCCCACCTAGCTCTGCCAACAAACTCACCACATCCACGTTTCTCTCTGACTTTGACCAATTGCTTGACCACTACTGCCTCTTACCTGGAAATCTCATCATTCTAGGTGATATCAATGTCCACTATGACAACACTCACCGTTATGACACAAGACATATCATCAACTCTCTGTCCAATCACAATATGACTCAACACATTTCTGAACCAACCCATCAAAAAGGTCACATTCTTGACTGGATCATTTCTCGTGATCATCACAATTCCGCTACTGACAACTGCTTAGTTCTTTCTACCCGTCTAACTTCAGCCCTTCCATCTGACCACTCTGCAATTCTCTGTTCTCTCGACATTTCTCCTCCTTCCCGTACCATGCGCACAGTGACTCGACGCAATCTCAAATCTATCGACCTCTCCACATTTTCATCTGATGCCTCCCGTCTCCTTTCTGAAAAGTCACATAACCTTGCCGATGAATTCTATACTACTCTCCACCATCTTCTGGACACTCATGCTCCAGCCACAACCCGTCTTTTACTTGACCGCCCCCCTACCCCCTGGCTCACTCATGAGATCGCCTGTGCAAAACGTGCCCGCCGCAGAGCAGAGCGCCGCTGGCGCAAATCCAAACTCACTGTACACAGGCAACTTTTCCAAGCCTCTAAAACAAAAGTATCCACCCTCATTGCATCAGCAAAAACAAGCTATTTCCAAACCAAAATCCTGAATGCCTCTTCTTCAAAAGAACTCTTTACAACCATGAATCATCTCCTTGGCACACGAAAAGATTTACCTCTCCCAACAAAACATACAAATGAAGAACTCCCATCTGTATTCTCCAACTATTTCACCACCAAAATACAAACTCTTCGTGACAGGCTTGACAGGACACCCTGTCAACCATGCCCACCTGACCCTTCCTTCTCTGCCAACACCTCTTACTACTTTTACCCCAGTCTCACAAGAAGAAATTCTCAACACAATCAGATCCATGTCGTTCAAAACCTGCGAACTGGATCCTCTTCCAGGTTCTCTCTACGCCGACTGTCTCCCTACTCTCCTCCCATTCATCACGGACATCATCAACACTTCTCTTCAAACTGGAACTGTCCCAGATTCTTTCAAGTCTGCTATTGTTCACCCTCTCCTCAAGAAACACAATTTAGATCCAAATGAACTGAAAAATTACCGGCCTATCTCTAATCTCTCTTTCTTGTCAAAACTCCTTGAAAAAGTCGTCCTCAACCAGCTGAACTCTCACCTGTCTGCCAACAATCTCCTCAATCCTTTCCAGTCAGCCTACCGCCAGTGCCATAGCACTGAAACTGCCCTACTACACATTCTCAACAATCTCCTCCTTGCAACTGATACTGGCAAAGTCTCTCTCCTCACACTCCTTGATCTGTCTGCAGCCTTTGATACCATTGATCATGGTATTCTCCTTTCTAGACTTCATCATACTTTTGGCATCTCTGACATTGCTCTGTCTTGGTTCACTTCATACCTATCAAACAGAAAACAAACCGTTCTCATGAATGGCACTTACTCTCAACCTGCATACCTGACCTGTGGTGTTCCACAAGGATCTGTCCTTGGCCCTGTTCTTTTCACTCTTTACACCTCCCCCTGTCCACCATCATCAACTCCCATTCTATAAAACACCACTTCTATGCTGATGACACCCAACTTCAAGACAGTGACTCACCTGATAATATACAGCGCCTGTTGACT
>JAPXFY010000029.1:14618973-14621473 GCA_030674185.1 Monoplex corrugatus
CTGTCAATTTTTCTACCTATCATTTTCTACCTTAATGGTCCATTCACCTGTATGTGTTCGATACGGTTTTACGTACTTTTTCTTAGGGTTGATAATTGGGTACATGTATTTAATGCATTTTTAGCTCTGGGAGGTGAGATATGCGAAAGCAATTTTAGGTAATTTATGCCTGCTTTTATGTTTTGATGTCCTAAGGTATGCTTATACTTGTATTCATGTGTGTTTTTTAAATCCCCTGTGCGATAAATTGGACAGAGTGGTCAACGCCAGGGGCATGTCCTTAGAGTATGAGCGCAAATGCATTGATATGTGTACATATTTAAAAAAAAAAATTCCTGTTGAAGTTTTGTATGTTTTGAAGCGGTTATAGCCCTGATATGGTTCTACGCTGTCGACTGGGCTTTAAACAATAATAACAATAATAATGACAATAAACTTCCCTCTCGTGCTACTTTATCATAATCAAAGACAAGGGAATAACTGATAGTGACAGGCAGTACTGGGCCACCGTCCATTTTTGTTCCATGCTAACTGAATGGCTTTTCCTTCTCTTCCTCCTATTTCTCCTCACTCCCTTTCTTCCAACGAAATATTGAAATGTCGCTGACCCTAAAGGGTTGAGAGTGCCGACCCTTGTCTTTTTGACATTTGATTTAAGCCCCTTTGCTGTCCCAGGGTGGCGATCAGGGGAGGCGATTATATCGATCAGGGAATGAGTTATGGGTCCTGGCTGTATCGAGAGAGTTGACACAGGCCATGCGAATTCCCTGGGGTTGTGGTAGGTGGGTTTGGGTGAGTTTATCATACTAGTCGTATTCAAGACGAAAGATTTTAGTTATTCTTTTCAGAACGCAAGATATTTATTGACTGACTGACTGATATTTTCCTTTCTACTTTCATCAGCTTTTGCATTTGCTCAGTTACATTATGCTCTGCTGTATATAGGGTTATTCACATTTTTAATTTTCCGTCATATTCATAACTGCATATTTCCTTTTAAATGCTTGAAGATGTATATAAGCAATCAAATAGATATCGACAGTTCAGGTGTCATTTTACACACCCAAAGGACCTTCAACATTGCTGACACTAAAATGCTTATACTATTGACAAATACGTCAAATGCGATTCTACTTGCCCTGAGCCAGGAGATGGTGTGTGCTGTAAAAAAGACATGCACTCTTTTTAATATATTTTGTATTTGAAATAATGTTTACTAAATATGTGCCACATTTTATGTTGAGTGGTTTTGTTCTCTTTTCTAACTGTAGGGGTTTAGGATTACCATATCTAACGACTAAAACAGTTGAGATAGATATCGAAACAGACTAACTAAATAAGCAAACGTATGAATAAATGAATGAATGAATAAATAAATAAATTTTGGGAAGTTTCAGAACTTTCTGAGACAACAAGCCACCTATGGGTTTTTTTACTTTGTAAACATAATGTTTGGAATAAAAGAAAAGGAAACAGAAAAAGCTTAGTCACGATGAATACTTCCTGCTTAATTTAAGACTGTCTGATGATTTTTACTTAGTTATTTGGCTTGCTCATCTCATATCTAAATCATTCAAATCTGATCAGGGTGGAGGGGAATTTATTTGTCTCAAATTTTTCTGTAAACAGTCTTTAAAAGTGTAAAATAAAATAGAAACAATATGCATAAAAATTCGTACCGGTGTCACATCATTCATTGGGGTGATCTGTTGGCAGGGGACACAAACTAACAAAACAAACAAGAGAGGCCAGTGGTGACCACCTTTCCAATTACTGATGGTATCACAAGTAGAATGAATGGACAAGTATTCTTTTCCAAGTATATGGTGTAAACAGGGGACTGAGATGGATATATTTCATCTGCAAATTTAAGAAGAGACGCTTGCTAAATGCTATTTTGGTAGTATGACCATTTTTGTTTCTCTTTTGTACTTTCTGGTACTTTTTTTGTATTCCAAAATACACTTTCACTAAATATGTGCCACATTTTATGTTGAGTGGTTTTGTTGTTTTCTAACTGCAGGGGTTTATGTTTACCATATCTAATAACTGAAACAAATTGGATAGACATCGAAACAGACTAACTAACTATGCAAACAGATGAATAAATGAATAAATGAATAAATATTTTGAAAATTTCAGAGCTTTTGGGACAACAAGCAACGTATATATCTTTTTACTTTGTAAATATGATGTTTGAAGTAAAAGTAAAGGAAACAGAAGACAAAGTGACACGATAAACTTGTCCTGTTAGATTTAAGAACTGTTTAATTATTTTTACTTTAGTTATCTCGCTTGCTCGCCTGATATCTAAATCATTCACCTCTGATCAGGAGGAAAGGGAATTTGTCCCGTTTGATCTGTAAACAGTCTTTAACGCTACGAAATAAAATAGAAACAATATGCATAAAAATGCATACTGGTGTCACATCATTCCTTGAGTTGATCTGTTGGCAGAGGACCACAAACTAACAAAACAAAGAAGGAAGGCCAATGGTGA
>JAPXFY010000029.1:14633973-14641473 GCA_030674185.1 Monoplex corrugatus
GGTTGCTGACGGACTGAGAGAGGAAGTTTGTTCCAGGAGAGTGGACCAGAAACAGAGAAGGCTCGTGGACCATAGGTATTGAGCTTAGTGCGTGGAAAGCGAAGAGTCAGAGGATCAGAGGCAGAGCGGAGGGTACGTGAGGGAACATAGATCTCAAGTAGGCTTGACAGGTAGTCGGGGGCTGCGTTATTGAGACTTTTGTAGCACATGGTGTCTAGTTTGTACTGTATGCGCTTTGATACAGGGAGCCAGTGAAGTTGTGCCAGGAGAGGAGATATGTGGTCAGCTTTTTTCTTTTTGAGTACAAGGCGTGCAGCATTGTTTTGAATGCGCTGTAGGATGTGAATGGTGGAGGCAGGAAGACCAGACAGGAGTGAATTGCAATAGTCAATGCGAGACATTATGAAGGAGAGAACGAGTTTTGCAGTTGTTTCGACAGAGAGATACTTCCTGATCTTGTTATCTTTTGATAATGATGTATGTTAAAAAGTCGTATTTTTCTACATATTTCACTGGTGTGTTGTTATAAACAGAAATACTTTTTGTTATTGTTCAGTAAAGCGAATACGTGCACACGGTTTTGACTAAATGTCTTTTTGTTGAATGCACACAAAAGACGACAAGTTCTCCAGATTCGCATAGCTTTGGCCAAATAACCTTTGTAAGGCAATACACGAGATATCTATTCTTTAGATTTAGGAGATAATGACGTATGCTGAAAAATCCTTCTTTCCTACATATTTCATTAATTTGTTGTTATAAACAATAGACTCTTTGTTATTGTTCAGAAACACACATGCAGAAATTCAGAACGAATAATGATGAACGAAACAATACGGGCACACAGTTTTGTCCAAATGTTTTTTTATTAAATGCAGACGAAAGACAACAAGTTCTGTAGATTCGCATAGCTTTGGCCAAATAGCCTTTGTTAAGTATATACACACGATGATCAATTCTTTAGATTTAAGACATCGATGACATCAGTTAAATTCCTGTATGTTTCATTGAGCTTGAAAACACACACACACACACACACACGCGCGCGCGCGCGGCACACATACATACATACATACATACATACACACAAACACACACACAAACACTCATACGCATATACACGCACATACATACACACACACACACACACACACACACACACACGCACACACACACACATACAGGCACACGCACACACACACACGCACACGCACACACACAAAAAAAACACACACGCACACTCACACACATATATACGCACGCGCGCGCGCGCGAACGCACACAACACACACACACACACACACACACACACACACACACACACACACACACACACACACACACACACACACACACACACACACACATGTATATATCAATAAAGAAAAGAACGGAGCAACATAACACACACACATACACACACACACACACACACACACACACACACACACACACACACACACACACACACACATACATACAAACACAAACACAAACACACACACACACACACACGCACACACGCGCGCGCGCACGCACGCGCACACACACACACACACACAAACACACACACACACACACACACACACACACACACACACACACACGCACACACACACACACACATTGATAAAGAAAAGAACAGGACAACTATATGAATGAAAAAGAAAAAAAACGTAAAAAAAGGCGAAAAAATGTCCGAGCACATTTATAGAGATTGATAGTAGAGAAAATTGGAATGAAAACAAGGAAGAAAACAAAAGTACAAAAATACAGCAATCAAGCCATTCCTTTATTTTTCTCAATGTTCTACGCAGTCGGCTGGGCTTTAAACAAAAATAACAGTAACAGGAACAACTCATAGTTAAAAGCGATTTTTCTTTTGAAACAGGATTTTGGTATCATAACTATCACAATTATGAAATCCAAAACAAGCGTGACAGCCCGCGTTCAAGCAAGCAGGAACCAGGAAAAAAAATCCAACAAAAACAACAACAACAAAAACACGAAAGAAGAATAAGAACGCGTATTTAATACAACAAGACAAGAAAGGCGCATTATGGCTTGATTCCTGAACTTTCTGGTCATATTTAGTAAAAAAAAAAATTAAAAAAAAAAAAAAAAACCCTTGAAACTTTACAGGAACATTTTAACAATTGAACTGTTTTGTTTAAGGACAGTTTTGCCACATATTTGGCGATGCCCTTCCATAGGTTACGAAAAAATAATTCAAAAATGATAAATCAGTGAATAATAATGATGATAATAACAATAACAGTAACAACAACAACAACAGTAATGATGATACTAATACGAATACTAATACTGATACTAATACTAGATAATAATAATAAATCATGCCAATAATGATCTGTGTTAATTAATTAGTAATGAATGATAAATGTCTCCATGACGAGTTTTTAAATCCTAAGTTACTGGGCGTGCCAAACAAACAAACAAACAAATGTTTACAGCGAATGACAAAGAAAATGATGCTAGGATGTTGTATCATAACAGGAATAAAGAGATTACTTACATCATTCTGTCAAGTAACCGCTTGTATGTTCACTGAAAACAGTGTAGTCACGGCTTCTAGCAATTGAAATCCTTATTCAAAAGTTCATAAGTTTCATTCACCAAATGCTATGAAAATACTCAATTCAGTAGTCCTCGTAGCAATGGTTATAAGATAAAAACACACATATTGTCTTACAAAAAGGTCAATATGTTTTCTTGATTTGTAACAAAAGCAGAATCTAATTAATATTTATCCGTAATATTTAAAACTCGAACGTAATTAGTGTCTTACATCATTATAAAGATATAGATGATAAATATACATACACATTATAAATTCAGGAGTCGATCTGAATCGTTTTTTAAACAAACAAGAAAATGACTGGAGCAGGAAAATATTCTACACAAGTTTTAGCATGATTTCTCCAAATCTATCAAAATTAGGTACTCGCAGTGAATGCACGAAAGAGTAGAATTCAAAGACCAACAGAAAGTGCCAGTTTTTAAAGGATTAGAAACACAGACCAAGAGATGTTCATCGTTTTCATTGACTACAGCAAAGCGTTTGATAGCGTGATTCACCAAAGTCTTTTCCACTTCATGATCAAAATGGGTTTTCCAAGACATCTGGTTTCCCTCATAGCTTCATTATACAGGGTGTTTCAGAAGTCTTGGGCACATTTCAAGTCCTCATATCTGCTGAACTATGAGCGGTAGTAAGATAAAACTGGTATCATTTTAAAGCTGAATCCATGAATTTTATTTGGGACGATAATGATGGTTTTGTATGTTTTTGTTGTATTCTTCATGGTTTTTGGGGTCATGTCATAGGCGTCCTTCAGTCTCGGAAGACTATGGAGTTGCGCTCTGGGTGCCTATTCTGGTGCAGCGCCGGGTGTGGCTGGCCAGTCCGACGCGGGAATGACAGTCCCTGTGGCAGAGGGCACAGATGAAGTCTGACGCTGGTCTGTCTGCCTGGGCTGCAGCCTTTCTTCTCGTTCTCTTTTCCTCGTGCCGCTGAGCGAGTGTCTCTTCGAACTTGGAGAGACCTTTCTGCACAGTCTGTCTCCAGGCTGACCGTTCGAGGGCTGTTGCTTCCCAGTTGTCTTTGTCGATATTCAAGGCTTTTAGGTCCCTCTTGCACACGTCTTTGAATCGCAGCTGTGGTCTGCCTGTGGGACGTTTTCCCTGCACCAGTTCTCCGTAGAGGAGGTCTTTGGGGATCCGTCCGTCGTCCATGCGCACGGCATGGCCAAGCCAGCGCATGCGTCTCTGTTTCAGCAGCGTGTACATGCTGGTGCACCCAGCTCTTTCCAGGACAGTGTTGTTCGGGACCTTGTCCTGCCAGGTGATGTTTAGAATGCGTCGGAGGCTACGCATGTGAAAAGCATTGAGCTTTTGCTCTTGTCGGGCACACAAAGTCCAGGACTCGCTGCCATACAGGAGGGTGCTCACGACGCAGGCTCTGTAGATCTGGATTTTTGTGTGCTCAGTCAGCTTGCTGTTGTTCCATGCTGGTCATGGTGGTAGCTGCCTTGCCGATGCGCCTGTTGAGCTCTATGTCAAGTGAGAGGGTGTCTGAGATTGTTGAGCCCAGATAAACAAAGTCATGGACGACATCCAGTTCATGGTCATTGATGCTGATGGCTGGGGGAGAGTCAACATCCTGTCCCATGACCTGTGTTTTCTTCAAGCTTATGGTAAGCCCAAAGTTTTGGCAGGCATCGCTGAAGCGAGTCATGAGCTGCTGTAGGTCCTCAGCTGAGTGGGCGGTTACTGCCGCGTCGTCTGCAAAGATGAAGTCACGCAGGCACCTCAGCTGGACTTTGGTCTTGGCTCTTAGTCTGGAGAGGTTGAAGAGCTTACCGTCTGTCCTGGTTCGGAGGTATATGCCTTCAGCTGCAGGACCGAATGCGTGTTTCAGCATCACAGCAAAAAAGATTCCAAACAGGGTGGGAGCCAGGACGCAACCCTGTTTCACTCCGCTCCGTATGTTGAAGGCAGCTGATGTTGAGCCGTCAAAGACGACGGTGCCTTTCATGTCTTCGTGGAAGGATCTGATGATGCTGAGAAGTTTGGGTGGACATCCAATTTGGGGAAGGATTTTGAAGAGGCCATCCCTACTGACCAGATCGAAGGCCTTTGTGAGGTCTATGAAGGCAACGAAGAGTGGCTGCCTTTGCTCCCTGCATTTCTCCTGAAGTTGTTTGAGGGAGAAGATCATGTCTATAGTGGATCTGTTGGCACGGAACCCGCACTGCGATTCAGGGTAGACTTGCTCTGCGAGTACCTGGAGCCTCTTCAGTACTACTCGTGCGAAGACTTTCCCAACGATACTGAGGAGGGATATGCCGCGATAATTATTGCAATCGCTTCTGTCACCTTTGTTTTTGTACAGTGTGACGACGTTAGCATCCCTCATGTCTTGTGGTACTTCGCCTTCACTCCAACAGAGGCAGAGGATTTCATGCAACTCGGTGATGAGTGTCTCTTTGCAGCACTTCAGTACTTCGGCGGGAATACCGTCTTTCCCTGGTGCCTTGCCAGAGGCAAGAGAGTCCAGGGCTTCGCTGAGCTCATCTATGGTTGGTTCTCTGTCAAGCTCTTCCAGCTCTGGTAGGCACTCTATGGCATTCAGGGCGTCTTCTGAGACTACAGTTTCCCTTGCATATAGCTCAGTGTAGTGTTCTACCCAGCGCTCCATCTGTTGTTCTCTGTCTTGAATCACCTCCCCTGTAGCTGATTTCAAAGGGGCAGTTTTCTTTTGCGTTGGGCCCAATGCCTGCTTGATGCCTTCATACATCGCCTTGATGTTGCCTGTGTCAGCCGCAATCTGAATCTGGGAGCAAAGCTGAAGCCAATAGCCATTGGCGCATTGTCTGGCACACTGCTGGACTTTGCTGCGAGCAGCGCGGAGAACCTGGAGGTTCTGCTCACTGGGATTGCTTTTGTATGCTGTCAAGGCGTTTCTCTTGGCCTCGATGACTGGTGTCATTTCTTCTGAGTGGGCTTCGAACCAATCAGCTGACTTGCTGGTCTTTTTGCCAAATGTAGACATGGCGGCATTGTAGACAGCATCTCTGAAGTGTTCCCATCGGTCTTGGGCGTTTGCAGTGGGTGGGCCAGGGAGAGAATCCTCCAACACACGCGCAAACTCCTCCACTTTTCTTTGATCGCGTGTTTTGCTGGTGTCAATGCGAGGTCGGCCCTCCTTTCTCGTACGGTGCAGTCTCTTCGCGCAGAGCTTCACATTGCTGCACACCAAAGAGTGGTCAGTGTCACAATCGGCGCTCTGGTAGCTGCGAGTGATCTTGATGCTAGAAAGGTTGACACGTCTGGTGAGGATCAGGTCGAGCTGGTGCCAGTGTTTGGATCGCGGGTGTCTCCAGGAGACTCGATGCTGAGGCTTCGTGTTGAAGAAGGTGTTACTGACGCACAACCCATAATGACAACAGAGCTCTAGCAGGCGCTGGCCATTCTCGTTCATTTTCCCAGTGCCGAACTGACCCAAGCAGGTGGGCCAGGAATTGTAATCGACACCCACTCTGGCGTTGAAATCGCCGGCGATGAACAGTAGTTCTCTGTCAGGAATTCTCCTTATAGCAGCACTGAGGTCGTCATAAAACTTGTCTTTTGCTTCTGCTGTGGATGCCAAAGTTGGTGCGTAGGCACTGATTAGACTGACTGGTCCTGAGGTAGTTTGGAGTCGGAGAGACAGGATTCGCTCTGTTCCTTCTGCTGGTGGGGTTATGGATCCCAATAATCTGTTTCTAACTGCGAATCCCACGCCGTGTTCTCTGACCTCGTCTGATGGTTTGCCCTGCCAGAACAGGGTGAAGTCTCTCTCCCTCACATATCCTGTTTCTGGGAGCCTGGTTTCTTGAAGGGCGACGATGTCCATCTGCAGTCTGCTCAGTTCTCTGTCGATGACGGCTGTCTTGCGAGCATCATTTACTTCTTGCAGATCGTCAGAAAAGCCTGGTGTCATTGTCCTTACGTTCCATGTGCCCAATTTCAGGGCGGGAGTTTTCGTTTTTCTGTTGCCTGGTGCACAGTTGTCGATCCGCTTGTCGGTTTTCACCCTAAACCCCACGCACCCAGTGAGGCTAACGGACCGTGGCGGGGCAGCACCTTACTGGCTGGGGGCTGCCCAGCTTAAGGCGGGCGGTAGCTGCCCAGTGAGATGCGATGACCTCTCCCACCGTCGGAAGCAGCCCCTGGCGTCTGACTCTACGCCAATTGAGTATGCAGACTTAAAACCGGTAAACTGCTACTTCCCGTGTTTAGTCGACGCTACAAAGCGAAGCTGGAGTGACCTCTCCAGAGCGCAAGGCCTGGGTAAGTAAGTGTGGAGGGCAAGCTGTTACCCATGCAGCAGACCCCCCCTCTCCACGTCGCTGGAATGGTCCATTGGAAAGGCAAGCGCCGATACACATGGTTCCAGTGCCGTCGCAGGAGTTGCCAGAACGTTGCTGTATACAGCCTCGGACTGCCTTGGGGACTCCGGCTCCGGATTTTTCCTCAGGGTTGACTCCCGAAGCCTTTCCTATGAGTGGGTATGGCCGCAAGGCAGCGGAGGTTTGAAATCAGAGTTTTCCTTCTCTTAGATGAGCTGTCTTCCCAGACTGATGAGCCCCATCTACCCAAAGCACTGGTTTTCAGGCGCCAGTAACCCGCCTTCACCCCTTCTCCTATCAGTAGTAGCAGTTCCGCCGGGCTTATATCTAAGCCACACGAGCAGGCTAGGAGCTGGACTTAGTTGTCAGAGGCTGTTGGAGACGCGCGCCGTGAGGGGCATTTTATAGACAATGGGAGCTTGTCCCCATTGCCACCCCTCGGCTATGACAACCTTGGATACCTAATCAATGTTAAAATGTGCCCAAGACTTTTGGAACACCCTGTATAATGATCAAAAAGCAACAATTAGATGGAATAATCAAAACTGCAATTTTTTTAACATCACTAAAGGGGTAAGGCAAGGTT
>JAPXFY010000029.1:14646473-14648973 GCA_030674185.1 Monoplex corrugatus
GAGAGATAGTCAGGAGCAGTTCCAGAAATGATGTGATAACAAAGGCAGCAAATCTTGTATTTTATTCTTTGTTCAACCGGGAGCCAGTGCAGTGTCTGAAACAGGGGTGTGCAGTGCTGTGACCTACGTGCCTTGAAGATGAGTTTAGCTGCAGAGTTCTGAACTTGAAAGATGAGACGTGCAGCGTTGTTCTGAATCTTTTGAAGTCTGTCTAAAAGGTTTTTGGGGATGCCAGCTAAGAGAGAGTTGCAGTAATCAATCCTTGAAAGAACAAATGCACAAATTAGCGTTTTGGTTGCATCAACAGACAGGTAATGACGGACAGAGCTGATTCTACGTAACTCTAGATACGCTACCCTACAGATGTTTGAGATGTGTTGCTGGAAGGTCAGACTCTGATCAAGCGTAACACCGAGACTGCGAACAGTGGGAGAGAAAGGAATGTCAACGTCATTTATCAGAAGAAACTTCGGAAGAGAAGGATCATGGAGAAATTTAGTGGGACAGGCGAGTAGAAGTTCAGTCTTGTCGTCATTCAGTTGTAGTTTGTTGTGCGTCATCCAGGACTTCAGATCCGAGATACAGTCCTGCGTGCGTGTCACCAAGCCGTCGAGTTCCGCCAGTGAGGCCGACTGATGAAGCTGTGTATCATCAGCGAAGCTCTCATGTGACAAGGCATGACGACTGATGACATCAGACACAGGACTGGCGTACAGCACAAACAGGATCGGTCCTAGAACCGAACCCTGTGGGACACCATACGCCAAGACAGACTCTTCCGAATACCTGGAGTTGACACACACAGTGTGAGTCCGATCAGTCAAATAAGAGTGGATCCAGGAGAGAGCAAGGTCACGTATGCCAAAAGAGTGCTGAAGCCTGTTCAGGAGAAGTGTGTGGTCTATAGTGTCAAATGCTGCGGACATATCTAATAACGCCAGTACTGACACTCTATCATCGTCCAAGCCAAGGAGAATATCATTAACTATCTTCAAGAGTGCTGTTTCTGTGGAGTGTGCCTGCCTGTATGCTGACTGGTGCGGATTGAACAAATGATTCTGATGAAGATGCTCAAGCAGTTGTGACAAGACAATCCTTTCTACTAATTTAGACAAAAATGACAAATTTGAAACAGGCCTATAGCTCTTCAAACAATTTCTATCCAATGAGGGTTTTTTGATCAGTGGTCGAACAATGGCATGCTTGAACACAGACGAAAAAGAACCAGACGACAAAGAATCATTGACCACATGAGTAATATATGGCAAGAGCACATCAAGACATTTGCGAAGCATGGATGATGAGATAGGGTCCAGTTCACACGACTTTGGGCTCATACTCAAACATACTTTCTTCACAACCTCATCACTGACAGACTGAAAGCAGCTCAATGACGGCCCAGCATACAAACGATCCGATACAGGCGGTGGCTGAGTATCTACAGAGTCCAGCTTCTGACGAATCAAAGCTATTTTATTGTTAAAAAAGTCCGCAAATTTCTGGGGAAGTTCATGAGCCGAGAACAAGGTTGGAACAGGCGAGGCATTCTTCTTACACAACAGTCTATTTGTTACACTGAACAACTGTTTGGCAGTTGTGCATGCAACAATTTTGAATGAGAAGAACACAGATTTGGCGCAATCAACAATGGCAGTAACACGATTACGGGCAGCCTGGAAAATCTGCCAGTGCACAGTAAGTCTGGTAGCGCGCCACTGTCTCTCCGCTCTCCTCCGCTCACGCTTGGCCACAAGCAGTTCAGGTCCCACAGCAGTGTACCATGGCGATGAGGGACGTGTAGAAACCAAACGACGGGTTGGAGGAGCGTGTCGATCTAGTGTAGCACGCAAGCAACCAAAGAGTTGATCAACAGTGGGCTTGACAGGCATGTCCTTCACCACGTCGGCCTTGAAGGCCTCCATGTCGATGTCGGCGAGTCGGCGCACCTCCCTGTAGGTTTTAGGCACAGGAGGTTTGGCGAGGTTCAGATCACAGGTCACACAGAAGTGGTCTGACGCCAGGGTGTGGTCAACGACTGTAGACCTCACGAGACCGTCTTCCTCCCTGTACACCACCCAGTCCACAGTATTACCAAGTTTATGAGTTAACTCAGTCACTGACTGGCTGAGACCAAAAAGACTGAGGATATCAAGGACTTTGGACGTATAAAACTGCGAGGGGTTGTTGAAATGGTAGTTGAAATCGCCCACTATGAGAAGAGAGCCAGACAGACTGTTGGCATACTCCAGGAAGTCGGGCAACTGTTCTACAAACATAGACTCAGTCAGATTGTACTTTTTCTTGGCTGGACGGCGATAGAGGCAGAAAACGTTGAGATGAGTTTGCTGGAAAGACAGAGTCAACTGAGACAGTTCAAAGGCCGTGTGAGTGAATGGAAAGTCAGAATGAAGGTGATGATGATGATGATGACGATGATGATGATGATGATGATAACACCTATGATGCTCCAAACCATGATTCAAGAATCAAACCAAGGCGG
>JAPXFY010000029.1:14696473-14708973 GCA_030674185.1 Monoplex corrugatus
GTGGTGTGTGTGTGTGTGCGTGTGGTGTGTGTGTACTGTGTGGTGTGTGTGTGTGTGTGTGTGTGTGTGTTGTGTGAGTCTGTGTCTGTGTATGTGTGTGTTTGTATGTTTGTGTGTGTTTATATGTGTGTACGCAGGAACAAAACGTGCCATCAAAGATCTATCAACTGATCGTATATATCTTTACAACAAGCGGTACGCAAGCTTGGCGCAATACGAACCAGACATGAATAAGTTTAAATGGATTCGATGTGTTATGAATCACTGTGCACAGGTTTAACATCATTGAATAACTACCTATCTATCTATCTATGTATTTATCTATCTATTTATCTATCTATCTATGTATCTATCTATATCTATCTATCTATGTATCTGATGTGTCTATCCATCCATCCATCTATCTATCTATCTACCTATCTATCTATCTGTCTGTCTCTCTGTCTATCTATCTATCTATCTATCTATCTATCTATCTGTCTGTCTGTCTGTCTGTCTGTCTATCTATCTATCTATCTACATATCTGCCTGTACGTCTATCAGCGTGTGTGTGTGTGTGTGTGTGTGAGTGTGTGTGTGTGTGTGTGTGTGTGAGTGTGTGTTTGTGTGTGTGTGTGTGTGTGTTTGTGTGTGTGTGTGTGTTTGTGTTTGTGTGTTTGTGTTTGTGTGTGTGTGTGTGTGTGTGTGTGTGTGTGTGTGTGTGTGTGTGTGTGTGTGTGTGTGTGTGTGTGTGTGTGTGTGTGTGTGTGTGTGTGTGTGTTGTGATATGTAAGTGAAATTGTCATTGTAAGGAGGGACGCTATTAGACTGACTGACCGACTGATTGACTGACTGACTTACTGCTTGCTTGCTTGCCTGCTTAATTGATTGATCGGTTCGCTGGTTGATTGATTGATTGATTGATTGATTGATTGATTGGTTGATCGGTTCGTTGGCTGATTGATTGATCGATCGATCGATCGGTCGGTCGGTTGGTCGGTAGATCAATCAATCAATCAATCGATCGGTTGATTGATTGATCGATTTATATATTCAGAAATTCAGGAATAAAACGATTTATACATTTTAAATTGATGCAATTACGTATAATCAGAAACATGCTTTTTCAGACTTTCACGTAATTGTCTTCAAACGGAAACAGTTCTTGATGTCACAGACTGAAATAAGGAACCCACTGAGTCACCGGGAATGCAAAAGCATGGCAAAGAAGAAAAAGAAGAGTGAAATGCCTATTCTTATGGCGACATCACTCTTACTCTAATTCCCGACTCCCTGCCTAATTACGGTCATTGACTGGCAGGTCACCACTGATTTAGTTTACCACCAGAGAGCGCTCGCTGTTTTTCCGTTTCAATTCGCATTGCTCAACCAGTGGCGAGGATGACACTATGACACCGCTGAAAATGAGTCAAGGTCATTGTCACTATAATATTGACGTAGTAAAGTAGTTTGTTAATAAAACTGTAGCGCCAGATGTTATGTTTTTGTTGTTGTTGTTTTGTTGTTGTTGTTGTTGTTTTGTTTTGTTTTATTTTGTTTTGTTTTTGGTCCACTTGTTGGATATTTTGAGCTTCTGTAAATGACAGTTTAGTATGTGGGATGGATTATTTGGAAACAAACACAAACAGGTTTGTCAATCAACGGTACATGTATGGTCAATGACGGTCAAAAAGACAAGGTCATATGTTTTTTGTTCTGTTATAATCTAATTGTTTTACGCTATGCTCGAACGGTGCAAGTAATGTACCAACAAAACTGAAGTGGGAGTAGAGGAGCGAGGCATAATGCATTTCAGTATAATCGAAGGACAAAACTCTTGAGAATTATCTCCCATGTTGTATAGAACTTCTCAAATCTAAAACAGTTTGCGCCACCCATTCAGCATATACAACATGGGAGATAATCTCAAGAGTTTTGTCCTTTGATTATATTATAAAAATTCTCCCTGCTTCCCTCTTATTTCTTTGGTCATAATGTACTTCGGTTTCTCTGGCGGTCAGCATTGTAAGGATGATGCACATCTTCTCTCACTCACTGTTTTATCTTCCCAGTCTCAAAAGAGGTTGATAAATCTAAATATCTGGGAACGATAATCTCACCAGACGTTAGATGCACATCAGAAATAGCCAGCAGAATCGGCCGAGCCAAAACAGCATTCAATAAGATGAAAAGCATTCTAGCCAACAGATACCTATCAGTTAACGTCACGGAGAGAGTTCTTGAATGTTACACAGAACCGATAATTGTTATACGGTTGTGATGCGTGGACAGTCAACAAGCAAAGCCAGAACAAGATTGTGGCAGCCGAGGTGTGGTTTCTAAGAATGTTGTTGAGAGTTTCATGGACAGCAAAGAAAACAAACGAAACAGTCTTGATGGAGGTAGACACAGGAAGAGCATTCATAGGGAAGATTAGGACAAGACAAGCAACATTTATAGGCCATTTTATGAGGAAACGGAAATTGGAGCACCTGGTCACAACGGGAAAGCTTGAGGGAAAGAGATCGCCTGATAGACCCAGGGAAAAAATATTGGACGGACTTGCAGGGTGGCTGAAGACAGAGAGGGTGGAAGATGTGCTTGCGGCAACAAGGGACACAGAGGGCTGTGATCGCCAACGCCATGTGGCAGGGCACTTGATAATGATGATGATAAGTCTTAAAAGAGAACCAGATGCGTATTTACAGCTGGGTGGGCATGAAAGGTGGAATGACCACAGTTCTACTTCAAATTTCCCTACTACTGTACCTGAAAATAATTCAGTAACTTGATAAAGAATGAAACCCACCGCTCCACCAGGAATTCGGGCAGTCTCAATGATTAGCAAGATAAGGAGGGTGACAATGACAGAGTTGCCTGTCCTTCAGGGGACGCCATTTTTTTTCCCAGTTCGCGAGTCTCATCGTAGTTATCGCCCTTGACTGTCAGGTCACAGCTAATTCAGTTTAACGCCAGAGGGTGCTCGCTTCTCTTCCCGTTTCGATTTGCACTGCTGCTAGTGATGAGGTTGGGACATTGGCGACATGAGGTCATCCTCAGAAGTAATTTGGCTGATGCCAGTTAAGTAGCCTGGAATTATAATAACAGCAGTGTGTGTGTATCTTTCTTTTTCACATTTGATGTGTCAGGCTTCTGTGGCTGAAGAATGTTTAACCCTTTGACTCCCGCACCCTGTCCATCAGCGTCCTGCATTGTCAACCATGCTAGCAAAGCAAAAACTTAACCCTTTGACTCCCTCACTCTACCCGCTAGCTTCCTACAGGAAGATGGCGGATAGGGTGAGAGAGTCAAAGGGTTAAGTTTTTGTAATTGGTGGACAGGGTGCAGGAGTCGAAGGGTTAAAGTGTAGATTGATAGCAGTGCATTAGCAGCGTTCCTTCTCTCATTTCTTCTCTGATTAATACATTTTTCATATGTACGATGTTAGAAGAAGTATATTAGAAGGCTTCTCTCTCTCATTTTTGTCTGTGAATGATGCACCATTAGAATGTATAATGATTGCATATATTAGTAACTTTCTTTCTCTGATGTTTTTCCTGTGAATGATGCACTTTTAATTAAAGCGTATGATGGTATCAGTGCATTTGTGACTTTCTTTTTTTTTTCTGTGAAAGATACACGTTTAACGTAAATAATGATAGAGTATATTGTATATTTCTTTTTCCTTCTCTCATTTCTTCTGTGAACAGCACACGTTTAATTTAAAGTGTGTGGTACATTATTAGGAAAAGTAATAATGTTGGCAGACAACATGAAATTTATGCAGAAATATACCATTAGAACACAGCACTGTTTTCTTTCCTCAAACTGAATTTTATTATATACACTCACCTTTGAGAACATTGAAAGTGAGTGTAATGATTTGTCCATTGTCTTATTTTGACTGTAGATGAGTGTGGTACTGAAAACCTTGTTTATTTTTCAAATCCAACATTCTGAGAGTAGAGCCCATCCCTCCCTATTTGCTTCGCCTTCATCATCTGTAAACAGGGACAGGTATCACTTTACAGCTCAGTAAATTTGAAAGGATAACAGTAACAGAGGCTTTCGGGGAAGGGACATTACTGTCAAACCAATTAGCCAGGCCTGCTGTACCACCAAGCCACCGCGGATCCAGTGAATCCCCAGTAAGCAGCAGGGACACTGAGTGACGATGACAGAGGTGTCTACTCTTTTGGGGGACATCACTCTCACCTCATTTCATGAGTTCCACCATAGTTGTAGTCCTTGACTGGCAGGTCACAGCTAATTCAGTTGAACGCCAGAGAGCGCTTGCTCCTCGTCCATTTCGACCTGCACTGCTACCATTAATGAGACTGAGGCATTGACGCCAATAGGAAATGAACCAAAGCCAGTGTTACCGGAACTTTGACTGATGTCAGTTTAGTAGGTTGCAATTAGCGTAGTAAATGAACTCAAAGTTTTAGAATTCTTACTGTACACAACACTCGAACACCTTGTGGAGGGGTCAAATTTTCGACTTTAAAGTCTTTCTCAAGAAACTCAGAATGTCGACTAACAAAGCATAGCTATTACGAGGTTATGTACAAATATTGTGCGTCATTTTGATTGTGCGTCATTTTTATGATGTCATGCTGTGTGCCATACACCCCCCCCCCCCACACACACACACAGAGTCGCACACACCTCCGCACACTCATACACACATTCATTCACATACCCCCAAACACACACACACACATTCACATACCCACAAACACACACACACACACACACGCACATACTCTCACACACGCACCCACACACAAGTTTTAGAATGTAAAGATGTCTTCTCCTTTAATTTTCCTTTGATATTTCAGCTGCTTCGAAATATACATACTGAAGTGGTTTATGGTTTGCTTAAGGGGAAAACGCATGTATACAACACAAGAAACCTAGTGATTTTCACAGTGACCTTATTGTCTTTTATCACACATAAACATGGTATTCCATACACTAGGTGAATTTGACTCTCTCTCTCTCTCTCTCTCTTCTCTCTCTCTCTCTCTGTGTGTGTCTCTCTGTCTTTCTCTCTCTCTCTCTCTTTCTCTCTGTCTGTCTGTCTGTCTCTCTCTCTCTCTGTCTGTCTGTCTGTCTCTCTCTCTCTCTCTTCGTCTATCTGGCTTTCTCTCTGTCTCTCTGTCTGTCCTCTCTCTCTCTCGCGCTCTCTCTCTCTTTCTCGCTGCATTTATCAGTCAATCAATCAATCAATCAATTGATCAATCAATCAATCTATCTATCTGTCTATCTATATGTCTGTCTGTCTGTCTGTCTATCTATCTGTCTATCCATCTATGTATTTTATGTTTGTTCATTAATTGTTTTGGGAACCAATGGTATGCTAATCATTCTCTTTTCAATATTCACAGTTTTTATTACATCCGACACAACAGTCAAAAGTAAGGGAAACAACTGAAACCTCCTGGGATCCAACCAGAGAGAAAAGCCGGGTGACAATGACAGAGTAACCTACCCTTAAGGGGACATCACTCTGAACCCAATTCGTTGAGTCCGACCATCGTTATCGTCCTTGAGTGGCAGGTCAGAGCTAATTCAGTTTAGCGCCAGAGAGCAGTTGCTCCTCTTCCGTTTCGATCTGCACTGCTGCCATTGAGGAGGTTTAGACATTGATGCCATAAGAAATGAGCCATCATCTTCACAGTCTCAAAGCACAGCAGATTCTTACACAGGCATCGCGGCGATCCAATAGAGATTTCAACAGAGTTTGCAGCAGAAAGGAGACATTTTCCGTCAGTATGGATGAACCTGTCAAACCTTTGAAAAATAAGGTCTTTGTTTCTTTCTGTCTACGTCTGTCTGTCTCTCACGGTCTCTCTCTCATTCATTCTCTCTCAATTTTTCTGACTGTCACTCACCCTCTCTGTCTCTCTCTCTGTCTCTCTCTCTGTCTGTCTTTGGTGAGGGGGGTTAATGAGTTTCTAAATAACACATTCTGACTTGTTCCTAAGCGTAGTTCAGGTGACACACATCGGTTCCCAGTGCCAGTACAGTGCCCAAGCTGTATCAGTGGATAATTGACTCAGTTCAGTTTTGTAGTTTGCAAATATAACACAAGGGACAAATTTAAAGTTTTCTTCTTTGTGTTCTGTATTTTGAAGAAAAGTAAATTATTACAGGGCAATACACTTTAATTTCTAAAACCATTAAAGTCAGGAATACACAGAGCTGAAGTTGATCCCATAAGTGACACAACACTGGTCATTTCCTCTGTCATTCCTGTAAAAACAGAATGCCAAGGTACAACGAAAAGAAAAGCTTCAGCCATATTAGTTAACAGTAACTTTTACAAATCAGCATAACTATGCCCTCACTCATCCTTTCTTTCTATTTCTCTCTAGCTCACTGTGGTTTTGTTGATTTATTGATGGTTCTTTGATTGTAAAAGGAATTGAGAAAAAGAAAATGACAAGGCAGTAGTAATTAATATTTTAAAGCTTCTCGCCGATTCTCTAGGAGCAAATAAAAGAAGTGTATTCTCAAAAGAAAGTGTAAACAAAAGATGAAAATAAGCCAAAAAGATCCAAACAGTCTTAATAACCAGCAGAAGAAATAAAGGTTACAATGAAAGATCGCCTACAGTTTGGAGGACATCTCTCGGAAGCAATTCACGAGTCCTATCAGAATTATCGTCCTTGACTGGCAGGTCATTTGGTAATTCAGTTTACCGCCAGAGAGTGCTCTATCTTCCCTCGTTTCGATCTGCACTGCTACCAGTGATGAAGCTCAGACAGTGATACCACAAGAAACGATCAGAGGTCAATGTCATCAACTGTTTGGCCGATGTCACTTCTGTAGCTAGCTAGAATAATAACAACACGAAATATAAACCATTCCTTCTCTCATTCAGGAACAACAACAACACGAAATGTAAACCTTTCTTTCTCTCATTCCAGGAACAACAACAACACGAAATGTAAACTTTTCTTTCTCTCATTCCAGGAACAACAACAACACGAAATGTAAACCTTTCTTTCTCTCATTCCAGGAACAACAACAACACGAAATGTAAACCTTTCTTTCTCTCATTCCAGGAACAACAACAACACGAAATGTAAACTTTTCTTTCTCTCATTCCAGGAACAACAACAACACGAAATGTAAACCTTTCTTTCTCTCATTCCAGGAACAACAACAACACGAAATGTAAACCTTTCTTTCTCTCATTCCAGGAACAACAATAGCACGAAATGTAAACCTTTCTTTCTCTCATTCCAGGAACAACAATAGCACGAAATGTAAACCTTTCTTTCTCTCATTCCAGGAACAACAATAGCACGAAATGTAAACCTTTCTTTCTCTCATTCCAGGAACAACAATAGCACGAAATGTAAACCTTTCTTTCTCTCATTCCAGGAACAATAATAGCACGAAATGTAAACCTTTCTTTCTCTCATTCCAGGAACAACAATAGCACGAAATGTAAACCTTTCTTTCTCTCATTCCAGGAACAATAATAGCACGAATGTAAACCTTTCTTTCTCTCATTCCAGGAACAACAACAACACGAAATGTAAACCTTTCTTTCTCATCATTCCAAGAATAATAACAGCACGAAATATATACCTTTCTTTCTCTCATTCCAGGAACAACAATAGCACGAAATGTAAACCTTTCTTTCTCTCATTCCAGGAACAATAATAGCACGAAATGTAAACCTTTCTTTCTCTCATTCCAGGAACAACAACAACACGAAATGTAAACCTTTCTTTCTCACATTCCAAGAATAATAACAGCACGAAATTAATACCTTTCTTTCTCTCATTCCAGGAACAACAATAGCACGAAATGTAAACCTTTCTTTCTCTCATTCCGGGAACAATAATAGCACGAAATGTAAACCTTTCTTTCTCTCATTCCAGGAACAATAAACACGAAATGTAAACCTTTCTTTCTCTCATTCCAGGAACAAAAACAGCACGAAATGTAAACCTTTCTCTTTCTTTCTCTCATTCCAGGAACAACATAGCACGAAATGTAAACCTTTCTTTCTTCATTCCAGGAACAACAATAGCACGAAATGTAAACCTTTCTTCTCTCATTCAGGAACAATAATAGCACGAATGTAAACCTTTCTTTCTCTCATTCCAGGAACAACAAACACGAAATGTAAACCTTTCTTTCTCTCATTCCAAGAATAATAAGCACGAAATATAACCTTCTTTCTCTCATTCCAGGAACAAACAACACGAAATGTAAACCTTTCTTTCTCTCATTCAGAACAATAATAGCACGATATGTAACTTTCTTTCTCTCATTCAGGAACAACAAACACGAAATGTAAACCTTTCTTTCTCACATTCCAAGAAAAAACACACGAAATTAACCTTTCTTTCTCTCATTCCAGGAACAACAATAGCACGAAATGTAAACCTTTCTTTCTCTCATTCCAGGAACAATAATAGCACGAAATGTAAACCTTTCTTTCTCTCATTCCAGGAACAACAACAACACGAAATGTAAACCTTTCTTTCTCTCATTCCAAGAATAATAACAGCACGAAATATATACCTTTCCTTCTCTCATTCCAGGAATAATGACAACACTCAATGTAAATCTTTCTTTCTCTCATTCCAGGAAAAAACAACAGCACGAAATGTAAACTTTTGTTCTCTCATTCCATGCTTCATACGTCTATAAAAGATAGATATTTCAATCCAAGAGTGCGCTGAATTGTTACGTACATCAATAATTATAGGAAGTGTTGATGCCAGACTCAGATTTACAGCGACCTAACAAACTTGAATCACAGATTACGTGAATTCACACCATGCCTGAACAAAACCGATAAAGATAACGGTTGCACACAGCCTCAGTTGTTGTTTGAGAGCGAGGGGTAAGGCATTTCAACGTGTCTTTGAGACAGCATTTTGACATTGGTGTCCATCTGTTCTCACTTCTTCATCACAGAGAGAGGAGGAAAGAGAGAGAGGGGGGAGAGAGAGAGAGAGAGAGAGAGAGAGAGAGAGAGAGAGAGAGAGAGAGAGAAGAGAAGAGAGAGAAGAGAGAGAGAGAAAGAAAGAGAGAGAGGGGGAACATCAATTCTGACTCAGTGAGATTCAGATTCGGGATCTAAGTCTGAATCTGTGTGTGTGTGTGTGTGTGTGTGTGTGTGTGTGTGTGTGTGTGTGTGTGTGTGTGTGTGTGTGTGTGTGAGGAGAGAGAGAGAGAGACGAGAGACAGAGACAGAGAGAGAGAAAGAGAGAGAGAGAGAGAGAGAGAGAGAGAGAGGAGAGAGAGAGAGACCCATTCGAAGCTGGGTTCACTGTCATGGCTTGTTCAAGTTGGAAAATTGGTCACTTCCAATCAGTCAGTACAGCGCGGTGGTTAACATAATTGATAAATGATTGGATGGTTGCAGTGTCGAATCCCATCAGTCCTCAAAATCATTGTCGGATTTTTCAGTCCCAACTGGTCCATACCCAGCGTTGAGTGTGATATAGACACCTTGCGAAGACTTAGAACCACACATTCGAGTCTCATCCTTTTTACGAATGCATCATAAAAAGCGTTGTTCAAATGTCCTGACCAGCACCGCAGGTGTCTGTATCTATCAGTCCTGGTTCACTCCAGGACATACCATGAAAGGAAGGATGGAATGCATCACGCTATATAATATACAGAATGATGCTTCATAGCATCATGGTTATCATCCCCATCGTCATACAGCCAAAATAGCATTGAAGAAGATGAAAAGCGTTCTTACCAACAAATGACTATCATTTAACATCAGGAAGAGAGTTCTTGGATGTTATATAGAACCGATCATGTTATACGGTAGTGAGGCGTGGACAGTCAACACACAAAGCCAGAACAAGATCGAGGCAGCCGAAATGTGGTTTCTAAGAAGAATATTGAGAGTTCCATGGACAACAAAGAAAACAAACGAGACAGTCTTGAAGGAGGCAGACGCAAGACAATCATTGATAAACAAGCTTAGGAAAACCCAAGCAACATGCATAGGACACTTTATGAGAAAAGGGGGAATTAGAACACCTGGTCACAACTGGAAAGCTGAAGGGAAAAAAAAACACCAGGTAGACCCAGGGAGAAAATATTGGACGGACTTGCTTAGGAAAGAGAGGGTAGACGAGGTAATTGCAGCGACAAGGAATAGACTCGTGTGGAGGGCTATGATCGCCAACGCCATGCGGCAAGGCACATGATTATGATAGTGATCGTCATACATTATCTTAGCCACGTGAAATATTGTCCCATACTCCGTGATAACTAAAGCGGCTTAGAAAATGATACAGTTAATCCTTTGACTCCCGCAACCTATCCACCAACTGCAAAAACATGACCTTTGATCCCTCACCCTATCCATCAGCTTCCTACAGGAAGTTGGTGGATAGGATGAAGGAGACAAAGAGTTAATTGCAGGAAGCTGGTAAATAGGAGGAAGGAAGTCAATGAGTTAAATTTTTGCTTTGCTAGCATGATTAACAGTGCAGGATGCTGGTGGACAGAATGCGGGAATCAAAGTCTCAAGGGGAAAAAAGTAGAGAAGAAAACTGGTTATCCATCCATTTGGCAACCACGCTCCGTCATATTTAACCCCGTCATTAAGGAGCAAGTGCACTTATTACCATACTGTCCCATCTTCAGTCCACAATTACTACCACCACCCCAAACAACACCACACACACACACACACACACACACACACACACACACACACACACACACACACACACACCACACACACACATACAAAACACACACACACACACACACCACACACACACACACACACACACAAAAACACACACACACACACTCCATGTGGAATGGATATTAGCCGTTGTCATCATCATTCAGTTTAGGGAAGTTTCCAAAACGTTTTCTGCGCTACTGAACACTAATGTCCATTGATGCTGATGTCTGCAATAACTAGACCCCTTAATGTCCATTTCATTCCATTTTGCCTGGCCAGCAACATTTCCACCATCTTGCCCTTTGTGCACTTTGCAGAAAATTGGACAGTCGCGCATACAGTTTGCACGCTGCTCTCTCTGTCTCTCTGTCTCTCTGTCTCTCTGTCTCTCTGTCTCTCTCCTCCCTCTCTCTCTGTGCTTCTATCTCTCTCTCTCTTCTTTGTTTCTATCTCTCTTTCTCTGTTTCTCTCTCTCTCTCCTCACTGTTTCTCTCTCTCTCTCTTTCTCTCTCTCTCCTCTCTCTATCCCTTCCCCCCCCTCTCTCTCTCTCTCCACACTCTCTCTTTCTCTCTCTGTCTTTCTCTTTGTCTCCCCCCCCTCTCTCTCTTTCTCTCTCTCTTTGTCTCTCTTTGTCTCTCTCAGGCACAAATACGCACACACATACAAACACACAGAACTTTCTCTCTCTCTCTCTCTCTCTCTCTCTCTCTCTCTCACACACACCACACACACACTATCTCTCTCTCTCACGCACATACGCATACACACATATACACATATACATATAAGTACACATACACTGCTCTGAATCACCCAAATACACACATGGTGAGTCAATCAAGCAATGTCCAAAACATAACCTAACGCCAGTCAAAACTCTGTCACTTGATCTCCAAATTCACTGAGGGAATATCATATGATAGGCAACACGGTGACAGATATAAGAAAATCGAGAGAGGGAGAGAAATAGATCCTCTGGTGTAATCGCTTTTGTTTTCTCTTCTCTAACGTTTTGTTCATTTTCTGTGCACAAGTCATTTCTCATAGGTTTATTCGATAATTCTTATCATGAATTCGCTTATTCTGGGAAAGTTTTGATGGGGTTATCTTTTGAGATTTCTGTATTTCTGGACTTGCGTGTTTATGATTCTGAATGTATGTGTGTCTGTCTGCGTGTTTACATCTTTTTATCATGGCTGGTTTGTTTGTTTGTTTGTTTGCTTGTCTGTTTGTTTGTTTCTTTCTTTTGATTTTGTATCTATCTGCGTCTGTTTTTCTTCCTGATGTAAACACACACATGCTGTATGAACATCACACACACACACACACACACACACACACACACACACACACACACACACCACACACACACACACACACACACACACACACGTACGATACACACACAAATACACAAACATACACACACACACAGACATACATACAGATACACTTACAGAGATAAAAGTTAAAGAGAGAGAGAGAGAGAGAGAGAGAGAGAGAGAGAGAGAGAGAGAAAGAAAGAGAGAAAGAGAGAGAGAGAAAAGAGGGAGAGAGAAAGAAAGAGAGAAAGAGAGAGAGAGAGAGAGAGAGAGAGAGAGAGAGAGAGAGAGATGCACAGACACGCACGGACAAACTCTCTCTCTCTCTTTCTCTCTCTCTCTCTCTCTCTCTCACACACACACACATACACACACACACACACACACACACACACACAATCAGACACATACAAACAAACAAACACCAACACATATACACACAAACACACACATAGACACGTACACACACACACATGTACACACACTATAACCATACATACAA
>JAPXFY010000029.1:14728973-14738973 GCA_030674185.1 Monoplex corrugatus
TATATGTGTATGAGAAGAGAGAGAGAGAGAGGAGAGAGAGAGAGAGAGAGAGAGAGAGAGAGAGAGGGGAGAGATGGAGTGAATGAGAGAGGCAGAGAGAGAAAGAGAGTGAGATAAAGAGAGAGAGAGAGAGAGAGAGAGAGGAGAACAAGAAAGATATCCTCAAAGACAAAACAGTCATATATATGCACATTTATACTGACAGGCGCACACAGACGCACGCACACACATATACAGACGAACACACATAGAGAGAGAGAGAGAGAGAGAGAGAGAGAGAGAGAGAGAGAGAGGAAAGAAGAGAGAGAGAGAGATGAGAGGAGAGAGACGGAGAGAGACAAGACGAGAGAGACAGAGAGACAGAGAGACATATAGACAGAGAGAGAGAGACAAACAGTATACCTAAATGAGCTTGGAAGGAATTCTTCCAAATGCAAAAAAAAAAAAAGAAAGAAAAGACAAATAACATCACACCCACACTACAACAGAGGTCCATAGCCACACCCAAACTTCTAGAATCGAATTTAAACCAGATCCGTCACGCTTTTCTCTGAGTCCACAAAGGCGTAACACGTTCATGCTTGGCTGATCTCTAACGATTCCTGTGACTACAGTGATAATGAAGTTTTATGTGCCAGTAATGGACACACACATAAACATGTCCCATTCCATCCTTATCATTAAAGGCCGTGATTTAAGGGAAAATGTGAATCATTCCCAGTAATCTTCTGTTTATGTGGTCACTTCCAGTGAAAAAAAAAATGGTACGGAAGACAGATTCCTTAAAGATGAAATGTTAAATGTGTTTTAGAGTTGTTGCATTATGTCAACTTGCTTGCCGGTTGTCCCTTTAGTTGCAATAGGATGGGCCGTTGATTTGTGAGAGATCTGATAAGATAAGAAAAGAA
This sequence comes from Monoplex corrugatus, assembly GCA_030674185.1. Classification (NCBI taxonomy): domain Eukaryota; kingdom Metazoa; phylum Mollusca; class Gastropoda; order Littorinimorpha; family Ranellidae; genus Monoplex; species Monoplex corrugatus. Next base: position 14,729,882 of record JAPXFY010000029.1, read on the forward strand.
GAAAATCGTGCAGTGAATGAGTAAAGATGGATATGATAAAGAGAAAAATAGGGGAGAAAACAGACAGAGACAGAGGCGGAGAGAAAGAAAGAAAGTGAGAGAGAGGGAGGGAGAGATAGGGAGGAAAGAAAGAAAGAGGAGAGAGAGGGAGGAAGAGAGAGACAGAGATAGAGACATAGAGAGACAAAGAGAGACAGAGAGAAAGAAAAGGAGAGAGAGAGAGAGAGAATGAGAGAGAGAGAGAATGAGTGAGACAGAGAGCTTGAGAGGGGGGGGGGGGGGCGGAAGGATAGAAAGAGAAAGAAACCAAAAGAGCAAAAATGGGAATGTGTATATGTGTATGAGAAGAGAGAGAGAGAGAGAGGAGAGAGAGAGAGAGAGAGAGAGAGATGGAGTGAATGAGAGAGACAGAGAGAGAAAGAGAGTGAGATAAAGAGAGAGAGAGAGAGAGAGAGAGAGAGAGAAAGAACAAGAAAGATATCCTCAAAGACAAAATAGTCATATATATGCACATTTATACTGACAGGCGCACACACACGCACGCACACACATATACAGACGAACACACATAGAGAGAGAGAGAGAGAGAGAGAGAAAGAGAGAGAGAGAGAAAGAGAGAGAGATATGAGAGAAGAGAGAGGAGGAGAGAGAAGAGAAAGAGAAACACAAGAGAGAGACAGAGAGACAGAGAGACATATAGACAGAGAGAGAGAGACAAACAGTATACCTAAATGAGCTTGGAAGGAAATTCTTCCAAATGCAAAAAAAAAAAAAGAAAGAAAAGACAAATAACAACACACCCACACTACAACAGAGGTCCATAGCCACACCCAAACTTCTAGAATCGAATTTAAACCAGATCCGTCACGCTTTTCTCTGAGTCCACAAAGGCGTAACACGTTCATGCTTGGCTGATCTCTAACGATTCCTGTGACTACAGTGATAATGAAGTTTTATGTGCCAGTCATGGACACACACATAAACATGTCCCATTCCCATCTTCTCATTAAAGGCCATGATTTAAGGGAAAGATGTGAATCATTCCCAGTAATCTTCTGTTTATGTGGTCACTTCCAGTGAAAAGAAAAAATGGTACGGAAGACAGATTCCTTGAAGATGAAATGTTAAATGTGTTTTAGAGTTGTTGCATTATGTCAACTTGCTTGCTGGCTTGTACCTTTAGTTGCAATAGGATGGGGCATTGATGTGGTGAGAAATGTGATAAGATAAGAAAAGAATAAAATCGTGCAGTGAATGAGTGAAGATGGATGTGATAAGAGAAAATGAGTGGGAGACAGACAGAGGCAGAGGCAGAGGGAAAGAAAGAAGAGAGAGAGAGGGAGAGAGATAGGGAGAAAGAGAAAGAAAGAAAGAGAGGAGAGGGAGGGAGAGATAGGGAGAAAGAGAAAGAAAGAAGAGAGAGAGAAGGAGGAGAGAGAGAGAGACAGAGACAGAGACAGAAAGAAACAAAGAGAGACAGAGCGAAGAAAGGAGAGTGAGAGAGAAATGAGAGAGAGAGAGAGAATGAGTGAGACAGAGAGCTGAGAGGGGGGGGGGGGAGGATAGAAAGAGAAAGAAACCAAAAGAGCAAAAATGGGAATGTGTATATGTGTATGAGAAGAGAGAGAGAGAGAGAGAGAGAGAGAGAGAGGAGTGAATGAGAGAGACAGAGAGAGAAAGAGAGTGAGATAAGAGAGTGAGAGAGAGGAGGAGAGGAGAGGAGAGAGAGAGAACAAGAAAGATATCTCAAAGACAAAACAGTCATATATATGCACATTTATACTGACAGGCGCACACACACGCACGCACACACATATACAGACGAAAACACATAGAGAGAGAGAGAGCAGAGAGAGAGAGAGAGAGAGAGGAGAGAGAGAGAGAGAGAAGAAGAAGAGAGAGGAGAGATGAGAGGAGAGAGATGGAGGAGAGAGAGAGAGATAGACACAGAGAGAGAGACAGAGAGACAGAGAGACATATAGACAGAGAGCGAGAGACAAACAGTATACCTAAATGAGCTTGGAAGGAAATTCTTCCAAATGCAAAAAAAAAAAGAAAGAAAGACAAATAACAACACCCACACTACAACAGAGGTCATAACCACACCAAACTTCTAGAATCGAATTTAAACAGATCCGTCACGCTTTTCTCTGAGTCCACAAAGGCGTAACACGTTCATGCTGGCTGATCTCTAACGATTCCTGTGATACTGTGGTAATGAAGTTTTATGTCCAGTCATGGACACACACATAAACATGTCCATTCCCACCTTATCATTAAAGGCCGTGATTTAAGAGAAAATGTGAATCATTCCAGTAATCTGTTTATGTGGTCACTTCCAGTGGAAAAAAAAAAACTGTACGAAGACAGATTCCTTGAGATGAAATGTTAAATGTGTTTTAGAGTTGTTGCATTGTGTCAGCTTGCTTGCTGGCTTGTACCTTTAGTTGCAATAGGATGGCGCGTTGATGTGATGAGAAACTGATCGATAGAAAGAAAAATCGTGCAGTAATGAGGAAAGATGATGTAGAGAAATGGGAAAACAGACAGAGACAGACGGAGAGAAGAAAGAAAGAGAGAGAGAGAGGAGGGAGAGGAGGGAGAAAGAGAAAAAAGAGAGAGAGAGGAGAGGGAGAAGAGAAAGAAGAAGAGACGAGAGAGAAGAGAGAGAGACAGAGAGAGACAGAGAGAGACAAAGATGAGACAGAGAGAAGAAAAGGAAGGAGAGAGAGAATGAGAGAAGAGAGAGAAGATGAGATAGAGAGGAGGGGGGGAGGAAGAAGAGAAGAAACAAATAGCAAAAAGAGGAATGGAAACAGGAGAGAATGAGAGAGAGGAGAGAGAGTAGAGAAGAGAGGAGAAGAGAGATGGAGTGAATGAGAGAGACAGAGAGAGAGAGAGGAGATAAAGAGAGAGAGAGAAGAGGAGAGAGAGAGACAGAGGAACAAGAAGATTCTCGAGACAAAACAGTCATATATATGCACATTTATATGACAGGCGCACACACACGCACGCACACACATATACAGACGACACACACACATAGAGAGAGAGAGAGAGATGAAGAGAGAGAGAGAGAGAAAGAAAGAGAGAGAGAGAGAGAGAGGAGAGATGAGAGAGAGAGAGAGAGAAGAGAGAGGAGAGAGAGAGAGAGAGAGATAGACAGAGAGAGAGAGAGAGAGAGAGAGAGAGAGATAGACAGAGAGAGAGAGAGAGATAGACAGAGAGAGAGAGAGAGAGATGAGAAGAGAGAGAAGAAGAGAGAGAGAGAGGGGATAGACAGAGAGAGAGGAGAGAGAGAGGAGGAGAGAGAGAGGAGGAGAGAGAGAGAGAGAGGGTATACCTAAATGAGCTTGGAAGGAAATTCTTCCAAATGCAAAAAAAAAAAAAAAGAAAGAAAAGACAAATAACAACACACCCACACTACAACAGAGGTCCATACACCACACCCAAACTTCTAGAATCGAATTTAAATCAGATCCGTCACGCTTTTCTCTGAGTCCACAAAGGCGTAACACGTTCATGCTTGGCTGATCTCTTACGATTCCTGTGACTACAGTGATAATGAAGTTTTATGTGTCAGTCATGGACACACACATAAACATGTCCCATTCCATCTTATCATTAAAGGCCATGATTTAAGGGAAAAATGTGAATCATTCCCAGTAATCTTCTGTTTATGTGGTCACTTCCAGTGGAAAAAAAAAAACTGGTACCGAAGACAGATTCTTTGAAGATGAAATGTTAAATGTGTTTTAGAGTTGTTGCATTGTGTCAGCTTGCTTGCTGGCTTGTCCCTTTAGTTGGAATAGGATGGGCCGTTGATGTGATGAGAGATCTGATAAGATAAGAAAAAAAGAAGAAAATCGTGCAGTGAATGAGTGAAGACGGATATGATAAAGAGAAAAAGAGGAGAAGAGATACAGAGAGAAAGAAAGAAAGAAAGAGAGAGAGAAGGAAGAAGAAACAGGAAGAGAGAGAGAAAGAGGGGTGAGGGAGATAAAGAAAGAAAGAAAGAAAGAGAGAGAGAGAGAGAAGAGAGAGAGATGAGAGAAGAGAGAGAGAGAGAGAGAGAGAGAGGAGAGAGAGAGAGAGAGGAGAGAGAGAGGAGGAGAGAGAGAGTTCCTGAAAGATCTATTCATTATTCACATAGCCATTTCTTCAACTATTGTATCCTTCTTTGTGTTTTTCTTTTTATTTACTTCTGGGATCATCTGCTGCACATATACACAGACATGCATACACACACACACGCACACACACACACACACACACACACACACACACACACACACACACACACACACACACACACACACACACAGATATGTTATATAAATACATACTCTTTGTCTGCCTGTCTGTCGTTGTCTGTGTCTCTCTCTCTTTCTCTTTCTTCTCTCTCTCTCTGTCTCTCTCTCTCTCTCTCTGTCTCTCTCTATTTCTTCTTAGTTTCATCATATTTTTATCACCACCACCATCACCACCACCACCATCATCACCACCACCGCCACTACCACCACACACCACCACCACCACCACCATCATCATCATCATCATCATGGTCCTTTTCTTTTTTTTTTCTTTTTTTTCTTCTTCTCCTCTTCCTCCTCCTCCTCCTTCTCATCCTGCTACTAAGTCTTTTAGCATTACTATACTTCTTCAAACTCTCCCTCGCATCCCCCCACCCCCACCCCACACACAAATGCTGCATAGTTCAACAGGACTCATGAATGTTAATAGTCAAAGATGGAGAAAAGATTTGGGGGAGGGGTCTTTTCAAAGGAAAGGCAAGGGAAGGAAGGAGGGGGTGTTGGAGACCTGGCCAAATAATCAAACAAAACGTCTGTCTGTCTGCAGATTCCGCTAGGGAGATGACGTCACTGACTTTTCCACCTCATTACCTCCTCTGCCCATCATCATTATTACGCCATGGAATGGATGGTGTGGGTCACGGTGACCTGAAGGATGTTAAAGGTTAGTGTGTGTTGGTGAACTGGGAGAGGGTTATGTATGCACAGCCTAGGGTTTCTGGACTGCAATTTGTTACCAATTTAATTTGTGATTGGAAGTTGAAAGTACAAGGCGAAAAAAGTTGTTCATGGTGTTCTTATTGTTATTTAAGTATGCACCCCACCTGCAAGCACACTCACGTACAGGAATAAATGACTTGAGTCAGAAATATATCAAAAGAAAAAAGCAAGAAAAGACAAGTAGTGACACTTCCAAAGTACAACTGAGAACAACAAACCAACCCAGATTCTTAGAAATCGAATTTAAATCAAATCTGTCACGTTTTTCTCTGAGTCTGCTAAGGACCTGACACGATCATGCTTGGCTGAACATTAACGATCTCTGCGACTAGTGTGGTAATGAAGTTTTATGTGTCAGGCATGGATGAAAAAAGGTCCCCCATTCCTTGCCACTCTTTAAAGGCTATGATTTAAGCGTAAGAAGTGAATCATTCCCAGCAACCCCCTTTTTTGTGAGGTCACTTCCGGTGAAAACGTGGCGGCGACAAGAACGGAAAGACAATTTCGTTGGGGATCAAAAGTGAAATGGGTGTTAGAGTTGTTGCATTGTGTCAACTTGCTTGCTGGCTTGTTCGCTTGGCTGGATAAGGACGGTGTGTTGGTTTGATGGGAGATCTGCTGAGGTAGAAAATGGAAGAGAGAGAATATAGGGGAGAGAATCAGAGAGAAAAAGAGACAAAACAAGATTGCATCAATGATCTGATCTCTGAATTATCTTTCTTTTTGTTTTACCATTTGGGCTTTTTGAAAAAAAAATATACTGTATACTTGTTTGTTTCTTAACTTCGCTTCTGATTTAGTTCTGCCAAAGTTGTGTGTGTGTGTGTGTGTGTGTGTGTGTGTGTGTGTGTGTGTGTGTGTGTGTGTGTGTGGTGTGTGGTGATGTGGTGTGTGTGTGTGTGTGTGTGTATGTGTGTGTGTAGGGGAGGGTGATCGTTTTTGATTTAGTTCTGCCAGTGATGGTGGAAGGATGGTGACTATGCACTTTCAGTTAAATCTTATATGGTCTTCCTTTATGTTCTTCTTTAAACTAACTGATAGTAAGTTTGTGGTTGTGAATGTATGTACTTACGACTGGATGCCATCATATATCTGGAACTATGGTGGGTAATGGGGGGGGGGGGGGAGAAATGTTGACTGTTCTCTTCACCATTTTTTAAACATCACAAACAAAATGATGCTGTTTATATAATGCTGTTTGTCTCGGATAGTACTTTTGCATTACATACAGGACGCTAAGCAACACAGCTTTAAGCAATCTACCGGGGCTTTGACTTTGGACTGCTTGTATGGATAGGTATATCATTGACGCTTTTAACATGTTTGTAGTTGTTGATGTTGTTGTTCTTTTCCCTATGGAAACTTTCTTTTCTTCTCCAACCCTTTCTTTTTCTTCTTCTTTTACTCATTCTTCATCTTTATTGTCTTCTTGTAGTTTGTCTTTTCATCTGTACCGAGTTATCTACAAATCTTCTGTTACTTTCTCATTTTACGTTTTTCTCTCCCATTTTGCCAGTCTGTCTGCATCTCTCTCTCTCTCTCTCTCTCTTCTCTCTCTCTCTCTCTCTCTTTCTCTCTCTCTCTCTCTCTCACAGTCTCTATCTGTCAGTCTTCTCTGTATGTGTGCCTCTCTCTCTATCGGTCAGTCTCTGTCTGTCTCTGTCTCTGCTTCTGTGTGTCTGTGTGTCTGTCTGTCTGTATATATATATATATATATATATATATATTATATATATTATCTGTGTATATCTCTCTGTCTCTCTTTCTCATATCACTATTTCACTTTTGTTTTCTTTTTCTGTTCTATCAATTAGCCCAATTCTTCTTTTTCTTTCTCTCCCCACTTTAGCCCACCATTCCAATGCTGTCCTGAAGTTCTACAGAGCACAGGAATCTTTAATGGGAGAGAGGACGGGGGACAGGTTATGGCTGAATAATCGGACGAAATATCTTTCAGTTTGTAGATTCCGCCAGGGATATGACGTCACTGACCTTTCCGCCTCATTACCTTCCCGGCCTACCGCCGTTATTACATCACGGATGGATGCTGTGGGTCATGGTGACACGGAGGGGTCAAAGGTCGAAAAGGGAGAAACGTGTTGCACGAGTTAAATATCAAGAGCGTCTGTTGCCATAACTGTTGATTATTTGTGCATCGCTTTTCATATTCTACACCCTCCCGCCTCTACCTCTCTTTCCTAAACTCCCTTTTTTTTCTTCCTGCGTCTGGTATTTTGTCTTATCCGTTTTCTGTTTGTTTCTCTTTCTACCACTGGACGAAGCAGCAGGGAAGTTTCAGTCTTTTTCTCATAATTTTGTATTTGGTGTTTGTTTGTGATCGTACATTCACGCTTGACAAAGGCCAGTTGGCCGAAAATTTGCGCCTGTCTTGTCTTGTTGTATTGAATACGCGTTCTGATTTTATTTTCATGTTTTTCTGGTTCCTGCTTTTTGAGTGTTTTATTTCATTCGTTAACTTGCTACCCATGCTTCGTAACAGTTTATATTCCATCTGTTGAGTTACTGATGGACAAAAGACTGTGACAGAAATGGAGAAATAGTAATATTCATCCAGCAAAGCAACAAGATAATGAACTAACCAAGATGACTATCTGCCTGTTTTGAAATCACCCTTCTTACTGACTTATCCACCTGAAAAATAAAATTACTGAATATCTGCTTGCTTACCTCTAAATCTGCCTTTCTACGTACTTGTCTACCTACAACCAATCTAATTTACTAACTAACAAACGAACAAACCAGTAATGAATAGCCGCATCAACAGAGGACAGAAAATGTATAGTATGTGGTATGACTGAAAATGAACTTCATTTCCTTATAGCTGTAGCAGATTCAAAGGTGCATGCATGATAAATGAAAACAAAAAAATAGAAGAGAGAAAATAATATACAACATTGCTCTAATTATGTTACCTTGGGTCTTATTAATATGGTTACTGAAGATGACATTCAGATGGAAAATAATTACTGTGTTTGGGTAATGCAACAATCTGGAAGATAGTGAGGTGGCTCGAATCTCATGGAAGATTTTGAGTTTGAATCCCATCTGTCCTGTTAAAAATCATTGCAGGGGTTTTGACTTGGGATCCAACCAGCTCCTGGTCAGTGCTGAGTATACTGTTGGCTTCCTCGAGAAGACTTGGACCACATTGTCGAGTCTCATCCACTCATTGGATCTGTCACTGAGTGTATCGCTCAAATCTTCTGACCAACACTACAAATGTCTGAATCTCTGTTGACAACAGGATATGTTATGATTGTAAGCGCAGTGTACAGCCCTGTTACGCAGTCTGAATGCTGGATGGAACTCGGTCGCTTCATGATTATCGTCCCTATCGTCAATATCATTGTCATTGTAGCATTGTGAAAACATTGCCTAAGATTATGTGGCTATCAAAATGGCATAGGAAATGTGATGTAAAAAAATAACAACAGGCATTTTTAGCAGAGAATCTGCGATTGCTGATATGTACTTCGTTTTTGTACACGCATTCGTATCACTGGAATGAAGATATAGTGTTTCAAACGAATAGTAAAAGAACTGAGGGGTCGGGAGAGGTGATACTAAAAATAAAGTGATGACAAAAAGACATGCTTACTATCTTGCTTAAACAACCGCCCTTCCCCTCCTTACCCATTCCCTATACATGTAATCTCTAACTCACCTTCCAGTCACCATGACCTACACCATCCATCCACTCTGTGATATGAAAATAACGATAGGCAAGGGGAGGTAGGGTCGAGCAGTGAGGTGGAACAATCAGTGACGTCAGCTCCCCAGTGGGATATGCAGGCTGACAGATATTTTCTCTCCATCTCACTCCCTTTTCAACCTATCCCACATCTCACACGTTTTATCACCACCACCACCCCACCCCCCATCCCTCTTTTAAGATTCGTGGGTTTTGTGGAACTTCAGAGAAGATTAGAACTTGGGTACTGTGAAAGATAACGAGGAAATAGGAGAAGGCAGGTCTGTATGACTGAGGACAAGAATAGAGATTACAGGTGAGAAACAGATGGAGAAAAATACGCAAAC